>CM064561.1:9191609-9675549 GCA_032716605.1 Paralithodes platypus
TACAAGCATTCAGCACCTTAAAAGAACGATTAGTAGCATCTCCCGTAGTATCCTTTCCGGACTACACCCAGCCCTTCCGCCTATACACGGATGTCTCACAATTCGGTATAGGTGCCGTTCTAGGGCAAACCAGAAAAGGAAGAGAACACATAATCGCCTGTGCCAGCAGAACACTGAATCCAGCAGAAATTAACTACCCAGTAACCAAAAGAGAATGTTTCGGTATCATTTGGGCCTTACAACACTTTAAAGCCTACCTAGCAGGTGTCAAGGTCACCATCATCACCGATCACCATGCCCTCCAATGGCTTAGGAAATCGGACACCAAAAATGCCTTGACCGTCAGATGGCAAGAATCATTAGAGGAATTTAACTTTGAAATTGCTTATCGACCAGGAAAGCTTCATACAAACGCTGATGCTTTATCAAGACTTCCTACTAATTCAGCCAAAGACACCTCCAGCTATGATACCGAAAATCAGCCAATATTAGCAATCCATCATCAAGACTCATTAGATCAAGACCAACAAGAACTGCTGAAACAATTTCAACGACAAGAGAAACCAGACTGGGTGCCCATAAGTATTTTCTCCCAACTCACCAGAAGAGGAGATAAATTATTCACGCCAGACGGGAACATTGTTATAACACCAACTGCAGCACCCTCAACCATGCAATCCATCCATATGCACAATGGCATCCACCTAGCCCAGAGAAAATTAACTGCTACCTTCCAGCAAGTATACTGGACTCCTTCTCCATACATCAAAGCTAAGAAAATTACCGAAGCCTGCAGAGCCTGTGCATTGGGCAAAGACAGGACCCGGACAGCCGGACCTACAGGAAAGTTAGTAGCGTCCAAACCATGGCAACTTCTTGCTGTAGATGTGATGGGACCGTCCGATGGAAGGAAACCAAGGCTACAATATCATTACTTTTGTGGACACGTACTCAAAATACGTAATTGCTTGTCCGGCAAAAGAACATTCATAGTAGCAGAAGTCATGATCCAACACATGTTTCCTTATTTTGGATTACCAGAAGCTATACATTCTGATAATGCCCCAGAGTTTACCAGTCACATTTGGTCCCAACTATCACAAATGTGTGGTTTCAGAATAAGCCACTCCTCACCATATTGGCCTTAGGGTAATTCAATATGCGAAAGAAGCCACCGAACTATTGCCAACCAAATAAGAACACGCCTACAACAAATGAACACCAAGGACTGGCCCAGCCAAGTGAAAATAGTCCAGTGCGGTATAAATACCTGCACCAAAAAAGACGGAGTTTCACCCCACGAACGTGTGTTTGGAGTACCACCTTTGTTCCTACGTCTCCGTCATCTGTCTGTCCCTTACGAGCCCTCATCAAATTTTGACCAGTCGTTAGTCCATCTGAAAAACCGCCTTGGACAGCTGCAGTATATCCAAGACCTACAACCTGACGAAACACCCAAAGTTAGTCCCCACCATGTCGGCGATCTTGTCATGGTTGCTCAGCTGCCCGTGCTGTCCAAACTTAAGCCTAGATACCAAGGTCCTTTTGAGATCCTAACTGTTCCAAACTGTTACCAGGTTACCATTAATTATTTTGGTCAGTCATGCACATACCGAAATTGATATATACGTAGGTTTCAACCCATTGACGAGAATATGATTATGCTTGCTGACCCCAAAGATGATGACACATTGCCTGCAACTAATGACCAGAATTTAGGATCCACAGAACGATTGACACCTCCCACCCATTCCTCCTCCACTCTTAGCAACACCGAATATGGTTGCACCACCTAGTCAACCAGTATCTAAACCTGCTACCAAGCAACGTCCACTGGCACTATTTGTCGGCTCTGAAACTACTCCTCCCATTCCTAAGCGAGTTGTCCCTGCACCTCCTCAACTTCCTACCCAAGCTAACAAAACTGTCACTAACTTAAAATCAACTCCTCCCATTTCCTCACCTACCGCCAGCTTACCTATTTTTTCTGAATCACCCTGTCCTTTACCTACCACTCCGATCATCAATATCATTCCCTCTTTGGAATGTCAAACTTCTCCTTCACCATCCAAAACGTCAACAATGTTACCCCCTCATACAGATAACCAGCCCATAAATCTGCCCAGTCAATCCACCAGTCCGGCTAAAAATAGTCCTGAACATTCGCCACAACTACCTATACCTCTCACTAACTCTCCTAAAGCCTCTACCTCCTCTCATAAAGCACCTACCTCTTCATCGAATCTTTCCACCAAATCTAAACATATAACCCCCACCAAATCTCATACTTCCCCTTCATCGCCTGAAAAATCAGCAACATCATCTGAACACACCCCTGAATCTTCTTCACAATTACCGACACCTCTCACTAAAACTCCTCAAACCTCTACTCATTCTCATAAATCACCTACCTTGTCACCTAAGCCTTCCACCAATTCCAATCCTAGCTATACCGCCCCCCATCCTGTTCCAAAAATGCCAAAAATGAAATTAAGGTCACCATCTTTAATGCAACCTTTATCTAATCCACCATGTCGAAGATCTGGCCGACGTGTGACTCCACCTAAAAGATGGGCACCCACCTTCATGCCGACCTACAGACGGCGGGCCCCCACCAAAGCCACCTCAAAGGGTCACTGCCACACCTAGTGCGAGGTCAACTCCTCAACCTGCCCCACCAGCTAATACCTTAGGGACAGCCCCCCTTAGCAACAAGCCCCTCCCACCTGGGCCAAGTAGTACTACACCTACAACGACTGGCAGTACACCATCAACTCCTTCAGGACCCACATCTCTCCACTCAACTGATTCTGCCAGCACGATGAATATCAACAGTTTGGTTGTGTCCTCAGAAGACACCAACACCATCATCAACTCTCCTGCCCATCTGATCCATGTGGCAAAGGCATCCTTTAGCTGGTCATAGAGATCGACACCACCAGCCCTGTCGACATCCCCACAACCACTGGCGCCTGGTGCTCCAGAACCTGAAGCCCTCTATCACCACCGAAACCGTGAGGACATATAACCTAAGATCTCGAGGTCGAGATTCTGTCTTGGTAGAAGGTGGTGAAATGACGGGGTTGAGCAGCCACACCCCAATCTCGCCCGAAAGGATAGCAGTGATACAGAGAAGCAGGAGAAGACGATCTCAGGAAAAGGCTAAAAAGAATAAGACCAGACCAATTTCCCAGGCTTCAATACCGGCCGGAATAGGTCAGCCTACCCTGTTTCCCGTATCTACCCATGCTCTAATCTCCAGGAAACTAGGTCAGTCTACCCCAGAAAGAAGTTCGAGTCCCAACCAATCACAGGGACCCCAGCTCCTCCAATGGCAAGGACTGAGACAGAATCCCAAGGAATATCACCAATTCCAGCCTGACTTGCATTATGACGAAGAACTATTAATGCAAATGCAACACCAAGAACCCTCTCAATACTTGAATAGATGGGAATCCCAGTACCCCCTCTACAGTACCTCCCAGGAAGACTGGGGATAGTACCATCGAAGTGAACAGTGAAAAAACTATAACCTGTAGAATAAGAAAAGCCAAATATTACGATGAATAGAAAATCATCCAATACGTCACCATAGTACCCTCTAAAAATAGGGGAACCATATTGAGATCTCAAGAATCTCTGTGTGTAAATTAATAACTACTATGTAATTTTAGCTGAAGAACTACCCCATGGTAGTACTATGGTGAACTACCATCTAACATACTATGAACATACTATGGTGAACATAGCCAAAACAACAATATCCACATGTCCTTATGTTATTGAATTAGACCAAACTGAACACTAAATATAACCCGAATATAGCCTGGCTGAAACTGAAGGAAGTTAGCAAATACTATTGCTTCCTTCCACTGGCTACAACCAGATGTGGGATAGGATTGGTATTGTTCCCCCTGTACGAGAGAGTGTGCTGCCCTGCCCCTGAAGTGAAACGCCAGTTCCCCTCCACGTCCAGCCCAGCAGAACCCCGAGTCCTACGTCGTCCAGACTCTCGTTCATGGCCACCTCTACCCTATACCCTAAGTGTCTCTATGTGTTATAAATTGTGGCTATTGTTGTGAAGGTAAGATAAAATATGCGAGTATTCTTTTATACTTAATTATAGATCTGTGCCTAAGATCTATCTTTAATCTGTGTTACCCGCGTAAACTCTCTAACTTTGATCCGTACAGTGTTTTATTAAGTACGAGATATTGCTAAAATAAATTGTGTTAATCCTTCAGAAACCTAAATTGTATGTACGTTACATAGTCATTTTTACACGTGTTATTTAACCAGAATACTCTCAGATTTTATTCCTATGTGTTGATTATTCTTTGTGTATCCAAGTCGAAGTGAAAGTGTATACCGTGAAGTGATTCCCTATTTCAATTCAATATCTACCTAGAACCTATTTAGGATTTATATATCCATATATTTATCACCAGAGAATTGATACTACCTTCCTTTAATTTGAGAGTAAAGAACCCTTTCCGCCGAGTTAGAATTAACTCATAATCAAGATACTTGAATTCTATTAGTTCATGTGAGTAATCTAATCATATACGTTATTCAGGTCATATAATTCTTTCCACACCTTTCAAGGAACTCAGATTGTCCAGTTCTTGATTCGATCCGCCTATTACTTGGCTTTGGATCATATCTATTACTTGATATCGTAATCCCTTGATTATATTCGTATTTACGTTATAATACAACGCTACGTTAGTTCTGCGTTTCTTTAGGATTTTATTAACATATTTAAAACTCCTTTCCTACCACCCTTAAATATAACTTCACCATAATCATTTTTACCTTTAAATAGCTCTTTTTACAAGCTATCTTCACACACGTATATAAGTGTGTTACTTAAGATTCTAATAAATTATTCCCTTATTCGTAAACTTCGTGTTATCCAATTCAATTCAGTCACTATAATTATTGTGGATCTGAGTTCATTTATCCGTGTGAATTAACCTCATTTATGGTCGAATATTATTTTTCGTGTCCCGTGTGAGATTATTCGCAATAACTCTTAGATAGTTGAATTCAGAATTAAACTATCTTCCTCTCTAGAATTAAATAAACCACCTAACCTCATCTCCTAATTTAATATCGCATTAACGTAATAGTTATTTTCCGAGACCGCAGTCCACCTGAAGTATAGTCTATAGCACGGTTCCTTTGATGTACTCACCTGAGCGCGGGCTTCCTTCCTGTTGTTTACCAACCATACCAGCCCCGCAGCTGAGCGATAAGTTTCACACTCTATCGTATCTTTGTCAGAATACTTCACGCTAGACATTTCGCTCGCATATGTATTATTGTCAAGGATTCTTGTTTGTGTATATGTTTATCTGAATATCTTTGTGTATTTCCATTCTTACATTGCCACTCAAGTGATAACTTGAAACTTAGTAGAGGGTGGAATTAGTTAACTCTCTTATTCATGTTATGCTTACTTGCTGTTCTAATAACAGTATAGTACAGTGTTATCATTTATATATGCCCATGCCATTGAATAAATAAGAGTGTAATCTAACATGACGTATGTTATTGTGTTATCATTGCCTGATTGAGTATTTACCTATCAAATTCACTAAGCTCGACGTGTCCCTGTTGAGATATAGTCCACATCTAAGTGTCTGAAATTCGGATTATTAAGATATAATACTGAAGCCTGTTGGATTACAACCCGGCATAACAGTGGATATACAACTTCCTTGTGAACCGAAAACAACAAGTAGCAGTAAATTAAATTCACATCTGAGCCTTCAGAAGTCAAAAGCTCAGTTCCCCAAAGAACAGTGCTAGCACCCCTTCTTTTCCTTGTTCTATTTAACGACATAGATGCCAACACAAGACACAGTACAGTATCTTCCTTTGCTGATGGCACAAAACTGAGTATGATAGTAAAGACACAGGAAGACATGGGCCAGCTGCATGAGGACATAAATAAGGTGTTCCAGTGGATCAGGGAAAATAACATGCAGTTTAATTAAGAAAAATTCCTATTAATACTATACGGAGATGATAATATCATTAAAGAGAACACAAATTACCTAACAGAATTACACCACATAATAGAACGTAAAGACAATGTGAAAGACCTGGGGTGATAATGTCTGAAAATATGGGATTCAAAGAGCATAACCAGGTCAAGGTTGCAGCTCCGAAACGGCTAACAGGTTGGATTCTACGTACATTAAAAACTCGCGGTGAATTGCCTATGATAACGCTCTTCAAATCCCTGGTGCTACCTGGTCTAGAGTACTGTAACGTATGAACATCCCCGTACAAATCAGGTAAAATTAATGACTTAGGGAGATTACAAAGGAACTTCACCTCATATATATACTCAGTAAAACAGTTACTCTATTGGGAGCATTTAAAATCACTAAAGCTGTATTCGTTAGAGCGTAGCAGGGAACGTTACTTAACAATATACACGTGGAAAATCGTAGAAGGTTCTGTACCGAATCTACATACCCCAATTGTCATGAAATTCAGTGATAGGAGAGGCTGGGAATGTGATATTCCGAGGATGAAAAATCGAGGTGCTATGGGCGCGCAGTGGGAGGGCTGGGTATCACATAGAGGACCACATCTCTTCAAGAAACTCCCACAGCGAGTAAGAGACATGAGGGGTGTCTCATTAGGCAGCTTCAAGAGAGCCCTCGATGTCGAGCTGCAAAAAGTGCCAGACAAGTCCATCTTCGCAGGGGAGCGCTCCGCCCCTTCGAACAGTCTGCTGCACCAATTTTCAAACAACAACGAAGGGGGCTGCTCTCCTCGGTGCCACTAGCAGAGTGGTGAACTTCACATAGGTGACATTGGTAGGTAGGCTTAAGACTGTTATATTTTAGGAAAACAATTTAAACCGTTTGATAAACGATATTGAATAGGCTACCACAACATGTTAATATTATGAGATCACAAGGACTTTCAAAATACACATATTGTATATATATTTGTTGTACAATCACATCCTAATCTACCGGTTCCTCATATGTATAGCCGAAAAAGTCAAAGGAAATGAGACATGCATAATATATATATATATATATATATATATATATACAGAGAGAGAGAGATATATGATTATTTATTTATTCATTGGCACCGAAGCCACACAACTCGCAGGTTACAACTGTCACGCATCAAGTTGCCCGTAAGGCTCCAAAACAGATATAATACCCGTAACATATCCATTCTTAGATACCATACAAGGCACATACGATTTTACTTTTGTGTGTGTGTGTGCGCGTGCGCAATAATTACTGCCTACATTGAATATTTACAGAACCAAAAAAATCAAGAACATAATCCAAGATACTGCGTCATTATGTATTTTATATTTCGTTTGAATAAAATTGCTCATATACATACTAACACAGAACATTAAGAAAATTCCAAATAATTTGATTACAGAATTATTATATTAATAAACTAATATTCAATATATTTGTGTAAAGTCACGTCATAACAGTTACATAAACTATGATTTATTGATTATAAATTATCTGTAGCCTACCTTATATTTATTCTAAGCAGGCAACATTGATATATATATATATATATATATATATATATATATATATATATACAGTATATATATATATATATATATATATATATACATAGGTTATATATACATATATATATACATATGTTATATATACATATATATATACCGGCATCTGATTTATAGCTTGGAAAGCGCAGGAGAAAAAGGAATAGATACAACAGCGTAGGTAACCATAATTATCTCGTCAAAACATTCTTGTTTCATCTACAGAGCCTAATGGGAATACACAGAAAATATACATAAAGTAGACGTGCCGTTTTGCCCAAAATCAAAACGGCATACCCAACTCTGCGATGGGTCACCATCATCACAGCTAGTCACTATCACCATTACTATCATCAACAATACTACTATTATAGTCATCACTACTACTCTTACCATCATCACTACTACTCTCATCATCATTATTACTGTCATCATCACTACAACTTTCACCATAATCACTACTACTCACCATCATCACTAATACTGTCACCATCATCACTACTGTTATCATTATCACTACAACTAACATCATTGCTTGTCAACATCATCACTACTATTAGGACCATCATCACTACTACTAGTACTGTCACCATCATATCTACTACTGTCATCATCATCACTACCATCATCATCACTACAACTACAACCATCATCACTACTATTATCACCATTATCACTACAATTACCATTATCACTACTATTATCACCATTATCACTACAATTACCATCATCACCACTATTACTACCATCACTTCTAATGTCAACGAAACTAACTTAACCTAACAAATACGGGGCGAGATGTTTTCGCCACCAGAACGAAGGCGTTCTGTGTGTGAGCCCCTATGGGGCACACACACACACAGAACGCCATCATTGCAGGAGGGGGGGGGGGGGCGGGGTTCTGTGGGGGCCCCCTGGGTAGGGGGTGTTTCTGGGGGGAGGGGGCCCCTGGGGGGGGAGGGGGGGGTTAAACCATATTTTGGGTCTAAAATCATAACTATTGCACAAATTCAAAAAATCTTTTTTGACTGACGTTCGCATTTACCCAACAAATGTGCGTGGGAAATTTGGTGAAAATCCGTCCAACGGTCTAGGAGGAGTTTGGAGACAGACGGACGACGACAACGACAGACATTTTTTTCGGTGGTACCCACTATACGGGGGGCGATACCAAACTCTGCTTACGCAGAGTTGATAAATACCTTATCTCGATAAATAATTAATTCAAGTCGTTACGATTAATTAGAAATTAAATGGTTACAAAATATATAGAGGAAAGAGGTAAATTTAAATAATCGACTGAATCACAAATTCGGCTCCAAATAATTCTCAAGCGAAAAATTATGTCGTTGAAACGTATTAATAAAGTAGACGTGCCGTTTTGCCCAAAATCAATATGGCATACCCAACTCTGCGATGGGTCAACATCATCACTACTAGTCACTATCACCATTACTATCATCAACAATACTATTATTATAGTCATCACTACTACTCTTACCATCATCACTACTACTCTCATCATCACTACTACTGTAATCATCACTACAACTTTCACCATCATCACTACTACTCACCATCATCACTAATGTCATCATTATCACTACAACTATCATCATTACTTGTCACCATCATCACTACTATTATGACCATCATCACTACTACTAGTACTGTCACCATCATATCTACTACTGTCATCATCATCACTGCTGTCATCATCACTACAATCAACTTTTTAATTAATTTCACCCCAACACTACAACCATCATCACTAGTATTATCACCATTATCATTACAATTACCATCATCACCAATATTATCACCATTATCACTACAACTACCATCACTTCTAATGTCAACTAAACTAACTTAACCTAACAAATGCGGGGCGAAATGTTTTCACCCCCAGAACGAAGGTGGTGGTGGTGGGGGGGGGGGGGGGGCTGCAGGGCGCGAGGGGAGTAAAACCATATTTTGGACCCAAAATCATAACTATTGCACAAATTCAAAAAATCTTTTTTGACTAACGTTCGCATTCACCCAACAAATGTTCGTGTGAAACTTGGTGAAAATCCGTCCATCGGTCTAGGAGGAGTTTGGAGACAGACGGACGACGATGACGACAGAATTTTTTTTCGGGTGGTACCCACTATACGGGGGGGGGGGGGGGGGCGCGCTACCAAACTCTACTTACGCAGAGTTGATTAAACGAATCCTCGGTGTCCGGTCGTGGACATATTTAACTACCCTGTGATTTTCGTTATGCAAGTATTGTATTTTGAAGCGACCAACTAGTTTACATATAAAGTAGACGTGCAGTTTTGCCCAAAATCAAAATGGCATACCCAACTCTGGGTTACCATCATCACTACTAATATCATCATCAATCACCATCATCACTACTACTGCCATCATCACTACAACTGCCACAATCATCACAACTACTTTCATCATCACCATTACTATGATCATCATCAGTACTACAATTACAATCATCACTACTACTCTCACCATCATCACTACTACTGTCACCATTGTCACTACCATCTTAATCACTACTATCATCATTGATACTACAACTATCAACCATCATTACTAATATCATCACCACCATCTTACAATCATCATTACTACTGTTAACATCATCACTACTACTATAACCATCATCATTACTACTGTCACAAATATTACCATCATTTATCCTACTGTCACCATCATCACTACTACTGCCATCATCACCATTACTATGATCTCCATCACCACAACTATTGTCATCATCACTACAACTTTAACCATACTCACTACTACTCACCATCATCACTAATACTCACACCATCGCCACTACCATCATCACTACTGTAATTATTATCACTACAACTATCATCATTATTTGTCACCATCATCACTACTATTATGACCATCATTACTACTACTAATACTGTCACCATCATATCTACTACTATCATCATCATCACTACTGTCATCATCAATACAATTACAACCATCATCACTACTATTATCACCATCATCACTACTATCACCATCAATCCATATATTACTACCATCACTTCTAGTGCCAACTAAACTAACTTAACCTAGCAAATACGTAGCGAGATGTTTTCTCCCCCAGAACGAATACGTTCTTAGTGTGTGAGCCCCTTTGGGGCTCACACACTAAGAACGCCATCATTGCTGGGTGGGGGGGGGGGGGGGGGTCAGGAGGGTTTGGGGGTGGTGGTGGGGGGGGTTAAAACCATATTTTGGATCTAAAATCATAACTATTGCATAAATTCTAAAAATATTTTTTGACTGACGTTCGCATTCACGCAACAAATGTCCGTGTGAAATTTGGTGAAAATCCGTCCAACGGTCTAGGAGTTTGGAGACAGATGGACGACAACAACGACGACAGATTTTTGTTTTGTGTGGTACCACTAGCGATACCAAACTCTGCTTACGCAGAGTTGATAATAGTTGAAAAGTAATACAATTATATATTTGATTATATAAGTATTAATTGCACAATTACAATCATAGGGTGGTTAAGAACACATGTCCACGACTGTGCATTTCTTATAAATTATGTTCAGAAAAAGTAAATGAATTGTTCTAACAAAATAAAATAAAGTAGACGTGCTGTTTTACCCAAAATCAAAACGGCATACCCAACTCTGCGATGGGTTACCATCATCACTACTAATATCATCATCAATCACAATCACCATCATCACTACTACTGCCATCATCACTACAACTGCCACAATCATCACAACTACTTTCATCATCACCATTACTATGATCATTATCACTACTACAAATACAATCATCGCTACTACTCTCACCATCATCACTACTACTGTCACCATTGTCACTACCATCTTAATCACTACTATCATCATTGATACTACAACTATCAACCATCATTACTAATATCATCACCACCATCTTACAATCATCATTACTACTGTTAACATCATCACTACTACTATAACCATCATCATTACTACTGTCACAAATATTACCATCATTTATCCTACTGTCACCATCATCACTACTACTGCCATCATCACCATTACTATGATCTTCATCACCACAACTATTGTCATCATCACTACAACTTTAACCATCCTCACTACTACTCACCATCATCACTAATACTCACACCATCGCCACTACCATCATCACTACTGTCATTATTATCACTACAACTATCATCATTATTTGTCACCATCATCACTACTATTATGACCATCATTACTACTACTAGTACTGTCACCATCATATCTACTACTGTCACCATCATCACTACTGTCACCATCATCACTACTATTATGACCATCATTACTACTACTAATACTGTCACCATCATATCTATTACTGTCACCATCATATCTACTACTGTCATCATCATCACTAGTGTCATCATCATCAATACAACTAAAACCATTATCACTACTATTATCACCATCATCACTACTATCACCATCAATCCAAATATTACTACCATCAGTTCTAGTGCCAACTAAACTAACTTAACCTAGCAAATACGTAGCGAGATATTTTCTCTCCCAGAACGAATGCCATCATTGCTGGCGGGGGGGGGGGGGGGGGGGGGGGGGGGGGGGGGGGGGGGGGGGGGGGGGGGGGGGGGGGGGGGAGGGGGGGGGGGGGAGGGGGGGGTAAAACCATATTTTGGACCTAAAATCATAACTATTGCATAAATTCAAAAAATCTTGTTTGACTGACGTTCGCATTCACGCAACAAATGTCCGTGTGAAATTTGGTGAAAATCCGTAAAACGGTCTAGGAGGAGTTTGGAGACAGACTGACGACAACAACGATGACAGACATTTATTTTGTGTGGTACCCACTATACGGGGGGGGGCGATACCAAACTCTGCTTACGCAGAGTTGATAACATAATCGTTCTTAAGCGAAAGAGTAAACATTACTATTTATGATTATCAAAAGTGTATATTATAAGGGATAATAAATTATTACTAAAACTAAACACAAATTAGATATAGGAGAAATGAAGCTATACATAGTATATGACTATTGAATTATACCAATCACAAGTATTTCTACCCCGGTGAAAGGGAATAGAATATGCCCCACGTGCCTCCTGCGTGTTGTAAGAGGTGACTGAAGAGGTTAGGTCAGAGGGCTTGAGACCTTCCACTTGTGAAAAAATCTAAAGCAACGTATAACAAACAAACGGCCTCGGAACCGGACGGACCTAATGTTGACGAACTTCGACCGACCATGGACAGTCTAAAGATTGCGACTTGGAATGTAAGAGGCATGAATAAAGACACAAAAGAGAGAGAGGTCCTGGAAGTGTTAGTGAATGTCAGGCTGTATGTATGAGTATGGGTACACGTGGGAGTGTGGAATGGGTGTGTGTGCTGGGGTGAGTGAGGGAAGGAAAGAAGGTGCATGTTTGTAAGTAACAAATGGAAGGAACGTGTAAGAGACTATGGTTCTGTGGGTGCAAAGATTGTGTGGGTGAGAATAAAAGTAAGAATACAAACGTGGCTGGTTGTGTGTGCGTATGCTCCGACAGAGGATAAAACTGTACAAGAAAAAGAGGAGTTCTGGGTGAATGATGAGGCGTGCTTGGATTAGTTTGGCAAGAGCGAAAGAATATTTCTGATTGGGGATATGAATGAGAAGTTGGGTGATAGGAAAGTTGATGGAGTGGTGGGAGGGTGGGGTGTACCATCAGAGGTGAATGGGAATGGTAGTGCACTTGTGGACGTATGTGTGGGGAGGAGGCTGTGGATAGCCAACACCTTCTTCCGACAGAATGATACACAGGTACTTATAGAAAGTGGTGTGGAGGAGGAGGGATGGGACAGTGGAGGAACGAAAGGCACTGACTGATTATATATGTGTGGATGAACGAATGAAGAATTCTGTGCTGGATGCTAAGGTGTATAGGGGTATTGGGGAGGGGTCTGTCTGACCACTGTAGTAGTAGCTAAAATTAGGATACAAAAGAAGTGGGTGAGGAGAGCTGGAGGGAAGCGAGAGGAAGGTGGAGTGGTGAAGAGGGTGGAGAGGCTGCAGGAGGAGGAGATCAGGGAAGAGTTCAAGAGAGCAGTAGAAAGACGACTAGGTAGGTTTGACCTGGAGGAAGTGGATGAGGTGAGCAAAATGTTTAAGGAAGAGATATGTGCAGCATGTGAGGTTTGTAGAGTAAGGAGAAGAGGGAGGGGAGTGAAGGGAACAGCGTGGTGGACTGAAGAGGTAAAAATAGCTGTTGAAGACAAGAAGAAAGCGTATAGAGAGTGGTTGGGTAGTAGAGAGAATGAAGATTTGGAGAGACAGAAAATGGTGAGGTACTTGGAGAAAAAGAGAGTGGTGAAGAGAGTAGTGAAGGAAAGTATGAGAAGAGTAGATGAGGAATTTGGAAGGAATCTAAGTGTAAACTGGAGAGAGGTCAAGAACATTAGGGAGAGTAGCAAGGGAAATAGTAAGGGTGTGAAAGATAATAATGGGCGAGTGATAGCCGAGAAGTAAGAGAGAGTCGAAAGATGGAGTGAGTACTTCAACGAATTGCTAAATGTAAGGAATAAAACACCAGCAAACATAGTTGGATGGGGTATGGGAGGGAGAAGAAGAGAAATAGAGGAGGAGGAGGTCAGAAGTGTGTGAAGCCATGAATAGAGTAAAGATGGGGAAAGCATCAGGAATAGATAGAGTGTGTGGGGAAATGCTGAGGTATGGTGGTGAGATAGTGATCGAATGGGTATGGAAAATGTGTAAACTAGCATGGGAGAAGGGGAGTGCACCTGATGACTGTAAGACAGGCATAATAGTCCCCCTGTATAAGGGGAAAGAGGAATGTATGGTAACCACCGTGGAATATGCCTTCTAAGCATAGTAGGGAAGGTGTACAGAAGGGTAGTGATTGAGAGAGTGAGAGCGTCAACGGAGAAATGGATAGGTGACGAGCAGGGTGGGTTTAGGAAGAGAAGAGGATGTGTAGTTCAGATGTTTGCCCTGAAATGTGTTGTAGAGAAATATCTGGAGAAGGGACATAAGTTGTATGCTGCCTTTATGGACTTGGAGAAGGCCTAGACAGAGTTGATAGAGAAGGTATGTGGAAAGTACTGAGAATGTACGGAGTAGATGGCAAGTTGCTGAAAGTAGTGAAGAGCATGCAAAGGCGTAAGTACGTGTGGAGAATGAGCAGAGCGAGTTCTTTGATCTGAATGTTGGGTTAAAGCAAGGGCGTGTGATATCCCCATGGTTATTCAATATATATATGGATGGAGTCATGAAAGCAATACAAGGAAGAGAAGGGATTTTGGTGTACCTCTGATAAGGGTAGGAAATTAGTGAAAGTTGCCTGTCCTGCTGTTTGTTGTTGATACAGTTCTGATGAACGATAGTGAATGGAAGTTGCAGGGCTGGTAAATATGTTTGGAACAGTGTGTGAAAAACGGAATCTGAAGGTAAATGCGAGGAGGAGCAAGATTATGGTCTTTGAAAGGGGTGCAGCCACAGAGTGTGAGGTGAGGTTGAACGGTAAGGCTATGGAGAATGTCAGCTCATTTAAATATTTGGGCAGTGTGTTGAGTAAAGATGGGAGTATGGATGAAGAGGTGCGGGAGAGGGTGCAACAGGGGAAGAGGGTTGTAGGAATGCTGAAAGCAGTAACAAGAAGTAGGGTGGTCAGCATGGAAGTAAAGAAGTCCTTGCATAAGAGTGTGGGGCCGTTTTGTTCATGGCCACCCCTTCGTGGATCACGGCATCCAGCAATAGATAGGTAGATAGATAGACGAGTATTTCTATAAATTGCGAAAAAGTGAACGAAATTTTCCAAAACAAGCCAAAGTGACATGATAGAGTGAAAACATACAATACCAGATAACATAAAACATATTAATAATTTTGTGTCATACCCCAGCGAGGGTTTGAACCCAGGCAAGTAGTGCAGCACTCCAGCACCTAACCAACTAGACCACCGAGGAGCTAAAAAGTAATGGCTTAATTTGGAATTATATCCCATCCACCACCACCCGCTCCGACTCGTTATCACGTAGCTAGATACCATACACACAAACACTAGGAATATCAGGAGACTGGAGGTCTCGAAATGGGGTCCAGTCCTGACGCCATTCTTGGCTTACAGTATGCTCGCTTGATAGTCCAGATGAGTTGAAAGTCTTTGAAGTTCTATTTTAACTAACTTAATCCAACAAGGTGCTGACGAGGTGTATATGTATATTATTTTTATACCAGATTTCAAAAGCAACATAAATACTATAGCCAATTTAGGGGCTAAGACCACAGCAATCCTTTTAACTTCTTCCGTACCGGCGACGTCTTTATAATTTTATGCTAGCTTTATTTAAACATTTTTGTGTAGTTTAAGAAGGATCTGGGGTAGTGAAAATGATTGAGTGAGATAGTTCGAGCCTGTTAATTGCTGGAAGCTCTTTTTAATCTAAATGTAATCGTCTACTAGTAATCGCCAGAGTGAAGTTAAAAGAACGGTACCAGCACTAAGGGTTAACAAAGAGAGGAAAAAGTCCATCAGGGCCAGTCCCAGTCCCACCATAAGTGTCAAGATCCAGTAAACATTTTTTCAATTCACTTGATTTGAATGCTATTGACTTAAGATTAGGACTAGGGAAACATGTCAAGGGCAATTGCAATTCCTGATCACTCTGCTTATGTATAAAAACATTAGAAAGCAAATCAAAAGAGATAGTACCATCAGAATCACGAAGTGGAGGCATGCTGGAGTCAATACCAAATAATGAGGACTTGAGTTAGTCCCACCATTTATGTGGCTGAGTAGCTCCTGCGAAAACATCCTGTAGATGGGAATGTAATCGGTCTCGGTTGCATTATAAACTCTGCGCAACTGACCTAAGATATACATAATCATCCCAAAGAAACTGGGTTTGATTACGTTTCCAACGGTGATAAGCAGCCTGCTTGTTATTAAAGGCACGCTTACAGTCATCACTGAACCAAGCTTTATCTTTGATCTTTGATTTTTTTAACCCCTCCAGCCCCAGCGTCTAGACATTGCCGACGCCTATGTATGAAACACTCAGCCCAAGCGTCGTGACTGTACCGACGGCTATTCTCGCCCTTATTTGCCCGTTATAGGGCTTGCAGAGTGTTAATATTTGTATGGAAACTACTTCAGTATACCGCACAACAATAGCAGTAGTTGGCAACTCCCCAAATATGGCTGGGTGGGCGTGAGGCGGGGCATGCCAGTACATGATAACTCGCGAGTGACACACTATGTCCGACCGCCATAGCTCTCACCTCACACGTGTAGTGAGTGTTGAGGAGACGATATCGATGTATTTTATTACCAGGATAGTGCTACAGAATCATCTGATGAAGAGTCTGATTAGGATTACCACCAACACTGGAGGAGATAGAGATAATCCCATTGTTCCAAATAAATTGCTCAAATTTGTTGTTCCTTGCGTCATATATATATATATATATATATATATATATATATAAATATATATATATATATATGTGCGTATATTCTATTACAGGATAACACTCAATATAAAACTCTGAAATAACTTTATTAAACTTGTAAGGGCTGGTTCTACCCAGAATGACGTTTGGCATCCCCTACCCAATCTTAGCCATTTCTGTCTGCCTCTATTACTGTCTTACTTTTCTTTCTAGAGGCGGGAAGTTAGGAATCCTCCTCCCCTTATAAAATTCACCTACTAAATGAGACAAAGAGAGGTGCGAAGGAGCACGAAAGTGGTCCCGGAACCTAAGAATTGGAATTTTAAATTGTGTTTATATTCGGGTTCTGTCTTGAGTCGGCCAACCCTAGCTATGGGGTATGTGCCTAAGTATATACATATATACACATATTCAAACGTTTCATCTGAACGAGCACTAAAAACAATACCTGTCAAAGGGCGGAGGAACTACTTTAGTCAACGGCCATCTAGCAACCTAATGGTCAATTTTTGCTTCATGGTAATCTTTTGGAATGGTAGATGTTTATCCCATCCAATCCCAGCGACGGCTACTAGCCGTCAGTAGATAAGTCACTCTCCAGTCTCAGCGACGGCTAGGAGCCTTCAGTAATGTACTTTCCTTGTAACTGCCTGTACAAGGCTGCACATGGTACCACGTCCCTTTGAGCACTGCTCTCGATATGGCAACACTGCTCAGCTTATATAAGACCCACTGAAGAGTGGGAGAGCCAGTCTTGCTTCATCTCTTGAGGTGGAAAGTTATTCTATCTTGCCATATTGGCCACAGTCCTTGGGACTGCAGGGGACTTTTATTACTGTATCCTACGGTAGAGTACGGGTTAAGATAATGCCATAGCATTTATACCAGAGTCTTCCTTTGTCTGTTTTTCATCCATCTCTGCTGTTATGGTGCTGTACAGTGTTCTTCTCTATCTTTAACTACAATTGCCTGTTTTTTCCTTAAGGGGGGGTCACCTGCTTTTGTTCTCTCCTTTTCTCTCTTTCTCTGGCTTTCATCCATTCGGCCCCATTTAGCCTACTGTTTTATGACGTTTAACCCCATCCAAGTGTTGATTTTTTTCCTGGTGAGAGGTAGCGAGCCAGCATATTTAAACTAACAACATTAACAGCAGGATAAATTTGTAAATTTTTTGATGGAGAAAAAAAATCCGGCAAAGCCGGATTTCTCCATACAATGGTGGCTCGCTATCGCTCACCAGGAAGAAATCGACCCCTGAATGGGGATAAACATTTTAAAACAGTAGACTGCATTGGGCCGAATGGATACAAGCCAGGGAAAGAGAGAGAGATAAAAAAAAAACGGTGTATTGTCCTTTTTTTCTGTTATCTCTCTGCATGTCTTTAAAATCCACCACTACTTCTCCCTCTTGGATATGGTGTATCTGAAGGTTTATTTGACTTACCCAGATGTGATGGTTCCTTTTGGGTCGATTTGTATAATATCCATCCTTTTTTCTATATTGTATGGACTGCTTGTTTCAATTATATAAGTCTTTGTTTGTCCTTTTGTCCGGTGATATAGAATTAATTCCCGGTCCTCATAGTCATCCTGCAAGAAGTTGCCGTATTCTGTATCCTAACATCCGTGAACTTCATAAGAATATTAAGGATCTCACTATGGCATCAGTAGATTATGATATTGTCTTTTGTTCTGAAATACTTGTTTCTAACCTTAGAGACATTTCAGAGCTTCTCATACCCGATTTTAATAAACCTGTTCATATTTGGCGTGACTCTTTTCCTTGTGCTCGTGGAATGAGACTATACAACTGATCTGGCTATAATGCCCGGTCATTTATCTAAATTTATTTGTGGTTGCCACGAGATCCAGTTAGTTAAAGTTTCCAGCAAATAGCATAACCACTACATGTTTAGGCTGTATGTATAGAAATCCTGATACCAATAATAATCTATAGGACTGCCTTATAAATGTCATGGCATCCCTAGGTTACCAGTGTCCCGTTTTGTTTGAGTGGTGAGACCGCCTGGTGGTGAAATGGCCAATTGATACCACCGAGAGGGAGGGAGAGTCACGGGTCGAGATGACACTCCACTAAAGTAGCTGCTATATTCTTGCCATACCAGTGCTGCTGGTCAACTTCAATTCTAAAAGAAATCCCTTCTGATCTCATATTAAATATACTTTTTATTTCGGTAGAATATAACTGAACGAACTGTCTTCGTGGCGCAATGCATAAGTGTGTTGATTTTCGGTGTGAGCGTCCTGGGTTCGAATCCCCGGACTGCCACATGTGTTAATTTCAATAATCGAGTTTAGGAGTAAAGTTGGTTGGTGGAGAGAACATAATAATTATAGTAATCTATAATTATAATATATAATACATATATAATTCATCTTCTATTCACAATGAAGCCTTACCGTCACATAACTTTAAACTCTAGTTTCATAATATTAACTACAACTCATAAAAGAAGAGACTAAGCGAATTCGAGTGTAAACGAAGTTATGAATCATTATGACGAAGCTTCATAGCCAAATTAGTTTCAAACTCGAGCTCATAAACTTAACTAAAACTCCTACGAAACATGATTGAAATTAGACAATGAATCCGAACCTCTAGACACGAATCAGATTTTGACATTACCCCCTGAACAAATGAACTTACACTCAAATTCTAACCTATCGCAAATTAATAAAATATTGTACACATGGTTTATAAAAAAAAAAAATCGTATATATTTATTATGGACAAAATTATATTCCACTGAATGTTTACGTTATAACTCTCCAGACTTACATCCTTATCATTCTCAGATTTATGCATACCCAAACAACGTGCACTCGCCTCTCAAACTGCATCCAAGTATTTCTCAAACCTGAACTGTTGTCATCCCTTCCGTCATCCAAGCGACTCAAATTGCCTGCCCCATCGGTCTCAACTTCCTTTATGTACTTTGCATTATACTCAAATTGTTGCATAAATAATGCCAACTGCATACTTCGTACATTATTATTCTTAGCAGTCTTAAGATAATGAAATGGCAAATGGTCGGTCTGAATTACAAATTAAAGTCCATACAAGAACTGATTACACCTCCTTAAACCCTCAACAATAGCTAGTAACTCCCTTTCAATAACACTGTAGTTGCTCTTCGCTTGTCCAAGCTTCCTGTTGTTGTTGTTGTTGTTGTTGTTCCCCAAGCTGCCTGGCCGAACAGCCCCAAGGCCCCGACTTATACTCCATGTTGAAATAAGTGTCGACCTTCGAAAAATTATATTACAGGAGATACACGAACCTGTAAACCGTGACCTGTAATGATGTTTGTCCAGTGTTTCCCACAGACTCCGCCCCGCTATGTCAGCCATGATGATACTAATTCAGGAGCTCTTTTATCGTGGATGTTTAGTCTACTAGGCTATAATGGCCAAGGCCATAACCGAGCGCCCCCACAGAACCCTCCCCGCCAACCACAATAAAGCCTGGGTGACCGAAGCCACTCCATGGCGGGGAGCTGGGGAGGGTGAGGAAACGCCCGGAAAACCAAACACCCAGGGCCCTGTGTCCCTCAGCAATTATGAAGAGAAAGTTGAGGGGCAAGGGAAAAATGTGACGCTTTGGCTTCCAATCTTGGTAGATTGGGAGGTCAATCCACGTTAGAGACGCCGTCACTTGAGATCTAGAAAATATACAAGTAAAAGGAACAGTCAGAGTAAGCTATGGGTATGGCAGAGATTGCTCAGTTCTCACTCTGATAGACCAGCCCATCACCAAAGCTTCCTGTTGTTGCCTGCTGTACAGGCCACAGATCACCTTCATAATACTGCATCAACAAAGCATCAATACTCATACCTGATTCATCTGTTCTGAAAATAATGTCTTTAGAAAAATCAGGCAAATGAAGAAAAGGCTTATTAGTAATCGTACCCTTTAGAGTGTCAAATGCTTTTTGCTCTGAATCTGTCCACGCAACATTATTTGGACTAAATTGTAAGTGTTATGCCCTGATTTTATGCAGGATTAACAAACGGTAAAGGTGAGTTCTTCTAGACTGGGATATTGGAATTCAGACAAGTACATATAAAGAATCAATAGAGGACATGTATAATCTCGAAAGATAATTGGTAATACAGCTTTGTTCACTTATTCACTAGAATACATATGATGAATTGTATAAACACTTTTTAACACATGGAGTACTCAAAAGTGGTACAACTTCTCGGTTTAAAATCTCCCAGTACATGCGCGGCTCTGGATAGAAATCAGGTATATCACTTCAACTTTATATCTTATAATTCTTCTTGAGAATTAGGTACACTTCTCTTGTTGCGAACACAGTAACAAATTAAAATCACTAAAAGGAGATTTGGTTCAGTTTCACTAATATTGAAGGAAATTAATCCCCGAATGATAGTGGTTATGGGTATACATATTCTCGTATTTATTTGCACTAAATACGATAACTCAAGTCTCAAGGTATTTTCAATTTCCTCGAGATTGTGGACTCTACAATATTATGAGTCTCTACTGCGATATTTTGTTTCAGAGTTCGTGAAATTATAGTAATTCTCGCAAATTATTGAAAATTCAGAATTACGGTAGGCAAAGATCATAGATGTAATTCTTATAAGAACACTTCACTAATAGGATGGTAATTTTTAATGAATAACTTTACACTTGGCTTAGATAACTCGAATTTTAGGGAGGAACGGACTCTGTTTATTTTTCACTTGGTGGAAAATATGAATGAGTTACTGAACAGGTAGAAATCCGTCAAAAATCAATATATATGTTATCTGAAGGGGTGAGAATGATGCCTTAACATTCCACGAGCGGCTAGGTCGGTAACTTCTACTACCTGCCAAGCGGGTAGTTTTACCCTAAACGAGCTTATTTCTGTGCTCTTTTTCATGCATAAACAATAGCCAGAGCATAATACAAGTATGTATCCATGAAAGGGCGATAATTGAGCTTTCCAATTACACCAGAACCATCTTTCTACGACCACTGGTTCTCTTGCAACGATCGTGCAACACGAAGGAAAAATCCCTAAAATACAGTAATTTCCTTACATAAATCCCTGTGTAGCGAGGCAATGGGTGTGGATGTGTGTGGAGGGGAGGCCAGTCGCGGCGCGGGAGCCGTGCTGAACGGTCAGAGTCAACCTACGCTCCTCCCACCGCTCGGACTCTCTCTCAGAGCCAATTATGAGCTCAAAATTGCTACCGACTTAAGGCAGGCCCCACTCTTTAGGCAGGTGTTCTCTAGACCGCCTTAAGTCGGGCCCCGCCAAAGAGGGGTTAAAGTGCAATTAGGTTAGGAGGCCTTGATCTTCCTTATTAGTTATCTCTGAATTACATAGGCACTTGTTTACACTTTTCCACGTATTGTAAGATGGTAAGAACTCTGATTATTTTTGATCACTTTATATTCGCACTTGAGAGTAGCTCGACACTGATACTACTTTCCCGAATTTTCATATTATTTCTTGTCTTGCCTGTAGAGGTGCACTTTGTTGAGTCGTCTACTGATGTTCCGTAGGCCGTCCAGGTTGTCCGGTGTATGGAGAAGTTACAGTTGGATTAATGGGTTTGGGGTCTTAAATATGGTTCTGTAACTTATTATTCAAAGATAACAGTTGGTCACCACATTAGACAAACGCAAGTATTCTCAGCATTTAGCTTCTAACGAATCTTGACTATCCTGACCTTTATATTAATCGGTGATGAAGTTCTGTTAAGGTACTCTTGAACTGAGGTTTTGAATGTATAAGCTTCAGGTCTTGCCGGATTAGCTTATCATCGGACGCACGCAAGATGAGCTGAGATAATTGCTCTTCTTGACTGTCCTAACCTTTTTAAGAGGTTCAAAGAACTTGAGGCGGTGTTAACCTTTCAGTCTCAAATTCTGGTGGGTTGCCACAGACAATTTGAGCCTAGGATTTATATATGCAAAGTGCCCGTGAGGGTATCTCGCTAAACCCTTTTAACACAAAAGACCTTTCTATCCTAGATCTCTGTGAGAAGTGTGGGTATAATTTTTAAATAATAAAATATTGAAAGGGAGGTGTTACCTTACTCTTTCAATATTTTATCTAGATAGAAATGTAACCAATAAATAAAACAATCTTAATCTCTGAGTGATGCCAGAAATAAGAACGTCTATTTATATAATAAGAACATAAGAACATAAGAAAATGGGAGTCTGCAAAAAGCCGATCGGCCCATACAAGGCAGATCCCTTGGTATAATCTACTTGGTACACTATTATACAAGAACTGTTTTTAGGGCTCTATGTTAAGTAATGGGTTGCCACAAATAACAAAGATCCTAGAATCAAGTAATTGCATCTACAGATAGATTAAAGACTTTCGGGGTGCCGTGATCAATAACTATTGTTGTCAAAATCAATGTTCCTTCAGAGCGGGGTGCCGATCCGGAGAAAAATTCTTTCTACTTGTCTTTCTTCCCCCCACTCGGAGTTTATAATTATAGGCTTGCAAAAAGGGGGTGGGGGAGGTTGATAGAACTGATGTTGTCGGTACTGGAAGAAATTTTATTTAGTTTGATAGGAAGGGTGCAGGGGTATTGGGAACGACAGTTAGAGGAGGAAGTTGTTTTCTAGTTCTGCAACACTTGTTCATGATTAATTTAGAGAAAGGTATAGGAATCAGAGAATTCTATATAAATGCTTAACTCGATGGTAAGAGGGTTAAGTTGGTAGTTCTGTGTCACTAGGGGTCGGTGATGCCGCCACTATTTGTACTAGGGGGTATTAACCCGTGGAGCCCCGGCTAGTTTTGTAATGTTTGTGCACCAGAACCCGGCCAGATTTCAAAAAATTGTTTTATTCCAGAAACAATAGCGAATGGGTTAGGAATGAAGGAAAAACCACGAAAAACCGCTCAAAAAGCTTTAAAAATGGTCCTACAGAGCCCCCGAAAACGGATTTTACAAGAGTAAAAAATTGAAGGCAATTATCCCAAAAAAACAGGTTATTGCGCGCTCGCGCGCACGCACGTGGACTTTGAGAGTTTTCAACCATCGGCACGGTTGCGTGGGATACGTACACAGTTCCCATACAAATCTGAGCCCTCTTGAGTGGCTACATCTGAGGTTACGGTCGGCGCAATTAGGGTGACGCGTCAGGCGCGTCTCTGGGGCTGTGCGTTACATACATCGCCGACGCGTCAGACGCGTCGCTGGGGCTGTACGGGTTAAGGAGTGTTTATAGCTGGGTGTTGCCTGAATTCAGGAAGGTAGGATTTATCTATACCTAAGTGGGCATGGTTATGGTTATACAAATCATAGACGTCACTCCGCCTCTACTTCTACAACATTTGTTAGGATTTGTCTCGTAGCAATAATACATAGGTAATTCTATATCGAATAATATCCTTAGCCTGCTGATGTGGTTAAGGGTCATCGATCGGGGGTCACTCGGGGAGCGGCAGTTGGGCTGCCGTTCCTTTAGGTTTCTCTGCTATACTGTAGATAGCTGGCAAATCTTTACAATAGCTTGGATTACTATAGTGACAGGGTAGTTTCTTTGGTAGAGTGACATACTATTCTCTAACTTAATAATATACATCATACAGGTTTCATTTTAACTTACGACGGTGGCAATCTTGAATGTGGCCTTGGCTATATTGGGGGCGTCATAGGTCACGTTACTTCTCTTCCGAGTTTTGAAAGAGGGAAGTTTTGACAGACGAGTTGTATAGTTGGATTGAGTACATTTTACAACTGTTCTTTATGTGATGGTTACTTGGTATATTAAAGGGGTTATTTTAATCACGTTAATATTCATGTAAACTCATGCATGTTTAATACTTAAGACTTCTGTACCTCCAGCTGTTGGTTGGAATGTCCGATGGTCATCATGGTAAGGGCCAAAGGTTCGGTGGCTGCTGCACCCATGCTGAAGAAAGTTGTGTGGTTTGTTTGATTCTAAATAAGGAGAATAGTTAGATAATAAAGAAGGTGTGTATATGTGTGTTGGTTTGTCAGTATGATATCAGTTGAGAAAACATCCCTAGGGGATGGTCTGAGGGGACTCTCGTAATTTACGAGGCCCTTATGCATGTTTGGTTTTATTATAATTGGGTAACTCTTTTTAGGGACAGGTGGCCTTAAGATTAATTACACTCTTCTGTATCATGTGTGTGGATGACGTGGTTCTTACATAATTAAATATATACTTAACCAATACATCAAAAATGGCGAGTATCATAACCTTCGTAATATGAATGCTGTGGGACATGATTCTTTACCTAAGTACATACATGCATAAACGAAAAGTTAATGCGTGTGGATGACATGGTCCTTACATAATTAAATACATACACAATTAACACATCCACATGGAAGGTATCATAACCTTCGTAATATGAATATTGTGTGACATGGTTCTTACTTAATTACCTACATACTTAATCAATACATTGAAAATGGCTAGTGTCATAACCTTCCTAATATCAATAGTGTGGGACCTGGTACATCAAAATGGTAGGTATTACAGCCTTCGTAATATTAATATTGTGGGACATGGTTGTTACATAATTACATACATGACATGGGTGGGTGACATGGTTCTTACATAATTACATACATACCTAATTAATATATCAAAAATGGCTGGTATCATAATCTTCGTAATATCAATAGTGTGGGACCTGGTAGGCTACATCCAAATGGTAGTATTATAGCCTTCGCAATATTAATATTGTGGAACATGGATTTTACATACTTACATACATCATTAAATACAAAAACCTAAAGATCTGATAGGTCTCGCAATCCTCGCTTCACCAATACTCTGTAACGTGTCAGAGCCAGCTGCTACTAGTAGGCATCATCAGGAATTTATATAAAGACACGAAGGAAGATAATGTGTTTTGTCTACTGGAAGGATTGTTGTTAATAAGACGTATAAATATGTGTGTTGAAGGAAAAAATTAATAGAAGAGTAAATCTGTGGATAAAAGACATCTAAATTCCCCTGCTGATCAGACAACGTATTGGCCGTTTCGATATGATCTAGTTTCTCCCATTTCGGACAGTCTTCCATGGTTGGGGTACGCGGCCTTGAAATTTCTGTTTTGGGCGTGGTCGCGTTTCCTTGGTCTGATCGTTCCTGGGGATCTCGTTGGGGATGAAGATTTCGTTCCTGGGAATTCCGTTCCTGGTGTATTTTAGTAAGATTAGCTAATGACTCAACAATAATAGCATACTTAGTGATAAATGCCCTATAATAGCCGGCCAGACCCAAGAATGAACGAACCTGTACTTTAGTCTTGGGGGAAGGTGGGGGACGACATTTTCCTTTTGTGGTTGGTATTTATATCTTGCTTCCGTTCATTTGCATATTTCCTTGTAAAAATTAGTGTTCGCTGTTTTCCTTAATTTGTCTTCCACTCTCGCAAACACATCTTATTTTACCTTCCCCTACCCTCAGACACGGCCACCCGCGTCATTACATAACCAAAAGCCTCTCGTACCTCCACGAAATATATATATCACAAATACACGTGAGCCACTAAATGTTTCTAATCTCTCAGTGGGGTTCGAACCGCCGACCGTCAGGACGATAGCCAGCGCTTTAATCAACTACACCACGGCAGTCTAAAAAACACTGAACCTTCTATCCTATTTATGTTAAGGAGAAGGGAAACCCACTAGGCGGATGTATTTCAATTCATACCCAGTCGTAGGATCCATAATCCAGAATACCATACACGGATTTCTGAGTGTCTCGACGCAACTCAGGCCGAAATTGATTTAATTTAATTCTACCCCACCAAGCATGAAAGTTACAAATATTAAGTAAATATCACAAATACACGTGAGCCACTAAATATTTCTAATCTCTCAGTGGGGTTCGGACCGCCGATCGTCAGGACGATAGCCAGCGCTTTAATCAACTACACCACGGCAGTCTAAAAGACACTCAACCTTCTATCCTATTTATGTTAAGGAGAAGGGAAACCCACTAGGCGAATGTATTTCAATTAATACCCAGTCGTAGGATCCATATTCCAGAATACCATACACGGATTTCTGAGTGTCCCGACGCAACTCGGACCGAAATTGATTTCATTTAATTCTACCCCACCAAGCATGAGAGTTACAAATATTAAGTATATATCACAAATACACATGAGCCACTAAATTTTTCTAATCTCTCAATGGGGTTCGAACCGCCGACCGTCAGGACGATTTCCCTTCTCCTTAACATAAATAGGATAGAAGGTTGAGTGTCTTTTAGACTGCCGTGTTGTAGTTGATTAAAGCGCTGGCTATCGTCCTGACGGTCGGGGATTCGAACCCCACTGAGAGATTAGAAACATTTAGTGGCTCACGTGTATTTGTGATATATACTTAATATTTGTAACTCTCATGCTTGGTGGGGTAGAATTAAATTAAATCAATTTCGGCACGAGTTGCGTCGGGACTCTCAGAAATCCGTGTATGGTATTCTGGAATATGGATCCTACGACTGGGTATGAATTGAAATACATTCGCCTAGTGGGTTTCCCTTCTCCTTAACATAAATAGGATAGAAGGTTGAGTGTCTTTTAGACTGCCGTGGTGTAGTTGATTAAAGCGCTGGCTATCGTCCTGACGGTCGGCGGTTCGAACCCCACTGAGAGATTAGAAACATATATATATATATATATATATATATATATATACTGTATATATATATATATATATATATATAATATTTTAGTTAGCCATTAATAGAATGCCGGGATAATAAATTTTCTTTATCACCGTGGAGGGAAAGAAAACTGTATTTCCTCACTTTATAAGGGTAACTATTACTGTTAATGCAGAATTTCCAGCGGTAAACTTGGATTTCGATTTTTTTTAGACACTTTATCTATTGTCAACGTCTAAACCAAAAGGCTTTATAGAATATTGCTCCGTAATTCTTTACTACAAGGGTTTCCGCTCTAGGCTACTCATTTACAAACTGTCCCAAATTAACCCTTTTGTGCATCTCTGGACGCGATTGCTTCTTTACAGGGATACTTTAAAACCTTGTGACCATCAGCGGTATTTAGAAACCTTTAGTATAATTACTTCAACCTCTGCAGTTGTCTTTGAGCTAGTTGTGGGCAGAAAACTAATTTTGGAGAGGTAATTATGAGATTAAGATAATTCTATCTCTGAATTCTAAACGGAAAACCCCGGACCTGAAAGGGTTAATAGATATGACTGTAGGAATCCATAGATTAGTGAATTTCAGAACGGAAATGCTGAATTTATGACATATTATTTGTGGACAGACGATATAATTATCAGATGACCTTTCCCTCGAAAATTCCCGTTTTCTATTATAACAATTAATGTGCGATCTCGGAGGTGATTTTCACTCTCCAGCAGTGCTTTCTAGTAATATGACGTCTACATCATTTTTAAAAGCAGCGGGGGTCTGGCCCCCAGGTTATGTCAGGTTTTTAGGATATTGATATGCAGCCTAGGAATGCAGTACCAGCCCCAAACTTGCATAAACCTTTGGTGCGTATTGCCACTCTGCTCTCTTACTCTCTCTGGATAACCGTAGCAGAAAACTGAGTGAAGCGGAAACAAATAGGGGAAACCAAATCATCGAGCAATGACGGACAAAACCTCAACACCTCGAATGATGACCAACCACCAGTAGTGGGCACAGCTAACCGAAAATTTAGCTGAGATAACCGCTAATCAGCTAACTTAGAACGTTAGCTTCAATAATGCTGAATCGCTAAATTGCTAAAGAAATTAGTGGAAGCTAACGATAAAAGTAAACAGCTAACTTTTATCATATAAATTTAGTATTGGTTTGATATTTTCCCTCTAAAACCCTTAAACACAGGCCTAGAAAGCTAAAACTATAATATGTTGTAGGTTGTAGTTGTAGCTTACTGCTTAGACACAGCTTTCCAAAAAATAGGCTAGAAGAATCATAGAATGCCAAGATCATATGATCAATGAATGTGCATGTGCATCGATCCTGTTGTACATAAATAATTAAATGAACAAATTAAATAAGCAATAGCTTACAATCAAATTGATTTGTATACATTAATACAAGACTGTTCAGTATTACTACTGCATCACAATATTGAGTTGCAAAACTTAGATAGGCATATAGCCAGTAGTACAAAATCAATAAGATTAACCCTTTCACCACCATGATGCCCGTTTATCTCTGATGCAGGCTAAAGTTAGATTTTATGTAATTTAAGAAGGGCCTATGTTACTTAGAGGATTTAGGCTATTGAAAAATCTTTCAATAGTACTCTACAATCGGTCAATCGCCTTGCAAAACTCAACACACACACACACACGCAAATATTAGTATATAACCATAAATAAATACAAATATAAACCCAAGTAGATGCCTCAACAATACAATATAAACCCCAGTAGATGCCTCAACAATCTATGATCAAATTTTGAAAATGTAAATGTCATAGTTTTTCTGTAGCGAATTTCTCAAGTCGGCGTTAGGCTCACAACACTTTATAATAAACAAAATAATAAAAAATAGGCATACAAGTCAATCAGGAGTCACGACTAGAATTATGAACGTACGAGTCGTCAGTCAATGAGTCAATAATAATGCATGCTGTGACACAGTGACACTATCTATTACACATGTTCTGCTGCTGGGTCAAACTCAGGTGCTGCACATAAACACGTTGCAACGTTCGTGTCATAACATGACTCATGAGTCGTGTCTTGTCTACATGTGAATGTGACATGATATACTATAGTCAGTGTAATACTGACTGTTGCAATGTTGCAATTACATACTCACATAAATATGTCATTTTAGGGTTTGCAAAAAGTTTTTTACCATTAAACTTTTTTTTTTTTACCGGCGAATGCACATTAGCGGCAGTAAATTTAGTGGAAGCTAATCGGTCCACTAATGATTTTCAAAGTTAGCTTAAAAGCTAACCAGCTAATGCAAAATTTAGCTTCGCTATTAGCTGTTAGCTGATTAGCGGAAACCATGCCCACCACTGCCAACCACTCATAACCCTTCCGTACGCTCAACAACCCCTCAACTTCACCCACAACACCATCCTGAAGGTGCGAACCTGCAAAGAACATCAAATGTTCGGGCAATCCTCGACCTCTACCCAAAACAAACGAGAGGAGACATCACAACACATGGACGCAGCCGCCACTACTATGTACCTTAGAATTGATTCCCACGACAACCAGACTCTAATTTTGACTTCAAAAGATGCACAGCTAGTACGGCAACCCAAACAATCAGGTGCAACTACTGTATCAACTCTGAAAACCCAACCTGAGCCCACACTAAATCGACCAAAACCAGCCGTGCCCTTGCTACCCGGAGATGCTTCACCCGCGACATCACAGACAGAGGAGGCTCTACCCCAGCTTCCCAGACTGCCCTCCATGCCCGGAGATGCCCCAAATATGACATCCCAGACAGAAGAGACACTACTGCAGCCGAATCAACCATCAGCAAGCATTCAGCCTGCTGACTTAAAAACAATATTTGGTTGCCTCACAGACAGTCCTCAGGTAAGAAAGGACAGAAATCCTAAAGTGAGAAAGGATCATTACAGTTCATATTGGGGACAAGGTCAAGTAAGTTACACCGCATGCTGCCCGACTCTTTCAGTGTTACCCCGAGTCAGTTACAATGCTAGCCAGGATAGCCAAGTGCTGAACCAGGACTCAGTTACCAACTGAGAGTCAATTCACGTCAGTTACAGCGCTTGCTGTCTTGACCATAACTCGGTGACAAACCCGCTACAACGCTTGCCGGGAAAGCACGGTTGCTGAGTCTGTGCCTGCATCACCTGAAATTGTTGCTAATGTGACTCGATTGCCCTTGCTTGGCACCGAGATACGTGGGAACATCCAGTCTGTGCAAGAGACCACCCCCAGCTCTCTAAGCAGTCACTCTCGAGCTTCTTCCTTGTCAATCTTAAACACGATTAACAAGGAGCGACTATTGAGTGTCGGCTTACCAGCCACACCTAAGGTGAGCTTACCCCTGACACCTGGAAAGACTTTAGTTGATCTGGTGGTTGAGGAGAAGCTGCCTTTTCCCCACAGCGTGAGTGTTGGAGAGGACCAGACGGGATGAGACGCAAGCCAGCCGCAAAAGGTCCCCAGTCGTGAGCCAGAGCGAGGACCCCAAAATTGCCATCCGAGGCCCCCAGGACCTGTACGGAAGGTTCCTAACTCTCGGCACCTGTTGGAACTCTTCAACCCAGATTCAGACTAGGGAAGAAGCCGGACTGTGTGTGAATCAGTCCGGAAGTTAGACTAGCCTACGTCGAATCTCAAGAAAGGACTGTTCTAGTCAGGCCGTGTGCGGGTAGCCGGGACTCTCACCTCCTCAACGACGGCCGGTGCCAGTGTGTCCGTCGCCCTCAGTGCTCTTCTGTCCCTCTCTCCTTTAAGTGACTTTATGTGTTTTTTTATATAAGTGTTATAGTGAGATTTAGACCTAGATATGCCAGGACTCTGCCAGTGTAACGTAGTATAATCGAAGATGTGCTTTGCGCATTCCCTTTAGTTTTGCCTTACTGTGACCCCGATTGTTGGGGAACAACCACATCTGTCCTACACCGGCTTTGTGTATAGATACTTTCTCGGGTTCAGGCTCCCATTACCTCCTGAAGAGAAAATATAAATACAACATTGCCACTCTATATTATACACACACTTTACACGTCAGTTGCGAGTACCTGCCGCATATCTAAGTTTATGCACTACCTATCACTTAGACTTAGGCATTGTAGTGTGTTTTTATCATAGAGTTGATTTACATATTTATTCATGTTTTAGATTCCAATATATACAGATTCTCAGTGTTTAACCTTTGCATATTCATGTTTAAGAGCCAATTAATTTGGACTCTCTTTATTTATTTTTGGGAGCTACCGCATCCTCAGTTATTAATTTTTTAGCAATCCTCCTTGAGTCTTAACCAGTGCTTTGCAACCATGTCCGTGTTACTTGCCGTACTTTATCAGGAAGATTTGCTCTTGTGAGGCCTACTGCCTCTCTGTGTTTAATAATATATTTCTCTTGTACGAGCCTGTGTTACCACCCAGTGTATATACTGTATAATTATGTAAATGCCTATGACCCTATGTTTTAAAGTGAATAAAACTATTGTACCTACCATTGTGTTTCTGTTGTTGGATGTCATTCGTCTGGTATAAATAGAGATCTGAGAAGTGCGACCAGAATATACCTCGCTCTTTAGAAACGTGGTGTAATGGTTTACATGCTTATGTTCTGAGTGTGGTGTCCTGAGTTTAAATCCCGAGAGGACCATATGCTTTCATTAGTTTATTCAAGTACATTGGGGTTTGTAATTGATGATTAATGTTAAGAACGGGGTGTTACTTATAGCAAATATTGTCGGAGGTCCGGAGAAGGCTGGCGAGTCACGTGACTGTTTGTTTACGTCCACGAGTATCCTCACTCGGCGGCATTCACACTCCCGTAATAATTTGACGTCTTCTGCATAATTTTTAAGAGGAGCAGGTTAGGTCAGGTTGTTAGGTTAGGGTAATGCATAATATCAGAGGTGGCGGGTGAGTCACGTGAGTGTTTGTTTACATCAACCTTGCTAGGCGGCGGTCACGCACGTCGGAGGAAAAGCCGTCCTTGTAAACAATTACCTATTGCTTTTCATGCTCCCCAGGTAAATTTAGAGTTTATTACTGGGTGATATTTTTATATTAATTGTGTTATATGTGTTCATTTGTGTAGTGTGTTTATGCGTATTAGTGTTTATACTGTACTGGAAATACATAAAAACCCATTTTCTATCAATTTTAAACCAATGGCCACCACTAGTGGGGAGGGCTATGAAGATCAGGGAAGTTGTTGGGTAAAAAAGAATAAATCAACCTAACCTAACCTAACCTAGATCTTACCTTATTGATAAGAAGCGTGCTTTGATTTGGTTGGATCCGGCACCTCTAAAACAAAAAGGCCATTAGCAAAGCCATGAGTAGGGAACATCTGAAAACTCGCCATCTATTAGGTGACTACTGTAATAACTATATACGCTATTTCTATAATATAAATACGCATCTCCGGCATGAATGAGGCATATACACATGCAGTATACAAAAATACTCAACAGGTTTTTGCTTATTCATGATATTCAGAAAACCCGGTAATAAACTCCAATAATACCCCTCCCCATTGTGCAGATAAGTTTCATGAATATCTACGCAATGTTGTGCGTTTGGAAATTGCGTTACAGACAAATTGGAGGGGTTAATTTTTCTTTTAGGTCCGGGTCTGATTTTTACAGTATTTTTTTTTCTTTTTTTGTTAATGCTTTCTTAATGTCTTTTTGTTATGCCAAATGATAACTTCAACCCAGTCAGATCAAGCCAGATAAGTTTATTTAAGTCACCCTAGCTGAATCACCCATGAAGCCGGTTTCTTTGACTAACACCGCTCAGATCAAGGCTAACAGGAGATGCCCACCATTATAATTATAACATGCTCCCGAGATGAATAATTGGAGAAATACCATTAATAAGAATTATCGATCATAGGAGCTAACAACAATAACAACAAAACATAATATTATATAGAAGCAAGAAGTAGGTAATACCTGCATCTCAAGGAGAAAACTAAGCTAGTAATCCTAGAAAGGTTTTGTTCATTGGGTATCCCGTTTTCTCCAACAGCGGGGGAGATTCGACCCCTGCCAGAGGCCATTCATTTTGTCATCCTAGGTACTGCCCACCTGTCAAGTGGCACTGGTGACCTTGCTCAAGTGCCACCAGGTGACCTTGCTCCTCCCAGAATATCTACCATCAAGAAGGACAGGAAATCCAGCTTATACCAACATCACCAATTGTTCTACAGTTCATCTTCTCAGGACAATGTAACCCTGAGTAAAATTGACTGCTCACCCCCAAAAGCTACACATGGGGAAGTAATTTTTTGCAACACAGTTGGCGAATTGAGAAGTCAAACAAGACCGTGTAACACAGTTAACACCCTTAGTTCGCACAAAGAATAATGCAACACAGTTGGCTCACTCGCCCTCGAGAGTTACACTAGAGGAAGTCATTCCATGCAACACACTTGGCGGATTGAACAGGTAAAACAATTGGTGCAACACAATTAGCCAATACTTCCACACACGCTACTGGGGTTTACCAGAATGCCCTAAATGTGAGAAGACAAAGGCCCAGAAGTATAAGGCAGAAGAAGACTATCCTTTTCCCCACTTCTCTGTTTTGAGACGAAACACAAACCTGTCTGCTACCAGGCTCTCCCGGAAAATCCTTGGGGTATTTAGTTAGGAATTACCAGTAGTTATTTATTCCGTTTTGGGGATCCCTATTTAACGTAAAGATCAAAACAATCCACACACTATCATATCATTGCCCTTTAACCTGGCATACTTATATCTATATTTTCCGCTTAGGCGATTCCGCCACTGTTGAAAAAATATATATATTCTCAGTTAATGTAGCTACCTATTTGACAACACTCATGAGTTATACAACAAAAACTCATAAAATTCCTTTTGCCACCCCCAAACATTCCCTATCTCCTCAGGTTCTATGTAATAATTGTATTCTAAATTGTTTATTTTTGTCCTTATTATTTGTATTGTTGTAAGTGATTTACCTCCAGTACCGCTTGTCTCGTCAATAAACTTATATATACTGTGTGTATGTTTCTGTTCTAAAATATAATTATCTAGATACCTCCAGTAGAGCTGAAACCCCACTCTTTCTAATGTTAATTGTGTACTATACCTAATCTAAAGACGATTAAGTACAAGGCATTATAGTTTTAATATGTGAAACTTGCGGAAAATACATCAAATCTCATCATCTAGCAATCTAAAGATATGCAGCCCACTGGTGGGGAGGGATAATGTGGGGTTAAAAGCTTGAAATAAGGCTAAATGGTAAAAATCAACCTAACCTAACCTAGTAATGGTACAGTACCTCGGTGAGAGGTTGATGGGGTTGGCTCAGGATAGTCAACATAAATCAACCTAACCTAACCTAGTAATGGTACAGTACCTCAGTGAGAGGTTGATGGAGTTGGCTCAGGATAGTCAACATGATGGAGTTGGCTCAGGATAGTCAACATAAATCAACCTAACCTAACCTAGTAATGGTACAGTACCTCAGTGAGAGGTTGATGGAGTTGGCTCAGGATAGTCAACATAAATCAACCTAACCTAACCTAGTAATGGTACAGTACCTCAGTGAGAGGTTGATGGGGTTGGCTCAGGATAGTCAACATAAATCAACCTAACCTAACCTAGTAATGGTACAGTACCTCAGTGAGAGGTTGATGGAGTTGCTCAGGATAGTCAACATAAATCAACCTAACCTAACCTAGTAATGGTACAGTACCTCAGTGAGAGGTTGATGGGGTTGGCTCAGGATAGTCAACATAAATCAACCTAACCTAACCTAGTAATGGTACAGTACCTCAGTGAGAGGTTGATGGAGTTGGCTCAGGATAGTCAACATAAATCAACCTAACCTAACCTAGTAATGGTACAGTACCTCAGTGAGAGGTTGATGGGGTTGGCTCAGGATAGTCAACATAAATCAACCTAACCTAACCTAGTAATGGTACAGTACCTCAGTGAGAGGTTGATGGGGTTGGCTCAGGATAGTCAACATAAATCAACCTAACCTAACCTAGTAATGGTACAGTACCTCAGTGAGAGGTTGATGGAGTTGGCTCAGGATAGTCAACATAAATCAACCTAACCTAACCTAGTAATGGTACAGTACCTCAGTGAGAGGTTGATGGGGTTGGCTCAGGATAGTCAACATAAATCAACCTAACCTAACCTAGTAATGGTACAGTACCTCAGTGAGAGGTTGATGGAGTTGGCTCAGGATAGTCAACATAAATCAACCTAACCTAACCTAGTAATGGTACAGTACCTCAGTGAGAGGTTGATGGGGTTGGCTCAGGATAGTCAACATCGGAAGGGTGGCTGTTGTCCTCAGCTAGTGACTGGCGTAGTTCGTTGTTGGACCAGTAAACAACTCTTGGATATTTTCATCTAGGGAAAAAGCTCAGTTCCCATGGTGTTCTAATGCAATCTTGGAATGTTTTAAATCTTGGATTTTTTATCTAGTGAATATGAACATGTTCCCAAGGACGTGGCATTAGTATCAAGTGTGTGGGATACAAGACTAACCCTTAAATACCAGGTAGTACATTTCCCTAGGACTCAGTACATGGGATACAAGGCTAACGGTTTTCTAGTATATATATATATATATATATATATATATATATATATATATATATATATATATATATATATATATATATATATATATTAGTAGGGCAATGAGAAGAAATACGTTGTGGAACATCATGATTTATTCTAATTTTCGGCGACGTCACGCAGCCATCCTCAGGAAAGGGTTACCAACAGATCCTAAAAATTGAGTATAACTCTGTATATATTGCTAAAACAGGATCACTAAAATGTAATGCATTGTTAAACACGTGGCAATTTGCCTATCTAAAAAACAATTAAAAAACATAATTTTGGCCAACTAGGCAAGGTTTGAATATAAAATAAATCTACGGCTAGACATAATCTAATTCAAAATTGCTAAATCTCAATGCAACAAAAGAAATCAAAACGCATAAGATATCAAATTTATGTTATCATTTATTTTTCAATTCAAATATTATTCTGAACTGTAAAGGCTAAAATCTATTAAACAAAATTTAACCTACCGCTAAACAGCGTCCAAAGTATTACGCTAATATCCAACCATGTGAGGACAAGACTTAGCAAAAGCAATCATAATAGACGAGAATATTAAAATGAGGGACTCTACAAAACATTTCAAATGAGGGACTCTACAAAACATTTCAAATTATCTAGTAAAATTAAGAAGCAAATCATAGTAATCCCAATCACATCGAACCGCAACATAAAGCAAAACAGTACATTTGAATTACTTGACTCTAAGAAACAAAAGATAAGTGTTGAAAATTCACATAAAGGAAAATTGTCACAAACAAATCGGAACTCACCATGATACCACCAGTCTCCAATGAAAGACGATGAGGGACTGATTAACTGAACACATTTGAACTCTATATGTAAACTCAATATATGGTGAAAATTAAAATATAAAATATTAAATATGTAAACTCAATATTTTAATTTTCACCATATATTGAGTTTCAAAATTAAAATATAAAATATTAAATATGTAAACTCAATATTTTAATTTTCACCATATATTGAGTTTACATATAGAGTTCAAATGTGTTCAGTTAATCAGTCCCTCATCGTCTTTCATTGGAGACTGGTGGTATCATGGTGAGTTCCGATTTGTTTGTGACAATTTTCCTTTATGTGAATTTTCAACACTTATCTTTTGTTTCTTAGAGTCAAGTAATTCAAATGTACTGTTTTGCTTTATGTTGCGGTTCGATGTGATTGGGATTACTATGATTTGCTTCTTAATTTTACTAGATAATTTGAAATGTTTTGTAGAGTCCCTCATTTGAAATGTTTTGTAGAGTCCCTCATTTTAATATTCTCGTCTATTATGATTGCTTTTGCTAAGTCTTGTCCTCACATGGTTGGATATTAGCGTAATACTTTGGACGCTGTTTAGGCGGTAGGTTAAATTTTGTTTAATAGATTTTAGCCTTTACAGTTCAGAATAATATTTGAATTGAAAAATAAATGATAACATAAATTTGATATCTTATGCGTTTTGATTTCTTTTGTTGCATTGAGATTTAGCAATTTTGAATTAGATTATGTCTAGCCGTAGATTTATTTTATATTCAAACCTTGCCTAGTTGGCCAAAATTATGTTTTTTAATTGTTTTTTAGATAGGCAAATTGCCACGTGTTTAACAATGCATTACATTTTAGTGATCCTGTTTTAGCAATATATACAGAGTTATACTAAATTTTTAGGATCTGTTGGTAACCCTTTTCCTGAGGATGGCTGCGTGACGTCGCCGAAAATTAGAATAAATCATGATGTTCCACAACGTATTTCTTCTCATTGCCCTACTAATTTGGAAGTTGCGGTGTCCAAGATCACCTGCTGAGGTTCTCATAACTATATATATATATTTATACAGTATATATATATATATATATATATTTTTTTTTTTTTTTTTTTTTTTTTTACACATCTCCCGCAGGAATGGCATATATCGGCAGGTAGTATACAATGCGAATAATCCACTATGGGCGATAACATCGACAACTTCAGATCCTGGACCTAATATAAATATTAACCTTTGTATGCTTAGCCAATACATTATTTTCATAAATTAGGCCATGTTTGCGTACAACTACACATACATTGCACATTATATTTATACGCATTCTATGGTTCAATTTGGGAGAAGAACACGACAAGTTCTAGGTATTAGACCTAGGTTACTTAAAAATAACATTGAGCAATTTCTGCTGTACTAAAAAATGTCCTTGTATTTGTATTTATAAAAACAAAATAATAAATTGGCGCCGAGCACGCGAGCGCACGTGGGGTGATGAAAATTGCTCAAACCACTGGGATAAAGGTTTCATACCTACAGTATGACAATCACTATATAGAGGCTGGATAGGGAACGAAGGTTTAGCTTCTCATATAGATTATAGTGTTTGTTAATAATGTTTGCCTAACACATCGATTATGGTATACCTACAGTATATATCTTAATTTTAATTGCAGCCTATATATATTTGATGTTGGCCAGGTCATAGTTGAGGATGTCCAAGGGCTGAGGACGGACTACTCGTTGACTATCTGCAAAGTGTTCACCAATGTTAGATGTATCCCACAGTCCCATTATCTAGGAGTACCTATCTGTGGGCTGCCTTGGGATAGCCTTTACCATAGCCGAGACTACCTAGCTGAGGGCTGGTAGTGGCACCCAGCAGTCCTCTTCTACTATATATTTAGTTTTTAGTACAGCCGGGACGATTTCACATCACCTGGACCTGCTATGGATTCTATTTTTCCATTTTGTGTCTACGATTAGTTCGCGTCTGATTTACGAGTATATAGAAACGGCTGATTAACTTTAATGTTTACACATTTAATTAAAGATATTGATATTCTATTATTACTTTCCAAATAATATAGTGTCTACATTTTCTCCTATTACGAAGAAAGTAATTATAAAAGTAATTGTTTCATGTCGAAAAATCGAATATTCATATTAAAGGATTAACCGTCAGATTTAGATTCTGTGTTATAGTAAGATACTGTAATATACTATAGATATGTTTTAACATATGGCATATTCTGTGTTATAGTAAGATACTGTAATATACTATAGATATGTTTTAACATATGGCATATTCTGTGTTATAGTAAGATACTGTAATATACTATAGATATGTTTTAACATATGGCATATTCTGTGTTATAGTAAGATACTGTAATATACTATAGATATGTTTTAACATATGGCATACTGTAATATACTATAGATTGTTTGTTACTGTAATATCTTAGTTTTTAACATATGGCATATTCTGTGTTATAGTAAGATACTGTAATATACTATAGATATGTTTTAACATATGGCATATTCTGTGTTATAGTAAGTAGGTTATTGTATAGTAAATAGGTTATTGCATGGAGTTTAACATATGGCATATTCTGTGTTATAGTAAATGTAGGTATTGCATATTAGTAAATGTAGGTTATTGCATGGAGTTTAGTAATTGTAGGTTATTCATGGAGTTTAGTAAGATACTGTTAGTACTAGGTTATTGCATGGAGTTTAGTACATAGGTTATTCTGTGTTTAGTAAATGTAGGTTATTGCATATTTAGTAAATGTAGGTTATTGCATGGAGTTTAGTAAATGTGGTATTGCATGAGTTTAGTAAATGTAGTAAATGTAGATGTAGGTTATTGCATGTTTTAACATATGGCATATTTGCAAACCAAAGTATTGCATGGAGTTTAGTAAATGTAGGTTATTGCATGGAGTTTAGTAAATGTAGGTTATTGCATGGAGTTTAGTAAATGTAGGTTATTGCATGGAGTTTAGTAATTGTAGGTTATTGCATGGAGTTTAGTAAATGTAGGTTATTGCATGGAGTTTAGTAAATGTAGGTTATTGCATGGAGTTTAGTAAATGTAGGTTATTGCATGGAGTTTAGTAAATGTAGGTTATTGCATGGAGTTTAGTAAATGTAGGTTATTGCATGGAGTTTAGTAAATGTAGGTTATTGCATGGAGTTTAGTAAATGTAGGTTATTGCATGGAGTTTAGTAAATGTAGGTTATTGCATGGAGTTTAGTAAATGTAGGTTATTGCATGGAGTTTAGTAAATGTAGGTTATTGCATGGAGTTTAGTAAATGTAGGTTATTGCATGGAGTTTTAGTATTTGTGTTTGTTATCAGGTTGTGTGTTGGATCAAGAGACATGATTGTATTATTATTGGAGGTAATTCTTAATAAAGTATAAATTTGACAATTTGCACAAACCTCATGCTTAAATAAAGTATCATATCAAAATAGGAGTCTTCACAGATGGGGACATTAGGTTTGAATTATTTGAGCCATGGTTCAAATCGAGGCATGGACGCCCACTAAAGCCTTAAGGGGAGATTTCAACTTGAGGGATTTGTTTCTGGACCCCTTTCTCCCTCAAGTATAGCCCCATTGATTCTGAGATTTGAAGACAGTTGACCCATTAATTTTGCGATTTATAGAACTGTCGCCCCATTTCTGTCAATGTTTATGATTTAGGTGTCGATTTTTTCCTGGCGAGCGATAGCGAGCCTGTAATTAAAGAGGAACCGGCCTTCGGCCGGGAAATTTTTCTACCGAAAAATGTACAAATTTATCTTGAAAGGGGGTTTAATTTTAAGCTTGATGGAGGTCCAGGGAACAAACTAAAAACCTCCCCTTAATGTAATCCATCTGCTATTATTTTTTAATTCTCTCTCTCTCTCTCTCTCTCTCTCTCTCTCTCTCTCTCTCTCTCTCTCTCTCTCTCTCTCTCTCTCTCTCTCTCTCTCTCTCTCTCTCGGTGTATTGAAATAACTGTTACAGACTATGACGAACACATTGCAAAATGGAAAATGAACATATTTATTAGTGGCCCCTCCATCATTGACGATATGCCTATTAGTATAATAGTCTCCTTTCAGCCCGTGGCAGCCAGTTTGAAACTCCCGCCGCTGGGAAACGGAGTACTACACATCATAAGTGTAATGCAACTTCTCTTATGGAATTGTCTTATGATTGGGGTACGCACTACAAAAAAACTTTGTAAAAAATAAAAGAGAAAAATTAACTTTAAAACTTATTTTGATATAACTTTCCATCTCGTGGATTTCTTGCGCATGGATTCTAGCCCAGACCGTGGCAAGAGCAACGCCATGCCGCCCTCTCTTCCCCGCGTCTATCCCAGTAGGACGTGCGTGCCTGTGCTCTGCCACATTCTTCGTTCGCTCACTTCTAGTGAGTCCTTGCTCATTTGTATTTATTTGAGTTGTATTGAACAGGTTTAGACTAGCTAAGCACAGGCTGCCCCATTGGTATGCCCACAGGGAAGTGTTTAAAATAGGGTACTATTGTGCAGGCGCCTACAATCTTCCAGGATCAGCGCCGCATGTGTTTTTTGTTTATGTTTTCTGCGCCTTAAATTTGCAATCAGCTACAATTTAGGAGGCTCATCTACCCGCAGGATTAGGCTTGTGGCCATCTATATGAGGCAGTTGCTTTTGAATTATTATAGCAGACGCCCTGGTCTAAGAGTTGTCACACGTGGTGTGGGACTTTCCATGGTTCGAGCCTGCTTTGCCCCTCTCACGGGGCCCCTACGCCAGTTGTCGCAGGAGTGTCTTCAGGAGGTAAGGTAAACTACAAGCTGTACGATTACTACAAGCCTCGTGGCCAGCCTCATTAGGGGTCTCCGTAGGGTATAGGGGTTGATATTATTAATAAATATTAATTTTATTCTATTATAACCCTAGAAATATCCCTCGTTTATATGTGTATGTATATTTGACATGTAAACAGGGAGTCAGGAGACGTCCTGGTGGTGGTGTGGGGTGTTTTGGGGAGGTCTGACTTTCACATACTAGTCGACCTTCCCAATATTTTTGGCTCGTTGCCTTCCTGCGTTCTTTCTACGTACTGACGCCTAACCTCGCCTTGCAGGTGAAAGGATTGAGCCAAAATATCCCGGCGTGGTGTGCAGTACCACGAACCTCCCGGCAGAAAATGCTAAATTCCTAAGGGAGTAATCTCGGCCCGCCGAGCAAACTCGCCCAAACCGATTGCCTAGCACAGCATGACTTTCCTCGCCCGGCGCTGACAGTACTGTAATTTCTTGGCCCAGCGCTAATAGTCTAGTGGGGTTATTTCTATAGTAGACCATATTCAACATAGTATTAACGGAATAATTGGGTCAGTGACATTTTGTCACAGGTAAGCAGTTCAAGAGGAAATTAAGTTTTCCGAAGGCAAGTCAAGCAGAAGGTTAGAGTAGCAGTGGGCTATAGCTAATTTTCCGGTGGACTTGAAGGATAGGATGTTTTAACACCTCTCAGGTTATCCTTATGAGCATTGATTCCTGGAAATTTCTATTTCCAGATTTCGTCACTCCAGTAGCAGCTCAGGCAGCAGGTGAGTAGGCCAATCACGGTGGGGGGGGGGGGTCTTTAGCTCCATCATGCCTCGCTTTTCTCTGTGCGCTAAACTTAACTGTCCTCTTCTCCCGGTCTTTGCCCATAAACATTGTATCAGATGTGCAAAGTGCCTCGACAGATCTAGAGGACTTTGGCTGTCTAAAAAATGCACGTTTTGATCAGAACTCCGGTCAAACGTGTTTGAGAAAAAGGACCTTTCATGCCTGGTAGCCCTTCAAGAAATTAAAACTAGCTTTAATATCTACGCAAAAGATGTGGCCCATAAGGCATTGATGTGTGATGACGAAACATTGTGGGAACACTTAGTAATTAAATCTCCACTGTTTAAAGCAACGTCAACTAGGTCGACTCCCAAATCTAAAACTAAAACTAAAGCTTTGTCTAAGGAATTAGTTTGTAGCGAGAGTAGTGACAGCGACGAGGTTACCCCCCCCCACCCACCCCCCGACCGCCGCAAACGAGGACGATCACCTTCGCCGAGGACCAAGTCAAGGTCCAGGTCAAGATCACCTCGTAGACGAGACCGCCATTCTTCAGTGGAATCAACGGCTAAGTCTAGTAAAAGAAAACGGGAAGAATCTGTAACTTCGACCCCTAAGTTAGTGAGTGGACATAAAAGTTCCCGCACGGATGAGACGTCGTCTCGGCGCCAGCCTACGCCGGCGCCGCGGCCACTTTCCTCCGCCTCTGCCTCCGTGTCTGTCCAATCAGGAAACTCGGAGGCGGGGACTGAGGAGACTGAGTCAAATCCCAGGAATGGGCCGAAGGAATTTGCTATACCCAAGATAAATCTTGCCGCACCACGAACGGGTCCACCAATAGTGGCACAACGGGTGCTGGCGGAACAATATAGGGGTTATACACCATGTCCCGTCCAACATTATGACATATCACAGGCTAGTATTATACAGGACTCCCATCCTCCCGCCGTGCCTAACAGAAGTGTTTGGAGACAATTAGAACCGTCACAAGCACAAATTGGTTTTCAGGGTCAAGACAGACAGAGGAGCGATGATATTCCCTCCTCAGTCCCAGACTTAGTGTGGCCATTAAATGAGCCGGTAGTGTCACAAAGGCAGAAAACGCCGGAGGTTGAGGAGGCACCGGAGGTTGTGGAAGTCCCAGAGGAGGTAGAAGATGTACAAATATCCTCAGGACAACCAGTGAACGAGGAAGGCTCTGAGGTGAGTTCAGAGTCTTCCCGGGGATCTCAAAGTCAATGTGTAACTACAGGTGACCTTCATGATATCTTGCATAAAGTAATGAGACAGTATCATATCCCTAGTTCTTAGGTCCCTCCCACTACGGCACCGGTAGCTCCTCCGATTGAATCAACAGTAAGGCCCTTACAACCTACCGCATTTCAATCTAATACTGCCATACCCCCTATTAACGTCAACTAAATGACCACCACGGCGAGTGACACAACAATGTCCACCGCCTTAACAGCTACGAATGTCCGAGTTATCACGGATATCACACCTCCTCCCCTAGACAAAATTTCACATAGAAAAGGCCCTATGCCGCTTCTATATAGGCCTGACTGCTCATGGGTTCCGGCTATAGCCAAGAACATTCACATGGCACAGACAATAATATCGGGGCAGATTCCGGTCCCGAGTGACTGGACCATAGAGGTGAGCAAAAGCAAGAAACTAAGGGCTAAGCATATGCAAGCTAGGCTACTAGATGTTACTATTAAGGCTATACCCAATGTCTATAACCCGGATTTTTTCGCTTTGCCCCCTGCCTCATCTGCAAGACTGTTTGCAGACTGGACAAAATCTGACGGCATCAATGACATGAAAGCTCTGAACGTATTAACGCCGGAATTGGATACAATTCCGGCGCTAGACCAAACACACAGTCCAGTGTTGCAGGTGGGGCAGATGGGTGTGGGTCCGTGGAGGGACTGGGAAGCTGAGGCGCAACAGTTTGCAGCTACCATTACCACAAAATCATCCCACCAAATTCCTCAGGAAACCCACTCTTGGTTCTCACTCCCCATAAATAAGGTGGGAGGGGTGTCCCAAGCTCTCTTTGATTTTCTTTCGGCCCCCAAGCTTGCTCTCTATGAGTTAAGGGAACCTTTCTCGACTCCTCCCCCAGCTCACTAGGATAGAGATTTCAAATTAAGAAACAAAGCCTATAGACTTTTTTCCCAATATATTGTAAGCCGCTAAATAGCCCAGTCCCTCACACAGACTATCTCAGCTATTGAAAATCAAAATGTAAGGCAGGCCACGGAATTATCATGGCGGCTGCTCTTACAAAATTCAATCCAGTCCCTAGGTGACATCAGAATAGCCTTACTAGAGGCTGTGTGAGCACGCCAGGACTTAAGAGTGTTTATGGTTAAGAAATTACCGGAAGACATTGGTCGCCGGGTGACACTTTCCCCTGTCTTGACTGCCTCTCTCTTAGATTTAGATACATGGAGAGCAGTGTACAATTTGGTAGGTAGCTTTCCGCAGAGTACCTCCCAGCCTAAGAAGGACTCGTTCAAGAAGCCATACTCCAAACAAAAGACTGGAGGCAAGCCTTATGCTAACATTGCTAAACAGTCCTTTCAGGACCCCCGTCCTTCCCCACAGCAGGGAGGTACTCAGCAAAAGCAGAAACAAGGTAAGCCTCACAGTAAGTGGAACAAGAATAAATCACAACACAAGCCAAATCAGGGGACGAAATCTGACAAAACTAGCCAACCGTCTACCTCTGCCCCAACACCCACAAAAAACTAGTCAATCAAACTCTCTCTCTCCCGGGGCCTATCGTAGGCGAGTTGGACTAGAGTGTAGTTCTACCGGACAACCCCAGTCTAGTGATGGGGTCGTTTAAAGCATGTCACAGGGCCTGGCCCCGGCGAACATGGGCGCGGACAGTGGCACGCAAGGGAATCACCTGGCGGTGGCTCCGGCGACCTCGTTTACGTCAAGCTCTAGAAGTCAACAATGTTTCTTTAGAGGTGGAGTCACTAGTCCAGGAAATGATCACCAAGCATGTCATTGTCCCGGTAGATTCAACGTGCCATGTCTTTACGTCCAGACTATTTCTTGTGCCAAAGAGGGACAGTGTGCAGATGCGACCAGTAGTAGATCTCTCGTGTCTGAACACTTATATTCAAAATTCAATCTTCAGGATGCTCACAGTGAATCAAATCAGACTCACCCTCCCGCCGTTAGGCTGGATGTGTTCACTAGACCTGACAGACGCCTATTGGCATGTCCCGATCAACCGGAGGTTTCAAAAGTTCCTCGCCTTGAGGATAAGGCAAGAGACTTATGTCTTTCAGAGAATGCCTTTCGGTTTAAATTTGGCACCAAGAATATTCACAAAATTAGTCCGGCAGGCACTTATGCCAATGTTAGCTCAAGGGATCAAGGTGTTATGGTACCTAGATGACTGGCTAGTAGTGGCGGAGCCAGAGAGTTTATGCCATATCCATGTCAACCAAGTAATAAATCATGTACAAACTTTAGGGTTCAAGGTCAACCTGGTAAAGTCGAACCTTGTTCCCACACAGGTAATTCAGTGGATAGGCTGGTCTGGGACACAGCCAACCTTACTCTCAGTCAGAGTGTGGACAATCGAGACAGATTTCGCAGGAAATTGTTCGCTTTTCTCCACAGTATGAACACGACGAGGAAGACGTGGGAGTCCCTGGTCGGTTCTCTCAACTGGATTCAAATAACTGTAAAGTTGGGCCGGTTGAAAGTAAAGAGATTAATCATGGAAGGCAACAAATGTTTCCCACTCTTACCAGAGGGAAAATGATGGCCTATCCCTCCATTAATTCACAACTTACTGTCTGTCTGGGCAAAGAAGGAAACATTGCACTCAATAATGACGTGGGTTTCTCCCCCACCTACGGTATGGGTAGACACAGATGCTTCAGGGACAATAGGCTGGGGATTTCAGTCGAATCTAGGCCACCAAGGTCAAGGTCTATGGTTCAAAGACGAGAACTTTCATATCAACAAACAAGAACTTTTAGTCCCTTTATTTTTCCTCCAAATTCACGGCTCTTCTTTACAGGGAAAGTCAATAGCCTTTCGGATGGACAACTTGAATACAGTCCACTGCATTCAAAAGCAAGGGTCAACGAGGTCTCGCAAGTTGCTGGAATTGTCAGAAGAGATTTTTGCTCTAGCCGAAACGTTGAGCATACATCTTCATGCATCTTACCTCCCAGGTAGCGAACGTCTGGGCAGATGCCCTGTCCCGGAGACAGAGCACAGTAGTAGAATGGGAGTTCAAGCAAAATATCTTCAACAAGATGATTGCAGAGCCATTCCGTCCACAAGTGGATCTATTTGCGTCCGAGGGAAACCACAGACTCCCTCTCTCCCGCCAGAAAATAACCGCGGTGGGGGGTCCAAACGCATTGTCGGAGAACTGGAACAAATGGAATTCAATCTATCTTTTTCCGCCTCCAGACGCTTCACTCATGTGTCAAGTAGTTCACAAACTACAGGATTACCGGGGCTTAGTCTCGATGATCGCGCCACTATGGCCGGCCCAGGTGTGGTACCACCAGTTGAAAACGTGGTGCGAGAACCCGGTGTCACTCCCGGTTTCGTACTTCTACTTGCAGACAATTGGCAACCTAGAGACCTCGCGGACTTTTGCCTTATGGACATTCAAAATGGCTAGCCCAGTACGGGGAGAGTGTGACTAATAAATTTCTTAATCAGTATACTATGTCTACCAGGCGGCAATATCAATCCCATTGGAAATAATTTACAACCTGGATAGACGAAACAGCGCAATCAGACTCATCAGTTGCTTTAGTCTTTAAATATTTAGGTTATTTGTTTGAGCAAAAATGCCTTTCTGTAGTTACACTAAAGAACCACTTATCTGCCATTAGAAACCCCTTTTATGACCTTACCGGTCTGACCATACCGCAGGAAGAGGAGAAAGGGTTCATGAGAGCATGTTTCAAACTACGCCCACCACCACGGCAGCTCATGCCTACCTGGTCGCTGGACAAAGCTTTATCTTTGCTTCATTCGCGCAAATATAATAATGCGCCGGACTTTGAATCATTACTAAAGAAGGCTGTGTTCCTTATGGCTTTAGAGACAGGAAACAGGGTATCTGAGCTGGCGGCGATGAGCAACGCACCTAACTGCCTCAGGTTTGGGAGATTAAATGAGCATCTCCAGATTGCGCCGTCTCCCACGTTTGTAACTAAGAACGAACACTGTGATCATGTTTTCTCAGAATTTACGGTCCCGGCACTAAAACGCGGACATACGCATCACATTTTGTGCCTGGTCCAGGCTTTAATACAGTTTATGAGGGTGGTAAAACCCCAACTACCAGGAGCCTTATGGGTCATCAACACAGGCACTCGCGTCACAAGAAGAAGATTAGCCTCCTTACTCGTAGAAGTCATTAGGGAAAGTAATCCCGGCGTAGTGGGCAGAGCCCACGACATCAGAAAGTGGGATGTGTCTCTTAGATTCTTACAAAATTATTCGATTGAGGACATAGCTAACACTAATTTGTGGGCTTCAAATCATACATTCCTGACGCGATACCTGTCGGTGGCCCTGGATAAACCAAAGCTAGCCTATGTAGCTTTACGACAGAGGGTCTCATGAGTCATTGTGCTATTAGTTACTAAGTTTAATCTTAGAAGAAAAAGGGGGGTGCAGGTAAGCCCCAATACCCTGAGAGCCCCTCCGCCGGATGATGTGATAAGTTCACGAGCTGTGGTACTTTATAAGTTGAGCTGATTTTTACAGCTCTAAAATATTTTTTCTATGCAAAGATACCTATAATAGTTGCAAATATTTAGTCAATATGTACAAATTATATAACATGTACAAATAAATTTAAGGACAAAAGATATGTTAATCAGGGATAAGTTTTTGTTTCCCTGACAAGTTATGAATCTCGAGATGAGAATACATTTTATGAATCTCGAGGTGAGAATCTTATCAAATATATAAAGCAGATCTTCTTCGAAGTAACCACTGCTTTCTATCCTTTTATATTTTTATATTGTGTGTAAACAATAAAGAACTCAAATTTGCTGTGCGATTCTTTTTTCTCTACCTATGGTATTGTTAGTGATTTGATATTGTTACGAATGTCCCCCTCCAGTCTTGAGATATCAGGCATATCGTCAATGATGGCGGGGCCACTAATAAATTATAGGTTTGATCCCCGGAGGGGAGAAGAGAAAACCTAATATTTAGTAGTGGCCCCAAAATCATTGACGATGTAGAGCCCTCCCATCCATCCCCTTCCCATTCGTCGATATCTTGAGTTTAGTCTTAATATGTCAGTGAAGGCGGAATGGCGTGGCTCTTGCCACGGTCTGGGCTAGAATCCACGCGCAAGAAATCCACGAGATGGAAAGCTATAGCAAAACAAGTCTTGAGTTTAATTTTTCTCTTTTATTTTTTACGAAGTTTTTTCGTACTGCGTACCCCAATCGTAAGGCGATTCCATAAGAGAAGTTGCGTTACACTTATGATGTGTAGTACTCCGTTTCCCCGCGGGAGTTTCAAACTGGCTGCCGCGGGCGCTTGAAAGGAGACTATTATACTAATAGGCATATCGTCATTGATTTCGGGGCCACTACTAAATATTAAGTTTTCTCTTCTTCCCTCCGGGGATCAAACCTATAATATTGTCGTATCACATTTTCCCCAAATAAGTGTTATTAATGAGATATATGCTTATTTAGAAATCTAGCAAAACATGGTTACAAATAAAGCACTAAATAATTGATACATGATTAACATGTTTACTATGTACACTCGGATACCATAGTCTCTAGCCCACTCCTCTCTGGCAGGAGGTGAGGCCAGGAACCTTACTGTACGGCGGCCCACACTGATAGTTAGGGGTGGGGTTGGGGGAAGAGGGCAATTACGCACACACGAACACACTGTGAAGCATTTGTGTGAAGCAATCCAGAAAGCTATCTTTGTTGGTTACTTTATGTAGTTATTTCGTATTTGTTCCCATCATTTCGCATTATAAAAAAATCCTTTATTCCATACTATTAAGAACAAACATATGCAATATTTTCTTTAGCATGAGAAACTATAACTACCGGTGTGAACCATTAGTTATTATGTAGTGCAGTTCCTTTTATTAGCAACATTGAAGTTCAGGGAAAGCTTCAAAATAGATCAGTATAGATATAGCAGACTGAAACGAACACACACACACACACACAGAAGAGAGAGAGAGAGAGAAGGATAGTGTGGGTGTGGGGGGGAGGGGGGGGGGTAACAAACTGGGAGGCAGTCAAACAGGGAGAGGCCGAGATGTGATTGTGGTGGTTAGAAGCAAAAAGGGAGTAAGAGTGAGAAAGGGAGGTGCTGGAAAGGAAATATGGAATAGGAATACGATAGAACTTCATTAGAAACATTTGTGTGTGTGTGTGTGTGTGTGTGAATATCTAATCATAGTCCTATATGTCATTGGTAAATTTCTGAATGATATCTTTCATATAGGGTAATTATTATAACAATGTAAAGATTGTCATTATACTTACTGTTAGAGAGGTTTCAGTCCTACGGAGGTATAGCAATACCCATGAATACAACTTCAGTCTGAAGCATGGTGTGTGATTCGTAGGGTTCACTTTAAACCTACGCGCATGAATTGTTTTATTGATAGAACCATATGTTTACACTATATAAAATAATGTTACCAAAATTGTGAGATGACAAATTAAAGTAATAAATACCAAGACAACATAATATATTAACATACATGTATATGAATATAAATGGTAAGACGGTAATATGAACTCAGAAAAATAGCATATCATACAACCAATATACAGAGAGAGTGAAAGAGAGATGCTTGGACAAATTAGTATATCAGTTTAATCTTGACTATTGCACTTATATCTAAGTAATAATAATAATAATAATAATTGCAATAATAATAAAGATATTTGAATTGAATTGAATACTATTAGCTAAATGTCATACTTATTTGTGAGGCTAAGGCAGGATTAAAAAAACTCAAATTCTTCACAGTGAGTTCGTGTGTGCGTTGCCCTCTTCCCCCAACCCCACTCCTAACCATCGCTGTGGGCCGCCGTCCAGTAAGGGTCCTGGCCTCACCTCTTGCCAGAGAGGAGTGGGCTAGAGACTATGGTATCCGAGTGTACTTAACTAAAGGGATAGTATAGGTTTACCTATTCACACATTATAAATTACGAAATCAAAGTATCTTAGAATAAGGTGATGATATTAGGTAGTTAGCAGAAAAATACTGATTATTTGAAACAGATTAGCGTAAAAAAATATGTAACATTTGCAACTCTGGTCACGGGGTATAATGCTGATGCCCAAGTCTGGGTCGAGTATCCAAACGTAGTTGAAGGTAATTCAATCGTTTATGAAGCATAGTTCTTGATTCATAGATTCGTTCCTATCTTGAATTGAGTTCCGAAAATGTTTTACGACTTGGTATAAAGATTCAAAGATTAAAAATATTGGGTATGATTGATTTCTGTATTATATCAGTTGGTGGGAATTAAAATTATTTCAATTAATCTCCTCTTATTACACTGTAATGACCATGTACAGTACAGTAGTGGTAATTAATTATGATCTATTTTGAAAGTCTCGAACTTATTAAACGAATTTCTGAAATGCAAATGGTCAGTAAGAATTAGTAAGGAGATTCAATTCAATCCGAAACCGCTTCGAATAAGTTTGTATTTGAACTAATATTCACTACTGTACAAATAATTAAATAACATTAGGCAATCACTTTGTAATTGCCCACATTGTTTGGGTATTTTTATCATTCAGCATTGTTTTTTTTATTTACTAACGTATGACAGTAATGTCTGCAGACCACTTAAGGATCGTAATTTGTTTCATCCAAGATGCCTTTGGTCTTTCCTATGTTGAAAGAAAAAATAATAATTAACATAAAATAATTTGAGTTGTAAACGGTGTATTAAGGGAATATTACTTACATTGCTTCACCCTGAAAATTAATTATGTTTATAATTCAATATTTCTGGGTATAAACTTGGAGATGAGGAGGGGGGGGGGGGGGGGGAGACATGAAAGGGGAGACCAATGCCAGTGTTCGGTTTATAACCCATGCTTGGACGACACTGAATATTTTACTTTATATCCTTTAAATCATTAATTATTAATTATTTGTTATTTTGTTACAGAATATAGTGAACTTGTTTTCTTTTTCGGTACTTAGCACTTGTAGTCTGTAAGCGTGTTTTCAATCTATCTATCTATCTATTGCCTGACGCCGCGATCCCCGAATGGGTGGCCACGAACGAACCGCCCCCATGCACCTCTGTTCCCAGTCAGTCGACGCCCCTCCCCCCAACCAGCACCGCCTTCGTTCATGTACTTCCTCACTCCATCCTTCCACCCTGTATATATATATATATATATATATATATATATATATGTATATATATATATATATATATAAAATACCGAGGAAACAAACAAACAACCAAAGAAGGAAAGAGAGAACGGCACAAGAAGGAGGACGAAAGGAAACAGAGGAAGCAAAGAAAACGAAGAAAGAGCAAGAGAGAAAACGAATGGAGAAGAGGAGGACTGAGAAAGACCGAGAAGACAACATCGGACGCTCAACGCCTCCACAGCCCACACGTGTGACGCCAACCAGAGACGTCAGAATCGCCACAGTTATAGACAACTGTCCCCCGACCCCAGGGAAGATGATTCACCCCACTATGAAGATTACGACATCTCCACCTAGAAGAGCCGTAGCTTTTTTAAGTCAATTTGTATCAATTACCCTGTTTGTTTCTTGTATGATAAGTTACATGCCAGGTTGTATATTATCCATTACCTGTCCATATTCTATGTTATTAAAATAAGCAAAATATAATCCATAATGTAGTCTTATTATTATCGATCAGGGCTAGACCCAGGTGAGGTTATAGGCATGTGATAAAGAGTCGCTGGAACTCCTGTTTCATTTGCTTGGCCTCTCTTACTGATTTTCTTTGTGCCTCATTTACACTGAGAGCAATCCAGCTAGCTCTCACAAACACCTTCTCTTCCTATCCACTTCACTACACTAAACATGCACACCACACTTCATTCCTCCGCACCAAAATTAAAAAAAACAAAAATAATTTTAGCCCAGCCTAGGAGTCCCCAGGGGGGGGGCATAAATGCCCCCACACCCGACCGACCATCCCCTGACAACCCCACAAAATTATCTGGACCTCGGCCTGTTACTCTTTCTATTGATTTATGCAACATTCGCGGACTTTCCTCTAACTTTCACTCTGTTGAACACCATCTCTCCTCCTACAAACCTGATCTTCTCTTCCTCACTGAAACTCAGGTGTCTGTAGCAACATCCAGCAGCCCCTTCTCTGTATCCTCCTACTTTCTCTATCCTAGTTTCAAAGCCAAAGGCGGATGCTGTGCATATGTGCACAACAAACTCACTTGCTCTCGTGTTCCCGATTTCAACTCCTCTGAATTCTCAACTTTATGGCTCAAACTTTCCTGTCATTCTCTTACTAAATATTTCTGTGTTGTCTATCTTTCCCCTAACTCTACCAACTTTCTTAAATTCTTTGACTATTTAAACTCTACAGTGGAACACATTCTATCCATTTCTCCTTTCTCAGAAATCTCTATCTTAGGAGATTTCAACGTTCACCACCGCCAATGGCTCTCCTCTCACACTACTGACCCAGCTGGTGAACAAGCCTACGTCTTTTCTATCCTAAATGACCTAGAGCAGTTAGTTCAGCAACCCACCCGTATCCCGGATCGCATCGGAGATCGGCCCAACATTCTTGACTTGTTTCTAACTTCTAACCCTTCTTCTTATACTGTTGATCTTTTCTCTTCTTTGGGCTCCTCCGACCATAAACTTATCTCTGTCACCTGTCCTATCTCTCCAGTACGACCCCCCGATCCTCCTAGCCGGCGGCGCTTGTGGCACTTCGGCGCTGCCGACTGGGAGGCTCTCCGGCAGTACTTTTTTGATTTCCCATGGAATGATTTCTGCTTCCGTGGCCGGGGACCCTCGGAGAGTGCTGAACGCATTACCGAGGTAATCCTATCGGGCATGGAAGCATACATTCCATTCTCTTTCTCTCAGACTAATGCTAAAAAATCTTGGTTTACTTACGCCTGGTCTATTGCTGTCCGCAATAAGGAGGAAGCATTCAAACGGTACCGACGCCTTAAAACTCAAGACTCTCATTCTTCCTATGTTTCTGCCCGGAATCAAGCCAAATCTGTTCTTCGACTTGCCAAACACTCTTTCATCAATAATAACTGCACTGAACTATCCAACTCTAGCTCTTCCCAAGCTTTCTGGTGTAATGCCTGGATTGTGGCAAAGTATCGGTAACTGCATTCGATGCTGAAATCTGCTTGAGCTATCACGCCAAGCGGAGTACTTCTCTTGGTGTAGCGGCTATGGCGCGTGGCGGGCCCGAGTTCGAATCTCGGCCGGGCCGCGCCCAAAAAACCATTTGGGGCGAATTTCCTCATCAGACGCAGTTCGGATGTGATTGTTAAAATTGTAAATTGTAATTGTGTGTCAATGTAATGTCGTCAAAAAATTGTATGGTGCCGTTGCGAGGTCACTTCACTGGTGGTAGCTGTAAAGGGATATCTGAGAGGCTTAGTTGGGGAATCCCCATGGTGTACTGGCTTGCCTTAACTGGTCGGCTACAACAGTTGCTAAGGCTAGAGCTCTCAGAAATTCTCAGAGACGATGTCCTAGTGACTCCGGTTCGTTGGGGAGGTATGGTAGCAGATTTCCTGCACTGCCTCCTCGCCGTGGTGTGTGACCCGCCCGGCAAGTGACGGATATAAGGAATGTCGCTGGTGATCTTTGTCTCGGAGCCTCGCTGTAGTTGGCACGCTCAGACTTGTGCCTCGCTTGCTTTCGCTCGCTCGGAGTCTTCGCTACCTGGACGATAACGTGATGTAATGCCTGGATTGTGGCAAAGTATCGGTAACTGCATTCGATGCTGAAATCTGCTTGAGCTATCACGCCAAGCGGAGTACTTCTCTTGGTGTAGCGGCTATGGCGCTCGCCTCCCACGTGGCGATCTCGGCCAGGCCGCGCCCAAAAATCATTTGGGGCGAATTTCCGCATCAGACGCAGTTCGGATGTGATTGTTAAAATTGTAAATTGTAATTGTGTGTCAATGTAATGTCGGCAAAAATTGTATGGTGCCGTTGCGAGGTCACTTCACTGGCATCTAGCCAAAAACCTCTCCAACAATTTCTCTTCCTCGTCTTTCCCTCCCCTTTTCCACTCTGATGGCACAACCATCACTTCTTCTTCTGACAAACCTAAACTCTTCGCTCAAACTTTTAATAGAAACTCCACCTTGGATGATTCCGGTGCTATTCCTCCCTCTCCACCCTCCTCTCTCTTACTTATGCCTAATATCCTAATCTCTTCTAAAGATGTACTTTCTACCCTCTCTGGGCTTAATACTAATAAGGCATACGGTCCGGACGGTGTTCCTCCTATTGTTCTCAAAAACTGTGCTTCCGTGCTGACTCCCTGCCTAGGCAAACTCTTTCGTCTCTGTCTGTCCTCTAACGTCTTCCCTGCATGATGGAAATTTGGTCACATTCAACCTGTCCCAAAGAAGGATGACCGCTCTCAACCCTCCAACTATCGTCCAATTGCCTCATCTCTTGTCTTTCTAAAGTTTTTGAAACTATTCTTGCTTCCAAATTTCTTAAGCATTTCTCTTCTCATAATCTGCTCTCAGATCGCCAGTATGGCTTCCTTAAGGGTCGCTCTACTGGTGATCTTCTTTCATATCTTACTAACTCTTGGTCATCCTTCTTTCGGGAATTCGGTGAGACTTTTTCTATTGCACTAGACATATCGAAAGCCTTCGATAGAGTCTGGCACAAATCTTTAATTTCTAAACTACCCTCCTTCGGTTTCTATCCCTCCATCTGTGCCTGTATCTCTAATTTCTTTTCCGGCCGTTCCATAGCCGCGGTTGTGGATGGCCATTGTTCACTTCCTCACCCTATAAACTCAGGTGTTGCTCAGGGCTCTGTCCTATCTCCTATTCTCTTTCTAATTTTTATAAATGATCTCCTCAACTGTACCTCAATTCCCATCCATTCATACGCAGACGACTCAACCTTACACTACTCCATTCGTTTTTCAGAACGCCCCAGCCAGCAATCCCTCAACGACAAACGTAATGAAGCCATAGAACTCTTAAATTCTGATCTAACTACTATCTCCAATTGGGGCAGAGAAAACCTTGTTACCTTTAATGCTTCCAAAACCCAATTTCTCCATCTATCTACCGGTAAGGAACTCCCAGCGGACTATCCCTTATTCTTCAACAATACAAAAATCAATCCTTCATCTTCTCTCAATATTCTTGGTGTCTCTTTTTCTTCCTCTCTCAGTTGGAAGGACCATATTACAAGTCTTGCTAAGGCAGCACCCCAGAAGCTGGGTGTGCTCAACCGCCTTAAGGGGTTCTTTTCCCCTGCACAGCTTCTTGCTCTGTACAGGGGCATAGTGCGTCCTTGTATTGAGTATTGTTCACATGTGTGGGGAGGTTCCTCTCACACCACTCTCCTAGACAAAGTTGAAAGGAAGGCCTTTCGTATCATTAACTCCCGTCCACTCACCAACTCTCTGCAATCTCTCTCTCTCCGCCGCAATGTTGCATCTCTCTCGCTATTCTATCGCTACTATAATAATCAGTGTTCCTCAGAGCTTTCCCATTGTTTACCACCTCCTTTACGTAGGGGCACGTGGTACCCGTCTTGCAACTCAATCCCACCCCTACTCTGTGCAACTCTCCAACCCAAGAGTGAAATGTTACTCTCAAACTTTCTTCTACTCAACAGCTGAGCTCTGGAACTCTCTCCCAGAATCAGTCTTTCCCTCTTCCTATGACTTAAATTGCTTCAAACTCCGTATGTCCAGGCATTTTGGCTCGAACGTTCCTTGATTTTGACCCTGTCACTCTTTCAACTATGGGGGAGGCACTCGCTATAGGCAGTTCTGCCTTTTGCCTCTCTCAATCACATAGAAAAAACAAAAAATATGTAAAAACCCTAACCTGCATCCGCTCTAGTAGGTCACCAGATTATTAATATTAAGAAGGTTATTATACCTACCATTATGATGTTTGATATATATATATGTTTTTAATTATGCAAGAACCATGTCTTACACACAGATTAACTCTTGTATTCCTTTTTTCTACAACACCCCTCTTTAAATGTCTTCTCAAGTACTACACTATTCTCATAGTAAACAAAACACATTATCTTCTTTTATATCTGTTATGTCCAACATCCATGATTCGGTCTACCAGCATCAATCTATTAGATTAATCAATAACCCTGCAATCACACAGGACCTTCCTACATTATCCATACGAAGAAACGTTGCATCCCTTGCATTATTCTACAGATATTTTCACAGCAATTGTTCCGAGGAACTTGCTTCAATTGTGCCGCCTCTCCACATCTTTCCCTGTAGAACTAGGGCAGCTGAGAGCGCCCATGAATTTACACTTTCTCCTCCACAATGCAGAACTTCTGCTTATCAAAATTAATTTATCCCTAGAACTACTACTCTTTGGAATTCACTTCCCTCGAATTGCTTTCCACAAACTTACAATCTACAAATGTTTAAATCCAGTTGTTACAAACATTTTATGAATGGAGGATGCCTTTAGGCACATGGACCTTTTTGTTTTATCTGTGTTTTTCCTTCCTCAGTTCATTGTCTCTTAAAAAAAAAAAAAAAAAAAAAATCTAGTGAGTCACCCAAGTATTAATATCAAAAAGTTATTCTACCTACCATTACGATGTGAATATATGCAAAGAATGCCATATAAAGAATTCCTATTTTCCCAATATGTCAACAACCCTGTTCACAATCTTTACTTATGCAAAAACTCTCTCGTATCACCTAGCTAAACTCTTCTACCTATTGTTTTCCAACACACATATGCACATACCTTATCATCACTAAGGTATTCTCCTAGTAAACAAACCACATTCCCTTCTTTCATACTTTTTATTCTCACTAAGATAAGTCCTGTTTCTCGAGCCTATCGTGCGTACCACCCCTTCTAGTAGGGCAGCTTAGGGCAAGATTTGACATGGATGTGGACATTCCGGACAAAAGCGCCAAATTTTTTCCACATTCTACATAGTGCCTTAGCTTCCCATTTTTGATAGGCACCACTTCCTCCTGATACATTATGGCAGCCATCTTGGATTTTTATGATCGCCATCATAGAAAAACCTATATCTATCAATATCTCAACTGCTAAGCCACTTAGGATCATGATCTTGGTGTCCAAACATACAATTTCGAGGTCAAGGAATACATTCATACCATTTATAATAAAGTTGAATGGTTATTTGGTCAGAAATTAACATAAAATAATTACGGTATAACATAATCCTAATATTTTTCTTTTCTATTTTCAGGTTGAACTAGCAAGATGGATTGGAGCCTGTGCTTGATCTGTCAAGAAAAGACTACAGAGCCTGTGAAATGCCCACTCAATGTACAAGGGAGCGGGGACAAGTCCGGAGCATACAGCAAGTTCTTAAATAACGTTAATGCTTTTAGAGGCCTAGGTGCATTGCCAGTAGTACTGAAGTTTGGAGAAGAGATAACTACAGATGAACTGGTCCCAAAGCGGGGTGTATGGCACAAATCCTGCAATGTAAAGTTCAGTAAAGACAAACTGGAAAGAGCTACTAAAAAGCGAGACAGGGAGGAGGCTACAGGGAGCAACACCTATGGAGAGAAACGACCACGGCGTCAGTCGATGGACAAAATGGCCTGTATAATTTGTTGTGGAAAGGATGGACACCTCCATGAGTTTAGAACATTTGGAGCTGATGAGAATATAAGAAAGATTGCTACAGAACTGCAGGAAACACAATTAATGGCTAGATTGGAAGGTGGCGATCTCATAGCACTTGAAGCTAAATATCATCTGAAGTGCTTAACAACACTACGGAATCGCCATCGATCACTGATCCGGCAACAAGGGCAAGCATCTGGAGTTCATTCTGAAGAAAAGAGGATGAAAGCAAGAGCACTTGTGGAGCTATTTACTCATGTAGAAAACTGTGTGGAAGCTGGGACCTTCTACTTCAAATTTTCGGAATTGTATCAGCTGTATGAAAAGCGACTGCGGAACCTTGGTGTTGAAACAGAGACTAACCGAACCCACTTCAAGGAAAAACTCTTTATCCAAAACTCTTTAACTATCTAGCTTCTAAAGTGGAACACATTCTATCCATCTCTTTTTTCGCAGAAATCTCCATCTTAGGAGATTTCAACGTTCACCACCACCAATGGCTCTCCTTTCTTTCCACTGACCAACCTGGTGAACAAGCCTACATCTTTTCTATCCTAAATGACCTAAAGCAGTTAGTCCAGCAACCCATCCATATCCCGCATCGCTTCGGAGATTGGCCCAACATTCTTGACTTCTTTCTAACCTCTAACCCTTCTGCTTATACTGTAAATCTTTTCTCTCCTTTGGACTCCTCCGACCATAAACTTATCTCTGTTACCTTTCCTATCTGTCTGGTACGGCGGCGCTTGTGGCACTTTGGCGCTGCTGACTGGGAGGTTTGTCAGCATTACTTCTTTGATTTCCCATGGAATAACTTCTGCTTCCGTGGCCTCCCCGGGGACTCATGGAGAGTGCTGATCGCATTACAGAGGTAATCCTCTCAGGCATGGAAGCGTGCATTCCATGTTCTTTATCTCAGTCTAATTAAAAAAATCATGGTTTACTCACGCTTGTTCTACTGCTGTCCGCAATAAGGAGGAAGCATACCGATGGTACCATCGCCTTCAAACTCAAGAATCTCAATCTTCCTATGTTTCTGCCCGGAATCAAGTTAAATCTGTTATTCGACTTGCCAAACATTCAATGCAATGATAAATGATAAATCAATGCAATGATAAATGCACTTAACTATCCAACTCCAGCTCTTCCCAAGCCTTCTGGCATATAGCCAAAAACCTCTCCAACAATTTTTCTTCTTCGTCTTCCCCTCCTCTTTTCCACTCTAACATCACTACTGTCATTTCTTCCTCTGAAAAAGCTGAACTCTTCACTAACACTTTTGCTAAAATTTTCGCTTTGGATGATTCCGGTGCTATTTCTCCCTCTCCTCCCCCCTCTCTCCTACTTGTGCCTAATATCATAATCTCTTCTAAGGATGTACTTTCCACCCTCTCTAGGCTTAACCCCTTTGACCCCAGGGATGCACGTTATGCGTCGTCTATGTATGTAACCCACGTAACGGTTGCGTCCACCTTAATGTTAATTGTGACTTTCCCGCGCCCCCCTGGAACCCCAAATGACCTACTCTAGGTGAGCCGTTTTATGTTGTATTTCCTTCATTACTAACCCATCCTATGTGTTTTCAGGAAAAACAAAATTGACAAATGGCTGGTCCTGGAGTGTACTTTTTTATTAAATCGCTTGGGGTCCAGGGGGTTAATACTAAGAAGGCGTACGGACCGGATGGTGTACCTCCTGTTGTACTAAAAAACTGTGCTTCCTTGCTGACTCCCTGCCTAGGCAAACTCTTCCGTCTCTGTCTCTCCTCTAACATTTTCCCTTTTTGCTGGAAGTTCGCTCTCTTTCAACCTGTCCCAAAGAAGGGTGACCGCTCTCAACCCTCCAACTACCATCCAATTGCTCTCATCTCTTGCATCTCTAAAGTTTTTGAAACTATTCTTACTTCAAAATTTCTTAGGCATATATCTTCCCACAACCTACTCTCAGACCGCCAGTACGGCTTCATTAACCCCTTGAGTTCCAGCGACGCACGTTATGCGTCGCCTATGTATGTAACGCTAAACCCCAGCGATGCAATGGTTGCGTTTGCCATAATTACTCTTTTCCTATGGCACCTAGAGGGTTCAGATTTGAATGGGAACTACTTTAGGATCCCACAGAACAATACCGATAGTTGGCAACCCTCCAAGTCCAGCCGCGTGTGTGTGGGCGCGCGCGGGTGTGATTTTCCACTACATATTGCCTACCCATCACTCCATGTTAATTGTGACTTTCCACCACCCAACAGGACCCCTAAATGACCTAGGTGAGCGTTTTTTTTTTCCTTCATTACTAACCTATCTCGTGTGTTTTCTGGAAAAAAAAAGAATGACAGGTGGCTGGTCCTGGAGTGTAGATTTATATCAAATCGCTTGGGGTCCACCGGGTTAAGGGCCGCTCTACTGATGATCTTCTTTCTTATCTTACTAACTCTTGGTCATCCTCCATTAGGGACTTCTGTGAGACTTTTTCTATTGCGCTAGACATATCGAAAGCCTTCGATAGAGTCTGGCACATATTTCTCATTTCCAAACTACCCTCCTTCGGTTTCTATCCCTCCATCTATGCCTTTATTTCTAATTTCCTTTCCGACCGTTCCATAACTGCGGTTGTGGGTAGCCACCGTTCACTTCCTCAACCTATCAACTCCTGTGTTCCTCAGGGTTCTGTCCTATCTCCAATCCTATTCCTATTCTTCTTTAACGACCTTCTCAACTGCACCTCCAGCCCCATTGACTCATATGCTGCCGACTCTACATTACACTATATTCAACTAGCCTTCCACAAAATCATTCACATCAGGAACTCCAAAACTCATTTAAGGAGTATAAAGTATCTATCTTCTGATCTTTCTACTATCTCTAATTGGGGCATTGAAAACCTTGTTACTTTCAATGCTTCCAAAACTCAATTTCTCCATCTGTCTACTCGTTGCCCCCTTCCAGAAAACTATGACCTACTCTTCAACAACATACAAATTAACCCTTCATCTTTTCTTAATATTCTCGGTGTCTTTTTTTCTTCTGATCTCTCTTGGAAATATCATATTACCATTCTTGCAAAAACAGCTTCTCAGAAGGTAGGTATGCTCAACCGCCTCCAGGGGTTTCTTACCCCTGTGCAGCTTCTTGACTTCCGTCTCATTAACTCACGTCCACTCACCAATTCTCTGCATCCTCTCTCTCTTCGCTGCAGTGTTGCATCTCTCTCACTATTCTACCAATACCATAATAATTAGTGTTCCTCTGAACTCTCTCAGTGTATACCACCCCCTCTTCAAACACCACATAGCACCCGTCTGGCAACACAATCCCACCCCTACTCTGTGCAACTCGCCAATCCAAGAGTGCAACGGCATTCTCAGTCTTTCTTCTATTCAACAGCTGAGCTCTGGAACTATCTCCCAGAATCAGTCTTTCCTTCATCCTATGACTTAAATTGCATCAAACTCCGTGTGTCCAGGCATTTTGGCTCGAACGTTCCTTGATCTTGGCCCGGTCACTCTTTCAACTCTGGGGGAGGCACTCATCACAGGCTGTCCTGCCTTTTGTCTCCTTCACTCACATAGAAAAAAAAGAAAAAAAGAAAGAGAACATCAACTCCTGCGCTAGTTGAACGCTGAATGATGTGGAGAAGAGTTACCCCATAAACAAACTGGAATGTCTTGGCTTCATCTTTGGCCTGAAGTCATTTTAGCCGTACATCACAGACACTCGAGTGCAGTCCGTCACGGACCACCATGTCCTCAAGTGGCTCCGAAGGACCTAATCCACCAAGTCCATATTACTGAGGTTGTGCGAACTGCTGGAGTATAAATACACCGTCCAGCACCAGCCAGGGAAGCTGCATGCAAACGCCGATGTCTCACGCCCGCAGGGCCACAGACCTGCAGGAAGAGCTACTAGGAGTTATGCAGCTAGACCCCCCCTGTTCGGGAAAAGATTAGCAACTCACCGGCACCGCAAATTGACTCAAGTGGCCCAATTGGCTGCCCTCCCGTTTTATGGGCCATCTCATATGCCTGGGCAACTAATTCTTTACTGATGAAGGAAGGACTATCCTGCCTCCCACTCAAAGGCAGGTAATTTTCACCCTCCTGCAAGGCAGCCCGGGAGCCCACTTGGAAGAGAAGCGACTACTGAAAGCTTTTAAGAAGATTCTGGACACCAGCAGCGGAGGACGTAGCCACCGAAGTGATCTGGGGGTGCCGTGGGTGTACGCTGGGAAAGATAAATACAAAATTCTCTGACGACCAGGGGCACCTCCATGCTAACCGTCTTTTTGAAATACTGTCGATGGACGTGATGGGCAATCTTTCTTCGTACAACAGCTACCAGTTTTTAATAACCTTCTTATTCGTATTCTCCAGGTTCCTAATCACCGTCCCAGTCAGGAACCATCACATCCTCACCATGGCCAAGGCGCGTTGTCCCAGTTTTCGGCAACCCCACTTCCATCCTCAGTGACTGAGGTCAGGAGTATGTCAGTCAGACAGGGGTAGCCCTCTCTGATCTGCTGGGATTTGCAGTCACGTTCACCTTCCTTTAACCCTCTGAGTACCAGCGACGACAACGTGTCGTCGGTAATGTATGTAACGATAAACCCAACGACGCACAAGTGTCGTCGGGGTTTAATTACTCCGGTCCTATGGCACCTAGAGGGCTCAGATTTGTATGGGAACTGTGTAAGTATCCCACGCAACCATGCTGATGGTTGAAAACTCTCAAAGTCCAACTGCGTGTGCATGAGCGCGCAAAAATATGTTTTTTGGGTGTTTTTGCCTTCAATTTTTTACTCTTGTAAAATCGACTTTCGGGGCCTCCATAGGACCCCTTTTTGATCGTTTTTTTGTGGTTTTTCTTTCATTCATAACCCATTCGCTATTGTTTCTGGATTTTTTTTTTTTTTCAAAACCTGCTGGTCCCTGGTGGTACATTTATTTATAACTAGCTGGGGCTCAGTGGGTTAACACCCTCAGGGAACCAGAAACTGAGAGCGGTCCCACAGGTCCCTGGACAATGTCTTCCGAGCAATGATGATACAGAGCCAACCAAAAAACTGGCCTGAACTCCTCCCTATCATCCAATGGAGCCTCAACCATTCCACCCACTCCACCACCAATTGTTTCTTCCATAAGCTCCAATTTGGTCACCCACCCAATCTTCCCCCCACCAAGCCCTTTTGATGACCTCCTCATATTCCACCAGGACTACCTCACCCTACCATGAAGAATTATCAACCCGACCTCATCCCTAACAACGATAAGGAAAGCAAATACCAACACTGTAGGAGAACAGGTGGCCATCCTGAACCAACCCCTGCAGGCGAAGAATAAGCTGGCGCCGAGGTACATGGGCCACAATAATGTGGTAGGGGTGCCCAACAATTACCAAATCACAGTGGACGTACCAGGAAGACATACAATGCCAGCCACATCTGCTCCTTCTTCACCAGCAACACCCCTCCACCCCACCCCTGTTCAATCCAATGATGCCCTTTTTATTCCCCGCCACAACCAATGTCCCAGGATTTGTGCAAGGCACCCCCAACATCACTAACTTCCCGATTTCGCCAGAACCTCCCTGCCATACACCTCCCCCAAATTGACCCCATCCCTTGGACACCACAGAGGACGCCAACCCCCTGCCCGATTAACCACCCCAAGCCGACCCCACCCAGCCATCTACAGAAGGGGCCACCCAGCATCATGACGCCAGGACACACCCTCAGACGATACCCCCTTCCCCGCTACCTCTCCCCAAATGCCCCGTGGGATTGATCCGGAGGCATGCCCCTTTTTACCTGCTCTAGTCGAGCCAGAAGTAAACAACACTAACCAGCCAATCACGACCAGGTCGGGCCACATTTCCAAGCCACCTGATCACCTGCAGGCAAAAAGTACCCCCTTTCCACTACCTCTTCACTGTCATGGACTACCTAGACCGCCTAGTGGACGTATACAGACATGTACACTCTGCCCTCTTCCGAGATCACCAATTCAAGAAGAGGTTCACGACCAACAAACAACCACCCCAAATATTCCTGACCCACTCACAAGGCACGCTCTATGTATCCCTCAGCACAGGAGGCATAGGATTGAGTTCACACCTACCCCACATAAGAGCTTTCGCCCGCTGATGTAAGATGCTCCTCCTGTTTCAGGCCAATGGAACACTCCGTAAGTGGTCCCAAGGACAGGACTATGTTTTGGAAGAGCGGATGAGCGAGTTCTCAAGAATAACCAGGCCCCGAATACACAATACTCACGGATCAATGAGAAAGACACGCAGACTCAGGATACCCAACACCCGAGAATGCGGTCAACGTTTGACGCACTGCCAAACTCGAAAGTGAACGAGCTGCTGACGAGGTACCTACAGGAGAACAACCACCCATGAGCAGCTATCCTTAGATTCTGTACAGCACAATTACTGTCCGGATCTAAGCGAACTACAAACACTGATCTCACCTGACAAATCTGACGACTACTTTGAACAACTCGGTGGGAGAGTGGAAGATTAAGCTGCTCCGGATCCTTCAATCCTGGCAAGAGGGTACACCAGTATCGGGCGCTGAGTCTGAGCTCTGGTAGTGGCTGCCCCTGTTCCTGAAGTAGCAGTAACTCCTGCAGTAGTAGCTGAAGATGAGAATCACCACAATCTCGACCACCGCTTCTGTCCCTTTGCTTCTTGACCCCTCCACAACACAGCCTGGCGCTGAATTCCCCCCAGAGACAATTACAGCTAACGGGGCTCACCATCAGACCCCTCCAGTCAGCTATCAAACCAAGACACAGTTGTTTACGTTTTTGTTATATTTCTTCTGTGTATTGTGATTGTAACTGTTAATTTATTGTGTATGTTCTCGATTGTATAGATAACCATATCAAGTATGGTACACGTTATAGTTAGGAATATGTATGTATGCATGTATAATTTTCAGGCACATACCCCATTGCTGGGGGTGGCCGACATGAGACAGAGCCTGAACAGAAACATTTATAGTTCCTATTCTCAGGTTCCAGGACCACTTTTGCGTTCCCTCACCCGTTTATCTGTACATTACAACATAGTATTTACTAACGACACATGTAACTTAGCAGGCGAATATACACTCTTTATAGTAGCAGGCAACGAAGATATCAGTTTCCGGTCATCACCGGTAGATCAAATTCCTGTGTCAGGTTGACAACACCCTATACAGCATTCTTAGGTCACATTGAAAGAGATCATACTGGGTGGAAATTTACAATGGAAGACTCACACTGATGAGAGCGATTTTAACTATAACAATTTAAAGACACACCCCAGGCACCGAGGTTCAAGGTACATTGAGAGATAAGTACAGACTTGCCTACAAGCTCTCATACCAATCACAGGCAAGGCGGTCACAGCAGTAGTTCAACATCACATCTCCTAGAAGAGTTCTTTGTTACTTAACACACTTAGAACAAAGCCTCTATATCCTCTACTTTGTTCCTGTATTCATCGTTCTTTCATCAAGATATTATTCTTGTTCCAGAATATAGAAGTACCTGGTTTCCTGATGTTCATTCAAGATGATAACTAAGAAGATGGAAATTAAAGTGTACAGAATATCGCTTGTGTTCCTACTTCCCAGTCAAGTTTACCCACTAAATGCCTTAATAATATTGGCACTTCAGTCATGTATTATATTTCCATATCATAAAATCAGAATTATTGGACGGTAGTTACCTAACTGTGATTTGGTGTTCGTAAAGGTCACTTACTCTGAGTAACTGGCTTTGCAGGTTCCACATTATTAAAATATAAATATGTATAATATAGACCTCTCATACCTGACTCGGTGTTGTATTGGTTAATAAAATAAAATGCAAATATTTACAATGTGTTAGTATGGCAACACCATTATGATGTCACTCAAGGATCAGCAATATCTGTAACCATACAAAAACAGGGTAATTTGATATGCCTCCCCCCCTCCCCTAGTTTTAGTGTTGGTTTGTTCACTGTCGAGGGAGATAAACCCTAATCTCTCACCAGTCATCTATTATGCAGCATTAATCATTTTCAACCCACAAAATCGTACACCGTATTTTTTCCAACTCATTGCCACGGGAAGATTAATAAACTTGCAGAAGTTTTTCATACCCATTAGAAATAGCCATACCAAAAGCTAATTAGGGTGCTACTTAAAAATAACATAAAACGTAAACTTTGCTCGCCATTTAGGGTTTAAATAGGGGCAACAGTTGTTCATTTTCATTTGAAGAGTTCATCTTTAGTTTGGTCTGTTGTGTTGTCGAGTTAATGATTTATAAAAAATCAGTTTATCAATTATTCTTGAAGAATACCTAGGAAGAATATCTAGAATTGCTTTTATGTTATCCTTTTCACAGCAAGAGGCTATTCTTGAGCTTAACAAAAAAGTCTGGTGTTACCTGTAATATAAAATATATATATATCGTTGTTTTGATGAGTCTGGTGTTACCTGTAATATAAAATATATATATATCGTTGTTTTGATGAGTCTGGTGTTACCTGTAATATAAAATATATATATCGTTGTTTTGATGAGTCTGGCGTTACCTGTAATATAAAACATATATATATATCGTTGTTTTGATGAGTTTGCACGTAATTTTAATCACATCAATCAAATACCTCACAGTAGAAAATAACATCTATTGTTATCCAGAATATACAAATGTGGTAGGACGGCACTGAAAGGGCTAACCCTATCTTTATATTATTATGTACTGTATATCTGTTTTTGTAAGCCCAAGTTGCTTAAAATGAGTTTATTGCTTGAACTGGATTGGCAATGAAAACTGACGTCATTATCCTATTTGGATTTTTTTTATATCCAACTTCCCCTTCAGACATGGGATTTCTATAGCCTTTAGTTTCTATCATTGGGCATAACGAAATTTAGAGGTCTATTTTTCTATCTATTGCCTGACGTCGTGATCCCCGAAGGGGTGGCCACGAACGAACCGCCCCCATGCACCTCTGTCCCCAGTCAGTCGACGCCCCTCCCCCCAACCAGCACCGCCTTCGTTCATGTACTTCCTCACTCCATCCTTACACCTCATATTCGGTCTACTTCTCCCTCTCTGTCCCTCCACCTCGCTCTCGTACACCCTCTTAGTCATTCTCTCGCTTTCCATACTTTCCATATGGCCGAACCATCTCAAGTTGTTCCTTTTCACACTTTCCAGCACATCTACCTCCACACCACACCTCCTTCTTACTTCCTCATTAGTCTGTCTATCCCTCCATGTAACTCCGCACGCACTCCTTAAGTAATTAATTTCCACTGCTCTCACTCTTGGTCTGAGTCTCTCAACCAACGTCCATGCTTCGCTTCCGTAAGTCAGTGTTGGGATTACCACACTGTCATGCAAGGACTTCTTCACTTCCATACTGACCACCCTATTTCTTGTTACTTCTTTTAGCGTTCCTACAACCCTCTTCCCCTGTTGTACCCTCTCCCGCACTTCTTCATCCATAGTCCCATCTTTACTCAACACACTGCCCAGATACTTAAAAGAGTTGACGATCTTCATAGCCTGACCGTTCAGCTTCACCTCACACTCTGTGACTTCACCCCTTTCGAAAACCATAACCTTGCTCTTCCCCGTATTTACCTTCAAATTCCGTTTTTCGCACACTGTTCCAAACTCATTTACCAGACCCTGCAACTCCCATTCATTATCACTCATCAGAACTGTATCATCTGCAAACAGCAGTATAGGTAGCTTCCACTCAATTCCCTCCCTTTTCAGCGATACACCATCATCCACTGCTCTTGATAGTATTTCTTTCATGACTCCATCCATATATACAGTAAACAACCACGGGGACATCACACACCCCTGTTTCAAACCAACATTCAGGTCAAAGAACTCGCTCTGCTCACTCTCCACACGTACTGCCGCCTTTGCACCCTCATACATGCTCTTCACTGCTTTCAGCAACTTGCCCTCTACTCCGTATATTCTTAGTACTTTCCACAAACCTTCTCTATCCACTCTGTCATAGGCCTTCTCCAAGTCCATAAAGGCAACATACACCTTTTGTTTCTTCTCCAGATACTTCTCCACAACACAATTCAGGGTAAAAATCTGATTTACACATCCTCTTCTCTTCCTAAAACCTCCCTACTCGTCGCCTATCCATTTCTCCGTTCTCACTCTCACTCTCTCAATCACTACCCTACTGTATACCTTCCCTACAACGCTTAGAAGACATATTCCTCGGTGGTTACCACACACTCCTCTTTCCCCTTTGCCCTTATATAGGGGGACTATTATGCCAGTCTTCCAGTCATTGGGTGCACTCCCCTTCTCCCATGTTAGTTTGCACATTTTCCATACCCATTCTATCACTATCTCACCACCATACCTCAACATTTCCCCACACACTCCATCTGTTCCTGGTGCTTTCCCCAACTTCACTCTTTTCATGGCTTCCCACACTTCTGACCTCCTGATCCCCACCTCCTCCTCCACTACTTCTCTTCTTCTCCCTCCCATACCATATCCAGCTATGTTTGCTGGCTCTTCATTCCTTACATTTAGCAACTCACTGAAGTACTCCCTCCATCTTTCGACTCTCTCTTGCTTCTCGGCTAGCATTCTCCCATTCTTATCTTTCACACCCTTACTGTTTCCCTTGCTACCTTCCCTAACTTTCTTGACTTCTTTCCAGAACAGTTTCTTACTCCCCCTCCATTTTACACTCAGATTCCTCATTTACTCTTCTCTTACTTTCCTTCACTACTCTCTTCACCACCCTCTTACTCTCCACGTACCTCGCTCGTTTCTGTCTCTCGGAATCTTCATTCCCTCTACTACCCAACCACTCTCTATATGCTTTCTTCTTTTCTTCCACAGCTATTCTTACCTCTTCTGTCCACCATGCTGTACCTTTCACTCCCCTCCCTCTTCTCCTCACTCCACACACCTCCTCACATGCTGCACAGATCTCATCCTTAAACACCTTGCTCATCTCCTCCACTTCCTCCATAACTTCCAGGTCGAACCCACCTAGTCGTCTTTCCACTGCTCTCCTGTACTCCTCCCTGACTTCCTCCTCCTGCAACCTCTCCACCCTCCTCACCATTCCACCCTCCTCTCGCCTCCCTCCAGCTCTCCTCACCTTAGCTACCACTACATAATGATCAGACAGACCCCCTCCAATACCCCTATACACCCTAGCATCCATCACAGATTTCTTCATTCGTTTATCCACACATACATAATCAATCAATGACTTTCGTTCCACCACTGTCTTATCCTTCAACATCCGTTTCCACGTGTACCTGTGAATTATTCTGTGTCGGAAGAAGGTGTTGGCTATCCACAGCCTCCTCCCCACACATACGTCCACATGTGCACTACCATTCCCATTCACCTCTGATGGTACCCCCCACCCTCCCACCACTCCCTCAACTTTCCTATCACCCACCTTACCATTCATATCCCCAATCAGAAATATTATTTCGTTCTTGTCAAACTTCTCCAGGCACACCTCCACATTCATCCAGAACTCCTCTTTCTTTCTTTCAAGTATATCCTCTGCCGGGGCATACACGCATACAATCACCCACGTTTGTATTCCTACTTTCATTCTCACCCACACAATCCTTGAACCCACAGACCCATACTCTGAAGATATTACAGCCATCTCAATGCTATTTTACTTTCGGAAAGTGGTGGCACCCGACTCTCCGGCAGTCAGCTCAGCACCTCATTTGGATTCCCAAACCAACAATTCCACAATCTCGTCATATCAGATTCATTCACTTTCACACCGCATACTGATCTTCTCAGTAGGACCCATTCTCCCACTGTATCTTATTAATATGAGTAAAACTCTTGTGTTATTTTATATGGAAACGGTAGGAGTGTCATAATGTGTTGATGTGCTTTGTGGTGAAGTACTAAAAATAAGAAAATCACAAATATAGGCTATATCAATAACTTCCCCTAAAATATAGAGATTTGATCTTGGGACCCTGCAGTTACCAACTCAGGGGCAAAACCACTCCACAACACCCTAACTTAAATGCAAATGAAATATATTCGAACCCAGCCACAACAGTGTTCACTGGGGACCCACAGAGCACGACACTTAGGCAGTATGACGATGTGGGGTTTGGTATTGGTGAAGGGGAGGGTCTTGACTATGGTGTCTGAGGGGGTCCTGGGGGACTCAGAGGAGTCGGGTTGCTTGAACTCGTCCTCTATGTTCTCTATGCGCACCGCGATCCCCTTCATAGTGTGGGGGAAGTCCTCTTCCTACACTAACCAGTCCCCAGCCCTGAATGGCACAACCTAGACCTTCTTCCCCCTGATGTATGAGTCAGGGTCCCTGGGCTCCCCTGAAGAATTCAGGTACATCCCTTGGCCAGCTCACTGGACAAGATTGTTGCGGGGTTTCGTTAAAAAAACCTGGGTGTGTAAGTAAAATACTGTCTCCATATGGAGCAGGTACTTCATGTGACAAACCAGTGAGTAAAATAGAAATAATCAGTCAAGATAGTGCGAATATAGTGATGTGTAATAGTAGTATCGATAACACTACACATGTAACTGATAGTAAAGATGAGAATACTGATAGAGTAGAATTTCCGTCCAGAGCTAGTAGTTCAACAGGAAATAATAAGTTAGCTAAAAACAATAGAAAATTAGTTGCAAATAAAAGTAATAGGTTGAGGGTATATTATACAAATTGTAGGAGTTTATGTAACAAAATGAACGAACTTAGAGCACTCGTTAGCGCAGAAAATATAGACATAATAGCGCTAACTGAAACGTGGATTAATACGGAATCTATGCATTTTTTAGCAGAATTTGATATTCCAGGATATAGTTTGTTTAAATATGACCGAACAAGTAGGAGGGGCGGGAGTATAGCAGTGTTTGTCAGGAGTACATTAAAAAGCTGTATTAAATCAGGTATTAGACTAAATAATGATAATGAAAGTGTTTGGGTAGAGGTTAACGAAGGTAGTGAGACCATAGTTTTTGGAGTTATATATAGACCGCCTAATATGAGTAGAAATGGCGGAACATCGTTATGGGAGGAAATTAAAATAGCATCAAGGTTTAGCAATGTGTCCATTATGGGGGATTTTAATTTTCCGAACATTGATTGGCAGCACCAAATAGGCGACTCCGATTCAGTAGAGTTTATTGAGGTAGCACAAGATAGTTTTTTATTTCAATTCATAGATACGCCGACTAGAGGTATTAATATTCTTGATTTAGTTTTCAGTAACAATGAGCATATGATAAATGTAGAGATTGGTGACCACCTAGGAAATAGCGATCATAAATCTATTTATTTTAATATACAATGGACAGGGAATGCTAAAGAGAATACGACACTTATCCCAGATTTCAGAAAAGCCGATTATGGTGGGCTAAGAAGAGACTTAAGGGTGGACCCTATTGTTAAGCAATTAAGTCAGGATATGCCAGAGTTAAACTTGCCACCTACATATAACCAGTTTATTGCTTCACTCCACAATGCTCAAAATAAATATATCCCTAAAAGAAGATTTAGATCGCCGCAGAACCAACCAAAATGGATGACTAATAAGCTAATAGATCTTATAGGAAAAAAGAAAGGAATATATAGAAAAATAAAGAAAGGCGAAAATCATCTACATATATACTATCAGACTCTATCAAGACAGGTCAAAAAGGAAATCAGGAAAGCAAAAAGAAATTATGAAATAAGGATAGCCAGTGACTCAAAAAATAACCCTAAAGCTTTTTACCAACTATATAAATCTAAAGTTAGAGATGTAATAGGCCCCCTAAAAACTTCAATAGGAGAAATAACAGAAAATTATTTAGAAATGTGCAGTACATTAAATAGTCAGTTTCTTTCCGTTTTCACTAATGAAAATTTGGCCCAGATTCCAGAAGTCAATATGGTATATAGTGATAGTATAGAAAATATGTTAAGTACAGTTAGTATAAGTAGAAATGATGTGCTTAAGGAAATTGACAGACTGAAACCTCAAAAATCCCCTGGTCCTGACGAGGTATATGCTAGAGTATTAAAAGAATGCAGAGATGAGTTAAGTAGGCCATTAGCATTTTTATTTAACAAGTCTTTAGAAACAGGTTTAGTTCCAGAAGCTTGGAAGCTTGCAAATGTAGTTCCGATCTTCAAAAAAGGTGATAAATCGATAGCATCCAATTACCGACCCATTAGTCTCACATCAATCATAGGAAAGTTGCTAGAGTCTATTATTGCTAGGAAAATTAGAAGCCACTTAGACAAATTTAACTTAATAAATTCTTCTCAGCATGGATTCACTCAGGGACGTTCTTGCCTTACTAATTTGCTTAGCTTTTTCTCAGAGGTATATGAAGCAGTAGATAGTGACAATCATATGATATTATTTAGATTTCAGTAAAGCTTTCGACAGAGTCCCTCATGAGAGATTGACGAGAAAGGTTGAGGCACATGGAATAGGAGGATCGTTGTTGGGATGGATTAGGTCATGGCTAATTGGTAGGAAACAGAGAGTCAGCATAAATGGTACCAAGTCAGAGTGGGGAGCAGTCAAAAGTGGTGTCCCCCAGGGATCGGTATTAGGTCCCCTGTTGTTTCTTATACATAAATGACCTAGATTTAGGTATAACTAGTAGGATAAGTAAATTCGCAGACGATACTAAAATGGGGAGATTCATTGATTCAGATAGCGATATAGAGTGCCTCCAAAGGGATCTAGATACCTTACATGAATGGTCAGTAAATTGGCAGATGAAGTTTAACATTGACAAATGCAAGGTATTAAAGATAGGGAAGATGCAAACAAATGTTAAATATAAACTAGCTAATTTAGAATTAGAAAATTCAGACTGCAAGAAAGATCTAAGTGTGTTTGTTAGCAATGATTTGAAGCCTAGTAAACAGTGTATAAGCGTTCGTAATAAGGCAAACAGGATTCTCTGGTTCATCTCGAGGAGTGTGAGTAACAGAACTGCTGATGTTATCTTCAAACTTTACTTGTCATTAGTGAGACCCCATATGGATTATGCTGTCCAATTTTGGTGTCCTTATTACAGAATGGACATAGATTCATTGGAGAGAGTACAGCATAGAATGACAAAAATTATCCATAATATTAGAAATCTTTCGTATGAAGAAAGGCTGAAGAAATTAGGTTTACATTCGTTAGAGAGACGCAGAGTTAGAGGGGATATGATAGAGGTGTTCAAGTGGGTTAGTGGGATTAACAAAGGGGACATGACAAATGTACTAAAGCTCAGTGATAGCGAAAGAACTCGTACCAATGGTTTCAAATTAGATAAATTTAGTTTCAGAAAAGATATAGGCAAATATTAGTTTGGTAACAGATTTGTAGATGGGTGGAATGGACTACCAAGTGCTATAGTGGGATCTAAAACGGTAGGGAGCTTTAAGATAAAATTGGATAAGCATATGGACGAGAAGGGTTGGGTGTGAAGGGGGATCAGCCGGGTTGGGCCAATCAGCACTCTGCAGACCCCCATAATCCTGCGTTAATCTCTAACCGTTTTGGTAAGATGATCCTCAGGGTATTAGAGTGTTGAGCCTATAATTGGGCTTTGTAATTGAACTGGGGTTGTGTGGGACAGGGATCTGCCTTGCTTAGGCCAATCGGCTTTCTGCAGACTCCCATTTTCTTATGTTCTTATGTTATCCCCTCCTCCACTCTTCCTCTGTAATGTAATAGGGTGTCTCTGGTGTTATGCGGTCCCCCTTTGATAGGGGTGTCTCTGGTGATAGCAGTCCCCTTGGTATTTGAAAGGGGTGTTTCCGGGTGGATGGGACTCGATAGCCTTGGCGGGCAACCCATCTAGGGGAATAAGCCATAAACAAATTACCGATGGGTGACACGCTAATCGGTGCAACTTACAGGTGGCGATCTGTATAGCAGAAGACAGTTAACAGATGGGGAGATTGCAGGCACCAGTCGAACAAGGCAATACCCAGGGGAGGCCTAATAGGCATATGATACGGAGTTGCTGGAACTCCTGTTTCATTTGTCTGACTTTTCTTACTGTTTGTTTGTGCCTCACCTACACAGAGTGATCCAGCTGACTCTCACAAACACCTCCTCCTGCTTTCTACTTCACTACACTAAACAAGCACACCACACTTGTTTCTGTCACAAAAAAAAAAGTATTCGTCTCTACCAGCTAAGTCTGGCTCCTGGAGTTGATAGGATGAGGAAATGAGCGATAGCCGTCCACAGCCATAGCTATGGAACAGCCGGAAAGGAAATTAGAGACAAAGGCACAGATGGTGGGATAGAAACTGAAGGAGGGTAGTTTAGAAATTTAAGATTTCGTCACAAAAAAAAAAGTATTCGTCTCTACCAGCTGAGTCTGGCTCGGTAGTTTGTTCATCCCCACTTGGGTTTACTCGGTCTGGTTTGAGTGTTTTCGTCCCTACCTATTTCAACTCTGGGGTAGGCACTTGTCACAGGCAGCTCTGCCTTTTGTCTCCCTCATCCACATAGAAAGAAAAAAAGGCCCAGTACGAGAATCAAGAAAACAATATATTACTATTCATATATTTATTGTACAGTGACACTAAACTAACAAAATATAAATATACAAATGTCAAATCTGGCAGTGTTTTCCCATGAGTTCTGACTAAGGCTATATCATTGATTTTAACAGGAAATAAGTTCATAAAACACATGCACATTTGTATAGCCAGTTTGGTGTATAATGCTAGAGGTCTTGTTTAGTATCGATAATATGTATTTCTAAGTATTTTCTTGCAAGTCATAAACATTTAAGTCAATATGAGATGATTGGAGGATAAACAGGCGACATACACTTTATATTTATATGTTTTAAAAGCCAGCAATTAGTCTAGCTTATCTGATAATCCAGAAAACCCTCATCCACCTACTTGCTGTACAAGATGAAATATAGTATTAGTTATAAATACTCAAACTCTAAATATCCATGACAAAATAAAAGTATACCAGAAACCTACAGTATATAGTTTTGTTTACAGGCTAAAATTGTATTAAATCATATGAGAACTTGATCATTGTTTTGATATGGCGATGACTCAAGTTTATAGACTTTTCATGAATTTATATCCAAGCTGTACAGTTCAAGTAAAATATCGTGGAACATATCTGCATCTTCGTCTTCACGTTTCTCCAAACTTAGTTCTAATTCACCAGCACACCTGACCAAAAGTTGGCCATTACGATTTGTGTGTTTTATGGAGAACATGTTAAAGCTTAAGATAAACCCTAATTGATGTTGTGGATATGTCATGACTCTTGAACCTGAGGTTACAGTTGTCAAGATGTGAACTTGGTACATATGCTGTGAAGAGGAGGCAGTATTAAATGTTCTCACAAGCTTAATAATTATTCAAAGGTAAACTTATGACTTCATTGTGTTCTTACAAAAAGTGAAGACCGTCCATGCACATTTGATGGTATTGAATGTTTGACAATCTGATAAACTGCAACGTTCCTGCCTTGCTTCCCACCCTCACTGTTTACATGCAGTTGTTCATACACTCACAATTTCAAAAGTCTTATATATGACTTCCCTCTGAGCAAGGTTGGGGAGGGACATAATATGAATGTAAAAAATGGTGTTGGTGAGAGGCAGTTGAAGGCAATACCACTACTAGGCAGATGATGGCAGTCAGGTGTGGGGGAATGATGTCACAGTTTTGATGGTCATATAGTTATCACCGAGCCATATAGACAGTCTAGACAACGCAATATACAATGCTTAGACAGACAGCTTAGACATTCGACCATACAGACAGCCTATACACTCGGACATACTGAAAACCTAGACCTTCGGACATACAGACAGTCTAAACACTCCGACAAATAGACAGTCTATACACTTTGACATATAGTCTATACACTCTGACATACATACAGTCTATACAATTGGACATAAAGACAGTCTATACACTTGGACAAATACAGTAGACAGTCTATACACTTGGACATATAGACAGTCTATACACTCGGATATATAGACAGTCTATACACTCGGACATATAGACAGCCTATACACTTGGACATATAGACAGGCTATACACTCAGACATATAGACAGCCTATACACTCAGACATATAGACAGTCTATACACTCAGACATATAGACAGCCTATACACTCAGACATATAGACAGTCTATACACTTGGACATACAGACAGGCTATACACTCGGACATATAGACAGTCTATACACTCGGACATACAGACAGTCATTACACTGAAACTTATAGACTGTTCATACACTCGGCCATAAAGACAGACAACACTTTATATATTTAACCATCATACTGACAGTGAACATTTGGCCATACATATATTATCTTTGGTATTATTGACCCAGGCTTACAGTAGTGTTGCTGGTGATTTAAAGAGCAAGCGGAGATTAATGAAGTGACACAACTTTTGTATTGTTTATGTTATAATGCATTTTATACAAACATTAATTTAACAGTTAATTTTTAGGTCATAGTATCTGATGCGACTCACATATCTCTCATCCGAGTCATAAACATAAGCCCCTTGGATATGGTCATCTTGTCACTGTGGGTAATTGAAATATAAATCCAAGGTCCAATCTCTACTTCACTGCAATTGAACCAAAACTCAGTTATTTCCAATGAAGTACATTAAGTGGTCTAGTTAAACTACTTTGCAATAATAAAATAACAATTATGTTAATAATTCCTGCATTGAGAGAGATATAATTCACGCTCATTTATCATCAATAGTCTGATTATTTTCAGCTGATGGGAAGTTGTCATGTCCTCATTTTCATTATTAAGCTATTACAAATATTTTGTAGCAAAATATGTAGCTAATAATGAAACTTGGTATTTACCTAACGCAGAAACATATTAATTTGATATGTTTCCATTAAGTAATGAAATATCAGATCCTAAGGTATTGAATTTACTGCAAGCTGAAAACAAACTTATTATAATGATGGTTAGCCAATTATAACATATCTCTCAGTAACTTTATAGCAACAAACTTTTCATTACACAGGCATTATTTGACGCTTAAGACGCATAACTAACTCAGGCGACTGGACAAACATTGACTAATTTTGTTAGAAATATATAAATGACAGGTTACTGCAAGGATAAACAACAAAATATATAAATGACAGGTTACTGCAAGGATAAACAACAAAATATATAAATGACAGGTTACTGCAAGGATAAACAACAAAATCAGTGATAGGAGTCTTTACCTCTACCATTCCTCTTTATTGACAACAATTATATATTTCTCAAATTTTAGTCTTTCAAAACAACTATAGGTATCAGAGTGTTATATTATAAACAACTATAGGTATCAGAGTGTTATATTATAAACAACTATAGGTATCAGAGTGTTATATTATAAACAACTATAGGTATCAGAGTGTTATATTATAAAATCAATTGGATTTTGTACAGTGCAATAATGTACCGAATTTATATAGCACTTTACTTAATATTAGGTAATTGTATGTATACATTATAAGTACAATTATACTATAGCCAATGATTTACATCTTATAAGATATTTGAGGCGCAGAGCTAGATCCATCAGGTAAAAGGTATCCTTAACAAAGAAAATCCATGTACTTCCCTAAGTCCTGCATGATATATATGAGTCCTCTCTCTCAGTAATGCAGGCTAATGTAGGCTACATATACAATATATCTGGTATTTCATTAACCATGGATAAAGTATAATATAAGCTTGACATTCAATAATCTCTTGCTAAAGTAGCCAAATGTTGAACCCTATCTCTGTATGAGGTCTTGGTACAGGAGGATAACATACGACTGGGACTTCTTTGCCTCTGATTCTGTGTGCCTCATTTATAATGATACAAGTGTCACAGGAAATTACAAAGCAGTACTCTCACTCTAAAACTATCTTTAAGCCTAGATTCTATTTATCTTAACCGGGCCATTTCCTGATACTTTATAGTATTACATAGAACTTGTACATTATTATCTTATACAGTAGAACCTCATTTATATATATATATATATATATATATATATATATATATATATATATATATATATATATATATATATACACCGGTATATATAATTTTCGATTTTTTTTGGGTATGTGAGGTTTACTCTAATGGATTTCCCCTTCCTGTTTGAAAAACACACTTACATTTATGTTAGATGCATTGACAGAACATCACTGTTATCACTACTCTAAACTATTTTTTCAATTTCCTATCCTCCGGATACATAATCAATGTCCATTCTGAATATGCTGGTTAATAGGACTTTCCAAATATATATATTATGAATAAAATGGCAAATATTGTATTAATAGTTTGCTTCCAAATTAAACAGAAATTAAGTTTAAAAAAAAGTACCAAATCATTAATCAAGATATGGACAATATTTGTTTTCACCTGGGTAAGATGAACAGGGTGATTGGTAAATACAATATGAAGCAAAGGATGATGACATTTGAAAAATACTAAATTATGTTATACCTTAATCGAGTGAGATATGTCAATGTCCTTTTATGAGCTGTGCTATTTTGTTAATGACATTTATCATAAATCATACAAACTCTTTTTATAAAACAAGTTTTGTAGTAGTTTCTTGGAATTGGGTGCTAAACAAGGAAATGTTTCGTCCAGTGAGATGAAGAGAGTGTAGATATGTGGCATGGTTCTCCAGTAAGCTTCAGGTGTCAACATCCGTTGTTATACATTGTAAATCACAAACCAGGTAAAGATAGTGTTTACAGTGACTGTAGAAGGAAGTGTTGCCTGCTTCAAGTAATGGTGTGTGAGGTACAGGTACGGTACATATTTTGCACTCTAATATTACATTATGTACATTTAATCTAATGCACAATTTATAATTACTGTACAGCATAATTACTGTACAGCATAATTACTGTACAGCATAATTACTGTACAGCATAATTACTGTACAGCATAATTACTGTACAGCATAATTACTGTACAGCATAATTACTGTACAGCATAATTACTGTACAGCATAATTACTGTACAGCATAATTACTGTACAGCAAATTACTGTACAGCATAATTACTGTACAGCATAATTACTGTACAGCATAATTACTGTACAGCATAATTACTGTACAGCATAATTATCCATTATCCTTTCACCATCAACAGTTGATCTTTGAAATATTCTATATGTTTTTTCTCTATGTTTAGAGCACACACTTTTTTTGTTATGTATTTTTTTCTTTCTTGCAATACACGTACAGTTGGCAAAAGTTTGCCTGCTCCACCGGGTCATGGGCTATGATTTATGATATAATTCTGGTTGAAATTCTCACGTGGTCTGTGGTTCACAAATGACGAAAACTGATCGCTGACAGTTCTCAATAATTTCCACACTATGTACAAATAGTGTTGTCATGTTTGCTATATGTAAATGACCAGGTGGAATTTTGGCAGGGTGTTTATAATTTGTAAGCCATCATTTCTAGGCATGCACACATTGAATTTGTATAAATTCCAAATGACACACTATAATAATTTGTTTCCAACCCAGATGATTCAGAACTTGACATTGAAGGATGAAAAGTGTAAATGGCACGGTGCGTACATATTATGGCACACTCTGTAACTATTTACAGTCATGGAAGGAGAGTTCATCTTGAGTAACTCATTTACAGTTGTATCTAAGTCACACAAACACACACACAGATAATGTGCATATACACTAAGGCCCAAATAATATACTTTGAGCAACACTAGAGTCACCACCGTATTAATGTCGCCAATTGTGCTAAATATGACCATAATAATGACGATAGATTCCATTAGTATCGTAATACAGTTTTACTAAAGATATGAAACCTAATGGTATGGAAGTACAGTAGTGTGTAGGGCAGGCGTGGCTCATGCTGACAGTACTGTACTGGTAATGGTATGGAAGTACAGTAGTGTGTAGGGCAGGCGTGGCTCATGCTGACAGTACTGTACTGGTAATGGTATGGAAGTACAGTAGTGTGTAGGGCAGGTGTGGCTCATGCTGACAGTACTGTACTTGTAGAGTCTTCGTGCAGATATCTAGGGGGGATAATATTTGGATATCATTTTTTGTACCGGCATTTAATTTAGGTAGTTTCACAAAATGTCTGCTTACGTGTCACAAATCACCCTTGCTGCTTCTAATAAACTAGTAGTACATGAGTTATTTACAAAGCTTTAACAAATACAATGTATTAATTTAACCAGCATATCTTTTTGAAAGCCTGTGATTGTGTATAGTTCCTGGCGCAACAGTCGTCCAGCAATAAACCCCTGGTCCTGGCAAGAGTTACAGGCCACTCAACGTTTAAGGTTTAAGCACGTATAAACCAAATGATAGTAAATGTACCGGTGATATAGAGGACTAGTAGCAATATTAACACAGTGGTGACATTATTCTTGTTACCGTTAAGTTGTAGTACAGAACTACAGTACCGGTACTTAAGGGGGTAGTGCTTGGCTTTTGGTCTATAAATTAACTTATTCATTTATAATTGAGGGGGTCTGTCTGATCATTATGTAGTGGTAGCTAAGGTTAGGATACAAAAGAAGTGGGTGAGGAGAGCTGGAGGGAGGCGAGAGGAGGGTGGAATGGTGAGGAGGGTGGAGAGGTTGCAGGGGGAGAAAGTCAGGGAGGAGTACAGGAGAGCAGTGGAAAGACACTAGATGGGTTCGACCTGGAAGTTATGGAGGAAGTGGAGGAGATGAGCAAGGTGTTTAAGGATGAGATCTGTGCAGCATGTGAGGAGGTGTGTGGAGTGAGGAGAAGAGGGAGGGGAGTGAAAGGTACAGCATGATGGACAGAAGAGGTAAGAATAGCTGTGGAAGAAAAGAAGAAAGCATATAGAGAGTGGTTGGGTAGTAGAGGGAATGAAGATTTCGAGAGACAGAAACGAGCGAGGTACGTGGAGAGTAAGAGGGTGGTGAAGAAAGTAGTGAAGGAAATTAAGAGAAGAGTAGATGAGGAATTTGGAAGGAATCCGAGTGTAAAATGGAGGGAGAGTAAGAAACTGTTCTGGAAAGAAGTCAAGAAAGTTAGGGAAGGTAGCAAGGGAAACAGTAAGGGTGTGAAAGATAAGAATGGGAGAATGCTAGCCGAGAAGCAAGAGAGAGTCGAAAGATGGAGGGAGTACTTCAATGAGTTGCTAAATGTAAGGAATGAAGAGCCAGCAAACATAGCTGGATATGGTATGGGAGGGAGAAGAAGAGAAGTAGTGGAGGAGGAGGTGGGAATCAGGAGGTCAGAAGTGTGGGAAGCCATGAAAAGAGTGAAGTTGGGGAAAGCACCAGGAACAGATGGAGTGTGTGGGGAAATGTTGAGGTATGGTGGTTAGATAGTGATAGAATGGGTATGGAAAATGTGCAAACTAGCATGTGAGAAGGGGAGTGCACCCGATGACTGGAAGACTGGCATAATAGTCCCCCTATATAAGGGCAAAGGAGAAAGAGGAGCGTGTGGTAACCACCGAGGAATATGTCTTCTAAGCGTAGTAGGGAAGGTATACAGTAGGGTAGTGATTGAGAGAGTGAGAGTGAGAACGGAGAAATGGATAGGCGACGAGCAGGGAGGTTTTAGGAAGGGAAGAGGATGTGTAGAACAGATTTTTACCCTGAATTGTGTTGTGGAGAAATATCTGGAGAAGAAACAAAAGGTGTATGTTGCCTTTATGGACTTGGAGAAGGCCTATGACAGAGTGGATAGAGAAGGTTTGTGGAAAGTACTTAGAATATACGGAGTAGATGGCAAGTTGCTGAAAGCAGTGAAGAGCGTGTATGAGGGTGCAAAGGCGGCAGTACGTGTGGAGAGTGAGCAGAGCGAGTTCTTTGACCTGAATGTTGGTTTGAAACAGGGGTGTGTGATGTCCCCGTGGTTGTTTACTGTATATATGGATGGAGTCATGAAAGAAATACTATCAAGAGCAGTGGATGTTGGTGTATCGCTGAAAAAGGAGGGAATTGAGTGGAAGCTACCTATACTGCTGTTTGCAGATGATATAGTTCTGATGAGTGATAATGAATGGGAGTTGCAGGGTCTGGTAAATGAGTTTGGAACAGTGTGCGAAAAACGGAATTTGAAGGTAAATGCGGGGAAGAGCAAGGTTATGGTCTTCGAAAGGGGTGAAGTCACAGAGTGTGAGGTGAAGCTGAACGGTCAGGCTATGGAGATCGTCAACTCTTTTAAGTATCTGGGCAGTGTGTTGAGTAAAGATGGGACTATGGATGAAGAAGTGCAGGAGAGGGTACAACAGGGGAAGAGGGTTGTAGGAACGCTAAAAGCAGTAACAAGAAATAGGGTGGTCAGTATGGAAGTGAAGAAGTCCTTGCATGACAGTGTGGTAATCCCGACACTGACTTACGGAAGCGAGCATGGACGTTGGTTGAGAGACTCAGACCAAGAGTGAGAGCAGTGGAAATGAATTACTTAAGGAGTGCGTGCGGAGTTACATGGAGGGATAGACAGACTAATGAGGAAGTAAGAAGGAGGTGTGGTGTGGAGTTAGATGTGCTGGAAATTGTGAAAAGGAACAACTTGAGATGGTTCGGCCATATGGAACGTATGGAAAGCGAGAGAATGACTAAGAGGGTGTACGAGAGCGAGGTGGAGGGACAGAGAGGGAGAGGTAGACCGAATGAGAGGTGGAAGGATGGAGTGAGGAAGTACATGAACGAAGGCGGTGCTGGTTCGGGGGAGGGGCGTCGACTGACTGGGGACAGAGGTGCATGGGGGCGGTTCGTTCGTGGCCACCCCTTCGGGGATCACGGCGTCAGGCAATAGATAGATAGATAGATAGATATTTGAGTTTCCTCGCTAGACCTCCATCAAGCTATCGCTGCCAAGTATCATAATCATGCCTCCAAAAATGTCCAGATATATTTTTCTTTACTGTACTAGCCATAAACTTGGGTAACATTAATGTTCAAGGCATTGGATGACATTGATACACCTCAAACCTATTTATCAATCACATATTAGGCTACAGTTGGGGAGAGAGGTATCCTGGCCAGGATTCGAACCCACTCTCTCCAGATACTTTTGTGAGAGTTGGGCACAATATCCACTCGACTGTGAGCGACTCTCCCAACCTGTCAGACATTATCATTAGACTAATTGACCACTTGCGAGTTTCAGGCTATAAGGAAGTTGTAGCCGTAAACATCAACATAAAACAGTTATTCAATAATAATGTAAGTTTCTGATTGATAAATAGTATGTTGAATTGGGTTTTATGTAATTATGAATGCACTACAACCGTATTTTAGTTGGTAATTCTGCTTAATATCAATGTCTACAACTACAACTTCCATATAGCCTGAAACTCGCAAGTGGTCAATTACAGTGTTAGCTTTGACAATGTATTAACAGGATTACTAATATTGTCACTGTATTGTGTATTACATTTGTTATTGTAAATGCCTCTACCTTAAGGCCGGGAGCCCACCTCGCTTTAACAAAAATAAAGCCGGTGACCCCCCTTAATGCCATTGAATATATACTGTATATATATACTGTATATATATACTGTATATATATACTGTATATATATACTGTATATACTGTATATATATAAAGTAATGTTAATTAATATTATTTATTTATTCCGGTGGCTAGATTTGTTATCAAACTTAATTTATATTCTATCAGATCAGTAATGTCTCCTCAAATTACCAGAGAAAGTGATCGTATGCGCACTCTTTAAATCCTTCTTATTCTTCTGATACATGCAATTTATATCTACAAATACAGATTATTATAATCAGGTACATTACTATAAATGCTTGCTTACTTCAACAAACTTAAGGGAGCCCACCTCGCTTTTTTTTTATCTTTCTCTCCCTCTCTCTTTGGCTTGTATCCATTCGGCCCCATTCAGCCTACTGTTTTAAGACATTTACCCCCATCCAGGTGTCAATATTTTCCTGGCGAGCGGTAGCGAGCCAGCATATATATATATTTTTCTTTTGACAGCAAGCTAAATTTGTACATCTTTCTATAGAAAAATGTCTCCGGCAAAGCCGGATTTCTCCATACAATGCTGGCTCGCTATCGCTCGCCAGGAAGAAATTGACACCTGGATGGGGATAAACATCTTAAAACAGTTGGCGGAATGGGGCCGAATGGATACAAGCCAGGGAAAGAGAGACAAGGAGAGAGAGATAAAAAAAAACGGTGACACCCCTTAAAAGTATAGTTCACAGACATCAACTAATATGATCAACTTCTCCTGAGATTCATATTATTTAAATAATGATAAAATCAGTATGATAAACCCAATCGGAAGTGTCAATTTAGCCATTATTGTATTTAGTATATTATATGATCATCAAAAAAGCTGTAGACATGATGCTCTTTGAGTAATAAGAGTCACACTAGTGATCTACGCTCTGGTAACTCTGTTTGTGAAGTAATAAGAGTCACACTAGTGATCTACGCTCTGGTAACTCTTGTTGTGAAGTGGTTGGAGATAATAATAGCGTGATTGCTGATGACAAACAAGTAAATCTAATATGACAAGCAAAGTTATATTTCACTCTCTACTTCGAAATTTCTAAAAGATGTAATAATCTTCGTAAAAATGAAGGAATGGGAGCATATGAGAATTTCTACTGTATTATAGAGTACTGAAGGTCAATATACAGTACTGTGTATATATATATATATATATATATATATATATATATATATATATATATATATATATATATATATATACAGTATGTATATATATATATATACTGTATACAGTATATATATATATATATATATATATATATATATATATATATATACAGTATATATGAGAAGACATTATACAGTGTTATAGTCCTTATCACATTTTTAAATAGCCATGTCACTGTCGTCCACTGTCAAATTATAACACTGTTTACTTCATGTGAAAACTTGAGCAGTTGCCATTCAACTCTGGTAGTTTTCGTTATCAATATCAGTGAATTACAAATATGAAACTATTCTTTGTCCATGTGGAAAGTCTTGTTGCTCTGTACAAGAAGAACACACTACACAGGCACATGTGGAGAAACATTTTGTTTTAATATATACAACTGAATTGGGACAGTCTGTACATATGACACCACCGCTTTTCATCTGATTGACTCCCTACAGATACATTGTGTTGGTATTCTTAAACAAATATATACCTTCGCAGCGCCATTAATGGACAAAATAACTTTACAAATTTCGCTGTCTTTAGAAATAGGAATACTAATTCGTGTAGACTCAATAAATAACACTCATTCTCACAATATTCGTTTGGTATTAGGCGCTGCGAAGGGAACGATTTGTTTAAGAATACAAGCGAAAATATCTCTCTGATGTTTGTTTTAATTTATGTTGCTATATAATTATGATCTTTATTGATATGGATGAAGTGAGAGTGAATTAAACAAGATACGCTAGATTAAATAGGCAAGATGTATTCATTCTGTTGTTGCCGTATGTTCGAACTGACCCATCTTGGTTGTTTTAAACATTCACTATATGGAAACCAATAATTTACTACGGCTTTAGCATCAGCAACTTCAGAAGCTTAAAATATACATTTATCTATTGTTTAATGCTTCAGGAAATATTAAAATTAAACAGAGCTACTTCCACACACACACACACAGTGATAATTTGGGACTAAAGCTACAACGACAACTTGTGAGCAAGATTAGAGAGAAGATGAGGAGCAAGGTTTTCTTGGAGTGAATGCAAGACATGATTGGTATCATCACAAGTTATGTGTTGTAGAACATCACACAGGACCTCCACAGCTCGCTTCTTGTCAAACTGACTAAAATCTTGGCTGCAGGACCCAGAGGGGAGTTGTAAGTGTCTGTTTGGTTGGTACACAGTTGAAGTATTACTAGTTGACCTTTCAGCCTCTCGATACATAACACTTTTTGACAAGTCTTTACAGCCACTCCAGTTGTCTTTCACTTCACTAATTTTGGCAACAGACATTTTGTTTTTCTTCATGACCTTTTCTAATTGGTCTAGTGGATTTGTTATGATCAAATCAGTTCTAGGATTTGTGCCAAATATCTGGTTGGTGAAAGGGTGGTAGAACTGATCCCCACGACCAATGGATGAAGAGCTTGGCCTCTTTCTCCGGACAACAGCAGTTGAACGCTGCCAGAGAGGCTGTCTCTGTTCACTTGCACTCAAGATGGACGAGAACTCTGGAAACTGTCCCTCAGTTACTTTCTGAAAGAGTTCCTTGATGGCTGACATCTGGTATTGACCCGAGGACTGGGTTGAGATCTTCTGGTGGTTGATAGTTGGCTTGATATCAACTTTGCTGTGGAATTCAAGTATTTCTTTCACATCTGCCAGGCCAACAAGTAGCTTAGGGAAGGTAACCTTAACTCCAGTATCGCCTTCTTTGGCCAGTAGATAGCGACGTAGCAACTCAAGGTATTTCAACTGGATGTCTTGAATCTTACGAGAGTTTTGGAACTGGGGGTCATCAGGCTGGAAGAAGGCCACAACACATATGAGACTCAAGATAATCTCATCCTTCAGTTCTTTAGCATACTTGTTATAAAACTTCATAATGGCATCAAAAGCATCTTCAAGAACTGTAAACTCCTGTAGAGTAACCAATGTGATGGGAGGAATCTTCAGGGCATCTTTGTTGCTCTCTGCTGGCCACATCTCTCTCTCTGGGTCATACATGTATGCTCCATGCAGGTATATAGACATACCAATACCATTCTTCAGTAACAGTGACTGATCTGTCTTACACACCTCCTGAAAATCTTCCACTTTATAGAAAAACATGCCCAACTTCTTACAAATACAGACAAAGAGGTTTGCCAAAGCCTCTACACTGTCACCAAAACAGTCTTCTGGGTAGGGTATGGAGTTGAATGTTTCTTCCTGCAATGAGGCTAAGGCTCGCAGCGTGTCGGCCTCCCTCGGGTCTAATGTGCGAGGTAAGTCACCATACCTCTTGTCCTTGATCTTCTCCTCCTGCACCACTCGCTGCTTAGCCAGTCGGTTCTTCCACAACACCATCCGATCTGTCTCTGACATCACCCAGCTGATTTCCATACCGTTCTCTTGGCTTTTCTTGAATCTGCAACAACAAACATTACATATATAATTCATATTTTTTCACCAACCAAATTGAACCAACTATACTTCTAAAACTCAATTAATTAAATCAACAAATACATGTGGCACTCCAAGGACTCGAACCTTGGATACTCACACCGAAATTCCGCGCATTTATGCATTACGCTATCAAGACAGTTAATTAAGAACACCATTTTGGTTTGCCTCTGTCATCACCCAACTCTTCTCCATATAGTTTTTTTTTGGGGGGTTCTTAATGAATCTGCAACAAATAGGAGTATGTATGTATAAAAATATGTTCTTCCACAACCCAACTGATCACTTGGCTTTTGTTAACCCGAGAACTACGTGTTATGATTTTCCACTTGCCTCTGCCAGATGTATTTACTGGCAGAACCCCCCCCCCCCCCTGAAATCTGACCAAATTTATCTTGAAGTGTTGAATAATGCCTGGGTCTGTTCATTTGGCTCTAAACAAGTTTTGGTCAAATCCTCCTGGTTGTTGTTGTTGTTGTTGTTGTTGTAGTCGTTCCCTAGGCTGCCTGGCCGAACAGCCCCGAGTCCCTAGGGAAGGCCATGGCCACAATCGGGCTTTCCCACAGGGCTATCAAGGAGTGTAGATTATGTTGTTGGCGTAAGTGATTGTGTGGAATACAGTCTTCTATGATGTGTTTAATGGTATGAGGTGCTGTGTTACATCCTCTGTCAACGGAGCCATCCAGTCTCTTCTGATAGCTCAGAAGAGCTGGATGGTGCCCACATCTCTACCTGTCCAGGTGGACTCTGTCCTCGCGAGGTATGGAGGGTTCGGAAGGATGTATTTCGGGAGATCGTGTCTGCAGCTACGTGTTGTCGTTGAGTGATTGGATGGAACAGTGAGAGATATGAGAATGAATGTGCTTCTGGAAGCTGGTTTGGGGTGGGCAGAGAGAGAGAGATGACAGTAATTGTGTGTGATATCATATGCTGGGTGTTTTGATATTCCTTGGTGTCTGTGGGTGTGCTGCCATGTAGTGTAGTGAATGGTGTTGGTTTGTGGAGGCTGCAGCCAGGAATTGAGTGCCTTTCATGTCTAGGTGGTCATCCCCCGCCACAACCTTACAAACAAAATTCTTAACACAAACATGCACAACAACACAAACAGATGGATGGCCAACTATCTAGCTGGCAAATGTGCCCGTGTAAGATTTGCTTGCCAGTCATTGAACTTCAGAAATTTCACAAACGGAGTACCTCAGGGATCCGTCTTGTCACCAACTCTTTTTCAATCTATACATTCACGACTTACCCATACCCACATATCCAAGATACACACAGCCTCTTACGCAGACAACATAACACTCACATGCACACATAGAGACGCAAACAGAGAGCACAACTCCTCCAACCGTACCTCAACACACTACACGACTGGTTCACCACAAACAGACTCAAATTAGCCCCAGCCAAATCTACAGTGACCCTTCTCACAAACTGGACAGTAGCACATAGTCACATCTCTCGCATTACCTTAAACATCCCTATAACACACACACCCACACCCAAAATCCTTGGTGTACGATACAGGAATGTCATTTAAACAACATATCACAAACATAAAAAACAAACCGACACCAAGACACTTGCCCACACAACATTTGGACATAACAAAGAAACTACCACCACCGTATACAAACAGTATATACGTTCAGTAATGGAATATGCTAGCCTGATTGACCCTCTAACCTTTCTGAAATACATCACAACACCCTACAGATCATACTCCACCTTGGATGATTCCGGTGCTATTCCTCCCTCTCCGCCCCCCTCTCTCCTACTTATGCCTAATATCCTAATCTATTCTAAAGATGTATTTTCTACCCTATCTGGGCTTAATACTAAGAAGGCGTACGGTCCGGATTGTGTTCCTCCTGTTGTACTAAAAACTGTGCTTCCGTGCTGACTACCTGCCTAGGCAAACTCTTTCGTCTCTGTCTCTCCTCTAACGTCTTCCCTTCTTGCTGGAAGTTTGCTCTCATTCAACCTGGCCCAAAGAAGGATGACCGCTCTCAACCCTCCAAGTATCGTCCAATTGCTCTCATCTCTTGTATCTCTAAAGTTTTTGAAACTATTCTTGCTTCCAAATTTCTTAAGCATTTATCTTCTCATATCTCATATTTTTTCATATCTTCATAGGGTAAGACGGGGTAATTTCGCCGCGGTGCTAATAATTTACATTCAAACGCCGATATCTCCGAAACTATCACATGGATTTGGCTGCAGTTTGGCTTAGGTTGTAGAGCAGTTTTGGTTTAGTTTGTAGAGCAAGTTTGGTTTAGATTGTATAGCTAGTTTGGCTTAGGTTGTAGATCTAGTTTGGCTTAGGTTTTGTTGCAGTTTCGCGGGGCCTGGAGCCGGGGCTAGCGGCGCATCTGACGGTATGGTCGGGTGAGTGTGGGGGTGTTTGTGGGTGGTTTGTATGTGTGTATGTTTGTTTGAATGTTTGCGTGTGACACAGTGTTGGCAGTAGCTGTCAGCTGCTGCCTCGTACTTTGTACTAGCAACCTACACGCCGCACCCACACGAGACACGTCCACACCCGCACTAAATACTTCCACACCCGTAGGCCTAATAAATACGTCCACAACCGCACTAGACACGTCCACACCTGCACTACATGTCCACAACTCCACACCCGCACTAGACACGTCCACACCCGCACTAGACACAGTGGCGCCTAGGCCTACACATGTGACACACCTGCATCTCTGCCCGCCCTGTTCAGTTGTGTGTGTGCGTGCAACGTTTTTCTATTGGCATGTTTAGTGTCAGTTTGGGTTTGTGAATGTTTTCATTGCTTTTACCTGCGCGCTAGTGTTTTGTCTGGCCATTAATCATATAATGTTATCTAGTTTACTAGCTAGATGATGCGTAAAATAGGTCGCGGCGAAATTACCCCGCTGGGCGGGGTAATTTCGCTGCGAGAGACTTTTTTTTAAAATTCGGCAGCATGACCAAAACATTATATTTTGTTTTCGTTTTTTGGGCATCTATAGCAGAAAGGTTGAATGTATAGATAATTTTTTTGTTTTAATTTAAAAATTCCATTTGTGGCAGTGTCTATTCGTCAAAATACGCGATTTTCGACGAAATTACCCCGTCTTACCCTATCATTAACTCCCGTCCACTCACCAACTCTCTGCAATCTCTCTCTCTCCGCCACAATGTTGCATCTCTCTCGCTATTCTATCGCTACTATAATAATCAGTGTTCCTCAGAGCTTTCCCAGTGTATACCACCTCCTCTACGTAGGGCACGTGGTACCCGACTTGCAACTCAATCCCACCCCTACTCTGTGCAACTCTCCAACCCGAGAGTGAAACGTTACTCTCAGTCTTTCTTCTACTCAACAGCTGAGCTCTGGAACTCTCTCCTAGAATCAGTCTTTCCCTCTTCCTATGACTTAAATTGCTTCAAACTCCGTGTGTCCAGGCATTTTGGCTCGAACGTCCCTTGATTTTGGCCCCGTCACTCTTTCAACTAATGGGGAGGCACTCGCAATAGGCAGCTCTGCCTTTTGCCTCCCTCAATCACATAGAAAAAAAAAACAAAAAAAACAACATCTACTCTCAGATCGCCAGTATGGCTTCCTTAACCCATTCTCTGCGGGCTTATTTGTGCTATTTAGGGCATAGCATATTCAGGCACTCCTGAATTATTAATCAAGCATCTGCATTAAATAAACTGTACTCTGCCGAAAACTTGGCGAAAATAGCTTCAAAATGAGACCAGAACGAGCTTCGTAAGTGGCGGGGTTCACCCGCAGCGTTGCCATAGACATTTGGGTAAACTCGCTAATTATTAGCTCTCGCTCGCTCGGCAACACTGTTGTGAGACACCCGTGCGAGACACAGTCTCCCTCAGTGAGCGGCTGGCTGCTCTCAGGGTCGGAGGGAGGTCCCTCACGCTCCCGCCCACTGACACTCGTTTTCTACGGTTTTTACAGGCTTTTAAAACCTGGAAATTGCTGTAAATTGCCTATGCGTTCCAGAATGTTACCCGCAGGGAAAGGGTTAAAGGTCGCTCTACTGGTGATCTTCTTTCATATATTACTAACTAACGGTCATCCTCCATTAGGGATTTCGGTGAGACCTTTTCTATTGCACTAGACATATTGAAGGCCTTCGATAGAGTCTAGCACAAATCTTTAATTTCTAAACTACCCTCCTTCGGTTTCTATCCCTCCATCTGTGCCTTTGTCTCTAATTTCCTTTCCGGCTGTTCCACAGCTGCGGTTGTGGACGGCCATCACTCACTTTCTCATCCTATCAACTCCGGTGTTCCTCAGGGCTTTGTCCTATCTCCCATTCTCTTTCTAATTTTCACAAATGATCTTCTCAACTGTACCTCCAGTCCCATCCATTCATACGCAGATGACTCTACCTTACACTACTCAATTAGTTTTCCTGAACGCCCCAGCCAGCAATTCCTCAAAGACAAATGTAATGAAGCCATGCAACACTTATCTTCTGATCTAACTAGTATTTCCAATTGGGGCAGAGAAAACCTTGTTACCTTTAATGCTTCCAAAACCCAATTTCTTCATCTTACTACCCATTCAGAACTCCCAGAGGACTATCCCTTACAATTCAACAATACAAAAATCAATCCTTCATCTTCTCTCAATAATCTTGGTGTCTTTTTTTCTTCTGCTCTCACTTGGAAGGACCATATTACCAGTCTTGCTAAGGCAGCCTCCCAAAAGCTGGGTGTTCTCAGCCACCTCAAGGGGTTCTTTACCCCTGCACAGCTTCTTGCTCTGTACAGGGGCACAGTGCGTCCTTGTATTGAGTATTGTTCACATGTGTGGGGAGGATCCTCTCACACCGCACTCTTAGACAAAGTAGAAAGGAAAGCCTTTCGTATCATTAACTACCGCCCACTCACCAACTCTCTGCAATCTCTCTCTCTTCGCCGCAATGTTGCATATCTCTCGCTATTGTATCGCTATAATAATCAATGTTCCTCAGAGCTTTCCCAGTGTATATCACCTCCTCTACGTAGGGTACGTAGTACCCGTCTTGCAATACAATCCCACCTCTACTCTGTGCAACTCTCCAACCCAAGAGTGAAACGGTATAATCAGACTTTCTTATATTCAACTGCCGAGCTCTGGAACACTCTCCCATAATCAGTCTTTCCCTCTTGTTATGACTTAAATTGCTTCAAACTTCGTGTGTCCAGGCATTTTGGCTCCAACGTCCCTTGACTTTGGCCCTGTCACTCTTTCAACTCTGGGGGAGGCACTTGATACAGGCAGTTCTGCATTTTGTCTCCCTCACTTACATTAAAGAAAAAAACAAAAAACAAACAAACAAACAATCAAAGCCCTCAAAATAATCACTGGCTGCACAGCTACCACACTAAACAGACCACCTACACCAGGAAACCAAAGTCTTCAAAATCAAGGATCACCATGATATGAGAGGCACCTATTTCCTCGCCGCAGCCTCCACAAACCAACACTACATGACAGAACATCCACACACACCAAGAAATACCAGAACAACAGCTAGAACTCGTTATCATGCACACATACTGTCTTCACTACCCCCCTTGCCCTCCCCAAGCCAGCAATAAGAAGCATATCCATACTCAAATCACCCACCGATCTATCCAGTCACTCAAAGACAACACTCAGCTGCATGCATGGGCCCCTGAAGTTCATCTCTAAGAAACCCTCCTTTCCTGTGAGGACAGAGTCCACCTGGCTAGACTCCGTCCACCTGACTAGAGTCCGTCCAGGACACCTGTCCGGGTTGTAACGCAACACCGCACACTATCAAACACATAATGGAAGACTGCATAACACATAATCATATACGCCAACAACACAACACACACTCTATGAGAACTTTGTGGGAAAACCCAGTCTCGGCCGTGGCCTTCCTTAGGAGCTCGAGGCTGTTCGGCCATGCAGCCTAGGGAACGACTACTACTACTACACCCAGTAACACACCCTCTACACCGTCACCTACAGCCAGCCCCAAGTACGGTACCTGCCCATTGCCGCCCTTGTCATTTGTACCTCTGTGATCCAATGGGTGCCTGATGAATTTTCAGGGTGGCCATCTCCACCAAACTGTGCTGGGACTGGAAACCTTCATTGACTATTTAAGGGGATATTTGTATTTATTTGTTCATATATATAATATATTTGTTTTTTCATTAGTTTCCTCCCTAGACCTCCATCAGCCTTAACAAAATACATGTACCCCTCTCTTAGAGATGAATTTGTAAATTTTTTGGTAGAAAAACTTGGCTGGTGACTCCTAAATTACAGGCTCGCTATTGCTCGACAGGAAACAAATAGACAAGTAAATGGCACATAATACATACTGTACATGCATAAATATAAGTTTAAAGACCGTTTTGTTCACAGAGAGTGTGGTTACAGTCTGACGTCCTAAATGGCGGAATTCCAGGTGACCCTGTCAAGGGCTGCCTCTGTTGTCAAGTTCTATATTTTGAGATCGGACCGGAGTATCTGATGCCACGTCTTTCTTTCTAGGTCTACTCCTACGCTCAGCTTCCCTCACATTAACAATCTTTCTTTACCCAGTTCTGATCATCCATTCTCTCCATGTGTCCAAATAAACCAAATCAGATCGTGCACTTCACATCACTGATTTTCCTAATGCCGACTGCCGAGACACCTTCTTAATTCCTTACTCTATACCACATCCCTAAGGTTAACCCCACATATCAATCTCACCATTCTCTTCTCATTACATTCCATTCTATTAATATCCTCTGCTTTAACCGGCAACGTCTCAGGTCATCGCACATCCAAACACACGAGGTATACACCTTCCCTTTACGGTGAAGTGGGAGTCCACAAAAGATCTTAAAATCGCCAAACTAATGGAGCGAACGTTTTAAAATCTCAAAGCTAATGGGGCTATGCATGAGGGAGAAAGGGGTCCAGCAAAAAAACAAATCTCCCCCCTTCAATATATTTTTTCATTGTACCATTAAACGAAGACCCTGTATAAGTGTTTGACTTGAACCATTGTATGCACATCTTTTCAAATATAATACTAGTCCTAACTCATCATTGCTTAATTAAAAGATAGCAAAACGATGAAGTAAGGTGTAGTATAATAGCTCAAACTATTGGTAGGCAAGATGCTGATTTACCTAAAAGATCAGGAAGTAAATGTGCATCCAAAGGATATCTGGTAACTTTGATAAACCCCAGTGTTTTTATGTTGTATGTGATCTAAACTATTAAAACTTACCTGCAGAATTGACAACCTTTACGATTTTGCTTGGAGATGGGACAGTTCTCATTCTCAGGGCACTGAAATGACTTGTAGGCACCACTCTGCACCGAGCGTCTGAAGAATGCCTTGCAGGAATCACAAGCCATTCCTCCGAAGTGCATACTCCGTGCTGCATCTCCACACACACCACAGCGCTTGTCCTCTTTATTTTTGTCTTTCACATCCTTCCGCAGGCGTTTCTGATTTCTCTTGTGATCATCAGGCATTGTAAAAGGTTCCGGGCTGGTCTTTTTACTGGAGGTTGTGTCACTAGTGTTACTGCTGGGGGAGTAGGCCTGACTACTAGTGGAATCACAACACATGGACCTGTCATCCTGGTCCATCCTCAACATTTCTCTGGAGTTCATATATTCTGGTTCGGTCGTCTCACAGTTTACCAGTGCCACGGGTTGACCGGGAACTTCTACATCATTTTCTGACATCGATTGATCATAAGGTGGAGCATATCCCCGCCGGTTTGAATGTCCACCCCAGTACTGGCCATCTAGGGTCCTCTGCTCATTAGTAACACACATACTATCAGTCCACCATTCCAACGGCTCCCTCTCACTACCTGTCAACTTGGATTCTGCATGAGGCTGAGGTTTATAGGGTGTGGCGAGGGTGTTTGTGCCAGAGTACAGGGAACTGCCCACTGTAGAGTGAGCATCATACCAATAGGTGGTCGTGGGGAATGATGGCAGACTGCGGCCCTCCATCACTGATGCTTTCCTTCCACTACACTGAGGAATGAGTGTCGTAAAAGTATGTGGTCATGGGAAAGGACAGCAGACTGTGGTCCTCCATCACAGAGGCTTCACTCACACTGCACTGATCATCGTCCACTTGAAGGCCATTACTTCATATCTGAAAAAGAAATATCACTTTTAGTTCAAGGTTATATACATACAAAGACTTAGGAGTAAATATGGGTAAAAGAAAGATGATGAAGGAGAGGGAGGTAGATGTTGGCGCTGCAGTAAACAGTAGTGTATGGACTTGCACCACAAGTATATATATACAGTATATATATATATATATTATGAAGAAATGCCAATTATTAACACATTATTTTCATATCATTATTTCTACAAACATCCTTAACATCTAACCACTTACACAAAGTAATGTGTAGGGTTAATGAATAATGAATGATTGCAACTACCGGGAATCGAACTCGGGACCCACAAACAGGACGACAGTGCTCTACCACTGTACCATCAAGAAGGTTAAAGGTTTAGCACACACTCTTCGTACATATACCTTGTCTACCTTGTCGATATATAGGAACATGCACTGAGTGTTACACTAAACCCAACCTCACTATGATAGTCAAATGGAAGTACTGAAACACGTAGATATAGTATTATGAAAAAATACCAATTAACACGACATTATGCACTCAGTGCATGTTCCTATACAGTATATCGACAACGTATACGTACGAAGAGTGTGTGCTAAACATTTAACCTTCTTGATGGTACAGTGGTAGAGCAATGTCGTCCTGTTTGTGGGTCCCGAGTTCGATTCCCGGTAGTTGCAATCATTCCTTATTTATTAACCCTACACATTACATTGTGTAAGTGGTTAGATGTTAAGGATGTTTGTAGAAATAATTATATTTATATATATATATATATATAATATTTTTGATTGTCTGTCTGTGTGTCTGTCTGTCTGTTCTTCATAGGCGGCCGCAGTTTTGGACCTGGGGAGCTGAAACTTTGCATGTGGGTGTCAATTGACCTGGGTCAGGTCATAGAGGGGGCGAGGCCACGATCGGAGGTCGTTTCGAGGCCGAAATTGAAGAAAAAAAACAAAAAACATGAAAAAAATGGCCGTTTGGGGCAGAAGGAGGCCTCCGATCGAAAAGGTGTATGGAACGTAAGTTGTTCGCAGGCCCCCAAAATGGGGGTACCGATGAGGTCAGATCCAAAATCGGAGGTCATTTAGCGGCCGAAATCAAGGTCACCGTTTAATGAGGCACAGGGAGGTCGAGGCCGGTGATTATGGTAGTAGTAGTATTGTGATGATTGTGGTAGTAGTGATTGATGATGGTGATTATGGTAGTAGTAGTGGTGGTAGTAGTGATGGTGATTATGGTGATTACCCGGGCAACGCCGGGTACCCCTGCTAGTATATCTATATTATTAAATCAGTTCGTGTGTCTGTTTGTCTGTCTGTGTGTTCTTAATAGGCGGCCGCAGTTTTGGACCTGGGGAGCTGAAACTTTGCATGTGGGTGTCAATTGGCCTGGGTCAGGTCATAGAGGGGGCGAGGCCACAATCGGAGGTCGTTTCGAGGCCGAAATTGAAAAAAAAACAAATGAAAAAAATGGCTGTTTGGGGCAGAAGGAGGCCTCCGATCGAAAAGGTGTATGGAACGAAAGTTGTTCGCAGCCCCCCAAAATGGGGGTACGGATGAGGTTCAGATCCAAGATCGGAGGTCATTTAGCGGCCGAAATCGAGGTCACCGTTTAATGAGGCACAGGGAGGTCGAGGCCGGTGATTATGGTAGTAGTAGTATTGTGATGATTGTGGTAGTAGTGATTGATGATGGTGATTATGGTAGTAGTAGTGGTGGTAGATGTTTCATGTGTTCATAAATAAATGGTAGAATTTAAACCCGGGCAACGCCGGGTACCCCTGCAAGTATATATATATATATATATATATATATATATATATATATATATATATATATATATATATATATATATATACCGGTATATATATATATATATATATATATATATATATATATATATATATATATATATATACCGGTATATATATATAACATATTTCCTGTATGTATAGAGGAGACAAAAGGAAGAGCTTCCTGTAACATTAGTCTCATCCAAAGCCGAAAGAGTGACAGAAAGCCAAAATTCAAGGTACACTCGGATACTATAGTCTCTAGCCCACTCATAATTCAAGGTACACTCGGATACTATAGTCTCTAGCCCACTCATAATCCAAGGTACACTCGGATACTATAGTCTCTAGCCCACTCATAATTCAAGGTACACTCGGATACTATAGTCTCTAGCCCACTCATAATTCAAGGTACACTCGGATACTATAGTCTCTAGCCCACTCATAATTCAAGGTACACTCGGATACTATAGTCTCTAGCCCACTCATAATTCAAGGTACACTCGGATACTATAGTCTCTAGCCCACTCATAATTCAAGGTACACTCGGATACTATAGTCTCTAGCCCACTCATAATTCAAGGTACACTCGGATACTATAGTCTCTAGCCCACTCATAAGAATTTGTCGTTATGCAATTACAACTATTTTGAATGATTTTTTGATAGAACTTGCTTTTCAAAGATTAGTATCTTTAGTTTTGTAGTTGATTTATAGAACATTATATTCATAGATTGGTTTTCAAATATATACTTCCATAGTTAGAAATAGGAATTTGTATCAGTGGGCTAGATACTATGGTATCCGAGTGTACATTGGGGTATAAGTTCCAGGCCACATGACATTTGAAGCAGTTCAAGTCATAGGATGAAGGAAGGATAGACTGAGGGAGTGAGCTCCAGAGTTTGCTTGTTGAGTAGAAGAGAGACCGGGAGAATCTATTTATTCTTGGGTTAGATAGCTGGACAAAAGAGGGGTGAGAATGCGCTGAAAGGCGAGTGCCGCCAACTCATCATAAAGGAGGGGCTCTGTATTGCACTGAGAGAGCTCTAAAAAACACTGAGTATTGTAATATCAGTAGAAGAGGGAGAGAGATGCAACACTGCAGCATGTAGAAAGAGACTGTAGGGAATTAGTAAGAGGTCGTGAGTTAATAAGAATTGTGGTATAGGGTTAACCTCCCCACAAATGTGAACTGTACTTGATACATGGGTGGACAGTGCCCTTGTACAGAGTAAAAACCTGTGCGGGGGTACTATAACCATGGAAACGGTTGAGCACACTTAACTTCTGGGATGCTGTTTTAGCACGAGTGGTGATATGGTCTTTCCAAGAGAGGTTAGAAGAAAAAGAGTTTAAGAGACACAAAAGATTTTAAGAGAAGATGAGGGGTGGATTTGTGCGTTGTTGAAGAATAAGGGATAGGCGTGTGGAAGATTGTGACAGGTAGACGGATGGAGCAATTAGATTTTGGAAGCATTGAAAGTAACAGGATTTTCTTCACCCAATCAGAAATTATTGAAAGATCAGAGGATAGGTGTGCCATGGCCTCCTGCTGAGACTTTTGGAGTGAATGTAAGGAGGGATGTTGTGAAAAACTAGTTGAGTAGTGTAAGGTAGAGAGGTCAGCATACAAGTGGATAGGGCTAGAGGTATGGTTGAAATCATTAATGAAAAATAGAAACAGGACTGTGGATAGGACAGAACCCTGAGGGAAACCGGAGTTGATAGGTTTGAGGAAGTGAACAATGGCCATCCACAACTGCAACTATGAAACGGCCAGAAAGGAAATTAGAGATAAAGGCATATATAGAGTGATAGAAGTAAAAAGATGGTAGTTTGGAATTAAGTGAATTATGGCAGACTCTACTGAAGGCTTTCGATATGTCTAGTGCAATAGAAAAATCTCACTGAAGTCCCGAAGGGAGCATGACCAAGAATTAGTAAGATAGGAAAGTAGATCACCAGTAGAGCAGCCTTTAAGGAAGCCATACTGGCTATCTGAAAGAAGAGTATGAGAGACAGATGCTTAAGAATTTTTGAATTAAGAATGGATTCGAGGACTTTAGAGATGAAAGATATGAGAGTAATTGGACGATAGTTAAAGGGTTGAGAGCAGTCACCCTTCTTTGGGACAGGTTGAATGAGTGCAAACTCAGCAAGAAGGAAAGGTGTTAGAGGAAAGGCAGAGGCGGAAGAGTTTACCTAGGCAGGGAGTCAGCATGGAAGCATTTTTTTTTTTAGAAAAACAGGAGGTAGTAATAGCTCTATCTTGTATGATGTGAGTGGACCTGGGGTTCATAAGAATTGGAACTTGGGTTCATAAGAGATGTAATGGTGTAAAAGACAAACTTAATGATTCAGATCATTCCCAACTTGCGAGTTTCGGGCTAGAAGGAAGTTCAAGCAGTAGACATCGATAGTTTAACAGGAATTAAATATATGTAACTTTGATATTGATAGAAAATCATATGAATTTAGTTGTATGTGTTTATATGTGCATTATAGCAGCCATTTAACTGATAATTCGGCTAAATATCAACATCCACAGCTCCAACTTCCTTATAGCCTGAAACTTGCAAGTGGTCAATTTACCCTACGTTGCATGTTGTGAAACCGCCAAGCCTAGGGTGGAAAGAGTCAACATTATGGACGTGTCTCTGGAGTGTGTTGATTAATTTTTCTACTCGGGGCACATGGTCAGTGCTGGGGTAGTAAAGAGGACCGTTGTCTTTTAAGAATTAGAAGTGTGTAGAAAAAGCTTGGAAAGTTGTTACCACTATTGACAATGAAGAGTCCCTCCTGCATTATAGGGAAACTATATGCTGCAGTTGTGAGAAGTGGGTGATGCTATATACAGTAGTAGTGTCATGAGGACAGTGAATGAGAAAGGCATGCCTAGACTTGAACTTATTGAAATGAATGTGGCCAGAGAAAAGTGTAATGTCTAACTGAGAAAAATAAACACAATTAGATTTGAGAGAGCATCTTGGTATACTGTAGAGAGTATCGGTGAAGCACTTTAAAAGTGTAGAAGTAGAGAGAAGGATGACAGTGAGTAGAACGAGGAAGTCCTGGAATTAGGACCTAAGGAGAGAGATCAAAGTTAGAGAAATTGACAGAGATGCTGCAAGAAACCGTACACTATGGGGAGCGGCTGAGGAGACCAAGAAATACAAGTACTTTTAAACAACATGGAATTGCTTTATCAGTTGATACAAATATTGATGTTCTGTACATGCATTTTTTTTTTTCCACAATATTGTTACTTTAGCATGCTACAAAATTACAAATGTTCATTAGTATGAACATTTTTGAATGTTATTAAGTATTAATATTAATATTAATGTATTAAGTTTACTTAATATGTTTAGGTTATACAGTAAAATATAAAACAAACATTCAACATGACTTAAGACGATTTTATTCAAATTAGGATAAACCTATGGGAATGAAAGTAATACCGGTAGGCTACATATTAATTGAATTATCCCACTTACTTTCGTAGTTCTAAGCAAATATTGTTGAAATCAACTAATGAGGGCAAAACTATGTAGATAATTGTATGGAAAGGACGAACAATGCAAGTGCTTGTAAATAAAAATCCATATATTTGTGTGCGTTGAAAATGTACAGTAAATGACAAATATGTATGTGCAAGAAATTGCATGTATGAATTTGTCTCCAGTTTTACATAAAACATAGAACATTGGAGAAGCGATTATTGCTTAGCGAGTGTATTACTTGCTAAGTAAAGTAAGGGTATACATTTTAATTTTGTGAGGCTGAATCATTGTACACCCAAATTAACAAAATATAACACAGAGGATACCTGGGTCAGATCACTATGGTACACTCGGATGCCATAGTCTCTGGCCCACTCATAAGAATTCGTTGACCCCTATATTTTTCTTTATGCAATTATAATCATCTGGATTAATTTTTGGATAGATCTTCCTTTTCAATAAATAATATATATAGTTTGTATTTGATTTATATAAGATTATATTCATAAATTCATTTCCAGAGACATACTTCCATAATTAGAAATGGGTGATGTCCTCGAATTTGTATGCGTGGGCTAGAAACTATGGTATCCGTGTGTACCGCCAATGTAGCCCCCATGCTCTTTCTGTTAAGCATTCGCTACAGTAAATATAATAGGCATTGATGTAGATATTATGGTATTAAAATAATCATATAAGCATTATATAAAGTGTAGAAGCAATGGGGCTGCGTGTGATACAGCGCGATAATGAAACAATATGGTATCCAAGTCAAACTGTGTAACTCTGTTCTATCAAGCTACCCATCCACCAGCCAGCCTAGCAACCCAACGAACCCTCTCGGTGTGTGTGCGTGTGTGTGTGTGCGTTGCGTGTGTGTGTGTGCGTGTGCGTGTGTGTCTGGGTCGTTGCTCGCCATCACCACTAGTCTTACCACCATCACCAACACCATCATAACAAATACAACCACCATGGCCATTACGATTATTACCACGATCACCACCACCACCATCAAACTTTCTTCTTCTTCACAACGATGCAGTGTCCACATTCACCCATTGCCTGAGCCACCACCCTGTGTGATCATCAATAAGATATTGTGTACCCCCCTCCATTTCTTTTGACTAATCTACTATTCCTACTAATTCTCTCTCTCTCTCTTGGATGTCACACGAACACTTCCCCCCATCGGGTTTCAGCAACTCTGGTTTAGCATTCTGAATTACGGTTTTAGCAAAATTTCAGTCACTTGAATACAAATAGTTTCAGTCTAATGTTTGACTGGTCTGGTCTGGTCTTGACATCAGAGCAACACAGCTCCAAAATTATGGTAAAATAAAAATGGCCATCAGAAACTGCCGAAACGTCGCTCGTGTGACTCCGCGTTTTTCCGTAAATTACTATGACTCTACATATTTATTGTTGATACCGTAGTCAGGTCAGGTGAAGGTATATACTCTGTGCATCAGTTAAAGAGGTTAGACAGGGATCAAGCAAGGGAGGTACAGTAGTGAAGAATAATATATGTTTTAGCTTCATTATTATTGTTATTGTTATTATCAATGATCTCCTCAACTGTACCTCCAGTCCCATCCACTCATATGCTGATGACTCTACCTTCTATCTATCTATCTATTGCCTGACGCCGTGATCCCCGAAGGGGTGGCCACGAACGAACCGCCCCCATGCACCTCTGTCCCCAGTCAGTCGACGCCCCTCCCCCCAACCAGCACCGCCTTCGTTCATGTAGTTCCTCACTCCATCCTTCCACCTCATATTCGGTCTACCTCTCCCCCTCTGTCCCTCCACCTCGCTCTCGTACACCCTCTTAGTCATTCTCTCGGCCATACGTTCCATATGGCCGAACCATCTCAAGTTGTTCCTTTTCACACTTTCCAGCACATCTACCTCCACACCACACCTCCTTCTTACTTCCTCATTAGTCTGTCTATCCCTCCATGTAACTCCGCACGCACTCCTTAAGTAATTCATTTCCACTGCTCTCACTCTTGGTCTGAGTCTCTCAACCAACGTCCATGCTTCGCTTCCGTAAGTCAGTGTCGGGATTACCACACTGTCATGCAAGGACTTCTTCACTTCCATACTGACCACCCTATTTCTTGTTACTGCTTTTAGCGTTCCTACAACCCTCTTCCCCTGTTGTACCCTCTCCCGCTACTACTACACTACTACTACACTACACTACTACTACACTACTCTACCTTACACTATTCAAATAGTTTTTCACATCAACCCAGCATGCAAGCACAAACGTGGCGAGGCCATAGAATGCCTGTCTTCGGATCTTTCAATTATCTCTGATTGGGGCAGAGAAAATCTTGTTACTTTCAACGCCTCCAAGACCCAGTTTTCCCTCTATCTCTTCATCACAATCTTCCACATGACTCAACTATTCTTCAACAATACACAACTCAACTCTTCATCTTCTCTCAACATTTTAGGTGTATCTTTTTCATCTAACCTTTTTTGGAATTATCATATTACCACTCTTGCTAAAAACAGCTTCCCAAAAGTTGGGTGTGCTCAACCCTCTCCATGGGTTCTTCACCCCCGCATAGCTTCTTGCTCTGTATCGTGGCACAGTGCGCCCCTGTATTGAGTATTGTTCGCATGTGTGGGGAGGCTCCTCCCTTCTCGAACGAGTAGAATAAAAAGCATTTCGCCTCATCAACTCGCTTCCTCTTACTAGTTCCCTACAATCTCTTTCAACACGTCGCAATGTTGGATCTCTTTCACTCTTCTATCGTTATTACAACAATCAGTGTTCTTCAGAGCTCTCACAGTGTGTACCCCCTCCCTTGCGGCGAGTGCGAGGCACCCGCCTTACAACACAGTCCCACTCCTATTCGGTCCAGCTAACCAACCCAAGAATTGGCATATTTTCTCAGTCTTTCTTCTACTCAACAAGTGAACCCTGGAACTCTCTCCCTCAATCAGTCTTTCCTTTATCCTATGACTAAAGGGGGTATCCCACTGCGCGATTTTGCGATGACGAACGCCCAGCGACATAGGGCGACAGCATTTTTTTGTCTATGTTCCAAAAATCTCCATATTCGATCGAACATTCTCCCATTGACGCCAAAATCGCAGAATGGTCGCCCTAGAGTCGCCCATGTGAGCCCATATCCCCCAAGATTCGCCGTAGATTTTGAGCATACCCCAAAAACGGTTGCGAATTCAAAATGTGGGCGAATGTTGTGCGACATTCGCCCTTTGCCTCACATCCTTCGCCCTTTGCCTCACATCCTTCGCCATTGGTCTCACTACATTCTCACAATTCGCACCCTTGTCTGCCTAATCGCCAGTACCGTCGAATGTGTGCGAATGTTGAGCGAAAAGGGCAAATGTTGTGAGCATGATTAGCGAATATTGGGCGAACATAGGCACTTGTGGGCGAATTACCGGCGACCTTTGGAGGGAATCTGGCGATTTGGACTTATTGGCAACGCTGCCTGTGGGCGAATGCGCTCGATTATGGTGAGTAATGTGCGGCGAGTGTGAGAATGCAGTGAGTCTTTCGGCGAATATGAGCTAATGCAACGAGACGAAAGGGCGACATGGGTCGAATGAGGGCGAATGTTGGTGGAGTGAGGGCGAAAGTTGGGCACAAAATTCATATTGGGGATGCCGCGATCCTTTCGATATGGTCGCTCCGGTTTAACTGACCCATACACCAGTCGTCATGAGGGAGTCATTACGTAGTTTACCAGCACTGAGAGCACACATCCGTTTTATATCATCCGCGCACCACTCATCAAGTACCATGAAGAAGGCCCAGAAGGAGAAGGAGGAGGAGGAGGTGACTGGAGCCACAGCCACACCCACACTCACATCACAGTTGACACCAGCCACGAGTGACGTAGGCCGGCCGTCACGTTCACGATCCAGGTCACGGTCACCTATTCCTGGGAGATTGGTAGTGGACCTGGCGGACCATGAGTTTGAGATAGCTACGGCGCAGAGACCACCTAAACCAAGCATATTCACCATAGATAAGGAGGTTGAACTGGTCAGCTGGTTTGAGGCGCGGCCATTCCTCTATGACAAATCACTGGAAGAACATAGGGACTTGCAGATGAAGAAGGATGCCTATGACCAGAAGGCACAAACTCTCAACGTCACTGGTAAGTTGAAATCATGCAATTATGTGTAGTATGTCATTGTGCAGTAGAAATATGCAAACAAGAAAAGTGTCGTGACATTGTGTGGGAAACAACGTTTGTCTATGTTAATAATAATGTTAAAGAATCGCTGCCCTCGTTTAAAGAAATTTATCATTTGCATATTTACCTACTGCACAGTCAACATGCACACACACTTCATTATGTGTGACATAATTGTTTTGAATGTAATGTGATATTTTCTTTTTTAGTTCATACATATTACCTTATAAGTGGCATAAATATGACCTTTATAAAGTGACACTGATTAATTGCTGTTGTTGATCGCCAGTATATTTTTACCTTGTCCTACAATTAAAACAAAAAATATGTGTTTATTAAAAAAAAAAAAAAATCTTTGAATCAACAGGTGATCAGCTCTTGATATGGTTCCGTGGCATACACACCAGATTTACCAAACTCACACAGGAGAAGATTGATTTATAATGTTAACAATAATTTATTTATTTCAGTAATTCATCCATTTATTATTCACAATAATTTTGGTAGTGTTTCTCTTAAAGTAGCATTTAATAATTATTAAAAAATTGGTAAGTTTGTTTCTGCATTTCAGAATTTATTTATGTCTTATTTTATTTTGTTTATACATTTACAGGTTTCGAAGTAATTGACCACATATTCTGGAAACCTAGGCAATGTGTGATAAAATGTGCCCACATTTGTATGAGGTGTGGGGGTTTACAAACCTGTTTATGGTGTCTGTCTCAACAAACATTACTATTTATATTCCTGTGTATATATTTTTTTCTTTCTTTTTAGCCGGTGCTACCATTTGGGGATGCTGGCGACAGTGATACCACTGTTGAGTTCGTCCCCAGTGATCAGGAATCAGATTATTAAAGGTATGACAATATAATTATATCACTCGGTCTCCAGTCTCCACCTATATATATATATATACACTGGACATCCCGGAGAAGGCCCTGAAAACACTACTGGAGCTATGTACCAAGGAGGCCCCCTTCCTTTGCCCCCGGGGCAACATGTACAAGCAGATAGACGGTATGGCGATGGGCAGCCCCCTAGGAGTTCTTTTTGCGAACTTTTTCATGGGTACCATCGAGGAAGAGCTCCTAGCTGCCCAACGACCAGCCGTCTACTGTAGATACGTGGATGACATCTTCGTGCAAATCAAGGACCTCCACGAACTACAGGAACTCCAGCGTCGCTTCATGACCTTCTCCGGACTTAACTTCACCTTTGAAAAATCTAACAATGGACAACTCCCCTTCCTCGACATCCTCGTAGCTCTGAACGACCATGGGTTCAAAACCACCGTCTACATTAAACCTACTAACACAGGACAATGCCTCAACGGCGATAGTGAATGCCCCCGCCGTTATCTTCTATCCTCCATCTCCGCCTATGTTAGGAGAGCCCTCACGCACTGCTCTACCTGGGCCGACACCCACCAGGAAGTAGAAAGACTATCCCAAGTTTTAGTAAATAACGGATACTCCAACTCCGACATCTCCAGCACCATCAACCACCATCTTGAAAAATGGTACACCCAAAGCCCTCCCAACATTGACCCCCCCAATGAAATTAAGATCTTCTACCGCAATTACATGTCCTCTGAACACAAAAATGACGAGGCCGTCTTAAAAGAAATAATCTCCAAGCATGTCCACCCAACCAACCCGGAAAACAAAATCAAATTAATAATTTATTACAAATCCCCCAAGACCTCCAACCTCGTTCTCCGCAACAAACCAGCCTCCACCAAGATAAAGAGCCCGATGACCGACGATCACGTCATTTACCAACATACCTGTAATTATGAGGACTGTGGACCTCATTCCTATATTGGTATGACGCAGACTCGTCTTTCACGTCGGTTAACTCTTCACCTTCAGGCTGGAGCCATCAAAGACCACTATCTCACCCCTAACCACCCTCACCTCACACGCAACGAGTTAGAGAAACACACCACCATACTCGATAAAGAAAGTGACCCAAGGAGATTACCTATACTCGAAGCTTTATATATCCAAGCCTTACATCCCAACATCAACAACCAAACTCTGGACCTTCAGATCCTTCCTTCTGCCAAAAGGCACTACCCTACAGGACCTAACACCCCTCCTCGCCCCCCGGTGCCCTTGACGCAGCCCCCCGAGCTACCTCCTTCAGCTTCGTCTTCTGCAGGCGCCACACAACTTAGGCCACGCCCCTCGACACGCAGCCAATCAGCTTCGACCCCACCTACTGACCACCATCCCGCATCCAGTGCGCATGCGTGAAGCGGTTAACCCCTTCTCTCTCCTAGTTTACGCTTCCACCAATAGCAGACTTTTGCCCCCTGTTTTCCGCCTCCTCTGATCCTCCACCCTCTATATATACCCTTCCTGTTTACCTTTTATATCATTCCTTCCTTACTTGATAATGCTGGTTGTCCAGTGAAACGCGTCGTATATCCTGTATCATCATGTACATTTATGTAACCCTGTACCACCATGAATTTTGCTCATCTCCTTCATCTACTTCCTGCCACCCAGCGAAAACTCATCAGAGACCTGGAAACTTTGAATAATAAAATTTCCAACGCAGAAATTGCCATTTCTTTCAACCTCGTATGTATTAAAGAAAATTTATTACCTGGCTTTACTAACATATATATATATATATATATATATATATATATATATATAAGTATAACGTTTGGTAACCAATAAAGATAAGATGTTCGCTACTACGCTGGTTCTCCTTTTCCTTGTGAGACTTAGATTCCCAAGAGGAAGCTCCATTGCAGAAATTATATATATATATATATATATATATATATATATACTTTTTTATATATATAAATACTGTACATGTACATTTAAAGAAATATACTTTAAATTATATAAATATATATATAAATATGTATATATATGTATATATATATATATATATATATATATATATACTGTATATATATATATATATAAATATATATATATATATATATATATATATATATATATATACGGTATATATATATATATACACAGAAACTTAGTTTTGGATGGCTGACGTAAATATTAATGTAAATAATTGGTGTATGAATAAATATTTATATTATTTTATGAACGTTCCTTTCTCTTTTTTACAGTGTTTGAGGGTCCGGAGTTTGCCTGTCGGTCGAGGAAGTGCGTGTGCAGGCTGGCAGTTGTCATCCTTTTTTAGTTTTTTAGGTTTTTCAATAAAACAATAACAAATCTTTTGGTTATTTTCAATTACCCATCTCACTACCTTATATCATTTAATCTTGGCAATAAAACAGGCTATTAACCCCTAACTGTCAGCGCGCAACTTATGTCGTGTGAAATAAATTTGGACTAAGTGGCGGTTCACAACTTACGTCGTGCGCCATTTTCAGCATGTAATGTTGCTGAGAGAGAGAGCTGAGCGGTGTGAGGAGCCTAGCAACCTTATGACCTCTCTGCACGACCACCGTGGACCAACTGAGGAGACTCCCACCCTTCCCTCCCCTCTCTCACTCGCTACACAGGGAATTATGTAGGGAAAGTACCTAATTACATGGTTTTTGCACTCGTGTTGCACGATCGTTGCAAGAGAACCAGTGGTCGTACAAGGATGGTTCGGGTGTCATTGGAAAGCTCTGTTTATGCCCTTTCAGGCATAGATACTTGTTTTACGCTCTGGGTCTTATTTAGGCATGACAATGATCACGTAAACAACCCTATTTAGGGTAAAAACACCCCGCTGGGCGCTACAGTCCGCTTGACCGCCTAGCCCGCCAATAAGGTGTTAATAACAATGTTAAAAAATGCAACACAAAATCAATTGTTGCTAGGCCTATTCCAATAAAAATATCGACAATATATACAAATTATAATCTTGCTTTTAAAAACATTTAAGTGACATATCCAAAAGAGATAAATATAGCAATCCTTTCAATGGTTGACATAATTACGTGATAACATTAATATTGTCAATTTAAATTGTTTTGGATAAACCTTATAACACACACACAGTGACTAGACATATTTCCATGAGGGATGGACAATAAATTTAATTTCACCAATATACACATTCATCAACACTAATTACTTGATTATCAATGTAATCATGGTGTTCATCATCTATATAGAAGAAGGTGAGGGCTACAATACTCCAATTTTCCTGTCGGTTTGGATAGAGAGTCATATTTAATGTTTCAACGTTAAATTTATTTCAAAGGCTTCTAATTATCAATTATACCTGTTGGCCATAATTACCAATAATCAATAGGTGTCTGACATTCGCCATTTTCGCACAACAGTCGTTGTTTTTGCAATCGGATCGTCCAACATTGGTAGGACAGTCGCCCTGCAAACGCTACTGTTGCCATCATCGATCGCCAAATTCGCCATGATTCCCCTTCAAACTTCGCACATCATTCGACATTGTCGTTTAAATAGTCGCCACAATCGCACTTTGAGCGTACTTCTGTCACACTGCTATCGCCAATAATTCACCTTTTATACTTCATTCGCTTCTCAATTCGCCGATTCATTGCGAATTTTGGGACATTATAAAAAAAAACGCTCGCCATCGAAAAATCGCACAGTGGGATACCCCCTTTAGACTGCTTTAAACTTTGTGTGTCCAGGCATTTTGACTCCAACATCCCTTGAATTTGGCTGTGTCACTCTTTTAACGTTTGTCTCCTCCATGCACATAGAAAAAAAAAATGAGGTATGTGGCTACTAGCTTCATGAATGTTGCTGTTGTTGTTGGTGTAGCTGTGAGACTAGCACAGTGGATACCTCCCCGCCTACTACCCAGCAGACTCAGGTGTGCTGCTAGCTCATGCTGGTGAAAGTTTTTCTGAAACACGGCCGGCAGTTACCACTATCTTTGAGCAAGGAAATGGAATAAGTCTCTGGTAGACGGACGTTGTACAAGCGCTTGCGAATCCCCGAAGGAGGAGAACGGGCGCTATACAAGTAACCAGACTATTTGGCCCAGCCAAAACTGTTTTATAAATATTTAATGGTTGGTCTGATTTAAGCAGGCGTAAACTCTTAAACTCTAGTGGAAGTACTTACTTAGAAAAGAAATGAAGAGCACAACTTATGAGTTTTATCAAAGAGATAACAATTGAGGAATAATACAATTACATTAAATAATGGCCTTATGATTAACCCTTTCACTTAGAGAGCCGTTCAGGAATGCCATAGCAATTTACTGCAATTTAAAGCCCATTAAAGCCTATGGAAACGAGTGCGAGTGAGCGGGAGGGCGACAGGCCCCTGTCCGCTCTGCAGCACGTCTGCTGCGGCACAGAGAGTCTCAACCATCTCTCGCGGGATATATGCAGCGCTGTCCAAGGCAAATGTAACGCAACATTGTTAATAATTAGCGAATATTGCCGATGTCTGTGGTCTGTGGTGTCATTTTGAAACTAATTTCTTCTAGGTTTTTGCTGTAAACATTTAATTTCATTCTGGCACTTGTTTAACTCATAAACTGCGAAGCTATGGTAATTTAAACCCTCCCGCCAAGCGAAGGGATTTGGTTCTACTCTGACGAAAATCATCATATGTAACATATATATAATTATTACTTATCCTTATGCACCTATTTTGCTTCTAATATGAACATATGAACATTTAAGAGCAATAAAAGAAGTGGGAATAGCATTTGGGGGGTGAAAAAGATGTATTATTGCCGCAAGGTCGGTCGTATCATGAGGCGAGAGCAGGAGGGGCGTATATGTTCACTCTCCAAGTTCTCGACCGACATTGATGAGTCTGAGTAGAAGTCTCTGTGTTGCAAGGATCTCTAGCTGGCTCACCGTGTTAAAGAGACCGGGAGGGGGAAATTCCCGCCGAAAATTACCCGATAAAAGGGGGAATAAGAGGACAAATAGCTGATAATTGAAGAGGGGGGTAAGGGGGGAGGGGGGAAACATATGTAGGAGTGGTAGCAAGTAATGGAGGGGAATTATCTCACCTAATCACAAATTACTTTGTTTTAAGTGCCACTGGGGTGTTTTCTAACAAAAATGTATGCTCTGCATCTATTGAGGACAGTCGCAATGCACCAGAAAAACCTCTATTGAGGACGGTTAGCGTTTTCGTGTTAAGGAATCAGAAGTGCCTTAATAATCCCTATTATAGCGGAAATAAGCTCACACTGATTGGATTGAAAGGTTACAGGCAGATACATACAAAGTACAACCTGCAAAGGAGAATAACATTCAAGTATATAAATGAATAAAAGGAATACTGGTAGCGTGGTAATGAATGATGTAAAGGCGGATGTTGTATTTAAGAATGACTTTACAGTGATAGCTATATGTTTAACGATCAAGGCGAAATCATCTTGGGAGTGTCAGGTATAATTATCTCTGATGAGAGTAGCAAGGGGACTGGGTGTGTTCTGTTAATTATATATTTTAATTGGGACTAGAAGGGACCTTTAAAAGAATATCAACATTTACTATAAACAAGTCTCTAGGCAAATTCTATAATATTTCCCTGACGTGGTAGAGAGTCGTTCATCAGAGTTGCCTTTTTCAGAGATACAAGATCTTGGGATGGTGACAATCTTAGTCTGTGTGTGTAGCCGCAAGGTGTTAGGGCTAAACTGTCTGAGGTGGCTCCGTCATCTGCTGCTGTTGTGACTTCTCTCTCTTCCCTGGCCTTGGGAAGTGCCAGTGAGGTCTTTGGAAGCACCTGAGAGTGGAACCACCCTGAAGGTCTTGGGAAGCACTTTGGTAGCCTTGTTAAGCACTAAAAATTTGGGTCACTGGAAGCACCCTTCCAGTTGTGGGAAACACCCTTAGTTAGGTCTTTGATCATGCCTTTGGAGGTCCTGAGAAGCACTCTACAAAGAGATGGGGCTTGGGAAGCACCTTTATATTACCCCTGGGAAGCATTGAGGAGCTTAGGGGGTGTATAGATGCTGAATAAGTCCTTCATCAGGCATTCCTTATATTTCTTGCTCCTCTTGGTGGTCTTCGGTGTCCGGTTTACATGGGCAGCCTCTGTCAGGCGGTTGGAGTTGGATTTAGGCTGTTATGGCCCAGAAGCCAGCGGCTCCTTTGATGGCATCACCTAAGGTCACAAGTCAGGTAGCCTAGGTGGCCTGATGTCATCAGGGACGGGTTGTGACATCATGTGGGACGTGGTTTCGAGTTGTCTAGACAATGGTGGTGGAGGATAGATTATCTTCTTCTTCTTTGTCCTCTAGGTGGGTGCCTATTCTTTCCTTGATGTGGGTGTGGATGGCTTCTTAGTTGCTGATTTTGTTGCAGCTCTTTCCATCTTCGTTGAAGTGATTGTTGTGGGTCATGGAGGTCATGATTGCCTGGTTGTTGTCGGAGTTTGTTGCCCCATTTCGTAAGACGACATAAGCCATTGCTGCCAGTAAAAAGTGTAAACCCCCCCCCCCCCACACAAAAGTAAAAAGAGTGACATGGAGCCAAATTCAAGTTATGTTTAGAGTAAAAATGTCTGGACACATGGAGCTTTAAGCACTTTAAGCAATAGGATGAGGGAAATATAGAATGAGGGAGAGAATTCCAGCACTTACTTGTTGAATAGAAGAAAGGCTGAGGATATCAGTTCACTCTTGGGTTAGTGAGTTGGACAGAATAGGGGTGGGAATGTGATGAAAGGCGGGTGCCACCCACTCTCTGTAAGGGAGGAGGTGTACATTGACAGAGCTCTATAGAACACTGGTTATTGTAATACAATACAATAAATTTAATTTTCTCTATTTGTCTATATTTATTATCCATACCATTTTCCAATTAAATAATCCAATATATATATATATATATATATATATAGTTCTTGTTTCTTCTTCATAAATCTCCACTTTATATAATTTCAGTTAAATCTTCCCAAAAAAAGTCTTCACTTCTGTCTCTTCTATATATATTGCCCATTAACCCTTGTCTAGCGGGGTGTTTTGGGCTCATTTAGGCATATGCAGGCCCTCCTGCATGATAAATCAAGCATCTGCATGAAAACAAAAAAAATGTAGCAAATAACAAGGCACTAAAAGCTTCAAAATGAGACCAGAACGAGCTACGTAGCACTCGTGGTTCTCTTGCAATGGTGCCACGAACATGGAAGTTTAGCATACATCAGTATATTTTTCCCAGCTATGCTCACTACTGGCTACACTGCCGGCCTCTCGAGAACACAGGGAACATGAGTTAATGGGCGGCGGTAAGCCCTGGGAGTCGGCTGTCTGGCTCCCGGCCATTTGCACTCTATTTTAACCCTTTAAAAGCCTTAATAATGCTCGTAACTTGCTGCAAATTGGTGCACGACTTAAGTCGAGCGCCGCCAATAAGGGGTTAACGCCTTACGAGCGGGCCCGTAAGGAATTTCTACTACCCGCCAAGCAGGGGGTTTTACCCTAAATGGCCTTGTTTCCGTGCTCTTTTTCATGCATAAACAAGAGCCAGAGCTAATACAATTATGTATCCCTGAAAGGGTGTTAATTCAGCTTTCCAATGACACCAGAACCATCCTCCTACGACCACGCGTTCTCTTGCAACGATCGTGCAAGACGAAGGAAAAATCCCTAAAATACGGTAATTTCTTGACATAATACCCTGTGTAGTGAGGGAGGAAGGGTGGATGTGTGTGGAGTAAACGTCAGTAGGCCCGCTGGACCCGTGGCGAACGGTCAGAGCCCCACCTACGCTCCGCCCACCGCTCGTCTCTCTCTCAGAGGCAATATTGCTCCAAAATTGCACACAGACTTAAGTCGGGCCCCGCTCTTTGGGCAGGTGTTCTCTATACGGACTTAAGTCGGGCCCCGCTAAAGAAGGGTTAAAAAAACAAAAAATCTAAAAATATTTTCTTATTCGACATGGGTCACATACGGAGATATCCAAACATCCAATTTAAATATGTCATCCTTCCAGACAATTATTAATGGTAGATGTGGACCTTGGGACAGAAAAATAAACTGTTTGTGAAAATATAAAACTGTTATTGATCGTTTTACTCATGCACAAACTCTACGGTATAAGCAAGACATTTTCAACTTGTATCAAGGGAAAAGAAATCATATGGGGGAAAACTTAACTGAACATATCTGAATAGTAAGGCAACTAAACGTAAACAATACTGTAAACACTTCATGGTCCACAAAAAATGTGAAATAACTGAGAGAATAATATTATGAAATTCAACTTGCCTAACCATATGCGTATAACAAAAACAGAAAAACAAATGTAGCCGCGTACATTAGTGAATACGAACCTAACAATTTCTACAGCCCTTAACTGTATCAAAAGGTCATCAAGTGGCCAAGTGGCCAGATCCGATTCACTAAAGGGGCACAATTAAATTCATGAAATATCCGTGTATATCACAAATATAAGGCCTGTAAGTTTTGAATGTGTAGAAAACAATTGATTGACTCTCAAATCTCCTGCAACTGTCATTTTAAGTAAACACGTCTAAAACTGTTTAATCAAAACCTCAGTCCAAGCTACTAAAGAGTCAGCAAACCTCAGTCCAAGCTACTAAAGAGTCAGCAAACTGATATTTTCTAAAATTCAAAGACCATCATGAACTATCTCAAATTGAGTCATAGGCGTAAACTCCAACCCTAAACAAATATATAAAAAATAGCCGCAATTTGTTCAGGAACAAAGTTTGATATGCAAGCTATTATTCCATTTACAATGTCTATCTATCTATCTACTGCCTGACGCCGTGATCCCCGAAAGGGTGACCACGAACGAACCGCCCCCATGCACCTCTGTCCCCAGTCAGTCGACGCCCCTCCTCCCAACCAGCACCGCCTTCATCCATATACTTCCTCACTCCATCCTTCCACCTCTCTTTCGGTTTACCTCTCCCTCTCTGTCCTTCCACCTCGCTCTCGTACACACTCTTAGTCATTCTCTCTCTTCCCATACGTTCCATATGGCTGAACCATCTCAAGGTGTTCCTTTTCACACTTTCCAGCATATCTACCTCCACACCACACCTCCTTCTTCCTTCCTCATTCGTCTGTCTATCCCTCCATGTAACTCCGCACGCACTTCTTAAGTAACTCATTTCCACCCCTCTCACTCTTGGTCTGAGTCTCTCCTTTTATTCAGACTTCTACAGCTGCCTAGGTAAAATTATCATATTTTTTTCATTTGACACATGTATAAAACATTTCCTTCTCTAAACGAAATAACGGGTACCATGTACCATTTTTATTACCTGTGTCATTCTATCTATAATCTTGATGTGTGTATATTACCTTTTTTATTCTGTCATACGCCTTTATCAAATCAATGCGTATATATCCCATTTAAATTTCTCGAGTTATGTAGGTACCGGTACCATTTCCTAAAACTTAAAATATATCATATAATCTTTATTTCTCTTGGCCATCAATTACGAAAAATGAATTAATTACAATCATAGGTGCTTCGCATGTCTCACTCCCTAGACTGGAACAAGACCTCACGGGCCTCAGCGTGTTCAGCAGTAGAGTGTAAAGGCTATCAGCCTATGCCCGAGAGTGAGTAGTTGGAACATAGGAAAAAAAAAAGACAAAAAAAAGAGAGAGAATCAACATAAATATTCTCGGTTAAGGATGAAAGGAATAGTAAATACACGCACGAGTTTGTACAATCTAGCCTACTGTTGTGAATGATGACGAATGTACAATCTAGCCTACTGTTGTGAATGATGACGAATGTGTGTACCGAACTAATACACGCACGAGTTTGTACAATCTAGCCTACTGTTGTGAATGATGACGAATGTGTGTACCGAACTAATACACGCACGAGTTTGTACAATCTAGCCTACTGTTGTGAATGATGACGAATGTGTGTACCGAACTAATAATATCAATCTAGCCTACTGTTGTGAATGATGACGAATGTGTGTACCGAACTAATAATGTGTGTACCGAACTAATACACGCACGAGTTTGTACAATCTAGCCTACTGTTGTGAATGATGACGAATGTGTGTACCGAACTAATAATATCAATCTAGCCTACTGTTGTGAATGATGACGAATGTGTGTACCGAACTAATAATGTGTGTACCGAACTAATACACGCACGAGTTTGTACAATCTAGCCTACTGTTGTGAATGATGGCGAATGTGTGTACCGAACTAATAATATCAAACATAGAAAACCAAAGTAAAAAAAAAAAAAAATGTATATAAATAAATAAATATAAAAAAACTACCTAAATCAGATAAACTGTTAATACAACAAAAACATCCAACATTATATAAGCACAACCTAACAAACAAAAATGTAAACATACACAAGGAGGAAAAACATAACAAAAAGACACAACCCCCTTGAAAATATACGGAAATGTTTTGTTCAAGCAAATAGGGCACACAACAACCGAGCACATTACAAAGAAACGAAAGAACAAAAAACAATCCAAAATAATCTCAAACGGAACAAAAACACAATTGCTTTTGGATAAATTGCATGTCATAGCAGTTTTCGCCTGCAAGGAACTGCTATGACAAGCCTACGACAAGCTACAACCTTCTAAGAACAGCTAAGAATAACCTACAAATCACCTACGACACAGTTTTAGGTTGTCGCCCTCCAACGTCTTTTTCGAAATTTGTTAACATAATAAAACAAATTACCGCGCCATACGAGCCACTATGAGATACTATGACACTTACGACACATCAAGAAACATTCTCAAGAAACATTCTTCAAGGTTACCTGAATTGACCAGGAATAAGCTACGAACATCAGATACTGTCATGTAATCGTCCAGATCGTGAATATGGGACAGGGACTTAAGAGGTAAGATAGTCAAAGAATTTAGGATAGTCATTAAATTAGGTGAGAAATAAATAGCACACATATATTTAGTTTGAGAGTGGCAAGATAGCTTAAGCAAGAGAGTAGAATGAATTAGAGTCAAAGATGGGAACACAAACGCAAGTAAGGTTGTTGCACACAAGCACACATAAATCACCTTTAGCTTGAAACTGAGGATAAGGATAGTAGGAGTATACAGAGAAGAATTTGTTATCAGTCTACTCAGACAATTGGGTCACAGGCCACAGGCCATAGCGCGGTTGGTAGAGCAATCGCCTGTAAACCTTGAGGTCGAGGGTTCGAGTCTCGGGCCAGCCAGTGTGCTATTTGGCAGACACCAGTACTGTAGTAATCTGTGGCAAGTGTTCACTGAAGTCCCTTATACATCAGGGCACCCACACTAGCCCAGCTCTTGAGCAAGGAGTGCATGGTGGTAAAAAACGCATCATCAAAAGAAGGTCATGTTTGTTGGAGGAGAGGTGGTGTTCAACAGAGAAGAAGCTAGAGGAAAGAACATGGATGTTGCAGAAGTTAATAGTGAGAGTGTCAGGCCATATTCCTGACCCATTTTGAAGGGTCATTGGGTAGGTATCAAGTTTGTTGGGGGGCATTTATGGTCCCCTGCCCTGGGGACGCTGAGGTTTGGAATTGTGTCGACATCATGGTGTATTAAAAATATGTATATGTAGTGTGATGTAGTGTTAAGGCGAGACAGTGTTTGTGAGAGCTAGCTGGATTATTCGCTGTGTAAGTGAGGCACAAAGAAAATCAGTAGAGACACCAAGCATATGAAACAGGAATTCCAGTGACACCTATGACCTTATCACATCCCTATAGCCTCTCCTGTGTATTGCCCTGTTCAATTCGAAGGGTTGGTCTCTATAAAATGGTGGTTTCCTGTGGCAGACTGTCCTACTTATTTTGTTGCAGGCAATTTTCCTTAGGATGCAGGCATAACCACCCCCCCCCCCATTCCGGTCTGGTGTAAAAATCACGACCGTTTCAGGGCACAGTAACAGGTCTTCTTGTGCTCAGAAGGTGTGCCTTTGCCTCTTGCCATGCAGGATGCTGGAAGTGTCGCAGTGTTTCGTGGTAGTCGACTGTGAACTGGAAAGGATCTGTAATGTGCAAGAAACCTATGAACTTGGGTTGGACTTTGTTCAGATAGAGCAGGTTTATTTTATTTTTTATTTTTATTTTTTATTTATTTGTTTCTGTGTTAGCAGTCATTACAATGTCGCCGAATTGGAATGGGTTGTTCTTGTGGGTGGTGTCTGTCTTTAGGTCTTGGTGGTGTTGGAGTTGTGACAGATGTCCTTTTTAAATGCAGTAGGTTGGTATTCTCAGTGAGGTTGGTGGGCAATGCAAGATGGCGGACGAGTAGCAGTAGTGTCCAAAGATACATTCGTGTGTCGAGATGCCATCCGCCCGGGGCATCAAGTTCAACCCCCATTGTATCATATGTAACCGTTCAGGCCAGTCTAACGTACTTCCAACTAATGCTGTGAGCAGTTGGTTGGTAATTCTTCTGTGGCTATGTTCGTAAATGGAGTTCCCCTGAGGCCAATACGGGGAAGAGAGCGATATTTTGCAACCCAGGAGTTTGGCAAGATGTTTCCACATGATCCTTGTTAATTCTGGGGTATTAATGCTGGGAATTGACTGTAGGAAGCCAAGTAGAGGAAAACATCCGTAAAGAGGGCGTTCGTGGCTGATGCAGCCATATGACCTTTCGGGGGCGTGGCAATCAGGAAATTTGAGTGAGTGCCACACAAAAATAACCATGTTCTTGTAGCCATTCAAGGGTTGAAGAGAGCCCATTTTTTGTCTAGGGAAAGGAGTTGCCATGGCCTATCTGCTATGACAGGGTCCTGGGGGTGTACTTTCCTTTTGCACACGCCAAGCATGCCCCTGTGGTTTTCTTTGCGGAAGTGCTGGGGTTTGGGTTCCAGTAGGTGAGGTTGAACACTTATAAGAGGTTCATATATGCCAGGTGGATTCCATTGCCCAAATGGAGGGTTGCCATAACTTGTCCACTGTTTCTGGGTCATAGATGACATGGCCAGAATCTGTGATTGTTATCCCTTATGCAGTGCAAAGAATAAAAGGCTTTGCAAAATCCACCTGGGTTTTACTCGAGTCACCCAAGAGTCCATCAGCATTCTCTTTTGGCTGGCGGTGTGAACATGGATAACTTGGGAGATCCGAGGGAAGTAGTGTTCATCGCCGTAGACACGACCTGGTGGTTGTTGGTGGGCAGGTGCCTGGGGATTTCAGGGAGGAGGGGAGCTGTGGTGGTGAGTGGAGAAGGAGGGCAGACTTTGTCCAAGGTTTCAAGGTCCCCTTAGAAATGGTAAGGGGATTCACGGATATATTTGCGATGGACAAGCAACACAGCCAGGGCAGCTGAATGGTAGGCGATACAAGGTACTCTCGGGCGTTAACAAGATTTTGACTTGGGAAGAACATCAGGTGGACATCTGGGGGTCACTGAATGGGGATCCACTGTTAAGACTTGGGGGTAGCCTATGGTGGTGGACTTCGTGGTGATGGCTGGGGTGATCAGATGGCAGAAAAGGAGGGAGGTAGCCATCATATGCCGGGCCCGCGGATTCGATAACCACGAAACTATGTTGGATAGTGGTGCCTTCCGGGGTTGTGATATTGAGCGGGGAGTGTTCCCTGGTGCTATTTAGAGTGATCCTAGAGGACTGAAGTTTTCCCAGGTGAGCCTGATTTTCCTTATAGGAACCGTAGCTACGGCAGGCGCAGGTGGTTCCTGTGTCTACCATTAGCCTTACTCTTACACCGTTCAAGGTGAGCATATCGTATATAGGGCATTTGTATGTACAGCCCCCATGTTGCTGGAGAGCAGCGAGACACTGTCTAATAATCCTGTTCCTCAGCGGCATCGCCATAGTCATAGAGGTTCATCTCTCCCATAGCCTCTGTGACTTCAGGCAGGCATTCATGCTCCTGCTGGCCCTCAAGCTCTTTTACGGTCCGAGTATAAGCAACTCTGGGTTAGATAATGCTGTTTTCTGGCTTGGGGGCCTGTGCCTTATTTTGGGGAGGGACAACTATGTGTTCGTGTGCATCCCGTCAGCTGGTCTCTCCTTGTGTGGACTGGGCAATTATTGTTGCATGCTACAAATTCAAAGGGGTCAACGGGGAAGTTGCGGAATCATCTCAAGAGCAGAGAATTTCGAGGCCATTGTTGCTACTGGGATGATATCAGGCTGGGTTGTCTGCAGGGTTGGTCATAAGTGGGAATAGAAGGTGGGCGTTCATGTTTCGAAGCCCTCCATTAATGGCTCCTCTTCCCACTTGGGTAAGTCGGCACCCTGGGCCCTGTTAACTGTGGGGACTTCTGTCTTACCTTCAATGAGTCTTCTGATGGTGGTGATAATCTTTTCAGTGTATGTGGGATCTTGTACCGCGAAGTGTTGACTTACGTACTCGGGGAGAATTTGCACCAAATGTTTGAACACCCTTTACTGTTCTTTTATAATGGCTGCGGGGTATGTAATGCCTATGCTTTTCCTCACTGCTCAGATTTTTTCTTCCAGTTTCCTGTTATGTGTGATCGCATTCTATTTCCTCAGGGCAACGATGAGCCTTGGCGTTGGTTGCAGAGTATCGATGTTGATTGTCTTGCATTCCTCCCATTTAGTCTCCTCTTATTAGTATTTACTGGTTGGTCTGATTCAGGCAGGTGTAGACTAGTACTAGTACTTAACTTAAAACAGAAATGCAGAGGATAACTTATGGGTATAATTTAGGGGATAATACAAAGCAGTGTATGTGAGACGTGGGTGAAGAGACTCAAACCAAGAGTGAGAGGGGTGGAAATTAGTTACTTGAAAAGTGTGTATGGAGTTACATGGAAGGATAGACAGACAAATGAGGAATTATGAGAGAGGTGTGGTATGGATGTAGATGTGCTTGAAAGTGTGAAAAGGAACACTTTGAAATGGTTCGGCCATGTGGAACATATGGGAAGCGAGAGAATGAATAAGAGAGTGTACGAGAGTGAGGTGGAAGGACAGAGAGGGAGAGGTAAACTGAGTGAGAGGTGGAAGGATGGAGTTAAGAAGTATATGAGTAAAGGCGGTGCTGGATGGGAGGAGGGGCGTTGACTGACTGGGGACAGAAGTGCATGGGGCCGTTTCGTTCGTGGCCACCCCTTCGGGGATCACATCGTCCAGCAATAGATAGATATATGAGGAAAAATACATTTACAATAAATCAAGACAGAATTGTCTTTGGAGTATTATTATGTTACCTCCACCAACCGACTTTACTCCTAAACTCAATTAATGAAATCAACAAATACATGTGGCAGTCCAGGGATTCAAACCTAGGATGCTCACACCGAAATTCAGTGCATTTATCCATTGCGCTATAAGGTATAATTATCACCGAGGAGAGTAGCAAAGAGATAATGCGTATTATATTTGTAAATTAATTAAGTCGGGACTGGAAGGGAACTTCAAGTGAAGATCGATATTGAACAAAAAAACAAGAGTCTACGCAAGTTCTATATGTTTCCCTGGTGTGGAAGGGAGTCGTTTATCAGGGTCGGTTGGTTCAGGGGTACAAGATCTTGAGATGGTGACGATCCTGGTATCTTTGTATAAGTGTGAGGTGCTGGGGTTGGATTGTCTGGGGCGGCTCCATCATCTGCTGCTACTGCGAGTTCTTTCTCTTTGCTGGCCTTGGAAAGCGACAGTGAGGTCTTTGGAAACACCCTGGAGGTCATGGGAAGCACCTTAGTGGCCTTGGTAAGTGCCTAGTTGGTCTTGGGAAGCACCAGGTTTTGGGTCTGTGGAAGCACCCTGCCAGTCTTGGGAAACATTGTTGGTTAGGTCTTTGATCTGGCCTTTTGAAATGCCTTGGAGGTCTTGCGAAGCACCTCTACAAAGAGATAGGTCTTAGGAAGCAGCTTTATCTTGACCTTGAGAAGCGTCGAGGAGCCTAGGGGCTGTGTAGATGCTAAAAAGTTCCCTTATCCAGTGTTCCTTAATTATTTTGCTTTTCTTGGTGGTCTTCGGTTACGGTTTGTACGGTTTGCAAAGGCAGCCTCTGCCAGGTGGTTGGAGGTGATTGGGGCAATTTTGGCCTAGAAACTGGCAGCTCCATTGATAAAATCACCCGAGGTCCCGAGTCGGCTAGCCCAGGTGACGTGACATCATCGAGGGCAGGGCCTTGAGTCGTCTAGATAATGGTAGTGGGGGGTAGACTACCTTCTTTTTCTCTGTCATTTCAATGGGTGCCTTATCTTTTTTTGATGTGGGTGTGGGTAGCTTCTTATTTGCTGATATTGTTGCAGCTCTCGGTTTTCGTTGCAGTGATTGTTGTGGGTGTTGGAGGTGGTGATTGACTGCTTGTCGTTTGTAGTGTAGGGCTGGTCTCCATAGAAGATGGTAGTTTCTGGTGGCAGACTGTCCTATTTTCTTCTCTGGACACAGGTATTGCTATGGATGCTATCCTGGGTGCTGTGGGCAATGTTGGTGGTGTTTCAGGCACTCTCCTTAGGGATGTGGATAATGGTTAAGAAATAAATATATATTTACAATGTGTTACCCCAAGAAGGCAAGTGTGACATTTGTTATACTAACACTTGAGATACCAGCCCTTGTTATAGATGAGGAGGTGTTAGGGCCGCGTAAACTACACCCCATGTATGTGGGTCTTTAATGCTAGGGAGAGGTATTAGAGTGAATAGTCGGAAGTCATCCCTAGCATCACAAACTGTATAACACCTCGCTGCTTCTGTCAGGTTTTTATAGTTATTATAGTTCTGTGTTTAGGTTTAAGCGTAATATTGCTATAATATTAGTATTGTGAAGAAGGCCTGTATTTTTGTTACTTATTTACTAATTATCAATATGGCTTAATTTAGTTCCTATATATTATTTAACATATAAATATATATTTTGACCTTAGTTGTCTTTAATTAATTTATTGCTGGTTCAATTCTGAACAATTAAACCTAAAATTGCTTAATCTGTTTTAACTTCTCTATACCCATTTATTCATTATAGTCACTACTTGTGACAATAGTCGAGTGTGTCGTGTCCTTTACTTGTTACAACTACAGTGTTCCCCTAGACTATCCTTATAAATTCACAAAGAATGCACATTTTCTTTTAATAACTTCCTAACTTTGCAGTAACGAGTGAAGAACCTAACATGTGCAACTCAATTATGTGACATTCTTGGGTCGAAACTACATCAGGCTAACATTCACCAAAGAGAAGCACCTTCAACACACCCTCAAACATGGCCTCAAGATACTCTTTCTCCAAGTTCCAGCCTCCCAGATGTCCGGAGTTGAATGGATAAACTTGCTTCAATGCTTCAGATGCTACCAGTTTGGATATTCAATGACTGATTGTGAGATGACCAGCACTGCTCTACATGTGGGGAGACTGGACACTACTACTTGGTATGTACTTCCAATACCTGCAAATGTATTAACTGTGGAGCAGATCATCCTCCTGTAAATGGCGATCGTCCCATCAAGAAAGCTGCACTGAAGGAAGTTTGAGACAATAAGAATAAACCTTGCCAAATCCAACCCATTAAAACATCTCTAGTCTGCACTACAAACAGGAATTACTCTGGAGTTGTGTCTCAGCCACTTCAACACCTGCCACTTCCTACATTCAAGAACAGATCACTGCATGTATCCAGACCGTCATAGTTTTTGCAGATGCAGATTGAAGAAAGCTGCAAAAGTTCATCCCTACTATCCTTAGGAAGAGCAACCTACCAGAAATAACCATCCCTGACGAACTTCGAAAAGGGCCAACGATTAAGTCTGCAAACAGCTCATACACACCATCTCAAAGACCGAGAAGACCCCAAAGACGACGACTTAACATCAAGAATACTATCAATAGGAAGAATTTCAAACTTTCAAGAGCACAACCATCTTCAATTCAAGAAGAAGAAGAGTCAACTGAAGACGAAGCAAAAGCAGACTCCAAAGACGAAGAAAAAGAAGACTCCAAAAATGAACATGAAGACAATACCACCCAATACCTGCCTGAATACACTACTTTTCCTGTATACAACGAAAAAGGCGAATTATTCATACCTACACCATCAAAAAGAAGATGACTAAAGAAGAACTAGAACAAGCAGAATAAAAAAGCCACAAGAGATTTTTAGAAATTTTCGGAACTCCAGATGTTATATTGTTAGACAGCGCAGTGTCCCTTGGACTCGACTTCCCCTCCCCTGCAACCCCAGCAGTATTGCTTGAAGTGCGCGGCGGAAAACTTAGTTCAGTGGACGAGAGCACAAACGGAAGTTATTCTAAAAAGGATTATTTGACAGATCTGGAAGAGACCTAATTATAACAGACAAACCTTGTGCCTCCCGCACCCAATGACGAGTTTACCCCCTGCAGCCGAGTGCGCAAAGCTGTTGGAGCTCTGAGCCTAATAGAAAATCATAACCTGGGAGCCTCAAACACCTATTTAGAAGACTTAACCTCTCATTCGGAGTAGGAGCTCCCACAAATATTGAAGACCGACATTGCTGCAGCCGCCCAAGTTCCCCTTCGGTATTATTGCCCAGCCGCCGCTGTGTGGTCCTGCTAACAACGTCCTGAAAGGTCCTGCTGTCAACACTCTGTGTGTGGCCCCGCTGCCGATGCCCTTCTGTGTGGCCCAGCTGACGCCAAGCCGAGAGACCCTGCTGCTGCCCCTCGGGAGGTGCCCTGCTGGCAAAGTGCCGAGCCTGCCAACAGCGCCCTGGTCCTGGAGGGTTGCTTTACCACCCTTGAACTAGCTGTTTTTAGAATGGCTTATAGAATCGTTAAATGATTGATACAACACTAATAGAAGTGTTGTTAGGGCTTGGATATTTTTTCGCTTCAAGGACCTTGTGCCGAATCCATTGAATATTTGTTTACAAATTTATGTGCCCTACCTGTCAGGCTAGGTACCTGGGATGTTCTGGCCGTTCATTCAAAATCAGGGTGTTCGAACACATTGGTAAAAGCTATAGGTCTGGTAAGTTTCTGCAAAACAAAAAAAATGCCCTTTTCAGCTATTTGTGAACATTAACTTAAATGAGGATCATCCATTTTCTGAAAGTAATATTCAAATAATAACGAAATTCACCGCCTGATAAAGTAATTTGAGCCGTCCCTCAGACTGACATACCGTGGGAAATAGAGCCACGTCTTGAACTAGAAGTCATACATAAACCCTTCTATTTTAGGCAACTAGGTACTCACATATGGCAGTGTATTTTTGTCTATGTTTGTGCGTATGTTGTGAGGCGAAACAAAGTCCATCATCGCTTGTGTGTGTATTTATAAACTACGATTCCACTCTGTGTTCATCAATCAAATATATATATATCCACTTCTACGATCAACGTGAATCTACCTAAGTATTATCATTGAATCTTACTTCTAGCCGTCGGCTGTGCTACCAAACTTTCTAGATCCGTGGAATATTATCGTAAGCTTATAAGCATTTGGACATTGTTACCCCACGCGGTCGGAAAGCTCTTATAAGTGCGTATGTATACTATCCTTCTATTCCTCTTGAATTATTTCCTTTGCCCCGCAATACCATAGCTATTCTTTTATAATTATCTCGCCTTTGCAAATTCTATTCCTAACCTATTTAACTCCCCCTTGTATTAGTTGTATCGAATTATGTAATCCTCATTCTTATTCCCCAACTTCTATTCTCGTAAAGTAAATTAAGTTAAACTCACTTCAGTTAAGTATGCTATCTTATCCATCTATGTCTCTATGCCATTCTATCCTCCATTGCCTATCCCCGAGCCGACTCCACATGGTGGTCAGTACGGCCCCTTTAAACTTTGGCGCCAACCTCAAACCCGGCGATTTCTTCGAATTTTCGGCAGCGGCAGTTATTGTTGTTGTCTTGCGTTTGGTGAAAACTAGAGGTCTCTAGACCAAGTGGTTCACTTTTTATGATGAATATAATTAGGTCAGTATGGCGGACGAACGCCGAGGATTTGGTGTTAATCTCTGCAAATAAATGGCTTAACCAAGTTGTTATGCATACCAGAGGCAGATATGGCCGTTGCCGTGTGATGGGTGAAGACTAGAACACTCTACATTGTGTGGTTATTGTGTGAGGTGAGAAATAAGACTGAGAGTTAGGCGAAAATTCAGAGCTTCGTCTGAATGCGGCGCCGCCGCACTACCGACCATGGCTACGATCTGTTTATATTCGTTAAACAATTTATTATTGATTATGGATTATTTATTATGTATTATATAATAATATTGATTATATTGATAACTAGCAGAGGTACCCGGCGTTGCCCGGGTAATCACCATAATCACAATCACTACTACCACCACTACTACTACCATAATCACCATCATCAATCACTACTACTACTACCATAATCACCGGCCTCGACCTCCCTGTGCCTCATTAAACGGTGACCTCGATTTCGGCCGCTAAATGACCTCCGATTTTGGATCTGACCTCATCCGTATCCCCATTTCGGGGGGCTGCGAACAACTTTTGTTCCATACACCTTTTCGATCGGAGGCCTCCTTCTGCCCCAAACGGACCTTTTTCCGATTTCGCGCCCATTTTCTCCGTCCCTTTCACCCTGGGGAATTCTTATTTTTTCACTAAAACCTGCCTAGGGACCCCCTTACTATGCATACCAAGTATGAACGCTCTAGCTTAAAAAATGTGGCCATGCATAAAGAACAGACAGACAACCGAAAATATTATATAGATTGGCTATTGATTACTGATATAATTCACCATTGTAACCATTCCTAAGTCACTGTCGTCTGCTTTCATGAATTGTTTGGGACTCAGGAAAATCAATACAAGCTTTCGTAAGGCTTGCTTGCAAGCAGGAGTCACATGACAGGCTGGTTGTCTGTTCTTGTTGTTGTTGGTTATATGGACAACCCGCCAAGACAACAAAACTTTCTCTAGTGCAGTTTTAAATGATTTTAAGCCTTAGATTAACCCGTAGGCACCTCAGAGACCATATGGGTCTCACAATGGCAATAGGTAATGGCCTCCTGAGAGTTCATCCGGGTCTGATGGGTTAACAGGTAGACCTTACTTTATCGCTACCGATCCTTTCCCCATTTCTTGACCATCTTGTATTGACTCAGGTGTACGGTGCTTGAATAAGCTGTTACATTTGGGGTTAATCATCCTTTGTTACGCAGTGGTAGAGTTGGTTAAAGCATGGACAGTTATCCTGACTGTTGATGGTTCAAGCCTCGCTGAAAGCATAAAACATTTAGTAGCTCACATATATTTGTGAGATATACTTAACACACACACACACACACACACATATATAAATAATATATATACTGTATATATATATATATATATAGATATATATATATACTGTATATACTGTATATCCCAAACTCACAACTCTCTCTCTTTCTCTCTCTCCTTAACCCGTTCTGTACCAGCGACGTACAATGGCCGACAGTAAGAAAGTAACTCGCCAGTACCAGTGCCGTACGATGTCCGTCAGTAGTATTCGGTCCTTGAACCGAGCGGTACAAGACACCACGACTTGTAAACACTGCTTTGAGACCTTGGCAACACTTCTCAGAGTGTATCTAATGTTCCACGGGCAGGATGGCTCAGTACTCGTCCAACTTTCAGGGTGAGAGGTTGCGCTCTCTCGTTTTTTAAGCCATTTTGGCCACAATGCTTGGTACTGGTGGTTACATTTATAATAATACCCTCTGGTACAGTAAGGGTTAAGTTAACGTAATTTCAGTGAATGCGGTGAACTGGGGTCAAAGTTGATGAGCTGAACAGAAACACTAGATACCGTATGAGGTGTCTGACCTACAGTATATACCACTAATAGACCTCTTGTCTATGCTCACAAATGTTGTATAGTAATCTAGCATTAACCAATATTATAATATGTATATGTCATTGTAGAGTATGAGTTAAAGGTTAAATCATACGTTAGTCTCTTGTAAGTTTATATTTTTCCCTCAATATTTCAACCTTGGGACAAGGTTTATCTGTAGATCGTGGCTACAATTGAAAGTGAAGCCTTAAGAACATTCCATGTGTATATACTGTGTTATCTATATTTACTCTTAAGGACTTATAAGTATAGGCTACAGTATATAATATATACTGTATAATATGTATATATTATATAATGCCTTTAATATGTACCAGTGCTGAGCTTGGATACACAAAGGTCTATAACTGATTTACGGATTAAACAGTGTGTTTTTTATAAAGTAAATTAGAAGTTTATTTGCACAAGTTAATCTGTATGCATGCTTATTTCAGTAATAAGTTTTCGGAATAGGGTGTATGTGTGTATATGCTCTGGAAAGAAGGTGCGTTTCTCACATACAGAGTAAGGTAGATGAGTCAGCTTGATTTAGGCTTCTCTAAAATCCCCCCTCCCTTCCCCTCACTTCTGTTTCTCTCTCTCCTGACTGGGGAACAGCGCCCCCTCCCCCTCACACAGACAGGGCACATGCCTGCAACACCCCGATCGAAGAACACACACACACACAGCCACCGCCTCACCCCCGTAAGAAACCACGCGGGAAATGGAGGGGGTGGTACCTTAAAGATTTAGTTCTCCATAATTTCAAGGGTCACTTCTGATCAATTCGTTGTGGGCACCATGCTGTGTACTATAGCTATCCATACATTGTGCTTAGTATGAGGATCAGTAAATTCGTTGTGGGCACCATGCTGTGTACTATAGCTATCCATACATTGTGCTTAGTATGAGGATCAGTAAATTCGTTGTGGGCACCATGCTGTGTACTATAGCTATCCATACATTGTGCTTAGTATGAGGATCAGTAAATTCGTTGTGGGCACCATGCTGTGTACTATAGCTATCCATACATTGTGCTTAGTATGAGGATCAGTAAATTCGTTGTGGGCACCATGCTGTGTACTATAGCTATCCATACATTGTGCTTAGTATGAGGATCAGTAAATTCGTTGTGGGCACCATGCTGTGTACTATAGCTATCCATACATTGTGCTTAGTATGAGGATCAGTAAATTCGTTGTGGGCACCATGCTGTGTACTATAGCTATCCATACATTGTGCTTAGTATGAGGATCAGTAAATTCGTTGTGGGCACCATGCTGTGTACTATAGCTATCCATACATTGTGCTTAGTATGAGGATCAGTAAATTTGGTAATCTGCAGAATTGTAGTTATCTATATAATATTTGCGATTGTCTGTCTGTCTGTCTGTGTGTGTGTGTGTGTGTGTGTGTGTGTGTGTGTGTGTGTGTGTGTGTGTGTGTGTGTGTGTGTGTGTGTGTGTGTGTGTGTGTGTGTGTGTGTGTGTGTGTGTGTGTGTGTGTGTGTGTGTGTGTGTGTGTGTGTGTGTGTGTGTGTGTGTGTGTGTGTGTGTGTGTGCGCGTGTGTGTGTGTGTGTGTGTGTCTGTTCTTTATGCATGGGCACATTTTTAAAGCTAGAGCGTTCATACTTGGTATGCATAGTAAGGGCGTCCCTAGGCAGGTTTTAGTGAACAAATAGAATTCCTCAGGGTGAAAGGGACGGAGAAAATGGGCGCGAAATAGGAAAAATCGCTTTTGTTTTTTTTTAAATGGCCGTTTGGGGCAGAAGGAGGCCTCCGATCGAAAAGGTGTATGGAACGAAAGTTGTTCGCAGCCCCCCAAAATGGATGTACGGATGAGGTCAGATCCAAAATCGGAGGTCATTTAGCGGCCGAAATCGAGGTCGCCGTTTAATGAGGCACAGGGAGGTTATGGTAGTAGTAGTATTATGATGATTGTGGTAGTAGTGATTGATGATGGTGATTATGGTAGTAGTAGTGATGGTGATTATGGTGATTACCCAGGCAACGCCGGGTACCCCTGCTAGTGTACTATAGTTATGATTCTAGCAAAATAATGTATCTTAAACACTCGCACATCATGCGGCCGAGAACGACCGGTCACATGAAGCTGTGTATACCCATATATATATTACGGTCAATCATTATATTTCCGATAACCTGTTCCAATTGTATGGAGTACGACAGTAAGAGACTGTGAGTCAAGATGGCGCCAAATTATCTGACTCCCGGGAACCTCAATGTGGAGACGCTGTTGATCTAGGTACTCTGCGCCCCCCCCCCCCCCCTCTCCCGTCATCTCTCGCCCCTTTCCCTCTCTCCTCCATTGACTACGCAGTTACCACGTGACGCAGAAGCTACTACCTCCCCCATACCTCGCCCGCCCTCCCTCCCTCTCCCTCTCTTTCTCTCTCTCGAAAAGACCTCCGTCTACGTATTGTGAAACTAGGAAGTGAAGTAAGGAAATATGTAAGTTATTATGATGGATACATGCTTTTCATACGTGTTGAGCCCCAAATACGCGAGCAACTATACTGTGGCTTTCAACCATCTGATGTTTATGTATATATACTGTATATACAGAATAAAGTATATAGCCTATATATTAAAAAAAAAAAAAAGAAAAAAAATACAATGCAACTATTTGTGTATACCCTAGCGTGGACAGACTAGGCCTCACAAGGTGGCATGGCCCAGTCGTGCTGCTAATTACACTGGTGGCATTGCACCATCCCTAGTCTTTGCTTGAGCCAAAGGAGTTCCCGGGGTTCTACCGAAACTGCTCTCAACATTTGTATAATAACGAGGGATATCGTCTCCTGCCCGAATCTTTTAATACGTGTATTCTGTATATTTTCTGAATGTGTTTACTTAGTTTTGTTTTACTGTTTAGGTTCGAATCCAGATTAAAATCCGAACCACACAAGTACTTGTACCTTGTTTTGTTTTTAATACTTTACAGCACTGCTCTCTTCAAATAGGGTAAAGGTAGATTATTGTATTTTTAACAAGACTAAATTCTTAGGAAAAAAATATCTGCCATGAATTCAGGAGTTGCCTGAAAACAATGACGGGAAATGTGAGTATGAGTTCATTCTGTTATAATACCATGACAACAGAGTATCGCTAATTCATGATAAGCCAATATTATTTGTAAGCAATAAGGCATGCAAGGTAATAATTTGCTCACGATAGGTATAGTTGTAGATTGACAATATGAGCAACTAAGGTATAATAATTACCAACTTATGAGACCAAGACTGAAGGTTTGATTTGTACATTATATATACAGTATATATATATATATTTTTTGTTTTTTCTATGTGATTGAGGGAGGCAAAAGGCATAACTGCCTATAGCGAGTGCCTCCCCCATAGTTGAAAGAGTGACAGGGCCAAAATCAAGGGACGTTCGAGCCAAAATGCCTGGACACACGGAGTTTGAAGCAATTTAAGTCATAGGAAGAGGGAAAGACTGATTCTGGGAGAGAGTTCCAGAGCTCAGCTGTTGAGTAGAAGAAAGTTTGAGAGTAACGTTTCACTCTTGGGTTGGAGAGTTGCACAGAGTAGGGGTGGGATTGAGTTGCAAGACGGGTACCACGTGCCCTACGTAAAGGAGGTGGTATGCACTGGGATAGCTCTGAGGAACACTGATTATTATAGTAGCGATAGAATAGCGAGAGAGATGCAACATTGCGGCGGAGAGAGAGAGATTGCAGAGAGTTGGTGAGTGGACGGGAGTTAATGATACGAAAGGCCTTCCTTTCTACTTTGTCTAGGAGAGCGGTGTGAGAGGAACCTCCCCACACATGTGAACAATACTCAATACAAGGGCGCACTATGCCCCTGTACAGAGCAAGAAGCTGTGCAGGGGAAAAGAACCCCCTAAGGCGGTTGAGCACACCCAGCTTCTGGGAGGCTGCCTTAGCAATATATATATATATATATATATATATATATATATATATATATATACAGTATATTGGCACTAGGGTTCCCTGCTGCAAGTTTAGCATGTTACTATTCTGAGTAATGTTGGATACCTCACCCCGCCCATACTATAGGTAGCACCAGCGAACTTGACAATAATCTTGACTCCTTAACTTCTTATAACTCGAAATTAATGAAATCAATCGGGCTGACATTTCTATCATTTGGGAAGAGTCCACCAGGAAGTAGGTGTGAATATTTACAGTCACTTTGCTCTAGGAGTCTAGGCTTTTTTGAGTTACAGAGAGGTCAGGGATCAAGATTATTGTAAAGTTCGTTGGCGCTACCTATAGTATTATAGCCTGATCAGTCCTACTTTAACCCCCATCTAAGGTATACTTTAGCTAAACTTACAGTTATCATGTAAGAAATCACTAAACAAAAAGAAGATAGTGGGTGTACTAGCTATATGCATGTAGGGAGTAAACCAGATGAGGCACGGTCCTGTCATGTGTACTGTGCTTGTTTGTAGATGAGGCACGGTCCTGTCATGTGTACTGTCATGTGTACTGTCATGTGTACTGTGCTTGTTTGTAGACAACAAACTGTTACTCCTACACACTTCCAGACTCGCACTAACATGATTTATTTTTATTTTATCTTTTGTTTATCGTACAGGCAGTTTAAATTTAACGTAGCCTATCAATTATCAAAAGTTTAATACCTTGCCTGACCTTACTCTCACAAGTCTTACTCTGAATATCGTCTAATAATAGCCAAATTACAAAGATGAAAGTGTCATCACATACAAAAAAGGTAATTTGATTACCTCGACAGGACCCAGTGGCCTTTAGTCATCTGTAGGTTGATAATTACGTGTTATGTATAATTATATTCTGCGCGTCCTCGTAGGTGTGATAGCTATATCAAGACGATTTTGTGCAGTTTAAGAAGGGTCTGTGGTAGTAAGAAGGGTTAAGTTAGATAGTTCGAAGCCTATTATTTGCTGGAAGCCCTTTTCAAGCTGAATACAATCGTCTAATAGTTGCCAGAATAAAGTTAAAAGGACATCGCCGGTACAGAAGGGGTTAACATTCGATGACGTCCCCACCCTCCACTCGAGGTAATCTTGGACACCCCCAAATATGTCCACGAGATGTGTTTTTTTTTTTTTTTTTTATTATTCGATGTACTAGCTTATGGTTAACCACTGGTTTCAACCCCACATTTTTTAGATGCTTATATCAAATCGACTGGGTGGTTGTAGCCTTGGCCCTCATATATTCACACACCATTATTTCCTATTATGTTAAGCGGAAAACATAATTTTGGGAGGATATATTCATATTAACATTATATGCATACCTTTTGTAGTCGATTATTTGAGTGTGTCCGTCTGTAGGTATAACTGTCTGTCTATTTGCATATCATTTCCAGAACAAATACATATAGTTAGACGAGATTTGTTAAGTCCCTTAATTTTGTACCTTAAGTATCGCACACAGTTTAGTTTGACAATAGATAACCGCAGTAGGGAGTGGGGGGCTCCACTCCCATACATAAATATGCCTTTATTCCCAATACTACTACACAAAATAACAGGATTTTGGGAGGTTATAATCCTGCAAGGATTTTGATGACACTTGGTTAGCACTTCTTTACGGTACTAAAAAGGATCTCATTAATCGTATTTATAAACATTGAATAACGTTCCCGCTCACCACTCCTCCCTACAAGGACCTCCCAAGATGACCTTGATAAGTTTTTATTCTAGGGTCATATAGGCTACTCAAAATATAAGTTTCTGATTAATTCCTGACTAAATACGAAAAGTTAGGAGATGAACAGGTGACCCTAATAAAGATATGGGGCCGTTAATCGAGCCCCAAAGAGCATATCACCGCAAAATTTATCCTTAAACCAACACGCAAGTTGGATGTATATGGTACTGTTTGTAGCACACATACATCCATCCTCCTTCAAGTTGGATGTATATGGTACTGTTTGTAGCACACATACATCCATCCTCCTTCAAGTTGGATGTATATGGTACTGTTTGTAGCACACATACATCCATCCTCCTTCAAGTTGGATGTATATGGTACTGTTTGTAGCACACATACATCCATCCTCCTTCAAGTTGGATGTATATGGTACTGTTTGTAGCACACATACATCCATCCTCCTTCAAGTTGGATGTATATGGTACTGTTTGTAGCACACATACATCCATCCTCCTTCAAGTTGGATGTATATGGTACTGTTTGTAGCACACATACATCCATCCTCCTTCAAGTTGGATGTATATGGTACTGTTTGTAGCACACATACATCCATCCTCCTTCAAATACACTTTCAAGTTATGAGAGTCGAGCCCACAACCTGGGGTAATCGTAACAGGGTTCTCCTCCTTCCTTCCCTCTGGCCTCCATGCGGGTTTGTCGTACAACCAGCACACAAATAATTGATCAGTTCTATTGCGTAACACCCGCGGCCTGGGAAACCATGGCAGGAGAGAGAGACGAGAAGGGGAGATCAGAGAGAAGGTTTGTGTGTGTGGTTGGATGACATCACTGGTTCGCTCAAGTTTTAACGTTTATAAGTAACAATTTGGGGTAGCAATAAGCTTAAATAAGGAATAATAATAATAATAATGTCATAGCAGCTGTGAAATCAAAACATAAAATGTACTCCGTTAGTAGTAAAATGTGAGTGATACGAGGAATGGAGTGATTGGAAGACAACACTGATTTACATTACCGGTATGATTAGTTGGGTTATCAACCCTCCCACAAAACAAGCTAAAGAATCAAACAAATTATCTCATTCCAGGCCACCCCTCTTGGGGATCAAGGCGTCTGTCAATAGACAAATATATTCGGTAATTATATAATCTAGTTTCCATCACAGATAATCTCGCTTATGCAGCCAGGTAGCCCAAAGTTGGTGTTGATTTCAATTCGATATTCTAATCTTCTAGAGCCTATTGTTAATCTTAGCCAAGCAAATTTCAACCAAAAGATATACATGCATAACTTACTATAATATAACTTGCTTCGTCCAACGTAATCCAGAAAAAACAAAAGCTAACCTAATTAGCTCAAACCAAATTTAAGCTAATCAAATTAACCTTAACTCAATTTAAATTACCCAAACTTAAATTGTAAGTAAACCATCATAAAATAACAATAATGTAACCTGGGATCGCTGCCCTGAGAGAGAGGCAGGAGGGAAATAACAGTAATGTAACCTGGGATTGCTGCCCTGAGAGAGAGACAGGAGGGAAATAACAATAATGTAACCTGGGATCGCTGCCCTGAGAGAGAGACAGGAGGGAAATAACAATAATGTAACCTGGGATCGCTGCCCTGAGAGAGAGACAGGAGGGAAATAACAATAATGTAACCTGGGATCGCTGCCCTGAGAGAGAGACAGGAGGGAAATAACAATAATGTAACCTGGGATCGCTGCCCTGAGAGAGAGACAGGAGGGAAATAACAATAATGTAACCTGGGATCGCTGCCCTGAGAGAGAGGCAGGAGGGAAATAACAGTAATGTAACCTGGGATCGCTGCCCTGAGAGAGAGGCAGGAGGGAAATAACAGTAATGTAACCTGGAATCGCTGCCCTGAGAGAGAGACAGGAGGGAAATAACAATAATGTAACCTGGGATCGCTGCCCTGAGAGAGAGACAGGAGGGAAATAACAATAATGTAACCTGGGATCGCTGCCCTGAGAGAGAGGCAGGAGGGAAATAACAATAATGTAACCTGGGATCGCTGCCCTGAGAGAGGCAGGAGGGAAATAACAATAATGTAACCTGGGATCGCTGCCCTGAGAGAGAGACAGGAGGGAAATAACAATAATGTAACCTGGGATCGCTGCCCTGAGAGAGAGGCAGGAGGGAAATAACAATAATGTAACCTGGGATCGCTGCCCTGAGAGAGAGAAGGTGGGAAATAACAATAATGTAACCTGGGATCGCTGCCCTGAGAGAGAGGCAGGAGGGAAATAACAATAATGTAACCTGGGATCGCTGCCCTGAGAGAGAGACAGGAGGGAAATAACAATAATGTAACCTGGGATCGCTGCCCTGAGAGAGAGACAGGAGGGAAATAACAATAATGTAACCTGGGATCGCTGCCCTGAGAGAGAGGCAGGAGGGAAATAACAATAATGTAACCTGGGATCGCTGCCCTGAGAGAGAGGCAGGAGGGAAATAACAATAATGTAACCTGGGATCGCTGCCCTGAGAGAGAGGCAGGAGGGAAATAGGGTTAAGGGGGCCCACCTCGTTTTTTTGTCTTTCTCTCCCTCTCTCTTTGGCTTGTATCCAATCGGCCCCATTCAGCCTACTGTATTAAGACGTTTACCCCCATCCAGGTGTCAATATTTTCCTGGCGAGCAATAGCGAGCCAGCATATATATATATTTGTTTTGACAGCAAGCTAAATTTGTACATTTTTCGATAGAAAAATGTCTCCGGCGAAGCAGGATTTCTCCATACAATGCTGGCTCGCTATCACTCGCCAGGAATAAATCGACACCTGGATGGGGATAAACGCCTTAAAACAGTTGGTTGAATGGGGCCGAACGGATACAAGTCAGGACAAGAGAGAAAAGGAGAGAAAGATAAACAAAAACCGGTGACCCCCCTTAAACAATGAGAGAATTGCATTACAACACTGATTCACTAGAGTATTTAAATGCATAATTCTACCGTAGCAGGCTAGCTAGGACACAATATTCTACCGTAGCAGGCTAGCTAGGACACAATATTCTACCGTAGCAGGCTAGCTAGGACACAATATTCTACCGTAGCAGGCTAGCTAGGACACAATATTCTACCGTAGCAGGCTAGCTAGGACACAATATTCTACCGTAGCAGGCTAGCTAGGACACAATATTCTACCGTAGCAGGCTAGCTAGGACACAATATTCTACCGTAGCAGGCTAGCTAGGACACAATATTCTACCGTAGCAGGCTAGCTAGGACACAATATTCTACCGTAGCAGGCTAGCTAGGACACAATATTCTACCGTAGCAGGCTAGCTAGGACACAATATTCTACCGTAGCAGGCTAGCTAGGACACAATATTCTACCGTAGCAGGCTAGCTAGGACACAATATTCTACCGTAGCAGGCTAGCTAGGACACAATATTCTACCGTAGCAGGCTAGCTAGGACACAATATTCTACCGTAGCAGGCTAGCTAGGACACAATATTCTACCGTAGCAGGCTAGCTAGGACACAATATTCTACCGTAGCAGGCTAGCTAGGACACAATATTCTACCGTAGCAGGCTAGCTAGGACACAATATTCTACCGTAGCAGGCTAGCTAGGACACAATATTCTACCGTAGCAGGCTAGCTAGGACACAATATTCTACCGTAGCAGGCTAGCTAGGACACAATATTCTACCGTAGCAGGCTAGCTAGGACACAATATTCTACCGTAGCAGGCTAGCTAGGACACAATATTCTACCGTAGCAGGCTAGCTAGGACACAATATTCTACCGTAGCAGGCTAGCTAGGACACAATATTCTACCGTAGCAGGCTAGCTAGGACACAATATTCTACCGTAGCAGGCTAGCTAGGACACAATATTCTACCGTAGCAGGCTAGCTAGGACACAATATTCTACCGTAGCAGGCTAGCTAGGACACAATATTCTACCGTAGCAGGCTAGCTAGGACACAATATTCTACCGTAGCAGGCTAGCTAGGACACAATATTCTACCGTAGCAGGCTAGCTAGGACACAATATTCTACCGTAGCAGGCTAGCTAGGACACAATATTCTACCGTAGCAGGCTAGCTAGGACACAATATTCTACCGTAGCAGGCTAGCTAGGACACAATATTCTACCGTAGCAGGCTAGCTAGGACACAATATTCTACCGTAGCAGGCTAGCTAGGACACAATATTCTACCGTAGCAGGCTAGCTAGGACACAATATTCTACCGTAGCAGGCTAGCTAGGACACAATATTCTACCGTAGCAGGCTAGCTAGGACACAATATTCTACCGTAGCAGGCTAGCTAGGACACAATATTCTACCGTAGCAGGCTAGCTAGGACACAATATTCTACCGTAGCAGGCTAGCTAGGACACAATATTCTACCGTAGCAGGCTAGCTAGGACACAATATTCTACCGTAGCAGGCTAGCTAGGACACAATATTCTACCGTAGCAGGCTAGCTAGGACACAATATTCTACCGTAGCAGGCTAGCTAGGACACAATATTCTACCGTAGCAGGCTAGCTAGGACACAATATTCTACCGTAGCAGGCTAGCTAGGACACAATATTCTACCGTAGCAGGCTAGCTAGGACACAATATTCTACCGTAGCAGGCTAGCTAGGACACAATATTCTACCGTAGCAGGCTAGCTAGGACACAATATTCTACCGTAGCAGGCTAGCTAGGACACAATATTCTACCGTAGCAGGCTAGCTAGGACACAATATTCTACCGTAGCAGGCTAGCTAGGACACAATATTCTACCGTAGCAGGCTAGCTAGGACACAATATTCTACCGTAGCAGGCTAGCTAGGACACAATATTCTACCGTAGCAGGCTAGCTAGGACACAATATTCTACCGTAGCAGGCTAGCTAGGACACAATATTCTACCGTAGCAGGCTAGCTAGGACACAATATTCTACCGTAGCAGGCTAGCTAGGACACAATATTCTACCGTAGCAGGCTAGCTAGGACACAATATTCTACCGTAGCAGGCTAGCTAGGACACAATATTCTACCGTAGCAGGCTAGCTAGGACACAATATTCTACCGTAGCAGGCTAGCTAGGACACAATATTCTACCGTAGCAGGCTAGCTAGGACACAATATTCTACCGTAGCAGGCTAGCTAGGACACAATATTCTACCGTAGCAGGCTAGCTAGGACACAATATTCTACCGTAGCAGGCTAGCTAGGACACAATATTTATTATATTCTATATACCGGTACTCATGCCCAATCCCAACTTTCCTTTTTTTTCCCTCCCCTTTTTCCGTCTTTGCCTTTTTTTTTTGGGGGGGGGGCGACTCAAGACAAAGCCAGAATAGGGACAACACAACAGAAAACAATGAACACACAAAAACAAAATACAAATTCACACACATCTAGGTCACATTACCTAAGGGAAATATGAGAGTAGGTGTTTGTCGAGGATTGTGGGATGACAACACACATTTATTGTAGGTGTTTGTCGAGGATTGTGGGATGACAACACACATTTATTGTAGGTGTTTGTCGAGGATTGTGGGATGACAACACACATTTATTTGCATGTTAACCCTTTGAGTACGATGATCTATGTGTTAGTGTATTGTGGGTATAATCGGTCCTCGGTGGTGTAGTGGGTTTGTTGTTGGTCTGCTACGCTACATGCCCGGGTGTAAGGGAGGATGGCCGTATTTATTGGCTCATATATGTATCTTTGTATTATCTTTTTTGATTTTCCTCCCTAGACGTCCATCAAACTTAACACCCCCCCACCCCCGATAGAAAAATGTCCCGGCCGAAGGCCGATTCCTCTTAAATTACAGACTCGCTATTGCTCGCCAGGAAAAAATCAACAACTAAATTACACGAACAGTCTTATTACTGAAAAAATGGGGCGAAAGGTCTTAAAAATGCCAAACTAATGGGCCGAACGTCTTACAATCTGAAAACTAATGGGGCTAAACATGAGGGGGAAATGGGTAAAAAAAAAACCCAACCAGGCCCAGTCTGGTCATACGACAATTGTATTTATTATGGCTAAAAAGGGCTTGTTATCATATAGCTTCGTGTCCTATAGTTTACACCGGTAGCTACCACTGATCCTTCTTAACCCTTTGAGTACCAGCGACGTGTGTTATATTATATTATAGCTATATTTAGACGGCACCATGCAGCTTGGGAAGGATAGATCTCTGTAGTAGTTAAAAGGGTTGAGAGAGATTGTTTGAAACTGTATTATTGCTAGAGCTCCTTCCTAAGATGAATACAATCGTTTCTTAGTTGCCAGTATATATATATATGATGAACAGAACGGCACTGGTACTGAACGGCACTGGTACTGAACGGCACTGGTACTGAACGGCACTGGTACTGAACGGCACTGGTACTGAACGGCACTGGTACTGAACGGCACTGGTACTGAACGGCACTGGTACTGAACGGCACTGGTACTGAACGGCACTGGTACTGAACGGCACTGGTACTGAACGGCACTGGTACTGAACGGCACTGGTACTGAACGGCACTGGTACTGAACGGCACTGGTACTGAACGGCACTGGTACTGAACGGCACTGGTACTGAACGGCACTGGTACTGAACGGCACTGGTACTGAACGGCACTGGTACTGAACGGTACTGGTACTGAACGGCACTGGTACTGAACGGCACTGGTACTGAACGGGTTAAACTGAATACATTAGATTACTGACAAAAACAATGATAAACTGTGTTTGCAGATTAATAAACCCGTTATTCTCAACAACTCTAACAACCCTTATAAAACACATAGTGGAGTTAAGGGGGGTCACCGGCTTATAAAACACATAGTGGAGTTAAGGGGGGTCACCGGCTTATAAAACACATAGTGGAGTTAAGGGGGGTCACCGGCTTATAAAACACATAGTGGAGTTAAGGGGGGTCACCGGCTTATAAAACACATAGTGGAGTTAAGGGGGGTCACCGGCTTATAAAACACATAGTGGAGTTAAGGGGGGTCACCGGCTTATAAAACACATAGTGGAGTTAAGGGGGGTCACCGGCTTATAAAACACATAGTGGAGTTAAGGGGGGTCACCGGCTTATAAAACACATAGTGGAGTTAAGGGGGGTCACCGGCTTATAAAACACATAGTGGAGTTAAGGGGGGTCACCGGCTTATAAAACACATAGTGGAGTTAAGGGGGGTCACCGGCTTATAAAACACATAGTGGAGTTAAGGGGGGTCACCGGCTTATAAAACACATAGTGGAGTTAAGGGGGATCACCGGCTTATAAAACACATAGTGGAGTTAAGGGGGGTCACCGGCTTATAAAACACATAGTGGAGTTAAGGGGGATCACCGGCTTATAAAACACATAGTGGAGTTAAGGGGGGTCACCGGCTTTTTTTATCTTTCTCTCCTTTTCTCTCTTTCTCTGACTTGTATCCATTTGGCCCCATTCAGCCAACTGTTTTAAGACGTTTATCTCCATCCAGGTGTCGAATTTTCCTGGCGAGCGATAGCGAGCCAGCATTGTATGGAGAAATCTGTCTTCGCCGGAGATATTTTTCTATCGAAAAATTTACAAATTTAGCTAACTGTAAAACAATATACAGTATATATATGCTGGCTCGCTACCACTCGCCAGGAAAATATTGACACCTGGATGGGGGTAAACGTCTAAGCTGAATGGGGTCCAATGGATACAAGCCAAAGAGCGAGCGAGAGAGAGAGAGAGAGAGAGAGAGAGAGAGAGAGAGAGAGAGAGAGAGAGAGAGAGAGAGAGAGAGATAAAAAAGCGAGGTGGGCTCCCTTAATGACAATATCAAGGCTTGCACTCATTGTTGTGCTACGCTTTCTCTTTTTACAATAGGTCGATTAGCTTAAAATCAGACTTGTAAAGATGAGTAGTTTGGTTGTCACTTGATATCCTTTGTTTTTATAATAAGAGGAACAGGTGTCACGCGTGCTGAAAGGGTTAAAGTATATATGTAAAGTTATACTGTGTGTTACCAATAATAAAGGGTACCGTACATCACACAGTCAGGAGTGCGAGCTAGAGTCAGTAGGAGTAGGGGACAATTCGGACTCGCGGGCCTATTTGCGGTGAAAATCGATGACTCTTAGTGACTCTAGCGACTTCTGTTAGACTCCCACTCGCTCGCAGTGAAAATCGATGACTCCTAGTGACTCTAGCGACTCCTAGTGACTCGTTAGACTCCCACTCCTGACTGTGTGAAGGCCCCTTAAGAAGTGTGATTGTAGATAGATTGTAACCGCAATATTATATGATCTAGGTACTGGGTTCCAACCTAAGTATAAGATTAGGTAAGATATAGTAGATCTCCATGTACAAAATTGGATGCTTGCAAACTATGCTTGCAAACTCGTATTATCATTCCAAGATAGCTATATGATGTGCGGTAAAGAATAACAGGTTGCTCTGAAGTAATGATAGGCCGGATAATAGCTGTGTAATGATAAAATGCCTAATTCTAGGTTAATTAGAAGATTGTGTAAAGCATAGCAGCTGTGTACTCATGGAAGATACAATTATATTGCAGCTGTAGAATTAGATTAGTGTTGCTGCCCTAAACTCATGAGAAGTAAAATTCAAAGCTAACTACAAGACTAGTGAGAAAAAAGTAGTTTATCCCACAATTCATTAGAGTTGTTTCGTATACACCTAACCTAACCCAAATTGTCCAATCTTACGTGAAACCTGGACACGCATAATATAAACTAGCATATTAATTTATAATTTAAACTTCTTTGATTACCAAAGTGATCCAAACCATAATTTATCTAACCAAAGCATTTATAAACCTATCTCTAGCGTACAGTACTGTAATTCATCCATTATTATTCTAAACACAATCCAGACAATCCTAAGCTACCCCAACCAAACCTCGCCTTGCTAAACCTTCCCAACCAAACTCAAACTCGCTTGGTCAATCCTAACCTAATGTGGATACATGCCAATAATCTAACACAATGCCAGCTTGTCAAAACTATTTTACGAAACTTAAACTTAGCTAATCTTGAAATTCCTAAGCTATTCCATTCTTACCCAACAAACCACAACTCTAAAATTACCTGAAGGATATATATATACCGGGTATATATATATATATATATACAGTATATACTGTATATTATATATATAAATTAAATATATATATATATATATATATATATATATATATATATATATATATATATATATATATATATATATATATATATATATATATATATATATATATATATATATATATATATATATTCTTTAATACATACGAGGTTGAAAGAAATGGCAATTTCTGCGTTGGAAATTTTATTATTCAAAGTTTCCAGGTCTCTGATGTACATTTATGTAACCCTGTACCACCATGAATTTTGCTCATCTCCTTCATCTACTTCCTGCCACCCAGCGAAAACTCATCAGAGACCTGGAAACTTTGAATAATAAAATTTCCAACGCAGAAATTGCCATTTCTTTCAACCTCGTATGTATTAAAGAAAATTTATTACCTGGCTTTACTAACATATATATATATATATATATATATATATATATATATATATATATATATACAGTATATACTGTATATTATATATATAAATTATAAATATATATATATATATATATATATATATATATATATATATATATATATATATATATATATATATATATATATATATATATATATATATATATATATATATATATATATATATATATATATATATATATATATATATATACAGGTTATAGGTGTGTGTGTGTGTGTGAAATATTGATACACAATGCTATTGAAACAGGTATATAACGGATAATAGACGACCGGATCTAGACTTTCAAGATAATCTACACGATACAAATACAAATAGGTTTCACTTTTTCCTGGTGAATTACAACCATTAGCCAATTTGCAATTAAACAAAACCAATGTGCCATAAAACATAAGGTAAATATTGATTGTACTTAGTAGTAAATCACTGGAACATATAACTAATTCCAAGTGTATTAATTAATTGAATGTATATTACATAAAACACATTAATTATCAACACAATTTAGTAACATATTAGCGTAAATAAATAAAAAACAATATATAGGAGCTAGTAATTTCAAGGTGCAGGAGGTGCAATATATGTTCGTATATTTCAAGGTGCAGTAGGTACAATATATGTTCGTATATTTCAAGGTGCAGTAGGTGCAATATATGTTCGTATATTTCAAGGTGCAGTAGGTGCAATATATGTTCGTATATTTCAAGGTGCAGTAGGTGCAATATATGTTCGTATATTTCAAGGTGCAGTAGGTGCAATATATGTTCGTATATTTCAAGGTGCAGTAGGTGCAATATATGTTCGTATATTTCAAGGTGCAGTAGGTGCAATATATGTTCGTATATTTCAAGGTGCAGTAGGTGCAATATATGTTCGTATATTTCAAGGTGCAGTAGGTGCAATATATGTTCGTATATTTATAGAGTACCCGGTACTGGTAAGTTACACTGACAAGGTGAGTTATTACTTGAGAAGGGAGTCTACTGCTATGTACTGTATAACACGGAAGGGAGTCTACTGCTATGTACTGTATAACACGGAAGGGAGTCTACTGCTATGTACTGTATAACACGGAAGGGAGTCTACTGCTATGTACTGTATAACACGGAAGGGAGTCTACTGCTATGTACTGTATAACACGGAAGGGAGTCTACTGCTATGTACTGTATAACACGGAAGGGAGTCTACTGCTATGTACTGTATAACACGGAAGGGAGTCTACTGCTATGTACTGTATAACACGGAAGGGAGTCTACTGCTATGTACTGTATAACACGGAAGGGAGTCTACTGCTATGTACTGTATAACACGGAAGGGAGTCTACTGCTATGTACTGTATAACACGGAAGGGAGTCTACTGCTATGTACTGTATAACACGGAAGGGAGTCTACTGCTATGTACTGTATAACACGGAAGGGAGTCTACTGCTATGTACTGTATAACACGGAAGGGAGTCTACTGCTATGTACTGTATAACACGGAAGGGAGTCTACTGCTATGTACTGTATAACACGGAAGGAAGTCTACTGCTATGTACTGTATAACACGGAAGGGAGTCTACTGCTATGTACTGTATAACACGGAAGGGAGTCTACTGCTATGTACTGTATAACACGGAAGGGAGTCTACTGCTATGTACTGTATAACACGGAAGATTTGAAGGCTAACCAGTTGTCAGGTTGTCAGGGGGTTGTAGCGAGGGAGGGGGAAGGGGGCGAGGACACTTACACATAATATAATATACTAAGGTTTCCCTGTCGCCTCTCTTTCACACACTGTTGAAAATATTCCGTTGTTATTACGGTCACAGGACAGGCAGCCGTAATGCCAACATAACATCGTCATGTTAACGGTCTCATGCATACATAACCATCAACCTTAATAGATATTTACTGTATTATTACCGTAATTTAGAGGTGTTATGCAGTTGAGAACCCGTAATATTAGATACGGTTTTCGATAGAGGTAATTTACTGTCTTCTACTGTCAAATTTAAAGATTTTTTTTAGTGTAGCTGTAATGTAACTTTGAGGATAATAGTCTTATACACGGGAAGGGGCTCTCTCACCCCTACTCTCAGTCGATGTAACACTGGGAAAGTGAGAGTGAGCCCCAGTGAATAATACTACTCCTGGTATGTAAGACAGCATGATATGTACATATTAAGTATTCAAAACTGTTATTTCATCTGACGGCAAATTGATTCTTTAGCAGCTGATTTCTAGATACCTAATGGAATAATACGAAAATACAATGGCTCAGCATCATATTCTTGCCAAGTTTTCATAATTAGCAACATATTTCGCTACAAAAGTAATTATGATGAAGGAATGGCAATTAACCGTCAGGTGGGAAACACAGACTATAATACATCTAAGATATAATTTCACATTATGTGCCATATTTATGTATAATCATGTGTTCACAATACTACTCCTTTTAATTTGAAGCAGTCGTGTTACAGTTTATGTGTTCTGCCACGCACACACATATTTGTGAGTGTTGCCTTATCAATATTACACTCTGGTAGCCACCGGAGATAAGATGTTATACTTGGGTACGATCATGGTGGTTGTCAGGTATAAAGAGTAAGGTCAAGGTAAACAAGCGTCAACACCAACACACTACCAACTCAACCACACAATTGGTATCGCAGGATGGTATCACACTCGTTGTCATTCGTTATATGGGTTGTTAGTTTGACACAAGTTGGATATTTTATTCTGGAGGATGGTCTAAATTTCGAACATCCTGGACTTTATAAAATTAGTCAAAAATATACTTATAAATGTATTAACATAGATATATACCTAGCCTTTGTGTGTGTGTGTGTGTGTGTGTGTGTGTGTGTGTGTGTGTGTGTGTGTGTGTGTGTGTGTGTGTGTGTGTGTGTGTGTAATAACAATAATAATAAACGTTACATGGAGAGAAGCAGCCCGGGAGCTGAAAATATACATAGAAACAAAGATAAAAACAGTCAGGGTATAGGATATATCACATACAGTGAGTGTACCCCCAATATGAACACAAGTACCATATACAAACACAAAATACAAATTTATATATACACCACACGTACAAGCTCATACGTGTACGTATACTTAAATATGCTCATACATACAATCACACAGGGTAGGTGCATATGAGGTGTACTATTGTGGACATAAGTCCTGCTACACATGCCTGGCAGAGAATCGCGATTTGTGTTGGTAACATTGTGCTCCCCCCCCCTCCCCCATACCATCCCCGCTCTTCCACCCTCTCTCAGCTAAGCCCCTCCTTACCTCTCTGTACTTCTTTCTTGTTTCACGTCTGCAAGTCCCTTCCCTTCGATCACTTTCCACCACTAGAACCACGGAATGACTATTATCTTTCTTTGTTCTCTCTATTTCTCCGTCTCTAATCGAATCATTGTAGTTTTATGAATGCACGAATTAATATTTTAAACATAAGGCGGTGAAAATATGTTGGACAAAATAAACTATAATTTGTTAACTATGATAAATGCATAATATCAATATGTCTATATCTATAACCACGTGTTAAGTAGCTTAAGAGACGTCGTTGCGTAGTAGGTAAATTTCTATATCATAGAACAGAGGACCTTGGTGAACCTTAGCTAGGCCATGAATGGAGACTTTTTACTAACCCATTTTGGTACCGGGGATATAATTATATTTCATTATAGCTATATTCAGACTATTTTATGTAGATTGGAAAGGGTCTGTGGCAGGTAAGGTTATATTAGCAATAGGTTGTAGCATTTTAAATAGTAGCCCGTCTTTATCTAAACTAAAATCGACTAATATTTGCCAGAATATTTTGAAAAGGATACCACACGTATTTATCGAGTTAAAATCTCATAATCGTAGCTTTAATAGGATGAAGATATTCATACCCACACCATTTACATAAACACCAACCAAGTAGCCTAAATATTCAAGAAACCAACAACCTCGTGGATCATGAAATAGGATATAGATGTAATGGTTAAGGAATTTTGTAAAATATTAAACTATGGAAATTCACCTAATGTAAAGAACATGATTGTCATCCCTTTATGACATTAAATAATTAATGTCTAGTTAGTATATGGGTGTATCAACATAATAATTAATGTCTAGTTAGTATATGGGTGTATCAACATAATAATTAATGTCTAGTTAGTATATGGGTGTATCAACATAATAATTAATGTCTAGTTAGTATATGGGTGTATCAACATAATAATTAATGTCTAGTTAGTATATGGGTGTATCAACATAATAATTAATGTCTAGTTAGTATATGGGTGTATCAACATAATTGATATTGGGTCAAACAGACCATAAGATACAAACAAAATAATAATTATTGATAGTAGTAATAATACTATAATTAAGCTGTCCTCCAATTAGATTATATTTACATTGTAAAGGTATAGGTATTGTTAACCCTTCCAGTACCGGTGCCGTCCTATTAACATTATTTTGGCTACTATCAGGCGATTATGTTAAGTTAAAAAGGGCCTCCAACAGGTAACAGGCTTCGAACAATCTCACTTAACGCTGTATACGTTCACAGGTCCTTCTTAAACTGCACAACATCGTCTTCATATAGTAAGAATAAAATTATAAATACGTCTCCAGAACAGAAGGGGTTAAGCACGCAGCAGAAATATTTCGTGTTTGATTATCGTTTTGGCCAACAATGGGAGTACCGGTAGGCCTATAATTTTTGGTTTTCCATGCAACACGTCATGAAACTAAGAGCACTATTGATATAAACTTATTAATACACGGTTGCATATATTTGTGAAAATATATTTTGTTTCTGATGATCATTATATTCTTTGTAACTACTAGCTGTTTACACTATTAATTTGGTGAACATAATTTTCAAGCCCACATTTCTCAATTAATGCTGTGAATACTAAATGCTAGAGTTGGTTACATATTATAAAATACCCCTTTCTATCTCCTACGTGAAATTAATGGATTTAGATAAATATACACCCTATGTTCACGTGTTCGTATATTGTTTTTACGCAAAGAGTGTCCATGTAGGGCCGAACCTGTTGTATACCAGGAAAATAATACGTCTTCGCTTTGGGTTTTATTTACGGTACTTAACCAACTACCTGCTAAATAATAATCCACCGTAACATTTAGTTACAGAGAGTCTTCAGTCAGTGTTTGTTGTGGCTTAACCATATACTAAATTCCCAAGGCAGTTTGTTTCACATATCTATTTATCTATTGCTGGACGCGGTGATTCCCGAAGAGGTAACCACGAATTAATCGCCCCCATGCACCTCTGTTCCCAGTCAATCGACGCCCCTCCTCCCATCTAGCACCGCTTTCACGCATATACTTCTTAACTCTTTCACATATGATTATCATAATAATATGATACAGTGCAGTTATTACTATTTTGAGCTATAAGTTATTTGTTGTTTACAAATTTCAGACGTGCACTTCAATATAACACATCAAAGTAATGTATCGACAATTACAAAAGAAACAATGTGACCTCGTGTCACTATAACGTTTAAGGGAGGTAATTGCGAGGGTGAAAACAAAATGTGTATGAAAAGGTAGTAAATGAAGGCATATACAGATGAAATTACGCATTATGCGCGTTAATTTATTTCCATTTGTTTGTTGTCTATAATTATTATATGTATACACTTGAGAGCTTGTCCTGCATCACTTAAGATACTTCACTCGTGGTTAATATAGATATAGAAATATTATTTCTATAATGTTATCATAATTTAAGATTTATAGTTTACATAGGAATAATTAACAAAATAATCTACTTGCATGCATCATGTTATTAACATAAAGTCTATATAACAACATCGTCATAGTAGAGAGTCCAGCAGCCTTCACGATCGATGAACTCCTGTAGTAGGCTGGGCATGGAAGAGACCAGTTCGTAGATGAGGTATGGTTTACCTTGGAGCCCCTCCCAGACCCGTGCAGTGTGCTGCAGAAGCTGCTGCCGGGTCCGCTCTATCTCGGTTACCCAGCTGTTGACCATTTTGCCACACGCAGACTCAATGGGATTTAAGTTTGGTGCATTATTCGGCTAGATCCCATCAGGATCGTTGATACATTTTTATGGTTATTATTAGGCAATTTTATTCTGCATAGGAAGAGTATAATTATGGAAGTAAGAAGGTTAATTGGGATATTCTTTGCTCTTTTAATTCATACAGGTAGATCCTTCTTAGGCTGTATAAAATCGTCTGAAGGGAGCCACAATAAACTGTCAAAATGCGTCATGAACCTGAAGTAGTTAATCATGTTGCAAGGAAAGCCAAAGAATATCATCTTTCTTTCGGACAAGGTAATTATCTCACTCAATTTTGCTTAGCTCCGTGTTCAACACTTATTACCTCGACCACACATTTAAAAATGGCAGTGCCGGCATTTCTTTGCTTGTGTTTACTGTATATCCAAGTTATTTATGTGTTTCTTTGCTTGTGTTTACTGTATATCCAAGTTATTTATGTGTTTCTTTGCTTGTGTTTACTGTATATCCAAGTTATTTATGTGTTTCTTTGCTTGTGTTTACTGTATATCCAAGTTATTTATGTGTTTCTTTGCTTGTGTTTACTGTATATCCAAGTTATTTATGTGTTTCTTTGCTTGTGTTTACTGTATATCCAAGTTATTTATGTGTTTCTTTGCTTGTGTTTACTGTATATCCAAGTTATTTATGTGTTTACTGTATATCCAAGTTATTTATGTGTTTCTTTGCTTGTGTTTACTGTATATCCAAGTTATTTATGTGTTTCTTTGCTTGTGTTTACTGTATATCCAAGTTATTTATGTGTTTCTTTGCTTGTGTATACTGTATATCCAAGTTATTTATGTGTTTCTTTGCTTGTGTACTGTATATCCAAGTTATTTATGTGTTTCTTTGCTTGTGTTTACTGTATATCCAAGTTATTTATGTGTTTCTTTGCTTGTGTTTACTGTATATCCAAGTTATTTATGTGTTTCTTTGCTTGTGTTTACTGTATATCCAAGTTATTTATGTGTTTCACGTGATATTTTATAGCTCTTAAGGTTCGGATATCACTTATATCATTATCATTAAAATTACTAAAACATATAGAATTTAATGAATAAATAAGAAAGAATAAATAATATAATGAAGACATTATCAGCTCTGCGACTCTTCCGGGCCTGTGAGCTAGGGTATTGATAATGAAGACATTATCAGCTCTGCGACTCTTCCGGGCCTGTGAGCTAGGGTATTGATAATGAAGACATTATCAGCTCTGCGACTCTTCCGGGCCTGTGAGCTAGGGTATTGATAATGAAGACATTATCAGCTCTGCGACTCTTCCGGGCCTGTGAGCTAGGGTATTGATAATGAAGACATTATCAGCTCTGCGACTCTTCCGGGCCTGTGAGCTAGGGTATTGATAATGAAGACATTATCAGCTCTGCGACTCTTCCGGGCCTGTGAGCTAGGGTATTGATAATGAAGACATTATCAGCTCTGCGACTCTTCCGGGCCTGTGAGCTAGGGTATTGATAATGAAGACATTATCAGCTCTGCGACTCTTCCGGGCCTGTGAGCTAGGGTATTGATAATGAAGACATTATCAGCTCTGCGACTCTTCCGGGCCTGTGAGCTAGGGTATTGATAATGAAGACATTATCAGCTCTGCGACTCTTCCGGGCCTGTGAGCTAGGGTATTGATAATGAAGACATTATCAGCTCTGCGACTCTTCCGGGCCTGTGAGCTAGGGTATTGATAATGAAGACATTATCAGCTCTGCGACTCTTCCGGGCCTGTGAGCTAGGGTATTGATAATGAAGACATTATCAGCTCTGCGACTCTTCCGGGCCTGTGAGCTAGGGTATTGATAATGAAGACATTATCAGCTCTGCGACTCTTCCGGGCCTGTGAGCTAGGGTATTGATAATGAAGACATTATCAGCTCTGCGACTCTTCCGGGCCTGTGAGCTAGGGTATTGATAATGAAGACATTATCAGCTCTGCGACTCTTCCGGGCCTGTGAGCTAGGGTATTGATAATGAAGACATTATCAGCTCTGCGACTCTTCCGGGCCTGTGAGCTAGGGTATTGATAATGAAGACATTATCAGCTCTGCGACTCTTCCGGGCCTGTGAGCTAGGGTATTGATAATGAAGACATTATCAGCTCTGCGACTCTTCCGGGCCTGTGAGCTAGGGTATTGATAATGAAGACATTATCAGCTGTGCGACTCTTCCGGGCCTGTGAGCTAGGGTATTGATAATGAAGACATTATCAGCTGTGCGACTCTTCCGGGCCTGTGAGCTAGGGTATTGATAATGAAGACATTATCAGCTGTGCGACTCTTCCGGGCCTGTGAGCTAGGGTATTGATAATGAAGACATTATCAGCTGTGCGACTCTTCCGGGCCTGTGAGCTAGGGTATTGATAATGAAGACATTATCAGCTGTGCGACTCTTCCGGGCCTGTGAGCTAGGGTATTGATAATGAAGACATTATCAGCTGTGCGACTCTTCCGGGCCTGTGAGCTAGGGTATTGATAATGAAGACATTATCAGCTCTGCGACTCTTCCGGGCCTGTGAGCTAGGGTATTGATAATGAAGACATTATCAGCTCTGCGACTCTTCCGGGCCTGTGAGCTAGGGTATTGATAAGACGGTGATTCATGAGCGTCGATACATGCACCAGTTAGGGGCCATATGCATATGGTTCGAGTGAATGGAATAATTATCGCTATAAGTATACGTTTTCATTCAGTTAAGGAAGGAAGTGTTACAATTATAAGGGTTTCATACTAGCTCAATTAACTTCTAAATACCACAAATACTTCCTTAGCTGCACAAAAATGTCTAAATATAACTAATATAAAACTAAACACAACCCAGGTATGGAAGGGGTTAATCTCAGAGGGAGCAGCACTCGCTAAGGCGGTTGAAATACGCCATATCTCCTCAAGTAAGAAAATAACATGCAGGAATGTGTTATGTGAATCACATTTAATGTCTGTGGCCGTGTGTTTAAGTCCACTAGTTACAAAACATGATTAGATAAGTATGCGCGTACTGTAGTTAAGTTGAGGTGGGCTGACAGGCAAATGCACACGTAACCAAATTTTATATCTTTTTATATTTAATTATTTGAATCGACTAACCTACTATACGCGTGTGTCAAGGATCTCTTTATTAATCGACTAACCTACTATATATTAATCGCAAGGATCTCTTTATTAATCGACTAACCTACTATACGCGTGTGTCAAGGATCTCTTTATTAATCGACTAACCTACTATACGCGTGTGTCAAGGATCTCTTTATTAATAATATATAGACATGAACGATGAACTCCGTGAATATAAACACCATATGAGGAGGAGCACTTTATTGACAACGTTCCGCAGATAGCTTCTTCAGGTCACTGTGAAACGTTGTCAATAAAGTGCTCCTCCTCATATGGTGTATATATATATTCATTCTGTCAACTTTTCAAAGATATTTCAACTATGAAATCCATCCTTACTCAAGATATTGGGTTATATGGGCTTATATAATTATAACTGAATTGAGATATGAGAATGTAAAAGTAAATTCAAATATCAATTGTATCTGACTTAAATACACATATGGTTAATAAACTTCCACCTTCGAATGGATAATAAATCTATATATTTAGCTAGTTTTTTATATAATGGCTAATATGATCGTGAACTATGTAACGCAATGATAATTTAACAATATGATATTTCATGATAAGTAGAAACTTTGCAAAACATGCATACAAATGCAATGATTCGATGAGAGGGAAAAATAGAGAGACAGAAGGGAAAGAGAGGTTATTGCTGGAAACTAAACCAGGGGGAGGGGCTTATAGACATGAAACAAGCAAGAAAGTAGCGTAGGGGGAAGGAAGCGCTTGGCTGAGAGAGAGTGGGCGAGTGGAGATGGGGTGGGGGGTAGCGGCAATGTTACCAACACAATTCTCGATTCTCTGCCAGCCAGGTGTAGCAGGACTTATGTCCACAATAGTACATTAAATTATTATGGATATGTAAAATTAGCAATAGTAGGAATGGTGATGTTCATGTAGCGGACTAGAGGTCTGTCCGGGTGCGGTGGCGGACAGCTCGTTGTTGGGGGGAGGAGCTTCGGCAATTAGAAAGTGTCGATGATTGGGGTTGTTCAGCAGTGTTGTGCCAAAATTGATGGAGTTGCTGTTTGTGAAGGTCTGATACGGTGGAGAGGTTTAGTAGAGTGATTACGTCCTGGTAGTGTGTGTAGTTTGGTCCTAGGATTATCCTCGGTGCTCTCTCTTGGATTTTCTCCAGTTTACCTTTCTAAACAGGCGAGGCGTAGCAGAGCTTAGGTAGGATGAATGTGTTGTATAAGTGTATCATGTCATTGGTGGGGACTCCTCGTTTCTTTAGTGTACGTAGCATATAGTCTTAATGATGATGATGTGACAGAAAAATGTAAAAGTGGATCCCTCTCTAGCTTGTCATGAATGAGGATGCCAGTCGTGTGATTATCGCAGGTCCAGGTCAGTAAGGTATCAAGAGTTGATTGAAGACTGTTCTAGTCTGGAGAGATGTTGTTGATAGGTGTAGCTATGGTAGTGTCATCGACATATTTCCAGCAGTGCCTAGTGTCTTGAATGGCATTGTAAACCAGTATGAGAAAACAGAGTGGGCCCATGAGGGAGACCGCAGGTAAGTGTTTGAAGGGAGAGCTGTTACCTTGGAATCTGTGTGTGTGTGTGTGTGTGCGCGTGTGTGCGTGTGCGTGTGTGTGTGTGAGTACAACGTTTGTAGAACACCTCAGGGCATTTTATCAGTCAAATTATACACCACACTAGAAAACTTAAACCATTAGAAAGTTGTACTAGTATAACTTTTGATGTCTCTTGCTTGAGGGTAATGAACAGCTGGCTGTGGCCATAATACACCTGCTGCCTGTGGCTCTTTGGTGGCTCAAGGTAGTCACAGGTTACACACTAAAGGCGTCACTGCATTAAGGGGGGGGTCACCGGATTTTTGTAATCTTTTTCTCCTTTTCTCTTTTTCCCTGGCTTGTATCCATTCGGCCCCATTCAGCCAACTGTTTTAAGACGTTTATCCCCATACAGGTGTCGATTTCTTCTTGGCGAGCGATAGCGAGCCAGCATTGTATAGAGAAATCCGGCTTCGCCGGAGAAATTTTTCTACCGAAAAATTTACAAATTTAGCTTGCTGTCAAAATAAAAATATTCATATGCTGGCTCGCTACCGCTCGCCAGGAAAATAATGACACCTGGATGGGGGTAAACGTCTTAAAACAGTAGGCTAAATGGGGCCTAATGGATACAAGCCAAAGAGAGAGGGAGGGAAAGATAAAAAAAAGCGAGGTGGGCTCCCTTAATGTCCCTACCTCTTCTTTTATTTTCTCTTAATTTCCTTCCCTTACCTTCGAACATGCCTTCATAAGTGTCATTGTTCAGGTCATGCCAAATAGGTTTCATGTATTTATTAATTTTAATAAAACGTAAATAACAATAAAGTCTACACTGTATCAATTACACCAATCGCCACCTGTCCTAAATATTATTTCCCTTCCTGTTCCTGTCCTGCTCTGGCAATTTGTCTTTTAATGGTTGTATTCGTCCCTCCCATTCTCTATTTTTGTCTTACCTTTCCTCTCCTTTCCTTCATCACCCTCTGCTATTCTATCCATCACCCTCCTCTTACCTTACCTTGTGATACCTTGTGATGTGTTCGCCACTCTTCAAGCGGTACCGAGGAGCGCACCGCCCCTCATTATGGGTGGTGATTTGGTGCAGCAGGCTGTTTGAAGCGACAGCTCGCTCCCTTGCGAAGATGGGCTCGTCTGACACTTTTTGCAGTTCGATATCGAGGGCTCTCTTGAAGTTGTCTAACGAGACATCCCTCATGTCTCTTACTCGCCGTGGGAGTTTGTTGAAGAGACGTGGGCCTCTGTGTGATAACCAGCCCTCTCGCAGAGAGCCCATAGCACCCCTGTTATTCATCCGGGGGATATCGCATTCCCAGCCTCTCCTATCACTGAATTTCATGACTATCGGAGTATGTAGGTTTGGTACTAAACCCTCTGCCATTTTCCAAGTGTATATTATTAGGTAACGTTCTCTTCTACGTTCCAGCGAGTACAGTTTCAGTGCTCTTAAACGCTCCCAATAGTGTAGCTGTTTTACCGAACTTATATGCGAAGTGAAATTTCTTTGTACACTCTCTAAGTCATTTATTTCACATGATTTGTATGGGGATGCTAATACGCTACAGTATTCAAGCCGCGGTAGCACTAGAGATTTGAAGAGTGTTATAATAGGTAATTCACCGCGTGTTTTAAATGTACGCAGAATCCAACCCGTTAGACGTTTCGCAGCCGCAACTTTGACCTGGTTATGTACTTTGAAACCCATATTTTCAGACATTAATACCCCAAGGTCTTTCACACTGTCTTTCCGTTCTATTATGTGGTTAGATTCTGTTAAGTAATTTGTAATTTCTTTAACGCCATTATTATCTCTGTACCGTACCGTATTAATTGGAATTTTTCTTCATTGAATTGCATGTTGTTTTCCCTGGTCCACTGGAACACTACATTCATGTCTTCCTGCAGTCGGCCCGTGTCCTCTTCTGTGTTTACTATCTTGCTTAATTTTGTGTCATCAGCAAAAGACGACACCGTACTATGTTTAGTGTTGGTATCTATGTCGCTAGTTAGTATGAGGAACAGAAGGGGCGCTAGCACTGTTCCTTGGGGCACTGAGCTTTTGACATCCATAAGGCTCAGATGTGACTTGGTTTACTGTTACTGATTGTTTCCGGTTTACGAGGAAATTGTATATCCACCATCCGATTTTCCCCGTTATACCTTTTGCTTTTAGTTTGTGGGCTATTATACCATGGTCACATTTATCAAATGCCTTAGCAAAATCGGTGTAAATGACATCCATGTTTTTCTTTTTTCTAGCGCTTTAAGAATTTTGTCAGTGTTCCAAAAGTTGTGAGAGACATGATCTTCCCGCTCTGAACCCATGTTGACCGGTGTTGTGTAGTTCATTTGCCTCCATGAATGTTGATATTTTGCTTCGCAGGACTCCCTCGAAAACTTAAATGATGTGGGAGGTTAGAGCTACCGGGCGGTAGTTTTTTGGTAGTGCTTTACTCCCTCCTTTATGCTGTGGGGCAATTATTACGTTTTTCAAGCTATCTGGTATTTCACCAGTGTCTAGACTCCTTCTCCACATTATAGCCAGGGATTTTAAGAGGTTTTCCTTACATTTCTTCATTAGGATCGAATTCCATGAGTCCGGGCCTGGTGCCGAGTGGGATGGCATGTTGGAAATGGCCTCTTCTATGTCTTTTGGACCGAAATCAATATCCAGCATCTGGGGGGTTTCCATGAAAAATATATTTTGGTCTCTGATGACTTTTGTTTCATCAGGCTCACTGAAAGCCATTTCATACTGCCTGCGTAAGAGTTCGCTCATTTCCTTTTTGTCCCCTGTGAATGAGCCGCCCCCTTTGCTTAGTGGGCCAATGTTTGATGCTGTTTTAGCCTTTTGTTTGGCGTATGAAAAGAAGTATTTGGAATTTTCCTTTATACCTGCAATAGCTTTCCTTTCCTCTTCCATATGTTGTAGTTCATATGATATTCTTAGCCTTTGTTCAATTTCCACAATTTCTCTATCTATTTCGGCCTTTTACCTATCCTGTAGATTTGATGTGTGCGTCTTTGTGCGAGTAATTTTCTTCTTCTGTACAGCCTCCTCCTTTCCCGATCTTGTTTGCTTCTTCGTCTTGTTTGTCTTGCAGGTATATGGTGGCTACAGATTTGGGTCATGATTTCTGTTATTAGGACTAGACATTCTGCTGGTCCCAGTCTCTTTTAACTTCGCCCACAAAAAGCAAGCAAACAAGCATTCAGCAGCACAAATCACTCTTCAGCCCCAGTATCAATGGTTTCACCTCATCAACATCTGGGATAAAGACCTTCCAGGTTTGTCATTTAAAAGGGTCCAGAGACCTTCATGTACTCTCTCTAACAAACTTCCATTCATTCACTAAATAAAAATAAAAACATAACTAGGGGCTAAACTAAAATAACTTACTGAACAGGTTAACCCTTGTCTATCGGGGCCCGATTTAAGTCCGTATCGAAAAATTTGGACTATGTAGCGGGGCCCGACTTAAGTCCGAGTGCAATTTTGGCGCAATATTGGCTCTGAGAGAGAGACGAGTGACTGGAGGAGCATGGGTTACCTTATGACCGCTCGCCACGGCCGCTGTGGACCTACTGAGATTTACTCCACTTACATCCACCCTCACTCCCTCGCTACATACGTAATTATATAAAGAAATTACCGTATTTTAGAGATTTTGCCCTTCGGTTGCACGATCGTTGCAAGACAACCAGTGATTGTAGAAGGATGGTACGGGTGTCATTGGAAAGCTCAATTTACGCCCTTTCAGGGATACACACTTGTATTACACTCTGGGTCTTGTTTATGCATGAAAAAGAGCACAGAAACAACCCCATTTATGGTAAAACCCCCCCCGCTGAGCGGCACAGTGAAATATTCTCCACCACTCGCTCGTAAGGTGTTAAAGCTATTAAGTAATCATATTATGTTTTATTTTTACCTATCCTTTACGACGTATTTAGTATTAGCCATAAGTATGGTGCTCCCAAATATATGTCTACAACTAAGTTTGGCAGCGCAAACTTATGTTTACTACTAAATACGACATAAGGGCTATACGACATAGGGTACCGGCATACTGTACACTAGTGTGTGTGTACGAGAGAGAGAGAGAGAGAGAGAGAGAGAGAGAGAGAGAGAGAGAGAGAGAGAGAGAGAGAGAGAGAGAGAGAGAGAGAGAGAGAGAGAGAGAGAGAGAGAGAGAGAGGGGGGGGGTATGATAAGTACCGTATATAAAATAAAATTTAGAGCAACACACACACACACACACACAAACACCCATAAGTAAAAGGAGGAGGTATGGTGGTAATAAGCTGGGTGAGGGGGAGTACATTACAGCCACAGGTGTTACATTATACTTCCACAGGTGATGTCGGGATGGCCAACATGCACACATGTACGCATATACATGAATACATATTTGCACGTAAACACACTCACGCACACACTTAAGGGACTTTCCCACATGCCCGAGTTTCGCCATCGTCAAGACCCGACATGCCATTTTCGGCCGTTGTCTCGTCTTGTCTGCGAAAATTCGCCCATGGTTGTCTATGGTCGCCGAACGATCGCTGGAGTGCTGCTAGAGTTGGGCCACATGGTTGTGAGAGTCCGACAGAGTCGTCCTGTTTTTTTGGAAATTTCAAATATATATATATATATATATATATATATATATATATATATATATATATAGATATATATATATATATAGATATATAAATATATACTTAAGTACAGCAGGCATTGACAAAAATTACCTTAATGAATTTACATACCTTTCGAGTTTAAAAACTTGACCGGAAGTCTTAGCCGACGGTTTGGCGATCATCGCGATGATAAGAGTGTAATCCTTGGTGGAATGTCCTGATTTGGTTAGCAGGGGGCTAGTGAGGGTGCACGGCAGGGAGGTTTATCTTCGCAAAGAATGGAATTTTGTTGATCTGGGAGGAATTTACTGGGGTTAATTTTGCGGGTCATAAAAGTAGTGAGAGAGAGTTGGTCAAAGCATGGACAATCGTCCTGTCTGTCGGTGGTTCGAGCCCCGCTGAGAGTATATACACATTTAGTAGCCCACATTATATTTGTGAGATATACTGAATATATATATATATATATATATATATATATATATATATATATATATATATATACTTTTTTTTGCCTCTCCTTACACAATAATGTAGAGTTGCATAACTCCTATGCCATATACCTGTACCTATAAAAGTCAGCTTATACACATACCACATTTGCCATAACATAATAGCCTTGGACTTTGTCATATACTATGAACGAATAACATATTGCATTATGTCAACAACTTGAACAATGTTATATAATTATATGCATTTCATTAGTCTATTAATTATGACGAGTGTATACATACAGAAGCCCAATCTCCCATAGTTCAAAAAGGAGTCCAGTACAGCAATCAAGCTGATCTCTCTACCACTTGGGAAAAGTAAATCAGTAAACAAGTGTACACTTTTACAGCTCCTAGAGACTAGTGGTCACATTGATGAAGGGGGTAGTTCTCGCTGTTTGGGATATTAATTAATGTATTCATTTATTTGTTTAGTTTCCTCGCTAGACCTCCATCAAGCTTAAGAAAACACCCCCTTCAAGATAAATTTGTACATTTTTCGATAGAAAAAGCCGGTTCCTCATAAAATTACAGACTCGCTATCGCTCGCCAGGAAAAGATCGACACCTTAATGGTCTTGACATTGACAACGAAATGGGGCGAAAGGTCTCAAAATCGCCAAACTAACGGAACGAACGTATTATAACCTCAAAACTAATAGGCTATGCTAAACATGAGGGAAAATGGGGTCCAGAAAAAAACGAATATATACCGGTAGTACCCCCTTAAAGTCGTCCTAATTAAACTACAGTACAGTATAGAGTTATAAGGAAAACGAATATATACCGGTAGTACCCCCTTAAAGTCGTCCTAATTAAACTACAGTACAGTATAGAGTTATAAGGAAAACGTGTAATAAAAATGCCGAGTCGACCATACCCATAGCTTATCAGTACGGTACGGTATGTGATATCTATTCTGCTGAAGGTATACGGTAGATTATATATAACTATTTAACAGGTGGAAGGTGTGAAGCCAGGTTAATTACCTGAGACAATGTAGATGTACGCAGACATTCCCTGGACAAAGTTTTCCAAGTTCAAGATTCATACTTCAGTTAAAATCCTGTGGGGAGCTTGTTTGAGTCAATAAATGCGTAATCATTAATGTAGTTATAAAAGATAAATTCAGGAGATAATGTGTTTTGTAGGTATCTCACCAACATACAAGAATATTATGCGGTGTTGATGATATATGTATAATTGGAGAATGGCAAGCAAACAAAGAGAGAGAGAGAGAGAGAGAGAGAGAGAGAGAGAGAGAGAGAGAGAGAGAGAGAGAGAGAGTGAGAGAGAGAAGTACGTAGGCCAACAAATCTTTACCACGAAATAGGTGTGGAAATTTACAGCCCATCTGCTCCAACCCTTTTTGAATTAGTGTTTTGGGGTCATGATATCTGACCAACCTATATTGAATGAACTATAGTATTTTGTTTTCACATTGTAGAAATGATGAGTTAATGTCCCTCTTCCTAGATTCCACGCAAACTAGTACGGTACCGGCGGTAGCGGTACTGGTAAATACAACAAAATACTGGCAGTAGCAGTACCATATATTGTTTTTAAGTACTGCCAATAGCAGTGGCGGTACTTATTTTTGTTTTACTAACCTTGACCCTTAACCTACCCCAAACAAAAAACATCAATCCGATAATAGTTGTGACCTAAAGTTAAAGGGTCAATATAAACTTGTAAAAGTATTACATCTAATTTAACCAAACTTGAAACTTGTCACTCATATACCTAATAATTTATGTTTATCTAATACCATTTCATTTGATAGAATCTCTTGTTGTCAACGTTGTTTTCACCAGGCACCTTAAATTAAAATGACTAGACTTCCTTCTTTGATGAGATGCAGTTTGATAATTGCCTCTTACAGAATATTTATTTTATTTAAGGGGGGATGGTTCACTTTTTGGTAGATTTTTTCATTTATTTATTATTGTTTTTAGTTTCCTCTCTAGACCTCCATCAAACTTAAAAATACATCCATCAGGTCCCTCTTCTAGATTATTTTGTAAATTTTTCGGTAGAAAAATTTCCCGGCCAATGGCAGGTTACTCTTAAGATTACAGGCTCGCTATAGCTCGCCAGGAAAAAATCGACACCTAAATGGCACTAAAGGTCTTAAAATTGACAAGGAAATGGGGCAAAAGGTATTAAAATCGCCAAACTAATGGGCCAAACGTCATAACATCTGAAAACTATTGGGGGTAAGCATGAGGAAGAAGGGTGACCAGATACACAGCTCATGCCCCCTTAATGTTAACAAGCATTTATGGAACTACCGGACTATTGGGATATGTTGTGGTAATCCACACTGGTCCCAGTGACAATAGTTGAAGGTGACAGTGAAGGTTGAGGATGTATTACATTGTAATATACACTGAGGTTTCATAATGCCGGAAGTAAGATATTCACAACCGTGCCTGTTACCATGCAGTGAAATTATGTGATTCAAGTTTATAAAGTTCCTCCATTCCTTTTCCATTACCATTACTTCTGCAGTACTTCAGACGTTCATAATCACTGCTAAGCTACAATCCTACGTGTATGCAATGTTTGCAAACAATGCACCATCATTACTTCTGTAGTACTTCAGACGTTCATAATCACTGCTAAGCTACAATCCTACGTGTATGCAATGTTTGCAAACAATGCACCATCATTACTTCTGTAGTACTTCAGACGTTCATAATCACTGTTAAGCTACAATCCTACGTGTATGCAATGTTTGCAAACAATGCACCATCATTACTTCTGTAGTACTTCAGACGTTCATAATCACTGTTAAGCTACAATCCTACGTGTATGCAATGTTTGCAAACAATGCACCATCATTACTTCTGTAGTACTTCAGACGTTCATAATCACTGTTAAGCTACAATCCTACGTGTATGTAATGTTTGCAAACAATGCACCATCATTACTTCTGCAGTACTTCAGACGTTCATAATCACTGTTAAGCTACAATCCTACGTGTATGCAATGTTTGCAAACAATGCACCATCATTACTTCTGTAGTACTTCAGACGTTCATAATCACTGTTAAGCTACAATCCTACGTGTATGCAATGTTTGCAAACAATGCACCATCATTACTTCTGTAGTACTTCAGACGTTCATAATCACTGTTAAGCTACAATCCTACGTGTATGCAATGTTTGCAAACAATGCACCATCATTACTTCTGTAGTACTTCAGACGTTCATAATCACTGTTAAGCTACAATCCTACGTGTATGCAATGTTTGCAAACAATGCACCATCATTACTTCTGTAGTACTTCAGACGTTCATAATCACTGTTAAGCTACAATCCTACGTGTATGCAATGTTTGCAAATAATGCACCATCATTAGCATACAAAATAATAATTGATTATATTTAAATTAGTGTAGCCTCACATAACACGTTTCACTATATAATTAAAATCATTCACCCGGCTTACCATTGTTACCTCCGATAACGAAGTTGAACAGAGGTTATGATTTGGTTGTCTGTCTGTCTGTAAACAAGATATCTCTCAAAGTTATGAACCGATTATCACGAAATTTGGTGGCAGATAGGACATGCACCACAGAACAATTAATTAAATGTAGGTGTTCTGGAGATTTTCACGAAATATGGTTGGCAGATATGACATGCGTCAAGAAAGAAGTAATTAAATTTAGGTGGTGATCTGAAGATTTTAATGAAATTTGGTGGACAGACAGGATATGCGCCAAGAAAGAAGTGATTCAATTTAGGAGGCGATCCGGATCATATCCTGGAACGCAGATCCAGAAGAAAATTTAGGCCGATGATATTAATGGTAAAGAACCCGCCAGCGCAGATGGAGACATGCGCTCTACCGAGTGCACCTCCCCTAGGTTTCTTCGCTGCTCTAACATTCACTACCAGTATCTAATTGTTTATCGCATCCTTTAAAACATCATTTGGTGTTTTTCCCTTGTTGAGCTATAATGATATGGACCACAAAATATCGTAGGTTGTGAGAAGAGAGATGAAAAGAGAGAAACCATTAGCCTTTGAGGTTGACAGGAAAGTAAGATTGTGTAGAGTTACGTGTATGATAGCGGTCACTGGTTTCTAAGTGTTGTTATTGATCTTCTCGAGGTCGTTGGGTGTTAAATTTAAGTTACTGATATGCATATGAATAACTGTAGGTTAGGAATGGTGAAATAAGAGGAGCCAAACTGGGTGAGAATCTAGTATGCATGTTTTGGTAGACCCACAGATCTGTTATTCATGTGTGATAAAATATATATTGTACAAATTAGCAGAAAGCCTTGGAAAGTTTTTTGCTACTAATGAAGGACGAACAAGTTGTGTACAACTTCTTTACATTGGCCTAATATCTGGCGAAATTGCTTTGTAGGAATGAAGACGTCAATACGAAGCTCTGTACAATTCTGTCTTCATCCGTATTGTTTGTAATTAAAACAAGAAAAGTATACAGTCTATGTGTCTGTGTAACTCTGTGTACAACTTCAAACGTGTAGTGCGTTAGGCCTCCTCCTACCAAGCGTCAATAAGTAGAACCCGTCCCAAAATGACCCTATTCAAATATCTAACCAGCCTATACAGCTAGAAGCTAAGAGGGACACTCAACCTTGCCATATTATCAAATACCATCAAGTTGTTATCGCCCTTCGCTGTACACTACCACAAACATCATTACTACTACTACCATAATATCACATACAACATTACTAACTACTACAACTACCACACACATCATCACTAATACTACAACTACCACAAACATCATTACTACTACTACCATAATATCACATACAACATTACTAACTACTACAACTACCACACACATCATCACTAATACTACAAATACCACAAACATCATTACTATTACAGCACTACCACAAACATCATTACTATTACAGCACTACCGCATACATTATTATTACTACTACTACTACAACTACCACTAACAACATTACTACTACTATTACAAGTACTACACTACAATAAACGTCATTACTAGCCTACTACTACTACAACTACTTCACTACCACAAACATCATTACTATTACAGCACTACCGCATACATTATTATTACTACTACTACTACAACTACCACTACACTACCACTAACAACATTACTACTACTATTACAAGTACTACACTACAATAAACGTCATTACTAGCCTACTACTACTACAACTACTTCACTACCACAAACATCATTACTATTACAGCACTACCGCATACATTATTATTACTACTACTACTACAACTACCACTAACAACATTACTACTACTATTACAAGTACTACACTACAATAAACGTCATTACTAGCCTACTACTACTACAACTACTTCACTACCACAAACATCATTACTATTACAGCACTACCGCATACATTATTATTACTACTACTACTACAACTACCACTACACTACCACTAACAACATTACTACTACTATTACAAGTACTACACTACAATAAACGTCATTACTAGCCTACTACTACTACAACTACTTCACTACCACAAACATCATTACTATTACAGCACTACCGCATACATTATTATTACTACTACTACTACAACTACCACTAACAACATTACTACTATTACAAGTACTACACTACAATAAACGTCATTACTAGCCTACTACTACTACAACTACTTCACTACCACAAACATCATTACTATTACAGCACTACCGCATACATTATTATTACTACTACTACTACAACTACCACTACACTACCACTAACAACATTACTACTACTATTACAAGTACTACACTACAATAAACGTCATTACTAGCCTACTACTACTACAACTACTTCACTACCACAAACATCATTACTATTACAGCACTACCGCATACATTATTATTACTACTACTACTACAACTACCACTAACAACATTACTACTACTATTACAAGTACTACACTACAATAAACGTCATTACTAGCCTACTACTACTACAACTACTTCACTACCACAAACATAATTACTATTACAGCACTACCGCATACATTATTATTACTACTACTACTACAACTACCACTAACAACATTACTACTACTATTACAAGTACTACACTACAATAAACGTCATTACTAGCCTACTACTACTACAACTACTTCACTACCAGAAACATCATTACTATTACAGCACTACCGCATACATTATTATTACTACTATTTTTTTTTTTTTTTTTTTAAGAGACAATGAACGGAGGAAGGAAAAACACAGATAAAACAAAAAGGTCCATGTGCCTAAAGGCATCCTCCATTCATAAAATGTTTGTAACAACTGGATTTAAAAATGTGTAGATTGTAAGTTTGTGGAAAGCAATTCGAGGGAAGTGAATTCCAAAGAGTAGTAGCTCTGGGGATAAATGAATTCTGATAAGCAGAAGTTCTGCATTGTGGAGGAGAAAGTGTAAATTCATGGGCGCTCTCAGCTGCCCTAGTTCTACGGGGAAAGATGTGGAGAGGCGGCACAATTGAAGCAAGTTCCTCGGAACATTTGCTGTGAAAATATCTGTAGAATAATGCAAGGGATGCAACGTTTCTTCGTATGGATAATGTAGGAAGGTCCTGTGTGATTGCAGGGTTATTGATTAATCTAATAGCTTTATTTTAAAATTTGTCCAACTGCCTCAATGCAACCACTCCACTTCCACCCCACAGAGGTGAACAGTAATCCATCTGAGAACCGCACATGACTTTTATATATTACGGCCAACTGCTCGTCAGTGAAGAATTCTCGAACTCTGTACAGGAGTCCCAGTTTTTTAGAGGCATTCTTAGCAATGCTTCTAACATAATGTGTCCAGCTCAAGTTAGTAGTTAATGTTACACCGAGAATGTCAATACTAGGGGAAGTGGGAATATTTACATCATTAAAAAATATATGGGAGTCAGTGAGATTCTGTCGGTTAGAAAATTGAATGTACTTGGTTTTCTGTGCATTAAAGGAAACTAGATTCTTTTGTCCCCATTCATTAATTCTAGAAAGGTCCTGGTTCAGAGAAATTGCAGTGTTTTTTGAATTTATAAGATCGGGTTGGGTGAAAGAATTGGTAAATGTGAAGGAACTGTGGAGTGTTGAGTCATCTGCGTAGGAATGTATTGGATTATGAGTGGTAGATATGAGATCATTGATATGAATGAGGAACAGAGTTGGGGCCAAAACTGATCCCTGGGGAAACACCAGCATTTATTGAGTGAAATTGAGAATAAAGGCCATCTACCATTACACGTATTTTTCTGTTATGAAGCTAAGAAGAAATTAGTGGAACTAATGATGCAAGGCCGTAGTGTGACATCTTCGACAATAAGGATTGATGCCAGACTCTATCAAATGCCTTTGATATATCCAGTGCTATTGTATGTGTTTCACCATGTTGGTCTGTAGCTTGGTTGATTTGATGCGTAAGAAGGCAAAGAATGTCTGCAGTTGATCGACATCGTCTAAAATCATATTGCCTATCACTGATTAATTTATTATTCTCAAGATGCTTAATTATGTGATTATTTAATATAATTTCAAAGACTACCAAGAGTGGAAGTTATAGCTATTGGTCTGTAGTTTGATGGATCTGAAGAGGCACCATTTTTAGGAACTGGATGGATGTTTGCTTCTTTCCAGGGTACTGGGAAGCATGAGGTATGAGTACACAGACGGAATTTTTTTGCCAATACAGCAGCGAGCACCAAGGAGCAATTCTTAAGTACTATTGGAGGAATTTCATCTGGACCAGGAGCCTTATCTACTGAGAGATTCTGCAAAATAATTTTGACATGTCTGGTGTGGATCTTAAGTGAGGGAATTTCAGGCGAATTAAAATTAAGTACAGGGACATCTTGAGTTATTTCATCTAAGGTTGAGTTGGTGGAGAAAATATCCGCAAGAAGGTTAGCTTTACCTCGTGGGTCACTTACAAGATTGCCAGTCTACTACAACTACCACTAACAACATTACTACTACTATTACAAGTACTACACTACAATAAACGTCATTACTAGCCTACTACTACTACAACTACTTCACAACCACAAACATCATTACTACTACTACTACTACTACTAGTACTACTGATTTTGCCTTAGCTATCAACAAGTCTATGAAGCGGATCCTTGGTGTACCTTCCTATACCAGTAACCATGAGGTGACAGAGTCATGTGAACAATTACTGCCGAAGCATCACGTTGCTCTTATTCAGGCAAGATATTTTCACAGAATAGCCAAGTCTAATAATCTTATAATTAATACTAATTGGCAATACTTGCAGTCTGGACTTTTTATAAACAATGTTGAAAATCTATTTCATAAGACATATAATATTGATGTATGGAAGTATGATCTTAACACAATCTACTCTAGAATCCTATGGGTTCAGCGACACGAAGAACGACGGGCTCCCGTGTCTTATGATCCAAATACAAGGTGATTCTTCCTCGTCCATCTAGGATGTCATATAATTATTCCAACAAATACTTGGTTCATAACAAAATGCGGTTGCTAAAGTTGATATAATGAAATATATATTTGAGTATATACTGTAAATAAACAAGAGTTGTAGGAATTCATATGCGTATACCTTTTCAGGTATTTTACTTTTCTTAATGATTTTAATGGATATGTAATATGTACGTGAATGTAAATGTTGTATATATTATGAAATAAAGACAATTGAATTTAATTTAATTGAATTACTACAGTGGGAGGAGGCTGTAGACACCAGCTGAACAGGGCGGTACTCCCGGTTAGAGGAAAACTGGAATTCCTGTTTCACCACCTGGCCTCCTTTGCTGATCCTTTCCGTGTCTTCCCAAAACATAGGGCAACTTCAGTTTGACCTAAACACCGTTTTTCTCTTTCAATACACTACATTACCGGTATATTACAACATCTTATATACCGTACTACACAATCTTTTCCAAATTCATTAAACAATGCCTACAATATTATGACCCGCCTTGGAGTCCCCAAGGGGGGGACCACAAATACCCCCAATTGTTTGTCCCCTGTTAGTGACTCTTTTGAATGTTCTGGACCACGATCTTATACTCTTACTATCAATTTATGTAACATTCGTGGCATTTCCTCAAACTTCCATTTTGTTGAACACCACCTCTCCTCCAAACTTATCTCTGTCACCCGTCCTATCTCTCCGGTACGGCCACCAGATCCTCCCAGCCGGCGCCACTTGTCGTACTTTGGCACTGCCGACTGCGAGGCTTTGGCTTTTCGACAGGACTTCTTTGATATCCCATGGAATTATTTTTACTTCGGTGGCCGGGGACCCTCGGAGAGTGGTGAACACATTAATGAGGTAATCCTCTCGGGCATGGAGGCATATATTCAATTTTCTTTCTCTCCGTCTAATACCAAAATCTTTTGGTCTACTCACGCTTGTTCTACTGCTGCGTGCAACAAGGAGGAAGCATTCAAAAGAAACTTTCGCCTTCAAACTCAAGAATCTCATTCTCCCTATGTTTCTGCCCAGAATCAAGCCAAATCTGTTCTTTGACTTGCCAAACATTCTTTCATCAATATTAAATGCACTGAACTATCCAACTCTAGCTCTTCCCAAGCTCTCTGGTATCTAGCCAAAAACCTCTTCAACAATTTTTCTTCCTCATTTTTCCCTCCCCCTTTCCACTCTGACAGCACTACAGTCACTTCTTCCTCTGACAAAGCTGAACTCTTCACCCAAACTTTCACTAAAAACTTCCTCTTGGATGATTCCGGTGCTATTCCTCCCTCTCCACCCCCTCTCTCCAGCTTATGCCTAACTTCATAATCTATTCTAAGGATGTACCTGGCTGACTCCCTGCCTAGGCAAACTCTTCTGTCTCTGTCTCTCATCTAACGTCTTTCCTTCATGCAGGAAATTTGCTCTAATTCAACCTGTTCCAACTATCATTTCTTGCATCTCCAAAGTTATTTAACTATTCTTACTTTAAAATATCGTAAGCATTTATCTTCCATTAATCTACTCTCAGATCGGCAGTATGGGTTCCTTAAGGGCTGCACTACTGGTGATCTTGCTTGTCTTACTAACTCTTGGTCATCTTTCTTTCGGGACTTTGGTGAGACTTTTTCTATTGCGCTAGACACATCAAAATTCAAAAGCCTTCGATAGAGTCTGGCACAAATCTCTAATTTCCAAACTACCTTCCTTCGGTTTCTATCCCTCTATCTGTACCCTTGTCTCTAAAGTTTCTCTTTGTCTTCTGCTTTCTCTTATGTTCCCAACTTTGATTCTTCTGAATTCTCAACTCTTTGGCTGAAGCTTTCTTGTTCCTCCCAAACTAAATATTTATGTAGGCCTACTGTTTAACTCTCCCATAATTCAACTGACTATCCAAAATTCTTTGACAATCTAACTTCTAAAGTGGAACACATTCTATCCATCATTCTTTTTGCAGACATCTCCATCTTAGGATATATCAATGTTCACGACTGCCAATGGCGCTCTTCCCATTTCACTGACCAACCTGGTGAACAAGCCTACATCTTTTCTATCTTAACTGACCAAACTCATTGTTTTCTTTAAGCTAGTTATAAATTTTAATCCAAAAACAATATTCTCACTTTATGCAATTCATTAGATCGTTGTCAATTAAAATACTGTGATTTGGTCTCCATAATATTAATAAGACATTGACAAAATAAAGTGAGTATGATAGACAATAAATATAATGATTCACCGACTAAAAAATATGCCATAAGATGAATATTTGAAAGAATTTAACATCTTTAGCTTAACATTACTAATATTTATATTTTTAATCATCAAAGGCCATGGTAAAGTGGGTGCAAGAGAGTACTTTTTTTTTTCTATGTTCCATCTACTCCCTCTCGGGCATAGGCTGAGAGCCTTTACACTACACCGCTGAACACGGTGAGGCCCGTGAGGTTTTGTTCCAGTCTAGGGATTGAGGCATGCGAAGCACCCCGGCTCGAAGCAACTCCATCTCTGAAGCCGCTTCACCTCTGCGCTTCACTGTCTCATCCCCCACACTCGGACCCTCACTCTCAGAACGCCACCTATTGAGCAATTAACTCACTAGGCATTGCCCCCCTGTAACATATTTTGAATATGGGAATATTCATACAATGCTATTTTAATCAGGGAACAATGAGGGTATTTTTTTGGCATTTCGGTGTGCTGTGGTAATGCACTGAAACTAGGTAGGCTACAGCACAAATTCCATCCCAATAATATCTTCCCATTGACATATTGGGATTCGAACCCAGGTCCATTGGATTACCAGTCCAGTGGCAAGACCACTCTGCCACACCTCCCCAAAACATAGATCATTAGAATTATACAAACAGTAATAGTACCGGTAATACAATAATCGGAGAAGCTTTTCATTTACATAAAGCGAAACGTTTTTCTTTAACACTGGATAATTTAAGCTAAAACAATAATGTCTAGGAAAGTGGCACAGTTTAAGTAATTTTATAAACATATTTTGTTCTACATATCTTGCCATGATTCCCTGATTGATTGCGTTTCTGCACGAGTAACACATTTTGTTTCCACAGGTCTGTGGAGTTGAGGCCCACCAATTGTATTCTGTAATACTACAATCACCCCTGGTTTGTCCCAGAGTTTGGCAATTTCAAGACATTTTGATTCATTAGCTTGGCAATTATAAGGTGCTTCGCCCCATTCAGGTGTTGATTTTTAGAAGAAACGGGTCTTCGGCTGAGAAATATTTCTTCCCAAAAATATGTCAATATAGTTTAAATAGGGATTCTGGGGATTGTGTGTGTGTGTGTGCGTGTTTTTATTTTGTATATATAATTTTCCAGTCTCTCTAAGCTCAAAGGAGGTCTGGGGAGCTGTTTTCTTAGTCTAGGGGGAAAAAATTAAAATGAATACTGAACATGGCAAAAACAAACAAACCCAACAATAATAAAATACAAAATTAGCCCAATTACATCCCAAGACGTCAGATAAGTTAGTGTTAAAGCTATATACTAATTCATACATCATAAAATACTATGAATTTAAGTGTCAGTGAGCCCAGCAAAGTATACCAATAAAACTGACCGTAATGAAACCCAGACAACTGCCCTCGGTCAACTTCCGCCCGGACAACTGCCCTCGGTCAACTTCCGCCCTGAAAACTACCGCCCAGACAACTGCCCTCGGTCAACTTCCGCCCTGACAACTACCGCCCAGACAACTGCCGCCCGAACAACTGCCCTCGATCAACTTCTGCCCTGACAACTACCTTACCTTACCTTTGGATACCTTTGGATGTGTTCGCCGCTCCTCTAGCGGCACCAAGGAGCGCGACGCCCCTCGTTATGGGTGGTGATTTGGTGCAGTAGACTGTTTGAAGCGACAGCTCGCTCCCTTGCGAGGATGGGCTCGTCTGGCACTTTTTGCAGTTCGACATCTAGGGCTCTCTTGAAGTTGTCTAACGAGATGTCCCTCATGTCTCTTACTCGCCGTGGGAGTTTGTTGAAGAGACGTGGGCCTCTGTGTGATAGCCAGCCCTCTCGCAGAGAGCCCATAGCACCCCTGTTATTCATCCGGGGGATTTCGCATTCCCAGCCTCCTATCACTGAATTTCATGACTATCGGAGTATGTAGGTTTGGTACTAAACCCTCTGCGATTTTCCATGTGTATATTATTAGGTAACGTTCTCTTCTACGTTCCAGTGAGTACAGATTCAGTGCTCTTAAACGCTCCCAATAGTGTAAATGTTTTATCGAACTTATATGCGAAGTGAAATTTCTTTGTACACTCTCTACGTCATTTATTTCACCTGCTTTGTATGGGGATGTTAATACGCTACAGTATTCAAGCCGCGGTAGCAAGATTTGAAGAGCGTTATCATAGGCAATTCACCGCGTGTTTTAAAAGTACGCAGAATCCAACCCGTTAGACGTTTCGCAGCCGCCACTTTGACCTGGTTATGTACTTTGAAACCCATATTTTCAGACATTAATACCCCAAGGTCTTTCACACTGTCTTTCCGTTCTATTATGTGGTTAGATTCTGTTAAGTAATTTGTAATTTCTTTAACACCATTATTATCTCCGTACCGTATTAATTGGAATTTTTCCTCATTGAATTGCATGTTGTTTTCCCTGGTCCACTGGAACACTACATTCATGTCTTCCTGCAGTCGGCCCGTGTCCTCTTGTGTGTTTACTATCTTACTTAATTTTGTGTCGTCAGCAAAAGACGACACCGTACTGTGTCTGGTGTTGGTATCTATGTCGCAAATTAGTATGAGGAACAGAAGGGGCGCTAGCACTGTTCCTTGGGGCACTGAGCTTTTGACATCCGAAGGCTCAGAAGTGACTTGGTTTACTGCTACCGATTGTTTTCGGTAGGACAACTGCCGCCTGAACAACTGCCCTCGGTCAACTTACGCCCTGACAACTACAGCCCGGACAACTGCCGCCCGGTCAACTGCCCTCAGTCAACTGCCGCCCTGACAACTACCGCCCGGTAACTACCGCTCGGTCAACTTCCGCTCGGTCAACTTCCGCCCGGTCAACTGCCCCCCGGTCAACTTCCACCCGGACAACTGCCGACCGGTCAACTGCCCCCGGTCAACTGCCCCCCGGTCAATTTCCGCCCGGGCAACTGCTGCCCGGTCAACTGCCCCCGGTCAACTGCCGCCCGGACAACTGCCGCCCGGACAACTGCCGCCCGGACAACTGCTCTTGGTCAATTTCCACCCGGATAACTGCCGCCCGGACAACTGCCGCACGGTCAACTGCCCCCGGTCAACTGCCCCCGGACAACTGCCGCCCGGACAACTGCCCTCGGTCAACTGCCGCCCTGACAACTACCGCCCGGTCAACTGCCCTCAGTCAACTGCCGCCCTGACAACTGCCGCCCGGACAACTGCTCTCGGTCAACTTCCGCCCGGACAACTGCCGCCCGGACAACTAGGCCCCGGTCAACTGCCCTCGGACAACAGCCCCCGGACAACTGCCCTCAGTCAACTGCCGCCCTGACAACTACCGCCCGGTCAACTGCCCTCAGTCAACTGCCGCCCTGACAACTACCGCCCGGACAACTGCTCTCGGTCAACTTCCGCCCGGACAACTGCCGCCAGGTCAACTGCCCCCGGACAACTGCCGCCCGGACAACTGCCGCCCGGACAACTGCCCTCGGTCAACTGCCACTCGGACAACTGTCCTCGGACAACTGCCGCCCGGACAACTGCTGCCCGGAAAACTGCCGCCCGGACAACTGCCCCCGGTCAACTGCCCTCGGACAACTGCCGCCCAGACAACTGCCCCCAGTCAACTGCCGCCCGGACCTCTGCCGCCCGGTCAACTGCCCTCGGTCAACTGCTGCACGGACAACTGCCCTCAGTCAACTGCCACCCAGACAACTGCGCTCGTTTAACTGCCGCCCAGCCAACTGCCCTCGGTCAACTGCCGCCCGGACAACTGCCGCCCAGACAACTATCACCCAGACAACTGCCCACAGTCAACTGCCGCCCAGACAACTACCACCCGGACAATTACCACCCAGACAACAGCCCCCGGTCAACTGCGGCCCGGTCAACTGCCTTCGGTCAACTGCCCACAGTCAACTGCCGCCCAGACAACTACCACCCTGACAACTGCCCACAGTCAACTGCCGCCCGGACAACTGCTCTCGGTCAACTGCCGCCCGGACAACTGTCCTTGGTCAACTGCCGCCTGGAAAACTTTCCTCGGTCAACTGCCACCCGGATAACTCCCGCCCGGACAACTCCCCTCGGTCAACTGCCGCCCGGACAACTGTCCTTGGTCAACTGCCCTCGGTTAACTGCCGCCCGGATAACTGTCCTTGGTCAACTGCCACCCTGATAACTGCCGCCCGGACAACTGGCCTCAGTCAAGTGCCGCCTGGACAATTGCCCCCCATCGTAGGGTCATAAAAACTGTATTACCGTATATATATGGTTAGGTTATGTTTTGCTAGGCTATGTTAAGATAGCCTACGATATGCTAGAAGATGACATTTTATATTAGGATTGGATAAAATATGTTGGTAAGGCAAGGATAAGCTAGGTTAGGTGAGGGTATGTTAAGATTGGACAGGATAAGATAAAATAGATAGACTAGGCTTGACTAAGTTTGGTTAAGTTAGGTAATTGTTATGCACACAATAATAATAGCAGCCATCAACACCACCAACAACAGCAGACCAGAAGGACACCCAAAGTTCCCAAAACACCAGGACCAGAGGACCAGCGCACCCTTCATCCGCACCCTTCATCCGCACCCTTCATCCACGCAGATGCCCTCATGTGACTTGACCATTTCCCGGAGTACTGTCAAAGGGCCCAAAAACATAAACCACCATCTGCCATAACCCTCTAGCCCCCACGGGAAAGGACCAAGACTCCCCAGAGCAGGGAGAGACTATTCCATCCGAATTAACCAGGAAAAGCCAGCTAAGTACGAGACTAGTAGATCTTTGTTTAAATATAGGATATCTCCCACGTTCGAGACTGGGTTCTTGGTCAAAGGTACCAAGGAAAACAAGCAACAATAGATATATTGATCCTTACCAGGCTGCTTGTAACTAAACTACCGATCCTATGTGAAAACAGGAAAGGATAGTACAGTATACTGTATAGTGGTGCTATTCGTTTGTAAACGCAGTTACTCGAGGGTTAAGAGCAAGATATATTTCTATACGATTTTTAAAAGTTTGAACAGTACTGCACTCAATGACACTGCTAGGTGGCCTATTCAGACAGGCTCCAAAGACGAGACAGGCTTGACTTAGTCCAAAGACGAGAAAGTGATAAGTGCTGAGCGATACTTGAAAAGTAGACAGAATGGATAAAAAACATGAAACGTTGTCAATAAAGTGCTCCTCCTCAGATGGTGTTTTTTGTCCAAAGTGATAAGTGTTTTGGTCAGCCATCTACGGTCGGGATTAGCCATTCTGGTCCTAAGATAGAACCGCTGGGTATGACACCAGCAAGTGTAAAAGACAAGGAAATTGAGGCTCAACATTCATCCCTCTGGTCAGCAACAACTTGTGTGTGAACCGTTACCAGGCACTGCTAGTGGTATGATACCTAGCGTCCAAGCTGAGCAACACCTCCAGAAGAAAGAAATTCCTAGTGGTACGATACCTGGCCAAGAAGAAAGGAAGCCCCTACAAGGAACGAGAGAGAACAGAAAGAAAGAAAAGTCGAACAGAAACACGAGACAAGCCATAAACTACCCTTCCGACGCCAGGGAAATCACTAAAATACAAATAAATATTTAATTTGTAGTTTTCCTCTTCTGGGAAACCAAATACACATTTCCCCTTTCCTTGTATTCTAGCTAAATAATGTTCATAATATTACTGTATAGTCAGGCATTCTAGTTCGATATAATATAAAATATTAGATAGCGAGATCAAATTTTCCATCACTCCAACACCCGCTAGCACACACTTTTATATTTAGTGATTGTCCCAGATATATAAATATTATATGAAAAAAACTAAATATCGTGAAGAGAGATAAGAGAAAACGTGAACTCTTGAGCAGCAAAAAAATAGCCTAGACCACGCATTTTGCCATTTCCTTGTGTATAATTTTATTAACCCGAGGAGCACGTAATTGCCTGTTGACGAACATAGTTATATGCGAATTAATTACCTTGGATTCTGACAGAATTCGTTGTATTTACCTTATAAAGCATTATTTCTTCTCCATGTGCGGTTTTTTATACTTGTATGATGAACATATGAAACTTGAAGAGTGATAATAGAAGTGGGAATAGCAATTGGGGGGTGAAAAACATATATTTTCATCGCCCGGTCGTAATCTGGGTCAGCCGGGCGAGAAACACACACCCTCCCCTTGCAACGTCTCGCAACACACCGAGGCTCCCAGCAGAGATCTCACACTGCTATAGGGTCTCTAAATGACTTGCCCATATTTTCAAGACCGCATGAGAATAATTTGCGCGGAAAATAACCAATAAATTATAAAAATCAGAGGGAAATAGCTGATAATTGAGGAGGGGGGAAAAGGGTGGGGAAGGAGACACATCCACACATGTGGATAAGTGTTAGGAGGTATTAGAGGGGAATTATCCCACCTAATCACAGATTCCTTTGTTTTGATAGCCCCAAGGGTGTTTTAGATAGGTTTTTTCATGGTCTTGCTTCTGTGACGTCTATTGCATTCGCTATACACATACTTCCGTCAGGCTTATCGTATTTGCTGGGTTAAGTACATTCAATCTTGATTTAATTGTGTGCTGAACTTAATATATCTATCTTATGCCAAACGCCATGGTCCCCGAAGGGGAGGACACGAATTAATCAACCACATGCACCTCCGTCTCAAGTTAATCGACGTCCCTTCTCCCATCCAACACCACTTTTACGCATATACTTCTTAACTCCATCCTTCCACCTCTCTCCCAGTCTACCTATCCCTCTCTGGCCTTCCACTTCACTCTCGTACACTCTCTTATCATTCGCTCGCTTCTCATATGTTCCACATGGCCAAACCATCTCAAGGTGTTCCTTTTCACACTTTCCAGCACATCTACATCCATACCACACTGCTCTCGTACTTCATCATTAGTTTGACTATCCCTCCATGTAACTCTGCTCATACTTCTTAAGTACGGTAACTCATTTCCACTCCTGTCTCACAAATTCATATAATAATATACATACCTTTGACTACGTATACCTCACATGCTATTGTATTAGCGATTTCAGTGTTATTATAAAAGTAAAATTACTAAAAGTACTATAATCTTTGCCTTACTTATAAATAATAATTATATGCTGAGTCTAAGAACCCATAATAAATAGCAATTGTATAGATACATCGACCACGTGTAGTACTCACCTATTGTATTTTAGAAAACGTACTCCAAGGAGAACGTGTTACTGTACATTTCAGCTCAGACTCAAGCAAAGTGTTATTTCAGTAACTTTGTAATTTACATCTTTTATATTCAGCTGTAACTTAACGAAACATAAATCCATTTTATATTGAGAATGAAATATGTATTTGTACCGATGTATTGTTGTAGTATTATTGTGTGACCCATTATTATTTTGTGTATGAATAAACCTGTCGTATTGTACCTCTCATATATCTTGCCTTGTTTGATTGTATATATATATATACTGTATATATATATATATATATATATATATATATATATATATTAAGTCTTATGTTCTTCCTGTTAGAGAACTCAATCAATTACCAGATTTGCTGTAACAAATTAGTAATGTTTGATATGTTTAGGTAAAATTAGGATGGGATAGGTTATCTTTCTGTGATATTTCTGTCTGTTCACGAACCACTCCCTCATGTTTCAATATGGAGAGACCATACTTGGCATGCATACTAAGGGTGTGCCACAATAGGTTTTAAGCTGGGGGATTGGGGAGGGAGGGGGGAGGATTATGATGGAGAGTCCATAGACCTACTTGCCATGCATACTAAGGGGGTTGCCAGAATAGGTTTTAAGCCCGGGGGGTGGGGGGGGGGGGGGTTGAACCCCCCCCCCCCCATTCCCTCAGTATTGAAGGTGGAGAGCCTATTCTTGGCATGCATACTAAGGGGGTGCCAGAATAGGGTTTTTAGCACGGGGGGGGGGGGGGGGACTTAAATTAAGTACATTAGATTTGGCTACGAATATTTCAAATTCAGGAAACAGTGTGATATTTATCTTCATTAAGTCAATTTTCCGTGATGTTATTTCTTAACTCGCATTCTTCCTAATCATAGCTATTTTTGTTACAAGTTTGGGGGGGAGGGAGTGGGAGTTGTTCGGGGGGCAGTTGTCCTAGAATCGATTGTAATAAGCCGTTAAAAAGCACGAGACCGAGTGTTACATGAAATTAATCATATGCCTAATTTGCTTATACATTATTTTGAGTTACCTTATTTCAATATCCACCATGAACGGACAATTGTAACTAATTCAGCTATATGGCCACTGCCATAATAATATTGCTTAAGCCCTTCAGCACGATGACGTCTTTTTACCTTTTATTCTGGCTAACATTAGGCTAATGTTATTTAGATGGTTTATTGAGATATTATTTACCCCTTTCAGTCCTAAAGGTATGTTGTATGCAAAAGAAAACCGTCTAATGGTAAGCAGAATAAGACAACAATTACGTGATCGTGCAGAAATGGTTAAGATGTACTGTCACAGGACTGACATTACTATTGTCAACATTATACGGAAATGGTTAAGATGTACTGTCACAGGACTGACATTACTATTGTCAACATTATACGGAAATGGTTAAGATGTACTGTCACAGGACTGACATTACTATTGTCAACATTATACGGAAATGGTTAAGATGTACTGTCACAGGACTGACATTACTATTGTCAACATTATACGGAAATGGTTAAGATGTACTGTCACAGGACTGACATTACTATTGTCAACATTATACGGAAATGGTTAAGATGTACTGTCACAGGACTGACATTACTATTGTCAACATTATACGGAAATGGTTAAGATGTACTGTCACAGGACTGACATTACTATTGTCAACATTATACGGAAATTCAACGGTCACAAATTTAACTAACTGCCACTTTACGGTATTATTATCATAATCTAATTGTAAAATACAGCATAGAAATAGTAAAAGGCCTACTGAATAATGTGGTAATTTACGGATACATACTACTAGTGTAAGCTGGTTCAAAGCAAAGTTAGTATCCACTCATATTAAGGTTAGGTGCAAAAAATATGTCCAACCTTAAAAAATAATGGCTAACTACTAATCAGTTATATTTTGATTTTACCAGTAACAAAAATATATATCAGCCCTCAGGAATATTACTAACTATTGCCTAATATATATCAGCCCTCAGGAATATTACTAACTATTGCCTAATATATATCAGCCCTCAGGAATATTACTAACTATTGCCTAATATATATCAGCCCTCAGGAATATTACTAACTATTGCCTAATTAAAACCTCTTGGCAAACAAAGTAGTGTCTACGTAATCAACACAAGGATATAACATGATAAATAAAAACAATGTTACAAGTTGACTTACTAAATCCCCCACCCAGCCAAAGGCATATAGAAAGGGAATGACGAGAGGCCAAACACGACCTATAATCAAGAACGCCACACATATAGGCCGCTGATTAGGCCTTATCCACACACACACACACTTAGTCTAGACGCATACACACATATAAGGTGCTGATTAAACCACCTTCTCTCTCCATCTCTTATACTCGTGCGTATATATATATATATATATATAAAAAGGAGAAAGAAATAAAAGTTGTCAAGGAAGAAACATTAATTATAACATGGAAACACTGGTAACTGCGAGATTGGTTACTTGAGATTTTAGTTAATTTAAGAAGGACAAATATTTAAAAATAGTAGAATGGAAAAACATACCCAAAACAGTGACTACGATATTAAGTCAATTTTAAAAATAAATATATAGGAAAATAAGCTAGAAATCACAGAAAGGACAAATACGAGAATGTTGCAGTTTGAACTGTGGTAGACGCTATCCCCTTTTGCCTTTCCAATCGAAAATCATTCCGTTTTTGAGACTAAGTTACAACTATATTTGAATACCACAGGCAGCCTCCGTACAACACTACTTAAAGTACACAGTAAATACTTATATCAGTTACCATCCCCCCCCCCCCCATAAGCATAAGACATAAAACAGGTTCTATGCTTTCTGTATTTGTCTAAATGTTATTTACTGGTCCATCGCCATTTAAACTTATATGTAATCTTTGCATGTAATCACCTATACTGTATAATCAAGTCTACTATTAAGTCAATAGATATCTGTTTACTCAATTATCTTGTAACCTAGTAAATAAAACCTTATAAAATGTAATCGTGTACTCTGTTCTTGTCTTAGTCCTCCCAGTCAATTACGAGATTTATTGCACTTCTAAAGGTGATGGCATTGCCTTCTAGGTAATGTAACTAGCGTGAAATATAGCCTGGTACACGGAACTTGTGGAAATATTTAATCACTTTAATATGGAGCATAGGGAATAGCCTACAGACTAAAACAGGAAAGACATTATGAGGATGGATTCATTGGAGTTTTAAGTACATTTTAGGTGGAAACAGAGTGTGTAGAGACATAGACTACTTTCATGTCATTGTATATTATTTTGTGTATAATATATATGTTTACTCTAACCTCTGTTTATTCTGAGGGTCGATGTGTTCCACAGCAGTATAACTTCACAATCTTCCGGTCTGAAAATAAATAATTGCAAAGTTAGCTGTAGATATAGTTAGGCTATTTGGAAAGGAACTGTGATAAGCGGTATTTAGGCATTTATACACGAGTACAAACAAAAAAATCAAATACCGTGCAAGTGCCGGGTAATGTCTCAAAATTGGGTTGACACATAGAAAGTAGTGGCATACCTCCATACCACATCCTACACTCCCCCCCCCCACCCTTTATACCCACCCCCGTGCCTCCCAACCTCAACTTGATTTATTTTTTTTGTTTTGCACAGGTTAGTATAGTTCATGAATTAATGTTCAAGGAAGCTATATTCGAGTTAACCCTTTAACAAATAATTACTGTCTGTTAACCCGGGAACGGCAAGAACACTCTTAAGAGGTTTTGGTGGGCAAAGGCAAGAACACTCTTAAGAGGTAAGGCCTAAATAAAACAACAAATAATAAAAAGCCCCAGTAGCACTTAAAACAAAGGAAATGGTGTTTAAGTGAGATCATTCCCCTCCATACCTCCTATCACTCCTACACATGTGTCAAAATCCCCTCCTCCCCACCCCCCTTCAATAATCACCTATTTTCCTCTTATTCCCATGTTTATCGGTGTATTTACCATGCCAATATCTCCAAACCGGTCCTAGGGTGTGGTCTTGCGTGTGTCTATGCGTGGGAAAGAGAGAGAGGAGAAAGACAGGCCTCAGTCTCCCTCCAGGCATCGAGGGAGCAGGGTGTAGGCCTCGCATGTCTCTCGCCTCATGAATGAACAGTCGGCAATAATTCGAGATTTTCCCCCTCCAAACACTATTCCCACTTGTTTTATTGCGGTTACATGTTACTATCTTCATATTAAACGTAAAATAGGCGCATATGAATAAGTAATAACAATATTTATCGTAAAATTACGATTTTAGGCTGGCATGAGGCCTAATATGGTGCCCAGTTCACAACATATAGCTCGCGCTTAGCGAGTTAATACAAGAAATTATTTTACACAAAGTAGGTTTGAACACCTTAATGATGCTTCCTTCATCAGCTTAATTAACCCTTTCAGCATACGACTACATGTTCCTTTGTTATATTATGGCTATCATAAGATCATTTTATACAGTTTAAGAAACATCTCTAGGAATCCTTTAAAGGGATACAAAGTATGTCTATAAACCCTAGCCACTCATTGATTATATGGAGTGTGTTGGGAAATGCTGAGGTAGCCTATGGTGGTGAGATAGTGATCGAATGGGTATGGACAATGTGTAAACTAGTATGGGAGAAGGGGAGTGCACCTGATGACAGCAAGACAGGCTTAATAGTCCCCCTGTATAAGGGTAAAGGGGAAAGAGGAGTGTGTGGTAACCACCGGGGAATATGCGTTCTAAGCGTAGTAGGGAAGGAGTACAGTAGGGTACTGATTGAGAGAGTGAGAGTGAGAATGGAGAAATGGATAGTTGACAAGCAGGTCGGGTTTAGGAAGCAAGAGGATGTGTAGATCAGATTTTTGCCCTGAAATATGTTATGGAGAAATATCTGGAGAAGGGACAAAAGTTGTATGCTGCCTTTATAGACTTGGAAAAGGCCTATGACAGAGTTGATAAAGAAGGTATGTGGAAAGTACTGATAATATACGGAGTACATGGCAAGTTGCTGAAAGCAGTGAAGAACATGTATGAGGGTGCAAAGGCATCAGTATGTGTGGAGAATGAGCAGAGCGAATTCTTTGATCTGAATGTTGGGTTAAAGCAAGGGTATGTGATGTCCCCATGGTTGTTCAATATATAGGCCTATATGGATAGAGTCATGAAAGAAATACAAGGAAGAGCAGTGGATGTTGGTGTACCGCTGATAAGGGAGGGAAACAAGTGGAAGTTGCCGGCACTGCAATTTGCCGATGATATAGTTCTGATGAGCGATAGTGAATGGGAGTTGCAGGGTCTGGTAACTATGTTTGGAACAGTGTGTGAAAAACGGAATCTGAAGGTAAATGTGGGGAAGAGCAAGGTTACAGTCTTTGAAAGGGGTGCAGCCACAGAGTGTGAGGTGGGTTTGAATGGTCAGTCTATGGAAAATGTCAGCTTATTTAATTTGGGCAGTGTGTTGAGTAAAGATGGGAGTATGGATGAAGAAGTGTGGGAGAGGGTGCAACAGGGGAAGAGGGTTATAGGAATGCTGAAAGCAGTAACATAAAATAGGGTGGTCAGCATGGAAGTAAAGATGTCCTTGCATGACAGTGTGGTAATCCCAACATTGACTTATGGGAGCGAAGCATGGATGTTGGTGAAGAGACTCGAACCAAGAGTGAGAGGGGTGGAAATGAGTTACTTGGGAAGTGCGTGCGGAGTTACATGGAGAGATAGACAGACGAATGAGGAAGTACGAGAGAGGTGTGGTGTGGTTGTAGATGTGTTGGAAAGTGTGAAAAGGAACACCTTGAGATGGTTCGGCCATGTGGAACGTATGGGAATCAAGAGAATGACTAAGAGAGTGTACGAGAGTGAAGTGGAAGGACAGAGAGAGAAGTGGAAGGATGGATTCAAGAAGTATATGCATGAAAGCGGTGCAGGATGGGAGGAGGGGCATTGATTGACTGAGGACAGAGGTACATGGGGGCGATTTTTTCGTGGCCACGTGCACTGACAAAATGAAAAGTTAGTTAGTTAAAACAGGACTTCAGAGGCTATCAACCCTATTGGATTATTAAGCCAACACACTGGAGCCTCTTTTCAAGAACTCCAGTCCCCTTAATGAGAAGGACCCGAGAAATAATGAATTAAATTGGCGTCTGCATAAGCACTTTAGTGGTGAGGGTTTCGGAGTCATAGTATCTGAGACAAAAACATTATTTACTATTTACTCAGGCTCATTCCCCACTTTTTTTCTGGGGGTGGCCGACTCGAGACAGCCCAAACAGGGACAACATAAAACAAAAGAAAAACAATGAACACACAAAAACAAAACACAAATTCACGCAACTCCCAGGAGAAGACCCAGAGACCAGAGATCACAAAGCTCACTCCAGCACTCCCCCGGCGCCCTACCTCCCTGAGAAGTTCTGGTCTCAGCAGGCAGATATGCAGCGAAGCTGCCACCACAAAAATATACTGAACTAATATTTATATTTCGTTGATTTCCACCTAAAATATGACGGTAATCTGTATCTTTTAGCTCATAAAAATGTATATAATAATTAAAAACTCAGATGAAGTACAAGAATATATGACACGATTCTCTCGAAATGATGTGAAACATTTTTAGCAAATAATAGACAATTTAGCATCAAACAGCTTGTGCGACACCAACTTTAGGGCGCCACTTTCTGTGTATTGTATATTCATTCCAACTCTTTTAGTACCCGGTAGATTCGATCTTTCAGCACAATGAAGACTGGTGGTCTTATTCCAGGTGATGATTACAGATATTGCCATATGGGTACTGCAACAGCTGGATATATTCTTGGCTAACCTAGACCAACACCCAATGGTTTCCTTCAGGTTCGATGCGGCTTCAGCCTCCCGATTCCGCACCGCCATTGTATTGGTACCCTGACTTGCATCCTTGGATTACACATGACCTTCCTACCATATTGTAAGGCTGTAAGCATTACGCAGCTCCAATTCCATCTCTACCATCAGCTCTTCCATACCGTTTGTCTGTCCTTCAGTCCCCTTTCATATTTCTCTCTATTCTCTGTATTGTACTGATGTCCATGTTTCCTGTCCTTTCATGTTGGTAGTTGCGCCACCCTTTCCTTCAGTGGCCGGCCGTTGTGATGTTCTCCTCCTCCTCTACACCATCACCACCACCATCACCATCATGCTACATACACACATACTCTAATGATGATGATACCTACACCCCTGTCTCCTCTCCTATTCCTACACTTGTCTCACCACCGCCATGAAACATACATATTGGTGGTGTTGATACCCGTACCTGTATTTGTACCCCTACCCCCTCCCCTAGCTCAGTATTATGTACTCTTGTACCACTTTTTGTTATCAATTGTCGCAGTAAATTTGTGGCAGGCCACAACTTCCCTTAAGTCCTGGAGCTCAAAGGATGGGCCTCGAAGGATGGTTGTGGTCACCATATGAGAGACCACTAACGATCAATATCGTGGGACTCCTCAGGTAAAATCCCCTACTGTTGACGTCGATTCCCGAAGTTAGGGATTACTAGAACGTGGAATATTACAAGCAGTATCCTCGTTATCATCATTTACATAATTTCTCTTTCACCCTTTACTAGAGATCATGTAATATGAGAGCCCCGCCATCATTTTCAGTGGATGCAATACTGTTGCCATAATTTACCAAAAACTAGACGACCTATAGAAATTAGCTCCAAAGACCACACAGTATATCCTGTACCAGTATTGCCGAATGTTTATCATGGGTATGAACATATTTGAGTGTAAAGAGGCTAATGGAACCAGTGATATTGATATGGCAGAAGTTGGACGATCTCTATTAGTATAAGGTTTCTAACTTTTAAAAGGCTTTTACACTTTTATGGCCCCTTGCATTATTTTTGCGTCTGTGTGCTTCCCTATTTTTGCATGATGTTGCGTCTGTGTGCTTCCCTATTTCTGCATGATGTTGCGTCTGTGTGCTTCCCTATTAGCAGGATTACTAATAGTCTATCAACAGTGTTGGTCAAGAATTGGGCAGCGCGTTTATTTGGTACCGGTACCGTGCATGAAGAGGTTAATAAAACTTGGGTGTCATTATTATATATACACCGTGGTTCTGACCGAGAATCACCACACTATGCCTTCGTTGGATTTTCATGATGGCCTTTTTAAATACTGTACCTGCAAGGAAAAAGGTATAATTTTCTGAAACAATTTATTGGGTACCAAAATAAAATTGGTCGACTTTTGAAGCTGAGCATACGAATCTGGCTGTCAAACACCAAATTTCCATGTTAGCCAAGCATATTTCAAACTATGTGCACAATTATTTAATACCTTTGGAATCCATACATATACAGTAACTGCGTTAACCAACTCCACCATCCAGCTTCATTTCTTTACATTTTGCCACCCTTCTCTCTCTCTTTCTCTCTTTCCATTGACCAACACTGGTCTCCCTATCATTATATCTGCCCCTGTAATCATCCGACCCTTCTCTCTGTCACCACCAGTTTATATACCACATTCCTGCACACCTATCACACTACACACACATACTTTGTTATTATTTTGTAGAATTTGTCTGTACTTCTACAGTCTTGTTTTATAGTGTATGTCTTTTCCCTCTATTAGTGTGGGGTTTTCATGTGTTAGTGTTTACATTTTGTCTACCTATAATTACTTTGGCCTTCACTTTGTCGCCATAAGTACATATGTTCCTCCCGACACACCTCTCACTCCTCACACGGACTGGAGTAAAGGTTTCCCGTCTGATTTGCATCCGTTTTTTTTATTATTAGCTAATCTGTTCCGTAATGTTTTGTTCTCAATGGTGAATATTGGTTGTATCTTCTATAACCTTCTCTCTGTCACCACTAGTATACATTACTGCTTTCTACCCCCCTCTCTTAGCCTTTATCATAAAGTTATGCTATTACATTGTCATGTTCGTTTCGTTGGTGCGGTTACTATCGCGCTCTAAGGTTTTGTTACCATCCTTACTCCTGTTATTAAACTTATAGCCAAATATATATATCTTTCCGACCATTTATCACTTTAACGTCATCTCTCTCTCTCTCTCTCTCTTTGTGACCAGTGCACACCTTTATTATATAACTAATATGTCTTCTGACACAGACATACACACACACATACACACACACACGATAGGAAAAACAAACTTATTATAATGAAAACGATGGAGGAGAAACTGTTCCCAGGGTTAAATAGGGACATGGCATAGGGCCTACAGGTTGAAACAGAACATTATGGTACTAGTAGATAGTGGTATGGTATGGTTTAGGCCATTTTTGTTACAAATATGGTGCCAATAAACAAAGTATCCACCTCACAAACTCAACTAGCTGAAAGCTGGGTTCGAACCTACCCTACGACACTAGAACCCGGATAGGTTAGGTGTGAAGTCGTTATGTACTGAGCTGGTAACCCAAGACTCCTGTGTTCAAAACCCGTCCACATTGAAAAATTGATTTTGATGAAACTGACAATAACAGTTACCTTTTGATTTGTTCTTTCCATATTACTAATAAACATTTAGTTAATCCTTTCAGTTTAATGGCATAATTTTCGTTTTATTCTGGGTAACATTAGACAAACTTGTTCAACTTAAAAAAAAACTACTATTGAAATAGAAAGTGTTATGTCCACCAACCAAACCGCACCAGAATGACACCAAAACACCTGAGCTCCTCTATGTGATAACCAGCCCTCTCGCAGAGAGCCCATAGCCCCCCGATTTATCATCTTGGGGATATCGCATTCCCAGCCTCTCCTATCATTGAATTTCATTGCTATTGGTGTATGAAGATTTGGTACAAAACCCTCTGCGATTTTCCACGTATATATTATTAAGTATCGTTCCCTTCTACGTTCCAACGAATACAGTTTTAGTTATTTTAAGCGATCCCAATAGTGTAACTGGTTTTTACTGAGTTTATAATTATGTGAGGTGAAGTTCCTTTGTACACTTTCTACTTCATTAATTTCACCTTATTTGTATGGGGATGTTAATACGTTACAGTATTCTAGCCGCGGTAGCACCATGGATTTGAAGAGTGTCATCATAGTCAATTCACCGCGAGTTCTAAATGTTCGTAGAATCCAACCTGTTAGCCGTTTCGCAGCTGCAACTTTGACCTGGTTATGTGCTTTGAATCCCATATTTTCAGACATTATCACCTCAAGGTCTTTCACATTGTCTTTACATTCTATTATGCGATTGGATTCTGTTATGTAACTTGTGCTCTCTTTAACGAAATCCTGCAGGTAACCTGGAGTATGGCTGTAATAAGTCAGGGATGAAGAACCTCACCATCCCCAGACTCTCTAAGATAGCTGCCCAATGTAGGACCAGCAGCAGCTCTTCAGGCAACCTTCCTCTGCAACACTACACCGGGGGGGGGGGGGGCAAGGTGAACCCACCAGCTGCTGAGGTCACCTCTGGCATCTCCTACTTGGAAGTGTGTGTCCGCCAGAATAGTCTAGCTATTGCTCAGGAAAAGGACATGGCATGGCTTAATATACTCAATGCACAGGAAAAGGCAATGGAGTGGAGTGGGTTCTACAATAAGGAGACATGCAATGATGAAGTTCACAAGAAGCCAGCGAGTACCTATATGTTTGGACCTCTCATTGATGCCAAAGATTCTCATCCGGATGCAGTTCTGACTTCACCGATGTATTTGACAAAGTCGTTGACTGACATGGGAATGTCATATATCTACATCTCAGTCGACATGCAGTTGTACATGGTGGCATGCCAAATAAAATGGGATAATAATGATCGCTTCAAAAATGTATTCTTAGGCCTGGGATCATGCATACCATACAGTCCTTCTGTGGCTGCATCGGTAAACTAATGCATGGATCAGGTGTTAAGGCTCTTGTCAGCTCAGCATTTGGAAGAATAGCAGGAATCATGAATGGCAAGTCTTGGGTTCCGGCCATGAGAGCATTCCAAATGGTTTCAACTACTCGTCTGAAGTTTCTTCAGGCACTTAGTTGATAACCTCATTAAACCTACTCTGTTTCTCCACCAGCTGCTTCGTAGTGAGAGGGAGGGAGATTTCCTACTTCAGCATCTCACGCTCAGGCGCATACTCCCTTATTTCTTTGTTGCTGGCCATCACCACTATGCCCGCTACATTGCCCATCACATTCTTGAGATGCGTCACCTGATACCACATGCAACCAAGACAAAGCTTATGTCAGGAGCATTTTTATGCCGTCACCAATAGGGTTACTGGAATGGCATTAGCTCTGACCAGTTTGGTGAGCAAACTGCCATTCGAATTGGAAAGGGTGGTCTCAAGGGTATGACCCTATATCCAGAGAGGGTTGAAGAATGGATTGATTCCTATCCCGTCACTGACTACATCTCTGACACCATGGAGAACATCTTCCCTGATCTCCCCGTCAAGGAACGCAAAGATATAGCTGGAGCAAGTCACACATGCAGCTGACCACGCCACAAGGTGGAGGGGGATATAAGGAGAGAGATGGACACAGATGCCCGACATCGAATCTTGCTTGAACTCTCTAAACTGTCTCATCCATTGTAGAACATGTCACCACACCTCCACAACATCGCCAATGGTAAAATCTGTCCCCCTGATGCTGAGGTTGCTGAATCAGCTGACATAAGCACTACAATGGCTGCATACTTCCAGACATCCCTGCCATCAGGATTTCATGCAACCATCTGTAGCCTCATTAAGACCATGGAATACATAAGGAAAGGGGTGAAAGATGGAGACAAGATGATCTTCGATCTAGAAACTATCTTCCTCAGGTTGTTGACCGTCGTACAACAGCAGCACATGAAACTAGCACCCATTTTCCAGGACGAGTTGTGTCCCATACTGCCCTCACTCACTGATGAGTATGGTTGCCTGAGAAAAAGTAGAAAAGCACCGCTGGCTTGGAAACTGTGTGTGTAGAGAAGACAACCAATGCTACCAGAAGTCGCCATTGTCGACATTAGCCAGATTATTTACCACATTGCTTGGCCATCAAAAGGCAATGCATCAGTCATAGTTAAGTCCATCAAGACCAGGTTGAAGAAATTAGTCTTTGACAAATACAACAGTGTTTCTGCAAAGGACCATAAGCGCATGCGACGTGCTGGCCTCGGCTCCATCAACTACAACCTCACTATCAACTCACCACTTCCTAGTCGAGATGCCATCATGAGAAATAAGCATAAGTAGCTGCAACTGCTTAAAGTGCTAAGTAACTACAACTTAGGAGAAGGAGTGACCATGGAGAGTTCCAGTAATGGTGTGTTCAAACATGACGAAGCATGGTTATTATCTATTCTTATTTCATATATTTAAGTTCTGCATAATCATTTGATGGAATAACATCAATAAAAAAATAAAAAAAAATAAAAAAAAATATTTAACTCCTGAATTTGATTCCAAATCACAAAACTGACTCCAGATATCGATTCCTCAGGTCAGAAATGTAAGGAAAACACATACCATACGTGATTGTAAGTGAGTTGGCTGAAAAGTTATAATCCGCCGCTGTCGGAATCGACCATTTTGGATTTATGCAAATTACATAATTTCCCCAAGGTTGCCGATCCGGCAACCAAGCTAAATTTTCTTTATAGACCCATATTAGTAAGAAACCACCAACAAACAATACACTTCTCACAACAACAAGGTCATTAACTATGGGACATGCAAGTGGCAAACGGACTATTAGGGAGAAGGGGGTCCAGAAAAACGGTCTTCCTCCCCTTAATGAACATACCCCTACCCTGTCACTTTACCAACCCCGGTCAACTTCTCAACCACCTTCCTAGTTCCAACCCACTAGTTTTGATATTATAAGACGTTCAGCCCATTAGTTTGGCGATAATAACACCTTTCGCCCCATTTCGTTGTCAATTTTAAGACCTTTCGTGCCATTTAGGTGTCGATTTTTTTCTGGCGAGCGATAGCGAGCCTGCAATTTTAAGAGGAACCGGCCTTCGGCCGGGAAATTTGTCTACCGAAAAATATACTTGTATGTATCTTGAAGGGGGGTCTATTTTTTGTTTTTCTAAGCTTGATGGAGGTTTAGGGAGGAAACTAAACAAATATATGATTCAATGAATTAATAGACCAAACAAACGGTCGTCACCCCCCCAAACCTCCTACATATTACTCCTCCTCACCCCAGTATACCTACTACACCCTCCTTTCTATCACTGTCACCACCCCAAACCTACATATTACTCCTCACCCCAGTATACCTACTACACCCTCCTTTCTATCACTGTCACCCCCCCAAACCTACATATTACTCCTCCTCACCCCAGTATACCTACTACACCCTCCTTTCTATCACTGTCACCACCCCAAACCTACATATTACTCCTCCTCACCCCAGTATACCTACTACACCCTCCTTTCTATCACTGTCACCACCCCAAACCTACATATTACTCCTCCTCACCCCAGTATACCTACTACACCCTCCTTTCTATCACTGTAACCCCCCCAAACCTCCTACATATTACTCCTCCTCACCCCAGTATACCTACTACACCCTCCTTTCTATCACTGTAATCAGTACAAACTCCTACATATTACTCCTCCTCACCCCAGTATACCTACTACACCCTCCTTTCTATCACTGTCACCCCCCCAAACCTACATATTACTCCTCCTCACCCCAGTATACCTACTACACCCTCCTTTCTATCACTGTAACCCCCCCAAACCTACATATTACTCCTCCTCACCCCAGTATACCTACTACACCCTCCTTTCTATCACTGTCACCACCCCAAACCTACATATTACTCCTCCTCACCCCAGTATACCTACTACACCCTCCTTTCTATCACTGTAACCCCCCCAAACTCCTACATATTACTCCTCCTCACCCCAGTATACCTACTACACCCTCCTTTCTATCACTGTAACCCCCCCAAACCTCCTACATATTACTCCTCCTCACCCCAGTCTACCTACTATAGTCTATTCGCTGTAAGTAGGTGAGAAATCATTACCTCAGTAACTCAAAAAGGACTAGAGCAAATTGGCTGTAAATTTCAATATCTATTCCTTGACTGACTCTTCCCAAATGGTAGAAATATTAGCTCGATTACTCTAGTCGTTTACTAGTTACAGAGGTTAGAGATCATGATTTTTCGCCTACTTACAGCGAATAGACTATACACCCTCCTTTCTATCACTTACCGCTAAACCCCCAATAATCACCCACACCAACCCTCTCAGACATACCCCTACCCACACAACTCACCAATCCATGTTCACCCTTCTCTCACGATCCTTCACCTCCAAGGCCCCAACCTTCACACACCGTTCTCACACCTTTACTAAGCTACTCTCACCCACTCCCCTCCCCTCCCTCCCTCCAACATCTTTTACGAGAGGTCATTGGGAACGAAAGTACGCCCCACCATCCTTGAACACCACCTCCCATTGGTCCTCCTGCTTTAAAACAGTAGGACCGACTCCGCGGCATTGTACTGTTATGCCAAAGTAACATAAAAGAAAAGGGTTCGTTTTTTGTTTCGTTTGTTTTTTAAAGAACAGTGTTTACAGTACCGGTATATATAACATTTATTTACTCACTAGGAAAATTAAAGACGGAGCTGCAAGCTTTCGTCTGTATTCCGAGACATCTAGTTTATATAAAATGTATGGAATATTATTTTAAGCTTAGTCCACTTTAATTCAGTAAGTCCCTCCATATCGTCTCGTAACCCCCTCTACATACTCCTACCCAACACTTCCTGTACACCCACAAGCACCCTTCTCAAACTTCATCACCCCAACCTTACTCATCACCCCACCAAACTACTCCAACGGATCTCTACCCACAACCCAACTTATCCCCTCACCTCTACCCACAACTCCATTTATCCCCTCACCTCGTACCTCCTCATCGTCCACTACTTATAACCTCTCCCCATTCACTCATCTGACCCTTACACCCCTATCCCCTCATTTTACCTGGACCACTCATCAACCCACTGTTCATCTGTCACCCATCATGCCTCATCTTCATACTGCAGATCACTCACTCCAGTGAACCTTCACCCATCTCGCCCTCACTCTGAAACTCCACCTTCCACCTCCCCTCACCTACTCCCCTACCAACTATCACTTCCACCCCACAGATAACTTACTCCTATGCACCTCCACCCACCACAGGCCCCCCTCACCTCCACTTCACAAGTCACTCACCCCCATTAACTTCCAACCACCACTCACCAAACACCCACTCTCACCTCCACTTCACAAGTCACTCAACCCCATTAACTTCCAACCACCACTCACCAACACCCACTCTCACCTCCACTCCACAGGTCACTCACCCCCAATAACTTCCAACCACCACTCACCAACACCCACTCTCACCTCCACAGGTCACACATCCCCATTAACTTCCAACCACCACTCACCAACACCCACTCTCACCTCCACTCCACAGGTCACTCATTCCCATTAACTTCCAACCACCACTCACCAACACCCACTCTCACCTCCACTCCACAGGTCACACATCCCCATTAACTTCCAACCACCACTCACCAACACCCACTCTCACCTCCACGCCACAGGTCACTCACCCCCATTAACTTCCAACCACCACTCACCAACACCCACTCTCACCTCCACTCCACAGGTCACTCACCCCTATGAACCTCCACCCACCACTCATTCGCACGCACTCTACCTACACGACGCCATTGCCACATAGATCACCCCTATGAACTTCCACCTACCAAACCCCACATCAACCGACTCTCTCCTTCACAAACAACCACTCCCCCTTTACAATTTTACCGATGGGTCATTGAGGACACACGACAATAAAACATGATTACATCGGTGTACAGTTGGCAAAATAAGTTAAGTACAGCGTTAAATACATATCAAACAGGTATAACCACTTGCAATGAAAGGGGGTACATTATATATTGAGCGATTCAAAAATGTTGATGACATATTTTGAAACTTTTCTTGTACACACACCCATAAGTTAATGTTTTCATCCATTCACTGTTCGCTATATCAAATGTATTCATCAACTACTTCTGCATTGTTATTGAAAGAAATAACATTCGCAAGTCTAAATATAGTAATACTTGCTTCGTTTTCATCAGAACAAATAAATAAGTCAAATATTCTTACAGAAGAGTATACAATTATATTAAAGCCCACTTTGAGCCTTCGAAACACTTACACTAGCTTCCCAAATGTAAAACAATAAATAATTAAATATATAAATATGTCTGGGATGCCTTAAAAAACCTACTTTCAGTTTTAGCATCTTAAAAGTTTTGATTGTGACCAGATAGGCAATATCCTCAAAATATTTTGGAAACAAAATTCGAAATGCTAGGTTTCCCTACTCAAGACTCATTGTCCCTTCTTTATTATAATAAGGTGATCAATAATGTCAATGATTTTGTAGTTAAAATTGCAAACAATAAATAGTGATACTAAGTTATTCAACCCATGTGATTCAACCAGTTTAACAACATGTAGCCAGTCTATTTATTTATGTTCTATTACTGTCGTTCTGTCCTTCTCCCAAATGTTTTGTATGGAAGGAAAATATGTATGAACATTGTTTTACAAACAAAATTATAAATAAACAAAACTAATATTGAGCCAATGGATATTGACTCCCGGTAGTGTAAATCAGTAACTTTATGAGACTGATAATTGTGCATGAATCAGATTGAATGAACCAAATGCAACGCAAGTATACCATAATTGTTCTACTAAAACAGTACCGGTATCATCCAATTATTTTTCACCAAAATTATACATTCTTTGTCAGTAATGACCTTAGAATATATATGAGAAGAATTATGATACACTGACTAATTATATTGAAAAACATATATTAAGTAACTAACATTCAATGTTACGGCTTCATAAGTCAACGATTAGGCCTACTGCCCCGTTCATCGTTCATCGGAAGTAAGCTTTTAAGCGTTCTTATTCACGACTGTAAAGTCTTGGTCATGCGTATGTGGAAACCGTTTAATGAAAAGTAACAAAACAGTGCATATAAGCTAGTGAATCCCAATAATATAATCTGTGTGACTCAATCAAAGTATGAATATGGTTCGCAAGCGTCTCATATTTCAGTCTCAAATTTGTCCACAAGTTGCTGTCTACGATTGTACATGTACTATACTATGAAGCCCGGATATTAGTGGGCACCATCAATGGCATTTTATAGTACCAAGTATAAAAGGTTAAAAGACCCATTCGCCTTCAACATATAAACATCTCGGTGAAATAAAATAAATCTATAAAGATTTATCTTTGAATGTGTGTGGAGGAGTCTGTAGAAAGCCGAATAGCCGAATGTGAGGGGGATATGCCAGGTGTGGGCTATTCGGCTTTCTACAGACTCCTTTTATCCTTATGTTGATCTGACCATTTTGGGAAGGTCAGTCACCAGGGTCCATAGTATTAGTGAGATGGGCCCATAATTCGGCCTTATAATTAGGGTTAGGTATGGGAAGGATCTGCCTTGTGTGACCAATCGGCTTTCTGCAGACTCCCATTTTTCTTTTGTTCTTATATATGTAATTTTTATTTGTATGTATGTAATGTATGTGTGTATACAGTATGCATGTATGTGTATGTATATGTATTTCTACAGGTATATGCAATTCTTCATATTTACATAAGTTACGATAGCAGTTTGAAAGGGATCTGCAAGTTCATTGATGTGTATCAAATTGTATATATGATTAGATTGTATTGTTAGGCATATTTCAAAGTATGTTCCTTAAAATATGGCAACAGGCAGTAGGATGGCAACACTTGTTGTATTTATATGCTAGTTAGCAACTCACAGATGATTTAGGACGAGTATTTAAGCCTCACTCTCCCCCTGTTTTCTTGTATTACCCTGAAGATGTCTTGAGAGAATAGACGAAAGCTTGGTGTTCCATTGTTTAAATTTTCCTAGCGAGTATTACTATATATATATATATATATATATATATATATATATATATATATATATACCGGTATATATATATATTGTGTACCGGTTATGTTATTGAATATTTACTTCAATTTCTTATGTTTGTTATTCATTAATCTAAAATATTATATTCAGCTTTTTTTTTTCTTTTTTTTCTTCTATGTGATTGAGGGAGGCAAAAGGCATAACTGCCTATAGCGAGTGCATCCCCCATAGTTGAAAGAGTGACAGGACCAAAATCAAGGGACGTTCGAGCCAAAATGCCTGGACACACGGAGTTTGAAGCAATTTAAGTCATAGGAAGAGGGAAAGACTGATTCTGGGAGAGAGTTCCAGAGCTCAGATGTTGAGTAGAAGAAAGTTTGAGAGTAACGTTTCACTCTTGGGTTGGAGAGTTGCACAGAGTAGGGGTGGGATTGAGTTGCAAGACGGGTACCACGTGCCCTACGTAAAGGAGGTGGTATGCACTGGGATAGCTCTGAGGAACACTGATTATTATAGTAGCGATAGAATAGCGAGAGAGATGCAACATTGCGGAGGGGAGAGAGAGATTGCAGAGAGTTGGTGAGTGGATGGGAGTTAATGATACGAAAGGCCTTCCTTTCAACTTTGTCTAGGAGAGCGGTGTGAGAGGAACCTCCCCACACATGTGAACAATACTCAATACAAGGGCGCACTATGCCCCTGTACAGAGCAAGAAGCTGTGCAGGGGAAAAGAACCCCCTAAGGCGGTTGAGCACACCCAGCTTCTGGGAGGCTGCCTTAGCAAGACTGGTAATATGGTCCTTCCAAATGAGAGCAGAAGAAAAAGAGACACCAAGAATATTGAGAGAAGATGAAGGGTTGATTTTGTATTGTTGAAGAATAAGGGATAGTCCGCTGGGAGATCCTGACGGGTAGATAGATGGAGAAATTGGGTATTGGAAGCATTAAAGTTAACAAGGTTTTCTCTGCCCCAATTGGAAATAGTATTTAGATCAGAATTTAACAGTTCTATGGCTTTATTACGTTTGTCGTTGAGGGATTGCTGGCTGGGGCGTTCTGAAATACTAATAGAGTAGTGTAAGGTTGAGTCGTCTGCGTATGAATGGATGGAAATTAAGGTACAGTTAAGGAGATCATTTATAAAAATTAGAAAGAGAATAGGAGATAGGACAGAGCCCTGAGGAACACCGGAGTTTATAGGGTGAGGAAGTGAACAATGGCTGTCCACAACCGCAGCTATGGAACGGCCGGAAAGGAAATTAGAGACAAAGGCACAGACGGAGGGATAGAAACCGAAGGAGGGTAGTTTAGAAATTAAAGATTTATGCCACACTCTATCGAAGGCTTTCGATATGTCTAGTGCAATAGAAAAACTCTCACCGAAGTCCCGAAAGGAGGATGACCAAGAGTTAGTAAGATATGAAAGAAGATCACCAGTAGAGCGACCCTTAAGGAAGCCATACTGGCGATCTGAGAGCACATTATGAGAAGAGAAATGCTTAAGAAATTTGGAAGCAAGAATAGTTTCAAAAACTTTAGAAAGACAAGAGATAAGAGCAATTGGACGATAGTTGGAGGGTTGAGAGCGGTCACCCTTCTTTGGGACAGGTTGAATGTGAGCAAACTTCCAGCATGAAGGGAAGACGTTAGAGGATAGACAGAGACGAAAGAGTTTGCCTAGGCAGGGAGTCAGCACGGAAGCACAGTTTTTGAGAACAACAGGAGGAACACCGTCCGGACCGTACGCCTTATTAGTGTTAAGCCGAGAGAGGGTAGAAAGTACATCTTTAGAAGAGATTAGGATATTAGGCATAAGTAAGAGAGAGGAGAGCGGAGAGGGAGGAATAGCACCGGAATCATCCAAGGTGGAGTTTCTAGCAAAAGTTTGAGCGAAGAGTTTAGCTTTGTCAGAGGAAGAAGTGATGGTTGTGCCATCAGAGTGGGAAAGGGGAGGGAAAGACGAGGAAGAGAAATTGTTGGAGAGGTTTTTGGCTAGATGCCAGAAAGCTTGGGAAGAGCTAGAGTTGGATAGTTCAGTGCATTTATTATTGATGAAAGAGTGTTTGGCAAGTCGAAGAACAGATTTGGCTTGATTCCGGGCAGAAACATATGAAGAATGAGAGTCTTGAGTTTTAAGGCGTCGGTACCGTTTGAATGCTTCCTCCTTATTGCGGATAGCTTGGGAATGGCTTCCAGACTTAAAGATAATCCGGTACACATCCCCATTGTATTTATAGCTTGAAGATCCTTCTCTAAACAAATACAACGAATTAATGATAGCCACATTAAAATGTGTCTGTACTTAAAGGGGTATGATAATTTTCAGTAGATACAGAAGTGAAAAAGAAAAAAAATATACCGGTATGTATTAAATTACCTATTACGTTCTGATATTCCAATGATGTATTGTATATAATGTATTACTGTTGTGCTTGTTTACAAGCAATCAACTCTACGATGATAAGATGCCAAGTTTCATTTACCGATATATTATTATTATTATTATTTATTATAGCTAAGATTATATCTCTCTCTCTCTTTCCCCCAAGGCATTCGAACCACTGTCAACGAATCATACACCATCATCATCAGCAGCTATTAGGGGTGCAATGCTGAACAAAGGCCTCCCTTAACCGTTTCTGTACCGCAACGTCCTTTTAACTTTATTCTGGCTACTATTAGACGATTTTGTTCAGTTTAAAAAGGGCTTTCAGCAATTAACAGGTTTCGAACTATGTACCGTAACCCTTTTTACTACTATAGATCCTTCTTAAACTGCTGAAAATAGTCTAAATATAGTAAGACAAATAATAAAAAGACGTCGCCGGTACAGGAGTTAACCTTTTCCATGACTTCCGAGATTTTGCCAACCGTTACCATGTTAACCCTGCAGTTATTTTCTATCTCGTCTCTCCACCTCTTGTCTGGTGTTTTCCTTTCACACTTTCCTTCTCTGGGGGTCCAGTCAGTTAGTCTTTTACTCCACCTATTGTCCTCTCTTTTTTATACATGTCCGGCCGATCTCCACTTCTGCTCTCTTATCATTTTTAGAATATCCTTGACATTAGGTTGCTCTCTTACCCACAATGCTCTCTTCCTATCTCTAAGAGTTACTCCTAACATGGATCTTTCCATTGCTCCCTGTGCATTTCTAAGCTTATTCGTTGTTGATTTTGTTAGTTTCCAACTTTCAGATCCATAGATCTTGGTTGGTAGCACACACTGGTTATATATGTTTACGCTTAAGGCATATTGGTAGTGAACTTTTCATTATATTCTTCTGTTAGCTGAATGCTCTCCATCCTAGAGTGATTCGCCTTATTATTTCACATTTATTGTCTTTTGTTAGTTCCAATACTTGGCCAAGATAATTACATTTTTCCATTTCCTCTAGAATTTCGTTATCAATCCTAAATATTCTATGTTGAACATTATCATAACTTTAGATTTACTCCTGTTAATTTTTAGACCTACTTTAAGACTTGCTGCATTGAGATCATTGAGCATTTCTTGGAGCTTTTCTGCTTTATCTGAATTAAGACAATATCTTCTGCAAATCTGACATTATTTCCCTTTGATTTCCATGCAAATTTGCCGACGATTTCTTCAAAACAAGCTGTGAATAGCTTGGGTGAGATTGTGTCTCCCTGCTTCACTCCTTTCCCAATCTTTAATTTTTCTGTATCTTGGTGTAATCAAACCACAGCAGTGCCTTTTACATATATATTATCTAAGAGTTTTATAAGTTTTATTTGTCCTTGTTCATGTAGTGAGTTTGCTATACCTGTTATCTCTACCGAATCGAAGACCTTCTCATACCTACCTATGTTCACCTATGTGGAGTTCGCCACTCTTGCTAGTGGCACCGAAGAGCGCACCGCCCTTCGTTGTTGTTTGAGAATTGGTGTAGCAGACTATTCGAAGAGGTGGAGCGCACCCTTGTGAAGATGGGCTCGTCTGGCACTTTTTGTAGTTCGACATCAAGAGCTCTCTTAAAGCTGTCTAACGAGACACCTCTCATGTCTCTCACTCGCCGCGGGAGTTTGTTGAAGAGACGTGTTCCTCTATGTGATAACCAGCCCTCTCGCAGAGAGCCCATAGCCCCCCGATTTATCATCTTGGGGATATCGCATTCCCAGCCTCTCCTATCATTGAATTTCATTGCTATTGGTGTATGTAGATTTGGTACAAAACCCTCTGCGATTTTCCACGTATATATTATTAAGTATCGTTCCCTTCTACGTTCCAACGAATACAGTTTTGTTATTTTAAGCGATCCCAATAGTGTAACTGTTTTACTGAGTTTATATGTGAGGTGAAGTTCCTTTGTACACTTTCTAAGTCATTAATTTCACCTAATTTGTATGGGGATATTAATACGTTACAGTATTCTAGCCGCGGTAGCACAAGGGATTTGAAGAGTGTTATCATAGGCAATTCACCGCGAGTTTTAAATGTTTGTAGAATCCAACCTGTTAGCCGTTTCGCAGCTGCAACTTTGACCTGGTTATGTTCTTTGAATCCCATATTTTCAGACATTATCACCCCAAGGTCTTTCACATTGTCTTTACGTTCTATTATGTGATTGGATTCTGTTCTGTAACTTGTGCTCTCTTTAACGAAATCCTTATCTCCGTATCGTATTAATTGAAATTTGTCTTCATTAAACTGCATGTTATTTTCCCTGGTCCACTGGAACACCTTATTTATGTCCTCTTGCAGCCGGCCCGTGTCTTCCTGTGTCTTTACTATCATACTCAGTTTCGTGTCATCCGCAAAGGAGGATACTGTACTGTGTCTTGTGTTGGCATCTATGTCACTTATTAGAATGAGGAAGAAAAGGGGCGCTAGTACTGTTCCTTGGGGAACTGAGCTTATGACGCCTGAAGGCTCAGATGTTACTTGGCTTACTGCTACTGATTGTATTCGGTTCACGAGGAAGTTGTATATCCACCTTCCGATTTTACCTGTTATCCCTTTTGCTTTAAGTTTGTGTGCAATAATACCGTGATCACATTTATCAAATGCCTTAGCAAAATCGGTGTAGATGACGTCCACGTTTTTCTTTTCTTCTAGGGATTTAAGAATTCTGTCGTAGTGTTCCAATAGTTGCGAGAGACATGATCTTCCTGCTCTGAACCCATGTTGACCAGTGTTGTGTAGTTCAATTTTTTCCATAAATGTTGAGATTTTGCCTCGCAGGAGCTCGAAATTTTTAATGATGTGGGAAGTCAGAGCTACTGGGCGATAGGTTTTTGGTAGTGCTTTACTCCCTCCTTTATGCAAAGTGGCAATTATTGCGTTTTTCAAACTATCCGGTATTTCTCCAGTGTCTAGACTCCTTCTCCACATTATAGCCATGGGTTTTGAGAGGTTTTCCTTACATTTCTTTATTAGGATTGAACTCCACGAGTCTGGGCCTGGTGCCGAGTGGGATGGCATGTTGGCGATGGCTTCTGCTATAGCTTTTGGTCCGAAATTAATGTCCAGAATCTGGGGGGTTTCCGTGGGGGGATTATTCATGAAAAATTAATTTTGGTCTCTGATTGCTTTTGTTTCGTCAGGCTTACTGAAGGCTTTTTGATACTGTAGACGTAATAGTTCACTCATTTCCTTTTTGTCCCCTGTGAATGACCCATCATCTTTACTTAGTGGGCCGATGTTTGATGTGGTTTTAGTTTTATGTTTAGCGTATGAAAAGAAGTACTTTGAGTTTTCCTTTATGCTTGCAATAGCTTTGCTCTCCTCTTCTATTTGTTGTAGCTCATAGGAGATTTTTAGTCGTTGTTCAATTTCCACAATTTCTCTATCTATTTGGATCTTTTGTCTTTCCTGTAGACTTTGTTGTGTGCGTCTTTGTGTTAGTAATTTTCTTCTTCTGTACAGCTTCCTTCTTTCCCGTTCTTGTTTGCTTCTTCGTCTTGTTTGTCTTTCTGGTATGTGGTGGCTACAGATTTGGGTCATGGTTTCCGTTAATAGGACTAGGCATTCTGATGGTGTCCGGTTGTTCATTAAATCTTCCCAGTCTATTTCCTCCATAGTCTACATAAGCTAACAAAGAGGAATATTATACTCTGAGGTTTTCTCTATTATCTGGTATATTGTATGCAAGTGATTCATGGTTGAATAGGCCTTCCACTTATAAATCCTTCCTCTCCCCGTGATTGATTTTCATCTAAAATTGTATCTAACTTGCAGTATTTGTGAGGATTTTAGAGAAAAAACTTGTAAATAACTGATAACACACTAATGGGACGTTGCCGAGATCTTTCTTATCGCCGTTTTTTGTAAAGTAGAGTTAACATTGCATTGAACCAAGCTTCTGGAACATCCCGCTTACATAAACATTGGGTGAATAGCTCAGCTATTGAAAGATTGATTTTGATGGGTATAAAGACAGATTAAGAGTTGAAATACAATCCGACAAGAAAATGATAGATAGATAGACTTATCAATATACCGTATACATACAATATAAAGATAGACACACAAGAATCAAACAGAATAAAGGCGGTGTCACACGAGCGATTTTTCCGTCAATATTTACGAGCAATTTTAGTCTGGCAGGCTTAGAATTTAATTTATATGAAAAATCTGTCACCAAACATTTTCAACCTTCAGTCTAGTTTCCGATCCCAATGTGAAAAAGCCTCAAAATACCACTCTTGCTCGTCAAAAATTGCCGGAAAAAGCGCTCGTGTGACAACGGCTTAACACACATGGATAGATCAAATCCACAGGCGAGTTATCGAAGACCTTCAGAGATCAGTGTACTATATTAGTAGATTACACTTGGCTTAGTAAGGGTCTCTCGTAATCAAAGAGAGAAAACATATCTTAAGGGGGGTCACCGGCTTTATTTTTTATCTTTCTCTCCGTTTCTCTCTTTTCCTGGCTTGTATCCATTCGGCCCCATTCAGCCAACTGTTTTAAGACGTTTATCCTCATCCAGGTGTCGATTTCTTCCTGGCGAGCGATACCGAGCCAGCATTGTTTGGAGAAATCCGGCTTCGCCGGAGACATTTTTCTATCGAAAAATTTGCAAATTTAGCTTGCTGTCAAAACAAAAATATATATATGCTGGCTCGCGGAAAATACTGTCACCTGGATGGAGGTAAACTGCTTAAACCAGTAGGCTGAATGGGGCCGAATGGATACAAGCCAAAGAGAGAGGGAGAGAAAGAGAAAAATAGGGAGGTGGGGTCCCTTAAAGGTTTGGCTCCAAGGCTACAAAATGTCCTTCCTAAGCAGAATACAATAGTATAACGATAGCCAGACTAACCGGAGTCATGGCCCGACACCCACAATGACTTAACACATTTACTTTGATTAATCACCTTGTCTAGGGTACGAATTCCGCTACACTAGTTTAGTGTTCTCTGCTTTATTTCATACAAGTGGAAATATGCGTGTCACTCTTAACTCTTAAACTCTTAAACTGTCTTCGTAGCGCAATGGATAAATGCACTGAATTTCGGTGTGAGCATCCTAGCTTCGAATCCCTGGACTGCCACATGTATTTGTTGATTTCATTAATTGAGTTTAGGAGTAAAGTCGGTTGGTGGAGGTAACATAATAATTACATTAATTTCAATTATACCGTATTTTATTTTTTTCAATAATAATAATATCATCATCATCATTATCACCATTAGTAGTTCAATTAAATTCAATTCAATTGTCTTTATTTCATAATATATACAAAATTTACATTCATGTACATATTACATATCCATTAAAATAATTTAGAAAAGTAAAATAGCTGAAAAGGTATACACATGAATTCCTACAACTCTTGTTTATTTACAGTATAGCCTATAATCAAATATATATTTTATTATATCATCTTTAGCAACCGCATTTAATTATGAATAATTATATGGCATGCTAGATAGACCGAGGAAGCATCACCTTGTATTTGGATCATAAGACACGGGAGCACGTCGTTCTTCGTGTCGCTGAACCCATAGGATTCTAGAGTAGATTGTGTTAAGATCATACTTCCATACATCAATATTATATGTCTTATGAAATAGATTTTCAACATTGTTTATAAAAAGTCCAGACTGCAAGTATTGCCAATTAGTATTAATTATAAGATTATTAGACTTGGCTATTCTGTGAAAATATCTTGCCTGAATAAGAGCAACGTGATGCTTCGGCAGTAATTGTTCACATGACTCTGCCACCTCATGGTTACTGGTATAGAAAGGTACACCAAGGATCCGCTTCATTGACTTGTTGATAGCTAAGGCAAAAGTTTTGAAGATACCTGTAAAAAAAAGTCTTACAATTGTTCCAGAGTGGAAGTCCAAAGTCTGACTTACAATACGCATTGTATAAAAATAAAGTGTTTTCTTATCAACATATGAAAAAATTCTAATTACTGTATTAAAACTTGAATAAAAAAAATTCAGCCTTAAATCAACATCATCATTGTCATGTAGAGAAGAAGAGATCACATGGCCCAGATATTTAAACGATTTTACTAGGTCTAGTTCATCATGATGTAATTTTATAGTATTACCCGAAGATTGGTTTCCTTGCCTTTTAAATTGCATGCATTTTGTCTTGTTTTTATTAATAATCAAACCATGTTTTTCTAATTCAATTTTCAATTTAATATACAATTTGTCCATATCATCATGTTCGTGAGCAATAAGAGCTATATCGTCGGCATAGGCCAGAATATTAATTGTTGTTATTCCCAGTTGACACCCTTGATTCATATTAGACAGTTCTTCTAAAATATTATCTATATATAGTTTAAATAAAAAGGGGGATAGTATTCCTCCCTGCCTTACTCCCCTCTCCACATAATAAAAGGATCCCTGGTGCCCCTTCCATGTCACATTACCTAATTGATTTCTGAGGTAATGCATAAGAAAATACACTACGTCCACTGGGACTCCCTTATTCAATATTTGTTCACCCAATAGACAATGATTTACATAATCAAATGCCTTGGACAGATCAATAAATGTTATGAATCCAGAGTAATTTTTATGAGAGTAATTGAACATCAATTCTTTTAAAACAAAACGTGCATCAGTTGTCGACACTCTTCTTTTAAATCCAAATTGTTTATGGTTTAAACAAACTTTTTCCTCAAGTATATCCAGTATATGAATTTCGAAGAGTTTCAACAAGCAGGAAGACTGCATAACAGGTCTGTGATTATTATATAAAGTAACATTACCCTTTTTATCTTTAACTATTGGTGTTATATTTCCTTTTAGTATATGAGTTGGTAGATAACAATGACTGAAGCATACATTGAAAAAATATGACAGAATCGCAAGAACGTTATATGATGCATTCTTCAGAAAAAACGAGTGTAATCCATCATGCCCAACGCCAAAATTGAATTTACAAATTGCTCGCTTCAATGATATATGCGAGGTTACAACATTCATTTTCCTACCTTCTTTCCACTTCCTTTTAAACTTATTCATAAAATCATTTTTACCGATTAATTCAGGATCATCGCTATGCACTAAATACATATTAGAAAATATGTGTATAATTTCATTAGGATCCGAATGACAATCAATGATATTTGTAGTTTTTTCTTTACCTCTTTTGATCTTTACTTCCTTCCAAAACTGTTCCTTATTTTTCAATCGAAACTTATCAATAATAGACTTACATATTTCTTTATTTTCATTTTGATTACATTTTGTTAGTGCTTGCTTAAACTTACTTCTTGATTCAACCATTTCTGTATACTCAGGACTATCTCGAGATTTACCTTTAGCTATCCATTTCAAAAAGCAATTTCTAGCTATTGTATGATGGTTTTTAATTTCGCGGTTCCAACCTGGGATTATTTTAAATTTATTTGTAATGATACATTTTTTCCTATAAGCTTCAGACGAATCAGCAATTGCAATACTTATTGATTCTGATTCATACAAGCAATCTATCCATTCTAAATGTTGTTGATGATGACAGCCAAGTACGGAACATTGCAATACTGGATGATCAATGAGAGAAGACAACTTTAAACACACTAACTCATTAATATTATCAAATTCATCTTTTGTAAGCGCACCCCAGTTGATATAAGATTTATCATGGTTATCAACATCTATCGATCTTACATAACTTTTGTTACGATTTATCGAATCATCTGCAGAGGTTATTCGGAGCTTAAATACAATTGGAATATGATCAGATCCAATTATATGATCTAAAACATTTATATTGTTAACTGTTACAAGTAGTAGTAGTAGAGGTGGTAGTAGTAGTAGTAGTAGTACTATTAGTAACAACAGTAATAATAATGAAAGCATATACTAATAACAATACTTATAAAGATACCCACATGGCATTAATTGTCATTTGGCTGTGTAAACCTATCCATATGAGCAACCACTCCTTAACCCGGGAACTGTGGGGAGACTCTTAAGAGTTCCCCCGGCGGACTGCGGGAAGACTCTTAAGAGTCAGAGAAAAAAAAAATCAACTAAAAAAAAATATATATTTTTATTTTTTGATTTTTTTATTTTTTGGGGGCCCCTGGGCCATGCAAAATCTCAGTCCTCTACCTCCCCTCCTTCCCCACTTTCCTCCTCTCCTTCAGTTATCACCTATTTTCCCTGTTATTCCCTTATTCTGAGGTATATTTTCGTGCTAACATTAGTGAGTTGCAAGCAGGGCGTTGTCATCACTGATGGCAAGCGAGTGCAAGAGAGAGAGAGAGAGAGTATCGATCGACTGTGTCTCAGTGGCCTTTGGGGAAATTGGCGGGAAAGCAGCTTGCCTCACCCATACATTATACAACTCGCGGGCTATATCTCCGATTTTGACCATCCAAACGCTGTTTTCACTCGTTTTATTGTTGTTTCAGGTTAATACCTTTATAATCAACCCATAATAGGCGCATATGGATAAGTATTAATGCTATTAATGGTAAAAATGAATATTTTAGTGACGGAAACACCTCAAATACATGCGCACAGGGAGAGGTGTCTAATTACCCCCATGCGCACTTGTTAGGTTAAGCCGGTATCACACGAGAGCTTTTATAGTCAACATTCGATAATCAAAAAATGTCTGGCAACATTTATGAAATAACTTGTGCTGGTATCGGAAACTAGACTGGTGATAGATGAATTTAGGTAACAGATATAAAATAAATGTTTATACCTGATTAGCTGCCAGACCAGTGTTGAGCAAAAATGTTGAGGGAAAAAGTGCTCGTGTGATACCGGCTTTAATGAGCTGGGAAACTAAAATGATAATAGATACATGGGCTACAGTGTACAAGGTTTATTTAACAGTATCGCTCACTGGGCAGTATTTATTAAGTTAATTGCTGTGTTTTTTCTTTCTCATTATAAAAATAGTCAATCCCGGCCAATCCCCGATGGCGCGCCACCAACATTTTTTAGTAGCCCTCATTTTTCACCCACAGGGTCACCTGCTTTTTTTTTTTTATCTTTCTCTCCTTTTCTGGGAAAAATGGTTCACTCTTGGGTTACAGAGTTGGACAGAATAGGGGTGGGATTATGTTGAAAGGCGGGGGCTCCCCACTTTCCATAAAGAAGGAGGTATACTCTGAGAAAGCTCTGAAGAATATTGATCATTTTAATAGCGATAGAAGAGTGATAGTGATGCAGGGGAACAATACTCGATACATGGGCGGTGCGCACCGTGTCTCGGTACAGTTTGTATGTGTTTTCTGAACTGTCGAATCTCCAGTTTGTATGCGTTTTCTGAACTATCGAGATTCGACAGTCATAAACAGATGCGATGTCGTTAAATTGATGTATGTTCCTTGAGTAGCCTATTAGGGTTTATGATATTTGCTAGGTGTGGCATACTTAAGAACTACCGTAATAACACTGGTCATTATATAGCAATAAAATAACAAACTATTCACAGTTTTTGGGTACCATTATGTCATCAGAACCAATTTCTGACAATAGCCTTTCTTCTACTCAGGCTTCTTTGTTTTCTCTTTGTCATTTTGTGAGCTTATGACCTGTATGTCGACACTAGCTTAGAGACCTTGGTAGAAAGGAAAGGTTTCAAAGGAAAAACTAATTTTAGAGATAGCACTCCAATAAGTAAAACTATGATCTTTCCCAGTTGTGTGGTGATCTTGCTGATAGTCTTAGTGGTTTGAACGTTGAGTGTCTCGATTGTTGAGGGTGAACGACATAATCAACAAATATCCGAGTCTTGTCTCTAATTGGACAGTCACCTCAGTTGGCTACCACATTAACATTTTGATATGACGACAATGTCCCTGGAGAATATTATGACAATATCAGTTATTAACGGCAACTTTAAATGATGAAGGCTCCTATCGAATAACAGACTGTTATGACAAAAAAGTAAAAAGGAAATCAGAGAAGCCCCCAATAAGTTCAACATCACGACAACACTGACTTCGAGAGCAACAACTACCATAAGCAAAGTAGCCTTGACCCAGATAGAAGAAGAAAATACCCTAACCCTGGGCACTCAACGACAGCCTCACCAACATAAACTTGGCATCCTTTTTTTAGGTAACCTTCCTCAGCATCACTTGGGCCGCACCCTCGTTCTGAATCAAATTAATTTGGCATCCCCTGTGAGTCTCCAGGAGAGATCAGCAACCCTTTCTCTGATGCTAAACCCAAGAAACAGAAGAATAATAAGTATAAAGCCAGGTCCCATGCACTAACAGAAAGAGAAGAGACGAGTTCCCGACATCCATGATACACTTGGGAAAAATATTCACCACCTCAATATACATTGAGTTAAGCTGTCTCTGGTTGTCAGTCCCTACTTTATCTTAAAGAAATATCCCCACTCCACCATACGCTGTCTTAGAGTAAATTGAAGACTCACTGATATCGAATATATTTGACATCTCCGTGAATAACCTCTTCTTTATCTTTGGATATTTCGCTTTATTTTGCCATACAACATCCACTCGCCACACTTTAATTATGTATTTACTGTATTCGGCCTGATCGATATCCAAATACTGCACATAATTCTCTCGGGTTCTATTCATCCTCTTGTTATTTACACTTGTATTTGAAGGCCTGATTTGCTTAAAACTTACTTCTATCATTCTGTAAATATTTCAGAATGTTTGCATTCACAAACCTATGTAATCTTGCCTATAACATCTATGCACTACTCTTAGTATTTATATTACATATATATATATATATCTGTATTGTAACCAATATTACTTATGTTAAATTAACCTTGTATACCCAAGCACATGTATCTGTTCTAGTCTAAGTCTCCCAGCTCAGTTAACACCTACTGTCCCAGCAACGTATGTTGGTCAACAGTAAAAAAGTCACTGGTCAGTACCAGCGACGGACGATGTCCGTCAATAATATGCGGTCCTTCTAACAGCCCGCCCGTATTGATCGGTGCCTGGTACCACGACGTTCAAGTACTGCTCTAAGACCTTGGCAACACTTCTCAGCTTATATCCAAGCGCCCACAGGCTAGGAGAGGCAGTATTCCTCCATCTTTTGATGTGGAAGGGTGTTCTCTCTCGACTCTGAAGCCATTTTGGCCAAATTGTTTGGTACTGGAGGGTACATTTATGGTAATACCCTCTGGTACAGTAGGGGTTAAGGACTGCACGCTCATATGGAAAATTGTATACGACCTTGGGGACTTCTGTGTCTGGTCGGTATCTTACAAACGAACTGAGCATAAGTATTTAAGACTAGTGGCTGCAAAACCGTGAAGTAAGGTTGGTATAATGTTAAGGGACCCCACCTCGCTTGTTTTCTCTTTCTCTCCCTCTCTCTTTGGCTTGCATCCATTCGGACCCATTCAGCCTACTGTTTTAAGACGTTTATTCCCATCCAGGTGTCAATATTTTTGTTTTGACGGCAAGCTAAATTTATACATTTTTCGATAGAAAAATGTCTCCGGCGAAGCCGGATTTCTCAATACAATGCTGGCTCGATATCGCTCGCCAGGAAGAAATCAACACCAGGATGGGGATAAACGTCTTAAAACAGTTGGCTAAATAGATACAAACCAGGGAAAGGGAGAAAAGGAGAGAAAGATAAAAAAAAAAACCGGTGACCCCCCTTAAGTGTTTTAATCAAGGAATATTGCTTCAATTATACGGCACATTAATTAGCGAGCCACTTTACGTGGTGAACAGTGTAATAGATAATTTGTCAACTGGGAAGCTGTAATTTTCCCCAAACCGATCGATTGCTTGATTGTCTGAGAGAACACACCTATAGATACTACTACCATTGCTCTCTTTGCGGTTCCTGTCTTTTCTCTATGCCTTTCACTGCCCACATAGTCTTCCAGATATTAAGGGAGCCCACCTCGCTTTTTTTCTTTCTCTCCCTCTCTCTTTGGCTTGTATCCATTCGGCCCAATTCAGCCAACTGTTTTAAGACGTTTACCCCCATCCAGGTGTCAATATTTTCCTGGCAAGCGGTAGCGAGCCAGCATATATATGTTTGTTTTGACAGGAAGCTAAATTTTTAAATTTTTTGATAGAAAAATTTCTCCGGCGAAGCCGGATTTCTCCATACAATGCTGGCTCACTATCGCTCGCCAGGAAGAAATCGACACCTAGATAGGGATAAACGTCTTAAAAGTTGGTTGAATGGGGCCGAATAGATACAAGCCAGGGAAAGAGAGAAAAGGAGATAAAGATAAAAACAAAAAAACGGTGACCCCCTTAATCCCACAGGCTCAACCCTATTATCTCCATTAATTCGTTTTTTTCGCTCTCATAAACATTCCCCTTCCTCTACATTGCCCTTGTACCTTACAACAACTGCAGCGCGGTTATGTCACGTCCTTACAGCAACTGCAGTTCAGTCAAGCCACGTCTGGGTGCGGTGGTGCCACGTCCTTACAACAAATGCAGCGCAGTCAACCCACGTCCTCATAACAACAACTACATTGCAGTCAAGACATGCCATCACAACTGCAGTTCAGTCAAGCCAAGTCCTCACAACAACAACTACAGTGAGGTGGTTCTACGTCATCACAACAAGAACTGAGAGTTCAGTCAAGCCATGTTCTCACAACAACAACTGCAGCGCGGTGGTGCCACGTTTTCATAACAACAACTGTAGCGCGGTGGTGCCACGTCTTGACAACAATAACTGCAGCGTGGTGGTGCCAAGTGCTCACAACACCTACAGAGTGGTGGTGTTAACGTCCTAGCTCCCTTCCCCCTTCCCCCTCCTACACGCACAACACACGTGAGGCAGGAACTTCTCTCGCGCACAATCAATACTCAGTCGTGCTTCCTGGTGTGGGCGGCGCTTGCACATTCATTCAAGCATTTTTGTTTCCCTACTTACACGTTCATGCAGACAGACACAGGTGAATACAATAATATTGATTACTGTGGTTTTGGTAGGAAATGGGGAGTGATACTGAAAACCTAAAAGCACGAGCTCGGGTTTCGGATAACCTCATAATCTGATTTGCGATGGGAAGTGAAAGAGCGATAGCTATATGAGAAGAGAGAGAGGAAGATATAGAACTATAGAGAGCATGGAGAGAACTAGGGATACAGACAGGAGAAGGAGACCGGGAGAGTAACAGGGAATGAAGAAGAGAGGTAGAAAGAGAGAAATTGAATGAGGGATGAAGAAAGGTGGGGTGGAAGGCGGGAGAAAGGGAGATGCATAAAGGGAAGTGGGAAAGAAAGAGGAAGGAATAATGAGAGAGAAAGAGGGAAGCCGTCTGGTAACCGTGTGATGCAGGGGTGACGTAATCGGAGAAAGAACTGGTAGCGAAGGGTGGAGGAGGGAGGCACAGAAGAGGGGGGAGGGGACGGAGGAGAAGGGTTTTGGTAAGGGGAGGGATGGAAGGGCAGAAGAGATGAGAAGGAAGAGGAGGAAGGCACATAAGAGATAAGAGGGGAGGGGAAGGTGGAGAGGGTGGGGTACTGGTATGGGGAGAATGGGAAGAGGAGGGATGATATGGAGTACCGGTACTGGTTAGGGGAGAGAGGGAAAATGAGATAATGGAGTATTAGACTAGTAAAGGGAGAGATGGAGTACTGGTAAGTGGAGAGAGGGAAGGGGAAGGAGGAGAGGATGGGTACTGGTAAGGAGAGGGTGGAGTACTGGAAAGGAAGAGTACTAGAGTAGGAAGGGGAAGGAGGAATACTGTATATGAGATCAGAGTGCAGGGGAAAGAGGAGAGAGGTAATAGTAAGGGTGGGGACGGAGGGGGTTAGGTAGGGGGAGTCGGAGAAATATGGTGAAAGAGGATGAAGGTTGACCACTGAGGGTCCAGGTAGGAGAAAAGAAGGAAGGAAAGGAAGGCAGATAACTGAGAGTGGATGCAGTTGAGAGAAAGACAGAGGAATAGTTCATACCTCAAAGACCTTGCGGTCCGTGCCAGAGAGATATTCGAAGTGAAGAGAATATGCAAGATACTAGCTACTCTTTTCTTAAACTGATCTACTGAAGAACTATATACAACTTCTTAGAGAAGTATATTCCAGGGAGAACAGACCTTAAAATATTATGTGAAAAGTGTCCACACATACGGTACTAGTGCTGAACCTCTTCAATTATGCTTTCCAGCCATTGTTCCGTATTGTATTCATATTGAGGCAAGACATTTTGCTATAATCAACATTGCAAACCTATTCAGTATCTGGTACAGGGCGGGTCTTTTTGGACCTGCCCTGTTTCACTCCATTAGTTTGAAGATTTTAAGACATTTCACCTCAGTTTGTCAATAGTAAGACGCTTCACTCTAGTAAGGTGTCGATTTTTTCAGGGCGAGCGCTAGTGAGCCCACAAGTTAAAAAGAAACCAGCCTTAGGCCAGTACCCTTTTTTATTTTTCTATACCAAAAAATTTACATGAGCCTATTTAGTTTGAGGCGATTTTGTTAGTCTAGGGGTAAATTGCATATGAATTGCTCGAAAATGGCTGGATCAATCAATACCATTAATACTTAAACAAAATAGCATAATGACCACCACGACGTTGCATCAGATAGTGTTAACTCCTTCTGTACCGGCGACGTCTTTTTAATCATATTCTAGCTATATTTCGACGATGTTATTCAGCTTATAAAGGGCCTCAAGCAAATAACAGTCTACGAACTATCTCACTTAACCCTTTTTACTACCACAGATCTTTCTTAAGCTGTACACAATCGTTTAGATATAGCTAGAATATAATTGAATAGACGTCACCGGTACAGAAGGAGTTAAGTAGAGACTCCATCTGTTATACCGAGAACAGATCAATGGATGGATTGGAAGAGACTCCATCTGTTATACCGAGAACAGATCAATGGATGGATTGGAAGAGACTCCATCTGTTATACCGAGAACAGATCAATGGATGGATTGGAAGAGACTCCATCTGTTATACCGAGAACAGATCAATGGATGGATTGGAAGAGACTCCATCTGTTATACCGAGAACAGATCAATGGATGGATTGGAAGAGACTCCATCTGTTATACCGAGAACAGATCAATGGATGGATTGGAAGAGACTCGGTAAAGGTTACCCAAATGTTAACTTGACCTTTTCAATATTGTCTCATCAGGTTGTTGATGAAGTTATGCAACAGACTTCTTGTATACATGTGTGTGTTTGTGTGTATGAGAGAGAGAGAGTTATATAGAGATACACAGACTGTACAGACCTTGCGGTCCCTACTAGGCAGTCCGGACTTCATTCTACATGGGATTTGCTAGAAAGTAGAAGGTAATGACAGCAGAGCAAAAGGCTCTCTACCCACTCTCCACTCCGTCCAACCTTGGGTCGGCAGAAAACAAGGCCCCCAGCAGAATGAAAACATTTCTACTGGAAAATTCATATTACAGAACGACGTTGAGAAATATTGTGTACTACCGATACTTAGCCTAACATTTATTTATTGATTTATGCTTTTTGTTTTTATTAATATATTTGTGTTTACCTATAATACTCTAACCTCATCAAAATGGATGTCTAGTCTCCTTTTGAATGTGTCAATTGTATTACATTGTAGGCCTACAACTTTCTCTGGCAATTTCTTCCACTCGTTGACCACACTGTAGGTGAAAAATGCTTTGTAACATTGAGATTCGCCCATATGGTTTAACATTTCATTCCATTTCCCCAAGTTGATCAACTATTATTGATTTTGAACAGTGCATCTACATCAATTCTGTCAAAAGCCTAATACAGTTATGAGAAATTCAATTAGTTGACCACGCAATCTTCTGAATGTTTTTTTTTGTTTTAATTTTGTGTGTTATCAACTTTGTTGCTCTATGCTGCACTGACTTGAGTTTCTAAATGTCCTTGTTCAGATAAGGAGATCAAAATTGCATGCCATATTCAAGATGAGGCATCACTATGCTTTTACATTAAGGTACCGTACCATAGTGCCTTTTGCCTCCCTCAATCACATAGAAAAAAAAAAAAAAAAAAAAAATAGTGTTCTCATTTTTATAATCAAAATGTATTTGTATTAATCCCAATGCTCTATTGGCCTTATTTGCAGCTGCTGCATATTGATCTGAGGTCTTTAATTTTGCAGACAGTACAAACCCAAGGTCTTTAACTAATGCAGTTGTTTTTTATTGTTTGTCCTTTCATATTATATTATATTTTGTGTTTTTATTACCTATTTGTAAGACCTGACATTTGTCAACACTGAATGGCATCTACTATTTTTCTGACCACTCAACTATATTACTGAACTCTTTCAGTGGCTAAATTGACCTTGGCCTAAATTGACGTTCATTCTCTGCACATTGTCATGTATAAACAAGAGCTAGAACGTAATACAATGCTAAATCTGTGGAAGCACAGTAATAGAGCTTTCCAATGACATCTGATCCATCTTTGTAAGACGTCTGGTTGTCTTGCAACGTTCTTGCAAATTGTGAAGTTCTCCCCAGGAGACCGTAATAATTATCCCATAATTACGTAGATGTGAACGCCTTCCTCTGCTCCCATTTTATTGTTACAAACGTATATGTGTAGAGATAAATTAATTAGTCACTCCTCCTTGTATTATCCTTAGATTAATCAATAAATGTGTGTTTCACCTGTTGAGAATAGTTCCTGTCTTTCGTAGAGTTTAGTCGCCTCATGCCATACCGCTTACGTCTCAGGAGAAAGTTTTCGGTGCATTAGACTAGTATCAGTCTCCTTGACACCACACGTATCTTGCCAGATTGTGCAGAGTTACTTCATGTGATATTGTATTGATCTATTACCGGTATCATGGATAATCTTTATTAATATACCTTTTGCAAGGTAGCGATTCTAAGGTTTGGTAATGCTAAGGGACGAGTAATGAAGTGTGCACGAGGCACCCCAAGAACTGTTCTCTCAACAGATCCTATGTTGTGTAATTATTTATCTGACTGATTATGTCTTCGACGAGTGTATATATATATAGAGACTACTGAGACAAGAAGACGTACCCACGAGGTCTGGTAGTGTTATATCTTGAGACAACCCATTGTGTGTATAAACCAAGTGGTCATTAAGTATATGTAGGAGTCCATCTACAGTATATACAGTATATATTACCCAGCCCCTTTGGTTCTGACAGACCGAGTATATACTTGATTTTCACGCTGACGAAAGAGCGTGAAAGTTCCTTGTTCTATGTGAGTATATATTTGAATTACCGGTAAATAACTTATGAACTCTATAGAAGCTGTATATAAATCTTGTCTCTAGTGTTCTGCCATTGAGTTTAGCCGAGAGTCCATGTATGACCACTTCTTTCCTTGCCGTGTTTAAATGCAAGAGTTATTATAATTTTAAGTAATTCATCTGAATAACCACTAGTCTAATCATATAACTATATTAAGGATACTCCGCAGTGCATTTAATCTATTTTCTGTATGTACCTATTTATGAGAATTGCTGTGTTAACCTGAGTTTACATCTTAATTCGGAGTATCCTATTTCATCTGTTATTGTAGATTAATACAACGCTCAAGTCCTGCATACATTGGAAAGAAGAGCTACCTTACATCCCAGTGTGTCAATAATGATCTTAAGGCCCTATTGACTTGAGATGGATGTGCTCATGGGGAATGCCAGTATCAACTAGTGTGCATATGCCATAAAAGGTATCGTCATTAGGCACTTAACCCACTGGATACCAGCGACGCATCACGTGCGTCGGCAATGTATGTAACGCTAAACCCCAGCGCCACATACGGTTCGTCGCGGTTAATTACTCCGGTCCTATGACACCTAGAGGGCTCAGATTTGTATGGGAACTGTGTAAGTATGCCACGCAACAATGCCGATGGTTGAAAACCCTTAAAGTCCAGCCGCTTGCGCGTGAGCATGCAAAAACCTGTTTTTGCATGTTTTTGCCTACCCATTTCCCCTCTTGTAATTCCGACTTTCGGGCGCCCCGTAGGACCCCTTAATGACCTAGGAGATCGGTTGTGGTTTTTCCTTCATTGCTAACCCATTCCTCGTGTTTTCTGGAGAAAAAAATGTTTACAACCTGCTGGTCCTGGGGTGTACATTTATTATTAATTAGCTGGTGCTCAGTGGGTTAAAGAACTGATATTAATAGGCAAGAGTTGTTACAGTATAGTTATATTTAGACCTATATATATATATATGTACTTGTGTATGTAATTATATATGTATCCGTATATGTACTTGTAAATGTATTTGTACCGTTTGTCCCTGATCGAGGTATAAGAAGTAGAATTCTGATGGTCCACGCGGAGTAGTAAATTAAGCATTTCAAACTAGTGGCTTATTCTTTTGTCTGAGATTTAAATAAGCCCACGCTACCCTTTATGGTTCCCAAAGTCATTTGTGATATATCCCATCTGTGCACCTTCCTCCCTCTTTGTACTAATCGTCTTAACCTAGTTATCACCTATTCAATAAAAGAGATTAAATTTCATTGAGAGTCACCGACTGCAAAGACTACCCCTCCCCCCACCTTTGCTTCTGTCTACCGAGTACATGTCTGTGTGCATGACTCTATATGTACATAGTACGTATTCTATACATACATGGACATTGTAAGGTCACTCCAGGTGTGCCATGTATAACAGCTATACATAGGAGTCTAATGAGAATAGTAGCCAGCCTCCAGTGAACATTACTCCTCCTTATACACCAATGGCATTATTGCAGGTATTTCTATTTGTGGTTCTTTATGAATGTTGTAGTCTATTAATTCATTACGTATCCAGTGGGGAGAAATTTGGTCTTCATGTATTAGAGGTTAAATATATAAAGATAATAGAATTGTACTCGCTTGCGCTCTTGATCACAGATTTATAATGCAATTATCCTGTTGAGTTGATCCATGAACTCAATATATGTTATGTATAATAACATCATATAATCTAGCATATAGAGAGTTAAGAAAAGAATGGTGAACTAGAAAAATAATTAAAATACAGTAGTGTTTAACCTATTAATATAATAATTAATATACAGTAGTGTTTAACCTATTAATATAATAATTAATATACAGTAGTGTTTAACCTATTAATATACAGTAGTGTTTAACCTATTAATATACAGTAGTGTTTAACCTATTAATATAATAATTAATATACAGTAGTGTTTAACCTATTAATATACAGTAGTGTTTAACCTATTAATATACAGTAGTGTTTAACCTATTCCAGCAAACACATCGTTTTCAATGTTATTCATTATACAAAAGAGTACCGTAGTTTATGCAGTTTACGGAAGGTCTCTATAAGAATCAAATAAATCAAATCCAATTTATATACAAGCTACATTTAATTGAAATTGGAAGAATACATTACTCTCTTTTGCCATGTTAGTCTATTTTGAACCTATGGCGGTAGTTTCGTTCGTCTCATACTACAGTATTGATTTGTGAAGAGGCCCACTCTCAACCCCCCACCATAAAGCCTTCTATACCTCTTAAGACCTTTATCTCTTTTCTTCTTCGCTTTTCTATATTCTTCTCTTATTCTTTCCTCTCCGCTGCCCTTGTTTATCTCTCTCTTTATTTTATCTTATCCTCTCCCTTAGCTCACCTCTCCTTTCCTCTACTGTACTTGTTCTTAGCAGTCAAACATTAAGCATCAGGTATTATGGAGATGCCGGTACGGTACCCGGTTCGCCAAAGTTGCAATAGAAAAAATGATTATGGCAGGTGGCTGTGGCCTGATGAAATCCACTGCCTCTCTATTTTACCTGTGGGTGTGTGTTAGACTACATCTATATATTCTCCTAAATTGTATTTACTTTAATCTCCTAGTTGTCATAATCTCAAATCTATTCACATATGAGTGTGTGTGTTTTTGTCCCTAGTCGGGAATAAATTCCATGATCTTAGGATTAAGAGCAAGGCATCCCCCCAACCATTCAATAACCTCAACAAAACTTAGAAACCAACATTCATTACTGATTCTGAATATATCTCCCATGATAATATCGTTTCAATACATCACGCATTGTAGGCCCATATTCCAGAGTACGTAAATATATATTTTACACTAAGGCCGAGGCAACTCAGCATAAAGGAATATAATTATCTATCCCGACCTCTACTTTGGGATATTGATATGTTTGGAAGCTCACAAATATACCTGAGTACATACCGTACATATGTTTGGAAGCTCACAAATATACCTGAGTACATACCGTACATATGTTTGGAAGCTCACAAATATACCTGAGTACATACCGTACATATGTTTGGAAGCTCACAAATATACCTGAGTACATACCGTACATATGTTTGGAAGCTCACAAATATACCCGAGTACATACCGTACATATGTTTGGAAGCTCACAAATATACCTGAGTACATACCGTACATATGTTTGTGTCCATAGCCTGTAATCCTGCTCGAGTTGCCTCGGCCTTAATGTAAAATATATATGTAAGCACTCTAATACATGGGTGTACATTACATCATAGGTTGAAATAGCATCATCATGCAAGATACTCCAGATTCATTAATGAATATTGGGTTTCATGGTTGGTAAGACGCTGGGATCTTAATCCTAAGATCGTGGGTTCGATTCCCCGGATAGGGACAACATTTAAGATATATATATATATATATATATATATATATATATATATAATATATATATATATATACAGTATATATATATATATATATATATATTATATACTGTATATATATATATATATATATATATATATATATATATATATATATATATATATATATTATATACTGTATATACTGATGGTCACTCTCCATATTTCATGGTCCCGTGCAGCGTCCCTCTCAACATATCTTAACCCTGAGAGGTCTCCACGGAAACAGTGTCCCAAGTCATCCGCTTGACTGCCTTCATATCACTACCATAAAGGAGCACATTTCTATGATTTCTGACACATGCAGCACTTAAAGCGGAGGGACACACCCCATGGTGTCAACAGTGATAACTCTCCGAGCATCTTTCAAGTCACTTCTGACCAGGTGTGCAGCAGTTAACCTCTGTATTCCCACAACGCAGATCATGTTGCCTAGGTAGGAAATTCACTGACATGCTTAAAGTTAATTGTCGTATGTTTTCCTATGGTTATCTTCAATTCTTATCTCATGAAACTATGTTGTTTGTTCTCTATGTTTTATGAACACAATAGGCATATGTTCCACAAGGACAAAAACCTGATATTATATGCCCAATTGTCTTACTGGTTTGCTGCATAAATGAAAGTTGTAACATAATGCATTGTTTGACCGCATCTATTCTGTAGGGAGGTACAAAAAAGGATATTTATTTAAGTCACATCATTTCTAGAGTACGGTATATATATGATGACCGGGCGCCAGGGTACAGTAAAGAACAATATAGTACAGGTAGCTGACAAATAGATCTGGTTGCGTTCCAATTTCAAACTAGATCTGTGTTGATCTAATGAAAACGAAGGGTTTGAATCGACAATAGTTCTGCAATCAAGTCTTTGTGTAAAGCTTTTGACTCACCTTCATTGTGGGTTAGGTATAATCGGCATGGTTGCACATCTGGGCATTCTGATATAGATTGCTCACACCCATACGGTACTAACATGAGTAAATAGCATTCCGTTGCAGTTGTTTTCTTTTCTTTTTTTAATCAGACCGCGTGTAGTGCATTTATTAAGCAAAATCTGATTGAGATCTTCTTCTAGCCTAAATCATTACATGTCTATCTATAGCCAGTCGCCTTGATCCTCGAAGTGGCCACACATGAATACATTAATATTCCAAGGCTGGGGAGATTGTAGACACCAATCGAGCAGGGCAATACCCAGAGGAGGCCTCATAGGCATGTGATAGGCAGTTGCTGGAACTCCTGTTTCATTTGTCTGGCTTCCCTCACTGTTTTTGTTTGTGTCTCACCTACACAGAGTAATCCAGCTACCTCTCACAAACACCTCCTCCTATTAATTTCAGTACACTAAACAAGCACACCACACTCCTTCTACCCCCCCCCCCAACCCCCCCCCCCCCCACAAAAATACATATACAAGTAAATAAATACAAACATATTAAATTGATAAACAAAATAAATATAAACAATTAGAATATAGTACCGGTAGTGACTGTCAGTCTTTCAACTTTGGGGGTGACACTTGTTACAGACAGCTATGCCTTTGGTATCCTTCATATACATAAACAAAATAAATCGATCTTTAAGCTTTCATTTTTAACAGGGAGGGTTGCCAGCCCAACCAGCCACTGTTGTGTGTGGTGCATGTGGAATGTTATCATATTAACAGGGAGGGTTGCCAGCCCAACCAGCCACTGTTGTGTGTGGTGCATGTGGAATGTTATCATATTAACAGGGAGGGTTGCCAGCCCAACCAGCCACTGTTGTGTGTGGTGCATGTGGAATGTTATCATATTAACAGGGAGGGTTGCCAGCCCAACCAGCCACTGTTGTGTGTGGTGCATGTGGAATGTTATCATATTAACAGGGAGGGTTGCCAGCCCAACCAGCCACTGTTGTGTGTGGTGCATGTGGAATGCTATCATATTAACAGGGAGGGTTGCCAGCCCAACCAGCCACTGTTGTGTGTGGTGCATGTGGAATGTTATCATATTAACAGGGAGGGTTGCCAGCCCAACCAGCCACTGTTGTGTGTGGTGCATGTGGAATGTTATCATATTGTTGGAGTGGCTGTGAATGTGAATATAGTCCGTAACCAGTGTAATAAGCCCATGTTAAGGGACCCCACCTCGCTTTTTTTCTCTTTCTTTTCCTCTCTCTTTGGCTTGTATCCATTCGGCCATATTCAGCCTACTGTTTTAAGACGTTTACCGTCATCCAGGTGTCAATATTTTCCTGGCGAGCGGTAGCGAGCCAGCATATATATATTTTTGTTTTGACAGCAAGCTAAATTTGTACATTTTTCGATAGAAATGTCTCCGGCGAAGACGAATTTCTCCATACAATGCTGGCTCGCTATCGCTCGCCAGGAAGAAATCGACACCTGGATGGGGATAAACGTCTTAAAACAGTTGGCTGAATGGGGCCGAATGGATACAAGCCAGGGAAAACGAGAGAAAGTTAAAAAAAGCCGGTGACCCCCCTTAATCTAGTGTTAGCATAGACTTGTACAATCGGGGGTATTAAGTGTTGTCATAGATTCCAGTGATTTTCGCTCAAGAAGTGTTATTGGTATCTTTATATTTGCTAGGAAAAGTGCTTATCCCTCAGAATATTAGTCAGTGTCCGAAAATTTGTAAAATATCTGACAATACTTATTAACCTCGACCGTACAAGCAAAACAGGTCATTTATATCGTCGACCATTGCAGTTAGAAGTACCGGTATAGGTCATGCCTGTACATCCTTTGATTTAATTAATGAAAGTTTATATATTCTGTTGTAATTTTCGAACAATTTACTTTTTACTTGGCCCCATTAACCCCCCCCCCCCCCCCCCAAGACCCTCTTCAGTCTAAAACAAAAATAAAATAACAAATTACCTGGTCAAAGGCTGGTTGCTTTTAAGTTGCAAACTTACTCTCGCTCGCGCAGAACGAAAGTTGACAAATGAATGGGACGAAACCTTTCATAATCATCAGAATAATGGAGCGAAGCGTCTTAAAATCACTAATATTAGGATGAAACAGGGATAAATACGATTCCGTTATTATATAGGGTTAATTGCGCCTGATGATAACTGTAGGTGACCACTATGTTGACCTTCAGAGCAGTGACTCTGACCCGGGAAAGCAGGAACGGAGTACTGGTACTGGTGTACCAGATGTATTCCCCCCCCCCCCCCCCACCCCACCCCGTGGAATATCTTTACAAAGGTATATTATTATGGACACTTTAATTACTGGTACCCTTTTCATGCCAATAATTTTTGACACTGTATGGATTGAAATGACGATAGAATATGCCGCGCTTTTATCTTATGAGGGACCTTCTTCTTACTACCGTACATCATACACACTCGGATGCCATAGTCTCTAGCCCACTCGTTAGAATTCCTGGAGCCCCTATCTTTTTCTTTATGCAATTATAACTAACTGGATTGGTGTTTGGTTAGAACTTGCTTTTCAATTAATAGTATACATTGTTTTGTAGTTTATTTATAGACAATTATAGTCATAAATTCGTGTCCAGAATATATACTTCCATAATTAGAATAGGTGAAGTCCACGAATATTTATGAGTAGGCTAGACCCTATGGCATCCGAGTGTACTTAGGTCTAATTCAGTTCTGCGTCTTACCAAACACGGTACCGATGCAATCTTCAATACCTATTCCTCCCACTCAACTACTATGGCATCCGAGTGTACTTAGGTCTAATTCAGTTCTGCGTCTTACCAAACACGGTACCGGTGCAATCTTCAATACCTATTCCTCCCACTCAACTAATTGCGTCGAGACATATTTGGTCGTGTAACTCGAGTTGGTTGTTTGGTAGTGGTGAAGACGCTTGAGATGCGAGAGGGCCTTTGTGGTGTTTGTATGTGTGTGAGTGATGTGTGTGTAGTGTGGTGCGGGTGCGGGTGACGTGAGTGTGAGTGTGTGTGTGTGTGTGGTGTAGGTGATGGGTATATTTGTAATAAAATGAATGTGTGCATACGTGCGTTACACATGGCGTGTGAGGGAGTTGTGATGCCATCAGACCCAAGGGGTGTGGTCCACCCTGACATTGAACCAGACAGTGGGGAGGCCAGGTTAAAGGGGCAGGAGCCAGACACTACCAACAGTACCGACATTGGCCCAGGGTGGACTCAATGTTAAAGTTACCTACGGGCGCTGGGTCATAGGTCATATGGTCCATCCTGACACAGCACCATCCTCACACAGGTTATATGGTCCATCCTAACACAGAACCATCCTCACATAGGTTATATGATCCATCCTAACACAGCACCATCCTCACACAGGCCACATGGTCCATCCTGACACAGCACCATCCTCACACAAGTTATATGGTCCATCCTAACACAGCACCATCCTCACACAAGTTATATGGTCCATCCTGACACAGCACCATCCTCACACAGGTTATATGGTCCATCCTGACACAGCACCATCCTCACACAGGTTATATGGTCCATCCTAACACAGCACCATCCTCACACAGGCTATATGGTCCATCCTAACACAGCACCATCCTCACACAGGTTATATGGTCCATCCTAACACAGCACCATCCTCACACAGGCCATATGGTCCATCCTGACACAGCACCATCCTCACATAAGTTATATGGTCCATCCTAACACAGCACCATCCTCACACAGGTTATATGGTCCATCCTAACACAGCACCATCCTCACACAGGTTATATGGTCCATCCTAACACAGCACCATCCTCACACAGGTTATATGGTCCATCCTAACACAGAACCATCGTCACACAGGTCATATGGTCCATCCTAACACAGCACCATCCTCACACAGGTTATATGGTCCATCCTGACACAGCACCATCCTCACACAGGTTATATGGTCCATCCTAACACAGCACCATCCTCACACAGGTTATATGGTCCATCCTAACACAGCACCATCTTCACACAGGTTATATGGTCCATCCTGACACAGCACCATCCTCACACAGGTTATATGGTCCATCCTGACACAGCACCATCCTCACACAGGTTATATGGTCCATCCTGACACAGCACCATCCTCACACAGGTTATATGGTCCATCCTGACACAGCACCATCCTCACACAGGTTATATGGTCCATCCTGACACAGCACCATCCTCACACAGGTTATATGGTCCATCCTGACACAGCACCATCCTCACACAGGTTATATGGTCCATCCTGACACAGCACCATCCTCACACAGGTTATATGGTCCATCCTGACACAGCACCATCCTCACACAGGTTATATGGTCCATCCTAACACAGCACCATCCTCACACAGGTTATATGGTCCATCCTAACACAGCACCATCCTCACACAGGTTATATGGTCCATCCTGACACAGCACCATCCTCACACAGGTTATATGGTCCATCTTGACACAGCACCATCCTCACACAGGTTATATGGTCCATCCTGACACAGCACCATCCTCACACAGGTTATATGGTCCATCCTGACACAGCACCATCCTCACACAGGTTATATGGTCCATCCTGACACAGCACCATCCTCACATAGGTTATATGGTCCATCCTGACACAGACCCATCCTCACACAAGTGATATGGTCCATCCTGACACAGCACCATCCTCACACAGGTTATATGGTCCATCCTAACACAGCACCATCCTCACAGGTTATATGGTCCATCCTGACACAGCACCATCCTCACACAGGTTATATGGTCCATCCTCACACAGGTTATATTGTCCATCCTGACACAGCACCATCCTCACACAGGTTATATGGTCCATCCTAACACAGCACCATCCTCACATAGGTTATATGGTCCATCCTAACACAGCACCATCCTCACACAGGTTATATGGTCCATCCTAACACAGCACCATCCTCACACAGGTTATATGGTCCATCCTGACACAGCACCATCCTCACACAGGTTATATGGTCCATCCTAACACAGCACCATCCTCACACAGGTTATATGGTCCATCCTGACACAGCACCATCCTCACACAGGTTATATTGTCCATCCTGACACAGCACCATCCTCACACAGGTTATATTGTCCATCCTAACACAGCACCATCCTCACACAGGTTATATGGTCCATCCTAACACAGCACCATCCTCACATAGGTTATATGGTCCATCCTGACACAGCACCTTCCTCACACAGGTTATATTGTCCATCCTGACACAGCATCATCCTCACACAGGTTATATGGTCCATCCTCACACAGGTCAACATATTTCCGGCAACATATCTGGAGTTTCCTTAGAATGATATCGGAAACTACACTGATGGTAAACTACCTCACAAGTTGCCAAGCTAACACTAACGACAACAGTTGAGGGAAGTTACGCTCGTGTGACCTGACTATACAGTGTTCAATTATAAAGAAGAATTAGTTATCGCCCAGTTTCTGAACCAGTTATCCTAATCAAATAATAATTTGTTTTGAACTTCCCTGTTTCGCACCCTTACTTTAGTCATTTTAAAACGATTCACTCCAATCCATTTTCGTTCTTTTTTTCCTGGAGAGGGATAGCGAGCTGGCAATTTAAGAGTAATTGACCTGCAGGACTGGTTTCTACCGAAAATTGTACAAATTTAGTTTGAAGTTTGGTTTGGGGAATGTGTATGTGTGTGCGTGTTATTCTTATTTTAACTTAAAGGCGGTTCTGGGGAGACGATTTAATAAAAACTTTAAGTGGGTCTAGGGAGCAAATTAAAAAGGGAATTCCTCGAACATTGCACAGACAATAATAAAACTACCCAATACAATTATAATACACCCAATAACCTCCCCCTCCATCCCCCCCTATTCATAAGTACAGCTTTATTAATTTAGCTCCAGCGGTTATTGATCCTTTCAGTATACCAGGACGCATTACCGGCATTTTATATCATTACAGGTAAAAAATGAGATACCCGGTACATATTTTCCCTGTGAATGCTAAAGGTCCTTCCTAGGCTCCATAAAATCGTCTAGTGTTAGCCAAAATGATATGAATAGAAGCGTCCACAGCGCTTTTACTCTGCTCTGGAAGTATTTCTGATAATCCGAGGAGTACCGTAATTAATTATCTAAATTCACTCTCTGCCTCTTAAAGATTCTTCCCAAAATTAATAACAATTACGGGGATTTGAATGGTCACTAATGATAATGACCATTACTAGCAGTATAATTATAATTACAAAGTTAAGGTAACAAATATCTATGTTAATATATTAATAAATACGGAAATATATATTGCAAGATGTTTGAAGTTCAAGTGTTGCAAGATAATACACTATATAAACCATGCCACTGGCCTATGTTACTATTATATGAAGATAAGTAGTCTTGCTACTGGAATGGTTTAACATAAAGTCCTGAGTTCAAATCCAGATGTGTCAATGGGAAGATATAATTGGGATGGAATTTGTCCTGTACTTAATTTCGGCGCATCACCACAAAGCCCACCCACACGCCATAAAATGACCCTCCCTGTTTCCAATACATTAGCATTGTACGAATAATCCCATATTCAATATATGGGTTGGGGGTATAATCAATTGTTGTCCAGCTGAGGGTAAATTTTCATGTTTTTATCTTTGTTACTCAGTTATAAGGTAGATTTTGCAGCGAAATATGATGCTAATTATGAAAACTTGGCATTAATACGACACACAACCATAGTAGTTTCATATTTGTCCATTAAGTACCGGTATCGAGAAATCAGCTACTAAGGGATTCAATTTACCCTCAGCTGGGAAAAAATAGAATATAGTGCCTAGTGAGTACCGTAAACAGTTAAATAGACTATAGTGCCTAGTGAATACTGTAAACAGTTAAATAGACTATAGTGCCTAGTGAGTACCGACTAAAACACAGTTAAATAGACTATAGTGCCTAGTGAGTACCGTAAACAGTTAAATAGACTATAGTGCCTAGTGAGTACCGTAAACAGTTAAATAGACTATAGTGCCTAGTGAGTACCGTAAACAGTTAAATAGACTATAGTGACTAGGAATACCGTAAACAGTTAAATCGGGACTATAGTGCCTAGTGAGTAGCCTTACCGTAAACAGTTAAATGGAATATAGTGCTAGTTGTGAGTACCGTAAACAGTTAAATAGACTATAGTGCATAGTGAGTACGTAAACAGTTAAATGGACTTATAGGGACTAGTGAGTAAACGTAAACAGGTTAAATAGACTATAGTGCCTAGTGAGTAGCATTACCGTAAACAGTTAAATAGACTATAGTGCCTAGTGAATTACCGTAAAACCGTTAAATAGACTATAGTGCCTAGTGAGTACCGTAAACAGTTTTAAATAGACTATAGTGCATAGTGAGTACCGTAAACAGTTAAATCTAGGTATATAGTGCCTAGTGAATACCGTACAACAGTTTAAATAGACGATAAGTGCCTAGTGAATACCGTAAACAGTTAAATAGACTATAGTGCCTAGTGAGTAGCCTACCGTAAACAGTTAAATAGACTATAGTGCCTAGTGAGTAGCCTACTGTAAACAGTTAAATAGACTATAGTGCCTAGTGAGTACCGTAAACAGTTAAATAGACTATAGTGCCTAGTGAGTACCATAAACAGTTAAATAGACTATAGTGCCTAGTGAGTACCGTAAACAGTTACAATAGACTATAGTGCCTAGTGAGTGACCGTAAACAGTTAAATAGACTATAGTGCCTAGTGAATACCGTAAAAAACAGTTACAATAGACTATAGTGCTAGTGAGTAGGCCTACTGTAAACAGTTAAATAGACGTATAGTGCCTAGTGAATACTGTAAACAGGCCTAACTAGACTATAGTGCCTAGTGAGTCCCGTAAACAGTTAAAATAGGACTCTAGTGCATAGTGAGTACCGTAAAACAGGGTTAAATAGACTATAGGCCTAGTGTGGAGTTACCGTAAACAGTTAAATAGACTATAGTGCCTAGTGAATACCGTAAAACAGTTAAATAGGACTATAGTGCCTAGTGAGTAGCCTACTGTAAAACCCGTTAAATAGACTATAGTCCATAGTGAGTACGTAAACAGTTAAATAGACTATAGTGCCTAGGGAGAGTACCGTAAAAACACGGTAAATAGACTATAGTGCCTAGTGAGTACCGTAAACAGTTAAATAGAAGATAGTGCCTAGTGAGTACCGTAAAACAGTTAAATAGACTATAGTGTCCTAGTGACTACCGTAAAACAGTTAAATAGACATATAGTGCCTAGTGAGTACCGTAAACAGATAAAATAGACTATCAGTGCCTAGTGAGTACCGTAAACAGTTAAAATTAGACTATAGTGCCTCGTGTAGTAGCTACCGTAAACAGTTAAATCAGACTATAGTGGCATAGTGAGTACCGTCAATAGTTATAGTTAAATAGCTATAGGGCCTAGTTGAATACCGTAAACAGGTTAAATAGACTATAGTGCTAGTGAGTACCGTAAACAGTTAAATAGGGGACTATAGTGCTAGTGAGTACCGTAAAAAAGTTAAATAGACTATAGTGCCTAGTGAGTAGCCTACCGTAATACCAGTTAAATAGACTATAGTGCTAGTGAGTACCGTAAACAAGTTAAAATAGATATACGTGCCTAGTGAATACCGTAAAACAGTACACTTAGACTATAGTGCCTAGTGAGTACCGAAACAGTTAATAGACTATAGTGCCTAGTGAGTAGCTACCGTTAACACGTGTTTAAATAGACTATAGTGCCTAGTGAGTACCGTAAACAGTAAATAGACTATCGTGCATAGTGAATACCGTAAACAGTTAAATCGAACTATAGTGCCTAGTGCGTACCGTAAAACAGTTAAATAGACGATAGTGCCTAGTGAGTAGCTACCGTAAACAGTTAAATTAGACTATAGTGCCTAGTGAGTACCGTAAATTAGTTAATAGACTATAGTGCTAGTGAATACCCGTAAACAGTTAAAGAGACTATAGTGCCTAGTGAGTACCGTAAACAGTTAAATAGGACTATAGGGGCCCTAGTGAGTAAACCGTAAAACAGTTAAATAGACTATAGGGCTCTCGTGAGTACCGTAAACAGTTAAATAGACTCTATAGTGCATAGTGAGTAGCCTACCGTAAACCAGTTAAATGACTATAGTGCATAGTGAGTACCGTAAATAGTTAAAGTAGACTATAGGCCTAGTGAAATACCGTAAACAGGTAATACTAAATGAGACTATAGTGACTAGTATGAGTACCGTAAACAGTTAAATAGACTATAGGGCCTAGTGAGTACAGTAACAGTTAAATAGACTATAGTGACCTAGTGAGTAGCCTACCGTAAACAGTTTTTAAATAGACTATAGTGCTAGTGAGTACCGTAAACAGTTAAATCGGGACTATAGTGCCTAAGTGAATACCGTAAAACAGTTAATAGACTATAGTGCCTAGTGACGAGTACCGTAAACAGTTAAATAGGACTATAGGCATAGTGAGTAGGCCTACCATGTAAACAGTTAAATAGACTCTAGTGCCTAGTGAGTACTCGTAAACAGTTAAATAGGACTATAGTGCTCTAGTGAATGTTACGTAAACAGTTAAATAGGGGGGGACTATAGTGCCTAGTGGTACCGAAACCGTTAAAATAGACTATAGTGCCTAGTGAGTAGCCTACCGTAAAACAGTTTACATAGACTATAGTGCCTAGTGAGTACGTAAATAGGTTAAATAGGACTATAGTGCCTAGTGAATACAGTAAAAAAACAGTTAAATAGAATATCGGCATAGTGATGTACCGTAAAAACAGTTAAATAGACTATAGTGCATAGTGAGTTAACCGTAAACAGGTAAATAGACTATAGTGCCTAGGGAGTTTACCGTAAAACAGGTTAAATTAGCTATAGTGCCTAGTGCCTAGTGAGTCTCGTAAACAGTTAAATAGATATAGTGCTAGTGAATACCGTAAACAGTTAAATAGACTAGTGCATAGTGAGTAGCCTACCGTAAACGGTTAAATAGACTATTCGGCCTAGTGGTACGTAAAACTTAATAGACTATCGGCCTAGGAATACCGTAAACGGTGAAATGACTATAGAGCATAGTGAGTAGCCTACCGTAACCACAGTTAAATAGACTATCTGCCTAGTGGAGTACCGTATAATAGATTTAAATAACTATAGTGCTGTGATACCGTAAACAGTTAATAGACTATAGTGCCTAGTGAGTAGCCTACCGTAAAACGGAAAGAGACTATAGTGCCTAGTGATACCGGAACAGTTAAATAGAATATAGTGCCTAGTGAGTCAGCCTACCGTAAACAGTTAAATAGCCTATTAGTGCCAGTGACGACCGTTCAACAGTTAAGGAGTCTATAGTGGCATAGGAAGTACCGTAAACAGTTAAAAGGTACTATAGTGTAGTGAGTAGCCTCCCGTAAAAAGTTAAATAGACTATAGTGCCTGTGAGTAGCTACTGTAAACAGTTTTAAATAGGACTATAGTGCCTAGTGAGTACCGTAAACAGTTAAATAGACTATAGTGCCTAGTGAGTACCGTAAACAGTTAAATAGACTATAGTGCCTAGTGAATACCGTAAACAGTTAAATAGACTATAGTGCCTAGTGAGTACCGTAAACAGTTAAATAGACTATAGTGCCTAGTGAATACCGTAAACAGTTAAATAGACTATAGTGCCTAGTGAGTACCGTAAACAGTTAAATAGACTATAGTGCCTAGTGAGTACCGTAAACAGTTAAATAGACTATAGTGCCTAGTGAGTACCGTAAACAGTTAAATAGACTATAGTGCCTAGTGAGTAGCCTACCGTAAACAGTTAAATAGACTATAGTGCCTAGTGAGTACCGTAAACAGTTAAATAGACTATAGTGCCTAGTGAATACCGTAAACAGTTAAATAGACTATAGTGCCTAGTGAGTACCGTAAACAGTTAAATAGACTATAGTGCCTAGTGAGTACCGTAAACAGTTAAATAGACTATAGTGCCTAGTGAGTACCGTAAACAGTTAAATAGACTATAGTGCCTAGTGAGTACCGTAAACAGTTAAATAGACTATAGTGCCTAGTGAGTACCGTAAACAGTTAAATAGACTATAGTGCCTAGTGAGTACCGTAAACAGTTAAATAGACTATAGTGCCTAGTGAATACCGTAAACAGTTAAATAGACTATAGTGCCTAGTGAGTACCGTAAACAGTTAAATAGACTATAGTGCCTAGTGAGTACCGTAAACAGTTAAATAGACTATAGTGCCTAGTGAGTACCGTAAACAGTTAAATAGACTATAGTGCCTAGTGAATACCGTAAACAGTTAAATAGACTATAGTGCCTAGTGAGTACCGTAAACAGTTAAATAGACTATAGTGCCTAGTGAGTACCGTAAACAGTTAAATAGACTATAGTGCCTAGTGAGTACCGTAAACAGTTAAATAGACTATAGTGCCTAGTGACCGTAAACAGTTAAATAGAAGTGAGAGTTGCAAGGGGCCACGAGAAGACAACCAGGTGTCTTAGGTCTACGAAAGTGAAGGCGGTGTCACACGAGATCTTTTTCCGTCAATTGTTACGGGCAATTGTAGTCTGGCAGCTTCAAACTTACAAGTTATATCAGAAATCAGCCACCTAGCATAATCTAAATTTAGTCTAGATTCCGATTCCAATGTGAAAAGCCTCAAAATATCACAAGAAAAAAATAGCTCATATAGAATTGCCGGAAAAACCGCTCGTGTGACACTGGCTTGACACAATGAACAAGCCGGTTGCAACACTCAAACTGTCTCTATCTCAATCACCATCTGACTTTACCGTGTTAAGGGGAGACAGACCGTTTTTCTGGACCACCTTCACCCTAATGTTTAGCCCCACTAGTTTTGAGATTATAAGACATTCGGTCCATTAGTTTGGCGATTTAAACACCTTTCGCTACTTTTCGTTGTGAATTGTAAGACCTTTCGTGCCATTTAGGTGTATATTTTTTCCTAGCGAGCGATAGCGAGCCTGCAATATTAAGAGGAAGTGGCCTTCGGCCGGGACATTTTTCTACCGAAAAATGTACAAATTTATCTTGAAGGGGGGTCTAGGGGGTGTTTTTCTAACTTTGATGGAGGTCTTCGAAAGGGGTGAAGTCACAGAGTGTGAGGTGAAGCTGCACGGTCAGGCTATGGAGATCGTCAACTCTTTTAAGTATCTGGGCAGTGTGTTGAGTAAAGATGGGACTATGGATGAAGAAGTGCGGGAGAGGGTACAACATTGGAAGAGGGTTGTAGGAATGCTGAAAGCAGTAACAGTATGGAAGTGAAAAAGTCCTTGCATGACAGTGGTAATCCCGACACTGACTTACGGAAGCAAAGCATGGACGTTGGTTGAGACTCAGACCAAGAGTGAGAGCAGTGGAAATGAATTACCTAAGAAATGCGTGCGGAGTTACATGGAGGGATAGACAGACTAATGAGGAAGTAAGAAGGAGGTGTGGTGTGGAGGTAGATGTGCTGGAAAGTGTGAAAAGGAACAACTTGAGATGGTTCAGCCATATGGAACGTACGGAAAGCGAGAGAATGACTAAGAGGGTGTAAGAGAGCGAGGTGGAGGGACAGAGAGGGAGAGGTAGACCGAAAGAGAGGTGGAAGGATGGAGTGAGGAAGTATATGAACGAAGGCGGTGCTGGTTAGGGGGAGGGGCGTCGACTGACCGGGGACAGAGGTGCATGGGGTGATTCGTTCGTGGCCACCCCTTCGGGGATCACGGCGTCAGGCAATAGATAGATGGAGGTCTAGGGAGGAAACTAAAAAAAATATGAATAAATTAATTAATAGACCAAACAAACGGCCAGTCTCCCCTTAAGCGGTTGGGGAAAAACGAAAAAACGAAAAAAAAACGAGGGGAGTGTCCATCTGTTTCGTCAGTCCCGGGAATTAAACCCGCGATTATTTGGTTGCGAAAGAGCACGCTGACCACTCCACCAAAAGTCACACCTATCCTTATAAGCAGTATACACCTAACTTTACTGATTTTTGTTTACATACCAGACATTATACAAAAAACATTACAAACGGGTGGTTTAAGGTCAATAAATCGTGTGGTTGACTAATTTTGATTTGTAATGAGATTCACAATAGTTCCATATTAACTCCTAGTGAACTGGAGTAATATCTTGGTATTACCATGAATAATACCATCATATATATTTGTAAACATAATAATACGTTTATTGCTATAGCAGCTATGGCAGAGCGAGAACGGAGAAATGGATAGGTGACGAGCAGGGCGGTATTAGGAAGGGAAGAGGATGTGTAGATCAGATTATTACCCTGAAATGTGTTGTGGAGAAATATCTGGAGAAGCAACAAAAGCTGTATGTTGCCTTTATGGACTTGGAGAAGGTTTATGACAGAGTGGATAGAGAAGGTATGTGGAAAGTACTTAGAATATACAGAGTAGATGGCAAGTTGCTGAAAGCAGTGAAAAGCATGTATGAGAGTGCAAAGGCGGCAGTACGTGTAGAGAATGAGCAGAGCGAATTCTTTGATCTGAATGTTGGGTTGAAACAGGGGTGTATGATGTCCCTGTGGTTGTTTACTGTATATATGGATGGAGTCATGAAAGAAATACAAGGAAGAGCAGTGGATGTTGGTGTATCGCTGATAAGGGAGGGAAACGATTGGAAGCTACCTGTACTGCTGTTTGCTGATGATACAGTTCTAATGAGAGATAATGAATGGGAGTTGCAGGGTCTGGTAAATATGTTTTGAACAGAGCGAAAAACGGAATCTGAATGTAAATGCGGGGAAGAACAAGGTTATGGTCTTCGAAAGGGGTGAAGCCACAGAGTGTGAGGTGAAGTTGAACGGTCAGGCTATGGATACTGTCAGCTCATTTAAGTATCTGGGTAGTTTCTGAGTAAAGGTTAGAGTATGGATGAATAAGTGCGGGAGAGGGTGCAACAGGGGAAGATGGTTGTAGGAACGCTGAAAGCAGTAACAAGAAATAGGGTGGTCAGCATGGAGTGAAGAAGTCCTTGCTTGACAGTGTGGTAATCCCGACATTGACTTACGGAAGCGAAGCATGGACGTTGATGGAGAGACTCAGACCAAAAGTGAGAGGGGTGGAATATAGTTAAATACTTGAGAAGTATGTGCGGAGTTACATGGAGGGATAGACAGACAAATGAAGAAGTAAGAGGGAGTTGTGGTGTGGAGGTAGATGTGCTGGAAAGTGTGAAAAAGAACACCTTGAGATGGTTCGGCCATATGGAACGTATGGGAAACGAGAGAATGACTAAGGGGGTGTAAAAGAGCGAGGTGGAAGGATGGAGAGGCAGATGTAAACCGAGAGAGAGGTGGAAGGATGGAGTGAAGAAGAATATGAATGAAGGCGGTGCTGGTTGGGAGGAGGGGCGTCGACTGACTGGGGACAGAGGTACATGGGGGCGTTTCGTTCGTGGCCACCCCTTCGGGGATCACGGCGTCAGGCAATAGATAGATAGATAGCTTAAAATATATGGTTCACTTTACAGTATAGCCCATACAGTACATATATATATATATATATATATATACAGGGTGCCCCGCGAGTTTTGTCAAATACTTCCAGAGATGAAAGATTAAGTAATTCTAAGTAAAAACTGTTATATACACATAGGCTTTTTGGGGCATTGTTTTGTAGTTATGGACCCTTAAAGTCGGCATTTTGGTGTTTTTTGTAATTTCTAACCCTGTTTTTCTTCAATAAGATGAGGATAGGAAAAACAACTATAAAGTGTATTATGAAGCATGATATCAATACTTCAAACTGACACCAAAAACTTCCCTACATCGTACTTCATATTCCCTTGACATGAAGTTGAATATTACAAGAAACCAACAAAACTTAATTTTAAGCTCATCATCACGGAAAGAAGAAAGGAGCTACAGAGGATTTTTTGATGTTTTCATTAAGTATTGATACCATGCACCATCATACAGCATTTAACGTTATCGCTATTCATTTTCATTACTCGGAAAATGGGTTTAAACCGACAGAAAACGCCAAAAATCCTCTATAGCTCCTTTCTTCTTTCCGCGATGATGAGCTTAGAATTAAGTTTTGTTGGTTTCTTGTAATAATCAGTTTGAAGTATTGATATCATGATTCATAATACACTTTATAGTTTTGTTTCCTATCCTCATCTTATTGAAGAAAAACAGGGTTAGAAATGACAAAAAACACCAAAATGCCGACTTTAAGGGGCCATAACTACAAAACAATGCCCCAGAAAGCCTATGTGTATATAACAGTGTTTACTTAGAATTACTTAATCTTTCATCTCTCTCTCTCTATATATATATATACTGTATATGATATTCAAAGCACCAAACCACATTCTTCCTTAGCTACCTTAGTTTATTGAGCACCATTTCGTAAAACCATTGGCATCATCAGACTAAGAGCATACAAACATTATAGGCTACAATGCATGTAAACTTTGTACCGGTATTCTTATATTGATCGCTATAAACCCTATAACCCTGCTTTAAACTATAAAATAATACAATATTATCTAATACGACATTATATTTTTCGCATTTGTTACCGTACCGGTATCTGACATTAACAGGCAATATAGCAAAACTAGACAAGATTAATGTAAAACATAAGATAAAATTATACACATTTTATGAAACATGTACTAACCTTGTTGTGTACGGTATATCTCCGAGAACATGTACTAACCTTGTTGTGTACGGTATATCTCCGAGAACATGTACTAACCTTGTTGTGTACGGTATATCTCCAAGAACATGTACTAACCTTGTTGTGTACGGTATATCTCCAAGAACATGTACTAACCTTGTTGTGTACGGTATATCTCCGAGAACATGTACTAACCTTGTTGTGTACGGTATATCTCCGAGAACATGTACTAACCTTGTTGTGTACGGTATATCTCCGAGAACAGAGTAGGACTGATTAAAAAATTGAGCTTTAAAAAGGAAGATGCTTTGTAGCAACCTAATTAATGTCTTGGTCTAATGTTCATTTTAATATTTTGAAATTTCTAAAGGTGATTTGATTGTCAAGTTCGGAAGATAATTTTGAATTAAAGGAAACTAATCATTTAGTATGAATAGGGGACTTTGCGGTCATTAATATTTTGAAGTTATTAATAGAAAAAAGATGGTCAGAATCAAATTAAGGGGGTTCACCTGCTTTTTTCTCTTTCTCTCCTTTTCTCTTTCTCTGGCTTGTATCCATTCGGCCCCATTCAGCCAACTGTCTTAAGACGTTTATCCGCATCCAGGTGTCGCTTTCTTCCTGGCGAGCGATAGCGAGCCAGCATTGTATGGAGAAATCCGGCTTCGCCGGAAACATTTTTCAATCGAAAAATGTACAAATTTAGCTTGCTGTCAAAACAAAAATATATATATGGTGGCTCGCTACCGGTCGCCAGGAAAATATTGATTCCTGGATGGGGGTAAACGTCTTCAAACAGTAGGCTGAATGGGGCCGAATGGATACAAGCCAAACAGAGAGGGAGAGAAAGAGAAAAAAAAGAGAGGTGGGCCCCCTTAATGTAAGCGAATAGGTGAGTGTTCTGCAAACTGAAGGGTGAGATTCCTCCCTGTTTTGCCAATATATCGAGCCTTACAGCTCGAACAAGTATATTCAAACATTATTTTAGAGATGTGCGTTTTAGGTAGGGAATCTATATATTTAAACTGTGATTCCTATCTTAAAGTTAGGAAAGTAACATTTTAGTATATTGGTACGTTTCTTTCGAATAGTGAAGCTAAGATGGCCATAGTAAGGCAGTTTAATGTAATGTCTGGCAAGTTTGAGTTCAGTTACTCTAGATTTAGATTCAAACTTTTCATCCAAGAAGCTAGCTAGAGATAACATTTTCGATTATTTTGAGGGGGTACCCATTATTTTGGAAGAAGTTTGTGAAGAATTATATTTCGTTATCAAAGTCAAACCAATCAAAGGAGATATACGGACATCTGTATTTTAGTCTTGATGGAATTAGTTTTGAATAGGTGAGGAATGAAAGACAAGTAGTGCGTGCCAAGGCCTGTGAAGGTAGATTTGCAATAGACTGATGTAATAAAACGGTTTGCTTGGCGAGTACATCTAAGAAGGGGAGGGAAGAATCGATTTTCAATGTCTTGGGTACAATTTATATTTGGGTGTTTTGAGTTGAGATAAGATAAACATTGGGGAATGTGTTAGGCATTTATAACAAAAAATAGGATGTATCGTCGACAAAATGTTTAGGCTATAGTAAATGGGTTTAAAGGAGATTGGACATTCAGACAACCAAGTTCGTTCAAGGTGACAGAAAGGAATTTGCCAAATAGAAGAAGAAAAAAAACACAAAATCAAAACAAGTAGGATCCCATGGACGGAGTGTCAGTTTGGACATATCTTAAGTTGTTATTAAACACACAAAACCAAAACAAGTAGGATCCCATGGACGGAGTGTCAGTTTGGACATATCTTAAGTTGTTATTAAACACACAAAACCAAAACAAGTAGGATCCCATGGACGGAGTGACAGTAAGGACATATCTTAAGTTGTTATTAAACACACAAAACCAAAACAAGTAGGATCCCATGGACGGAGTGTCAGTTTGGACATATCTTAAGTTGTTATTAAACACACAAAACCAAAACAAGTAGGATCCCATGGACGGAGTGTCAGTTTGGACATATCTTAAGTTGTTATTAAACACACAAAACCAAAACAAGTAGGATCCCATGGACGGAGTGTCAGTTTGGACATATCTTAAGTTGTTATTAAATATGAATAGAGGATGTTTCGTAGCTAAATTTTGTAAGCCAAGAAACTGGTTTTTCATGCAAATTAATTATTTAGTAAGCTTTCCAAAAAGATTACTGGAGATACTATGAATCGTCTCATCCAAAAGTACACTTGTAGTAAATAGACTGGATATCAATGCTAGCCATTACAATTTTATTGATATAAATATTATATATTAAATTGACAAAGTCAACCGAATATTAAAGCGATAAAGGATATATATATATATATATATATATATATATATACCGGTATATATTACCTAGTAAACACTAATTGTTATATCCAAAGGCAAGAGATATGGATGGCAAACTACTGTACATTAATTTAGTTATTAAGCAAACGTATTTTGGAGTTTTCCTTCTGATAACATTAATATGATACCGTAATATGTATTGTATACAAAATAATGTAAGCCTATGTTCCATAAATAATTCCATAACTACCAGCTAGCCTATCTGTCAATTTTATGAGCAATGAATGTCTCATTTCTGTAAAATATTGCTATGAAAATTGTAAAAAGCATCCCATTTGCTTAGTCTATTCAAGAAAAGAAAAATTAAAATACTAGCATTTCGTTATTTGTGTATCTCTATTGCCGCTATGGTTTTGAAACTATTTAGTCATAATGCAATATGGCCTTACAACATTATTGGCTATTACTAGGCGATTTAAATCTGTTTGCCAAGGATAAGTGAAGGTATACAGATCAGGTGAATTTGGTTGTAGTTCTTTAATCAAAATAGATCCTTTTTAGCCTGAATCAATAAGTGATATGTGAGAGAGTTGTCCGAGATTGTGAGACGAGATGAGACAGCAAGACGGTGGTCATATGGCTCTGAGACGTCAAGCTACAAAGGGCTAGGGGTAGACAACCAGGCGCCGCAGGTCTAGCAAGGTAAGACTACCAACGAGCCGGTTGCAATTTTCAACTGCCTCATTGTTTCACTCGCAATTTGGAATAAGACATCCTGGCTATCATCGTGATGAGCAATCTAATCAACATGCTCCATCTGTAATCAGGATCTCTCATTTGTTAGCAAATTAAAACGATTAACTTTAGACCGAAAAAGAACAATTAGCCTAACTTTAGGTTAAAATATGAGGACTCTGAGAAACACCCCTAAAATGACTGAATATTTTGATCGAATTTCCCAATGCTTAATGTGATACATACCAATACTGGTTACCCAAAGCATCAATGCACTGAATTTTGTGATGGTTGGTTTTATTTGCATGCAATACTGATCACAAGGGTTGCACGCATGGCTAATATATTTAAAGTACCTCGTCGTTCTCTTAGAGGTTTGAGGTTGTAGTTTGTTTGTTAATATTTACGCTCTTTTCTAGTGCAGTGCATATGTTATTGAAGATAGCTTTTTGTCAATAGAAACCGGGCATTTGAAAAATATTTATATAATATGATGTATATAGCCTACTGTATATATATATATATATATATATATATATATATATATATATATATATATATATATATATCTATCTATCTATCTATTGCCTGACGCCATGATCCCCGAAGGGGTGGCCACGAACGAACCGGTCCCATGCACCTCTGTCCCCAGTCAGTCGACGCCCCTCCCCCCAACCAGCACCGCCTTCGTTCATATACTTCCTCACTCCATCCTTCGGTCTACCTCTCCCTCTCTGTCCCTCCACCTCGCTCTCGTACACCCTCTTAGTCATTCTCTCGCTTTCCATACGTTCCATATGGCCGAACCATCTCAAGTTGTTCCTTTCCACACTTTCCAGCACATCTGCCTCCATACCACACCTCCTTTTTACTTCTTCATTAGTCTGTCTATCCCTCCATGTAACTCCGCACGCACTTCTTAAGTACCGGTAATTCATTTCCACTGCTCTCACTCTTGGTCTGAGTCTCTCAACCAACGTCCATGCTTCGCTTCTGTAAGTCAGTGTCGGGATTACCACACTGTCATGCAAGGACTTCTTCATTTCCATACTGACCACCCTATTTCTTGTTACTGCTTTCAGCATCCTACAACCCTCTTCCCCTGTTGTACCCTCTCCCGCACTTCTTCATCCATAGTCCCATCTTTACTCAACACACTGCCCAGATACTTAAAAAGAGTTGACGATCTTTATAGCCTGACCGTTCAGCTTCACCTCACACTCTGTGACTTCACCCCTTTCGAAGATCATAACCTTGCTCTTCCCCGCATTTACCTTTAAATTCCGTTTTTCGCACACTGTTCCAAACTCATTTACCAGACCCTGTAACTCCCATTCATTATCACTCATCAAAACTGTATCATCCGCAAACAGCAGTAGAGGTAGCTTCCACTCATTTCCCTCCCTTTTCAGCAATACACCAACATCCACTGCTCTTGATAGTATTTCTTTCATGACTCCATCCATATATACAGTAAACAACCACGGGGACATCACACTCCCCTGTTTCAAACCAACATTCAGGTCAAAGAACTCGCTCTGCTCACTCTCCACACGTACTGCCGCCTTTGCACCCTCATACATGCTCTTCACTGCTTTCAGCAACTTGCCATCTACTCTGTATATTCTAAGTACTTTCCACAAACCTTCTCTATCCACTCTATCATAGGCCTTCTCCAAGTCCATAAAGGCAACATACACCTTTTGTTTCTTCTCCAGATATTTCTCCACAACACAATTCAGGGTAAAAATCTGATCTACACATCCTCTTCCCTTCCTGCTCGTCGCCTATCCATTTCACCGTTCCACTCTCACTCTCTCAATCACTACCCTACTGTATACCTTCCCTACTATGCTTAGAAGACATATTCCTCGGTGGTTACCACACACTCCTCTTTCCCCTTTGCCCTTATATAGGGGGACTATTAATCATACAGTGCTATTTAATCAGAGAACAATGAGGGTATATATATATATATATATATATATATATATATATATAATGTAGTGATGGCACTATAAGAAGTAAACAAATAAACGACATGCATTCTGAAGCCATTTATATTTTTAGTAACAACTGAATTATAGGCATGGATTAGCGGTCCTGAGAAAGCAACAATTATTTCTAACTGACAAGGTAAGACTACTGTACGGTACTAGTTTTGGCACAGTCTAGGTCTATGAGTTCTATATTGAATGCAAAATTACTACTATGTACTGGTAGTTACAATAAGGCAAAATACCGTAACACTAATTATCTAGTCTCAAAATCTACTTTTCCATAAACAAAGGCACGGATAAAGCGCTTTTTAAGACCGTGTTTTGATTGCGAATTTTGGTTCATATACTGTAGATATACTGTACAATAGAGCGTAGGTAGACAAATGAAGTAAACATTTACCAAATGATAACCAGACTTTTGACGGACAGTTCCTTTAACATTCAAGTGCCAAGTCACCTCTATCTTATCTCGCTGGTTTTATCTATTGTGCTACACTAAACATACTGAAGAAACTGAAATACCTACAGCCTTATAGTATAGTTGCCTTTATGAGGTGTTTTCAGTACTGATTATGATATATATACGCTAACTCAAACACTGCATAGTCTATATTAAAATTAAAATAATAACAATAATAATAACAAGACCTTCCGGAGAGGTTTCGGTCTCAGCAGGCAGACACACAGCTGACCCATACTACAATGCCCGCCCACCTTGCATCCAGGTATGACCCTTCACAACATAGACCAATTCCCCGGGCCAGGCGCCTGACGGACTATTATCAAGTCCAACTGGCATCTGGCCCCCTCTCCCCATGACTGCTTTATCACTCATCGATTCACAAGCATTCTCCATTCATTCCTATTCATTACCACATTATCTTGCCTGTTCTTCAGTCACCTCTCTACCTTCCAACACTTGTAATACACCATCTCTCCATCTCATCCGAGGTCTTCCTTTCCCTTTACCTCCTTTTGTTTCTGACTCATATTCTCTCTTTGTAAGCCTTTCATCTCCCATTCATTCAACATGTCTATACCAGCACAGCACCCTTCTGTCCACTCTGGCCGATAAGGGTTCCTGCTGTCTTACAGAATACTGGAGAATTCGCCCCGAAACGAGTTCGCCCAGCCGCGAGTTCGCCCCGTTAATGTCCCCCCTCCCCCCTCAAGAATTACCCCTCTATTCATCTCTCTAACCTAACCTAACCTAACCTAACCTAACCTAACCTAACCCTTGTATTGAGTATTGTTCACATGTGTGGGGAGGTTCCTCTCACACCGCTCTCCTAGACAAAGTTGAAAGGAAGGCCTTTCGTATCATTAACTCCCGTCCACTCACCAACTCTCTGCAATCTCTCTCTCTCCGCCGCAATGTTGCATCTCTCTCGCTATTCTATCGCTACTATAATAATCAGTGTTCCTCAGAGCTATCCCAGTGCATACCACCTCCTTTACGTAGGGCACGTGGTACCCGTCTTGCAACTCAATTCCACCCCTACTCTGTGCAACTCTCCAACCCAAGAGTGAAACGTTACTCTCAAACTTTCTTCTACTCAACAGCTGAGCTCTGGAACTCTCTCCCAGAATCAGTCTTTCCCTCTTCCTATGACTTAAATTGCTTCAAACTCCGTGTGTCCAGGCATTTTGGCTCGAACGTCCCTTGATTTTGGCCCTGTCACTCTTTCAACTATGGGGGAGGCACTCGCTGTAGGCAGTTATGCCTTTTGCCTCCCTCAATCACATAGAAAAAAAAAAAAAAAAAAAAAAAAAAAAACCTAACCCTAACCTAACCTTACCCTAACCTAACCTAACAAATGAGTAATGTCCTCAATTCCTTCTTTGCATCAGTTTTTACTACAGAAGACCTCAGGGGTTGGGGGAGGGATGGAAATAAGTGGTAAGCTCCAGGAGTGGTGCTGGTGGTGGGGGGGGGGGGGGGAATAAACGGGGCGAACTCGTTGTCCAAGAGCGGGGCGATTTGGTTTGGGGGCGAATTCTCCTGTAACCGTCTTACATACCTCTTCATTCCTCAATCTGTCACTATACGTCACTCCACACATTCCTCAAGCAGCTCATCTCCATCACATCCAAATGCCTTCTCTCTTGAGCCTTCAAAGCCCATGTCTCAGCCCCATATACCACTGTTGGTTCAACTATCCCTTGATACATTGCACTTTTAGCTTTCATTCCGAGATTTCTCACCTTCCACATACTTCTCATTGCTCCAAAAACTTTCCTACCTTCACATACCATACTCTCTGTATTACCACCATTTCCACACCTGCATCCCTGCTTAACACTCCTCCTAGATATTAACACCTTATTAGCAGGCTAGCGGTCTATTTACATGTACCGCCCAGCGGGGTGTTTTTAGCCAAAATAGGGCTGTTTATGTGATAATTTTCATGCATAAATAAGACCCAGAGCGTAAAACAAGTATCTATCCCTGAAAGGGCATAAACAGAGCTTTCCAATGACACCATAACGATCCTTTTATGACAGCTAGTTTTCTTGCAACAACCGCGCAACACGAGTGCAAAAAGCATGTAATTCGGTACTTTCCCCATACAATTCAGTATGTAGCGAGTGAGAGAGGGAGGGAGGAGGTGGGATTCGTGTCAGTAGGTTCGCCGCGGTGTTCTGGAGCAGTCATATGCTCGCTACTCTCCTGCCACCACTTGTCTCTCTCTCTCAGCAACATTACGTGCTGAAATTGCCACACGACCTATGTCGCGCGCCGCCAGATAGTCCAGGTTTATTATACTAGATTTATGTTGCGCGCCACTAGTTAAGGGTTAAAACACTCCACTTGTTCCAATATTTCCCCATCCAGCCCTACATTTAGATTTACCGGTACCGTACCCTACGATTATCTCTATTATACACCATCACTTTACTTTTATTGACATTCACCCTCAGTTTCCTCCTCCCAAATACCACACCAAACTCTTTTTCTACTCACTGCAGTTTCTCCTCAGAAACCTCCACCAACGCTGTGTCATCAGCGAACAGCAACTGATTCAACTCCCAATTTCCACCATTCTTTCCTACTAAACCCAATCCTCTACCCATAGTTCACATATTTACCTCCCTCACCACACCATCCATATATACATTAAATAACCATAGTGACATTACACAACCCTGTCGCAGACTTACATTTACCTCAAACCATTCACTCAACTCATTTCCTACTCTAACACACCACTCTGTTCTCTTCATAAGAACTCTAGTCTGATATTATCAAATTTCCTCCAATTTCATAAATCCTTAGCACCTTCCACATTGCTTCTTGATCCCCACGATCAAATGTTTTTTTTTTCAAATCCATAAAAGCCCAACATATCTCCTTATTTTTCTCAAAATACTTGTCTTATAGCTGTCTTACTGCAAAAATCTGATCCACACACCCTCTTCCCCTCCTAAAACTGCACTGCTTTTCTCCTATTGCACCTTCTGTACCGGTACCCTATATTATCCTCTCTATCAACACCCTGCCATCCAGCTTGCCAACAACTGATTATATAGTAATACCTTTATAACTTGAACACTCCTGCCGGTCTCCCTTCCCCTTGTACAAAGGTACTATGCATGCACTCCTCCAGTCTAATGGTACCGTACTATTGACACAACAAAGCAAACATTGAATAGTCACATCTCCACCCTTCTAAATACACTCCACACTGATACTATCCATACATTCTGCTTTATCCGCTCTCATTTGCCTCACTGCTTCTTTCACCAAATTCTTACAAATCCTTTCATTCATTCCCTGCCACCTGGGTACTCTGGGTAACCTATCTTCATCAACCACTGCTTCAATCACTGTCTCCCGTTCATCTCTTACATATAGCAAAGATTCAAAATACTCAACATCTCTTTTCCTCACTTTGTTTTCTTTCTATATTCCAACTACTACCTCTCAGGCATAGGCTGAGAGCCTGTACATTCAACCGCTAATAATTGAACTTGAACGGTGAAGCCCGTGAGGTCTCGTTCCAGTCTAGGGGGTGAGACATGTGAAGCACTTTTAGGTGCAGCCAGCTCCTGCCATCTTGCCTTCGTAGGATGCATGGGGCTTAGTTGCCCACTCACGGCTCGAAGAAGCCCCATCTCTGAAGCTGCCTCGCTCCAGTGCTTCACTGTCTCACCTTCTAGAATCGATACTCTCAGAACACCACCTATTGAGCAATGAACTCACTAGGCATTGTCCCCCTGTAGCATATTTTGAATATGGGAATATTCATACAGTGCTATTTAATCAGGGAACAATGAGGGTATTTATTTGGCGTTACAGTGGGCTTTGTGGTAATGGACTGATACTAGGTACAGCACAAATTCCATCCCAATGATATCTTCCCATTGACATATCGTGATTCGAACCCGGGTCCATTGGATTACCAGTCCAGTGGCAAGACCACTCCACCATACCTCCACTAATATCTCTCCATTTGCATCTTTACCGACTCTCCCTCTTTTGTTCTCCTTTCATTACCGGTACTCTATTTATGCCTACCACATAACAGAACATCTTATTTTTTTTATTTTTTTTTTCTCACTCAATATTTGACCCCACCATTCATTTACACTTTTCTTCGCTTCTCTAGTCTTTCGTTTCGCCTCTCTCCTTTTCTCTTTGAACCGGTACCTCTCCCATACCTCCACACTTACCATCCTGTAAAACCCTCTAAAACCACTGTCTCTTTTTCTAAACTGTCTTTCTAACTGTATCATTCCATCACTCGTTTCCCTTTCTGATACCATTGCCACCTACTTTCCTTTTACCAGATACTTCCTCTGCGCTTGCTTTCACTCCGTCCTTAAACTGTTTCCATGCATCCTCTATTTCTTTCTCTTCCATCTCTCTCACTTCCGTCCATTTTTCATTTAGCCTTTCCTGGTACTCCCTCCCTTTTGTATTTTTCTCTAACTCACTAACTTTTATTACTTCTCTTACTTCAAGCTTGTCTCGCATTCTCCTGTAGCTCCTCACTTTCAGCTTTCCCTCCACCAGATAATGATCAGACATACCCTCCGCCTCACCTCTCAGCACATTCACACCCAGTAGTCTTCACAATCGTTCCCTTGTCATCAACACAATCCATTAACGCCCTCTATAATAATAATAATAATAATAATAATATTAATTGTTGTACTTAAACTTAAATTCACTGCTCTACTAGGGTAAGAATAATTCGACAGTTGTTTGGAAGTTCGCGTCTTTATTTAAGATACTCCCATGGTAACCGTAATCCTCATAGCAATTGATTCTTTGTTCGGGTCAAGATGAGTTTAAACTATTTATGAGTGGGGAGGATCCTCTCACACCGCACTCCTAGACAAAGTAGAAAGGAAAGGCTTTTTGTATCATTAACTCTCGTCCACTCACCAACTCTCTGCAATATCTCTCTCTCTTCACCGTAATGTTGCATCTCTCTCGCTATTCTATCGCTACTACAATAATCAACGTTCCTCAGAGCTTTCCAAGTGTATACCACTTCCTCTACGTAGGGTACGTATTACCCGTTTTGCAACACAATCCCACCCCTACTCTGTGCAACTCTCCAACACAAGAGTGAAACATTATTCTCAGTCTTTCTTCTATTCAACTGCTGAGCTCTGGAACTCTCTCCCAGAATCAGTCTTTCCCTCTTCCTATGACTCAAATTGCTGCAAACTCCGTGGCTCGAACGTCCCTTGATTTTGGCCCTGTCACTCTTTCAACTCTGGGGGAAGCACTCGATACAAGCAGTTTATATATATATATATATATATATATATATATATATATATATATATATACAGTAAATATAGGCATATATATATATATATATATATATATATATATATTTTTTTTTTTTTTTTTTTTTTTTTTTTTTTTCTATATTCCAACTTACTTCCTCTCGGGCATAGGCTGAGAGCCTTAACATTCACCGCTTTACAATGAACAGTGAAGCCCGTGAGGTCTTGTTCCAGTCTAGGGAGTGAGACATGTGAAGCACGTAGAGTACAACGAGCACCTGCCATCTTGCCTTCACATGAGGCACGGTGCTCACTCATGGCCCGAAACGACCCCATCTCTGAAGCCACCTCGTTCCCGTGCTTCACTATCTCAACCCCTACACTCGGACTCTCACACTTACACACACAACGCCACCTGTTGAGCAGATAACTCACCAGGCATTGCACCCCTATACCATATTTTGAATATGGGAATATTCATACAGTGCTATATATATATATATATATATATATATATATATATATATATATATATATATATATATATATATATATATATATATATATATATATATATATATATATATATATATATATATATATATATATATATATACAGTATTTTAGAGATAGACAGAATATTCGTTTCGTATTCGTATGTGCGAATATTCGCTATGTTTTTCAATATTCGTATTCGTATTCGCATTTCCATTCATAGCTATTTGCAAACATGCAAATATTTTCACGAAACCAATAGAAGATAATTATACACAAATTTGAAATATTAAATTTTAAAGTCGAGTATGCAAAATATAAATATATTTTAATATATAACTAGGAACCCCAAAAGGTTCACCAAACCCAAATATACGAAGCGTTTGTTGACGTTCTTAAAAAAAAAAAAAAAAAAAAAAAAAAAAACTTGCGTTCGTTTGTACGATGTCGGGGAAAGGAATGCTTCTTTATTAAACCCTCTAAGTACCATAGTATGTGAATGTTTTTTTAAACTAATGGAACTGAAATTGTGTACATCGACTTCCAAACCATCATCTCTGAACTTTGAAATAATTGTAATAGTTTCGAAATCTGTCCGCGTTCATTATAACGGATGGAATGGTCTTGGCACATGTTGCCAATGTAGCGGCTACCGCTAGATCCAGCGAATCACTTCCATCACTTCCATCTAGCGACATCAAGATGTGATGAATTCTAGCGATATTCAAGCTATGTTCCCTATTTAAGGAATTGTAGAGATTTTTCGATTGTTAAAGATTATTCTAGATACTTCAACATATGTTTTCTAGTGACATACAAGTGTTTAGTGTCTGGTGACTATCTAGCGATTTGTCAATGCTATTCTAGCATACATTTGTGCTTTAGTTTATCATGCATTGTTTAATAAATTTGTCCTATTTCTCCAGAAGACTTCCTACATGATATAGTGTATTGTTCTAGTGATAATTAAATATTATACAGGCCTATTTTACGTTGGCTGATAATTATAAAACAGTAATATGCTGGACGATGAGAATACTGTATGTAAACATGTCTCGGATATCACTGATAATGTGTTGGCATTTTCTGCCAAAAGCCCAATGGCTAATCAGTGGTGGTAACGAAACACGCAGCTTTACACATTCACATCGTCATTGGCTTCCGGTAATTAATTTCATAGTAATTTAATTAAAGTTTGTTGGTGATATAAAAAGAATTACCAGTTCTTGAAGGATGAAAATTTCATCCTTCAAGAAAGATTGAAATATTTGATATTCGTATTCGAATTCGCGAGTTTTACCAAAAAAAAATCGCATTCGTATTCGCAAATAGTGAAAATTGATGTTCGTTCCATCTCTAGCTGTATATGTATTTATATATATATTATTATATATATATATATATATATACCGTATATATACCGGGTATATACAGGGTGTTCCAAAAGTATATGTCACATTACGACACTTTATATCTTAATAACTATGGAGGATATCAAAACACAATTTATATTTCCTGAAAGCTAATATTTTCAAGTTTCTGTACTAAAAAATTGAACTCAAAAGTGCAAGAAATTAATTTGTTATTAAACTTGTTTACAGATGTTCAATGTGCGCGCCCTAGGTCTCCAGACCTCACGTCATGTGACTTCTTCCTCTGGGGGTATGTGAAAGGCCTGGTGTATGTACCTCCCCTTCCCAGGGAGGTGGACGATCTGAAGACTCGAATAGCTGAAGCCTTGGCAACCATCGACAACGCTATGCTAGGTCGCGTTTGGCAAGAAATGGACTATCGTTTTGAGTGTCGTGTAACCCGCGGCGCGCGCACATTGAACATCTGTAAAAAAGTTTAATACAAAAATAATTTCTTGCACTTTTGAGTTCAATTTTTTAGTACAGAAACTTGAAAATATTAGCTTTCAGGAAATATAAATTGTGTTTTGATATCCTCCATAGTTATTAAGATATAAAGTGTCGTAATGTGACATATACTTTTGGAACACCCTGTATGTATGTATATATATATATATATATATATATATATATATATATATATATATATATATATATATATATATATATATATATTGTATATATACCGGTATATAAAAAACTAAATTAACTATAACAATATTAATATGCGAGCCCTTGATACAAAAAGCTTATCCTATTACCTTCTTAATACCGGAGGGATATTCCTGGCCGTTCTTAATAACCCCTCAAGGGCTGTGGCACTTTATTCTAGATAATATTTGAAGAGTATAATTTAGAGGAGGAACTTGTGGGGACTAAAGTTATTTGACTAATTTTAATTCTAGAAAACCTCTCTTTAAATAGAATGGTCGAATGGTAGGATAACACGACAACAAGTGTAAAAATGCGTCCTCAAATACTGAATGTTAAATCTAAATGAGACTGAAGGTAAATTCACATAAGAGCTATTACTGGTAACTGTCTTAGTTACAGTATCGAAATCTCTAATGTGACAGCTTCTTATTCACAGTCATATCCTTAAGGGAGCCTACCTCGCTTTATCTTTCTCTCCCTCTCTGTTTGGCTTGTATCCATTCGGCCCCATTCAGCCTACTGTTTGAAGATGTTTACCCCCATCCAGGTGTCAATATTTTCCTGGCGAGCTGTAGCGAGCCAGCATATATATATTTTTGTTTTGACAGCAAGCTAAATTTGTAAATTTTTCGATAGAAAATGTCTCCGGCGAAGCCGGATTTCTCCATGCAATACTGGCTCGCTATCGCTCGGCAGGAAATAATCGACACCTGTATGGGGATACACGTCTTAAAACCGTTGTCTGAATGGGGCCGAATGGATACAAGCCAGAGAAAGAGAGAAAAGAAAAGAGAGATACAACAAATCAGGTGACCCCCCTTAACATTACTTGGTACGACGTCTTGGGGGTTATGATAATATTGTTTTTAAATTGAGGGTTATGATTGGTCTTTGCCACTTTCGAGCAATGCACTTTTAGTTATCCCCCAATTAAATACCGGTACTAATAATAAATATATAAATAGGCTAAATATATAAATAAATACCGGTACGATACATCAAATATAACAGACTCCTCAGACCCCCTTCCAACTAAAACAAAAAAATCTGAGTGAGGTGAACTATAAATATAAACTAAGTCAGTAGTTGCACCTGGGGTGTGGCAGTTGATAGATAGATGAGAAGTCCAATGAACTTATAGTCTCTCTCTAGCTCTAGCGCTCTCTCTCTCTCAAATACCGGTATACAGCAACAAATGGGTATCAATGGCGTTTCTTCTGAGTAGACTCCATTCACTTCTGGAGTTCCACAGGGATCTGGCCTTGACCCACTTCTGTTTATCGTAGGTGTCTATGACATCGATATTTGTTGAGTGTGAGCTCCAAGTTTGTAGATGACATATAGCTTGGAGTGAATGTGAATGACCCTAAAGGGGGTTGAGTGAATGGTGTGATATGGTAGATGCCAATACAATTGGAAAAGTGCAAGGTGATGCATATCGGCCAATCAAACCCCAAGTCAGGCTCGCTAATGGGAATCCCTCTGGAAGTGACTGACTTGGAAAAGGATTTGGGTGTTCTGATTAGCAATGATCTATAGTTTTCCAAGCAGTGCATTGAAGTAGAGAAGAAAGCTCAAAAATTATTAGGCTATAATATCAAGACGCAATTTAAGTACCGGTACCGTATACAAATAAGGAAAGTCCTCACACTCTATAACGCTCTGGTGTGGCCTCTCCTGGAGTAGGCTATGTTCTTCAAATCAATGTTAGGTTAAGCTAAGTTAGGTTAGTTTAGTTTAATCTAGGTTAGGCTGGGTGAATTTAGTTTAATCTAGGTTAGGCTAGGTTTAGGCTAATCTAGGATATCTTCTATCTAAACCTAACCTAACATAGATTAACGTAACGTAACCTAACGTATCTAGGGATAAGCTAACCTATCCCTCAAAATTATTAATGAATATTGTGTGCTTTAGTTTGTCATACCTCATAACCCAAGGAATATGATTAATGGTTTTAATGGATGCATCCTTGGTGCGAAAATCGCGCCAAAAATCCGACTATCATAAAATGCAACAACAAATACATCAACGTGTTGGAAATGCATTCGCTCATCCCTTCATGGATATATATACTGTATATATATATATATATATATATATATATATATATATATATATATATCTATTGCCTGACGCCGTGATCCCCGAAGGGGTGGCCACGAACGAACCGCCCCCATGCACCTCTGTCTTCTGCATATTTCATACTTTTTTGTTTTTGGTTATTTTTGTTTTCGGTTAGTCTAGGCTATCATCCCTGGTGGCCTATTTCTGCGTACGGTACTTCAATTTTTTAATTTTCAGTTAGGCTATCACCGCTGGTGGCCTATTTCTGCGTACCGGTATTTCATAATTTTTGTTTTCGGTTAGTCTAGGCTATCATCCCTGGTGGCCTATTTCTGCGTACTTCAATTTTTAAATTTTCAGTTAGGCTATCACCGCTGGTGGCCTATTCTGCGTACGGTATTTCATAATTTTTGTTTTCGGTATTTTGTTTTCGGTTAGTCTAGGCTATCGCCGCTGGTGGCCTATTTCTGCGTACCGGTATTTCATAATTTTTGTTTTCGGTTAGTCTAGGCTATCATCCCTGGTGGCCTATTTCTGCGTAATTCAATTTTTAAATTTTCAGTTAGGCTATCACCGCTGGTGGCCTATTTCTGCGTACCGGTAATAATTTTTGTTTTCGGTTATTTTTGTTTTCGGTTAGTCTAGGCTATCGCCGCTGGTGGCCTATTTCTGCGTACCGGTATTTCATAATTTTTGTTTTCGGTTATTTTTGTTTTCGGTTAGTCTAGGCTATCATCCCTGGTGGCCTATTTCTGCGTACTTCAATTTTTAAATTTTCAGTTAGGCTATCACCGCTGGTGGCCTATGTCTGCTTACCGGTATTTCATAATTTTTGTTTTCGGTTAGGATAAGCTATAACCCCTGGTGGCCTATTTCTGTTTAAATAAACATAAAATTGTTTTCGGTTCGGCTATCACTGCGTATTCAAATTTAATTTAGTTTTGTTTTAATTTTCGGTTAGGCTATCACCGCTGATAACCTATTTGTGTGTATTTCAACATTTTTTTTTTCGGTTAGGCCTATTTAAGTAAGTGAAGCGACCTGAAGGGAGTGAAGTGTTTTTAGAGTGAGTTAAGTGTTTTTAAGTGAGTGAAGTGATCTGAAGAAAGTGATCGTCACCATGCCTCGTGCCTGTACGAACTGCGCCGGTAGGTTTGGTGCTTCCATGTTTGCTCCTGTCGATCCACAAGTCTGCCGACTCTGCCAGCAACGAGAGGATTTGACAGCAAAATTGGATGAAGCCCACAACAAGATCAACGCCCTCACCAGGAAGCTGGAATCACTCCAAGAGTTTGTAACACTCAACGTTGGAGTATCACTAACTCCAATTGTTTCAACTCCAGCATCCACCACCGCCCCAACGTCATCTGCCAACAATCCAACACCTGCAGTAGACACTGCAGCAGATGCTTCTGACGAACCTGAGCCGACATCAAACCAGGACAGCCGCCCTGTTCACCTTAGTCTCTCCCCCACTCCTCGTGCAAGAAGCCTGCTAGCACGAACAGTACCAACCCCTCGCCCCCGTTCTAACCACTCCTCTCCCCGACCTGTACGTAGAGTCCCGCCACGACAGGTTTCCGGATTTACACCAGTGAGGAACGGTGCACGGCCAACGCAGAAAAGGTCTCATCTACCAGTCACAATGTCAAACAGATTTGAGATATTGGTAGAGATGGAAGACGAACCAGAGGAGACCAGGCTCGTTGGGGATTCCATCCTACGAGGACAGGTCGAAGAGTTCTGCGACAGAGTCCCAAATCAACGAAAAAGATTTTGCATCCCAGGAGCTGGACTGGACGACATTGTGGAAGCCTTCGAAGATACCACAAAGGATGCAAATGAAAATACCCTTTTTGTCATCCATGCTGGTTCAAATGACGTCATGCGCACCAGATCCGAAGAGTTGATGGAGAAATATCGCAAGATGATCCAGCACTACAAAAACAAGTCAAGGAATATCATCATCTCAGGCATTCTCCCCAAGATCGACGCACCTGACAAATTCTACGACAAGGCCTTCAGCACAAATAGCCGACTAAAATATTTGTGTCTGAGGGAAGAAGTTGAATTTATCAACCTCTGGGACAACTTCTACAACCAGCCTACTCTGTTCCGCAAGGATGGCACTCATCTAAACCCTGTGGGTTCAGCACGCATGGGTCGTCTCCTACACGAAGCAGTCCGCAGACATGGATCAAAAAACGCCATCCGAGAAGAAGCAGCAGTGACATAAATCATCCAACGCCAAGAAAAAAACAGAGGCAACCGAGGACCACCAGCGATAAGGACCGAAGACAGCCATGAACATAAATGTAGATCCGAAAAGAACCAAAAATATTATTAAAGAGCGTTCCGTGAGTTCTAAAATAAAAAATTTAAAGGTTTTCTATGCAAACGCTCGTAGCATACGCAATAAATTTTCAGATTTAGAGGAGCTAGTGTTTACAGAAAATTATGATGTGATTGGCATAACAGAATCTTGGCTCAATACAGAAAATAGAGACTTTTTAGCAGAGTATTCACTTCCCGGTTATGTAATGTTTGAGAAAAGCCGAATAAATCGAAATGGAGGTGGCGTTTTACTTCATATCAAAAAGAGTCTTAACCCTACCCTCTTGTCAAAACCTCAAATTGTGAACGTCGACGCATCTTTTGTGCTAATAAAGAATAATAAAGGTACAAAAATAATACTTGCATTAATATACAGACCTCCAGCTCAATCAGTGCAAACTGACCGAGAAATTTACGAACAAATTGAAGATGTAAGTAACTCACTAGATGCCGTAATTTTTGGCGACTTTAATTTACCTGTGACCAAGTGGGGCGATACTCTTACTTCACACTCCGGACATGACTTGTATACGAACTTGCAAGAGAGTTCGCTTTATCAATTTGTTCGAACGCCGACCCGTGGTAATAACGTTCTTGACATTGTACTTGCAACAAAAGAAGAATTAATAGAGAATTTGAATGTTGGTGATGAATTCAGTAACAGCGACCATCGTACGATAACTTTCACTTTAAAGTTTACTAGTAACGAACCAAATAGTAGCATCGAAAAAGTCCCTAATTTCAAGAAAGCAAACTTCCATAAACTTACAGCTATGTTTAAAGAAAATGACTGGAGCTTTTTAATTCACAATAACGACATAAATACATCTTGGAAGTTATTCGAAGCCACTTACCTAAAAGCAGTGCAAGACTGCATACCATCGAAAATACGGCGTCCAGGCCATAATAATAAGCCCAAATGGTGGAATAAAGATATTTCAAACTGCCTGCTTGCTAAAAAATTTGCTAATGATAGATTAAAATCCTCACAAAATGACGAAGAACGGCTGAAATTTGTAGAGCTACGACGCAAAGCCAAAAAGTTAATTAAGCAAAGTAAAAAGACCTTAGAGTTACATATTGCGAATCAAAGTAAAACAAACCCGAAAGAATTATATAGTTATATCAGAAAGAAAAAAGTAGTTACTTCAACTGTTGGACCGTTAGTCGATGAAAATGGAGAATACACCAAAGACGAAGTACAAATGAGTAATGCCCTCCATACCTTCTTTGCATCAGTTTTTACAACAGAAGACCTCAGTGATATCCCTACACCATCGCCGATTCAGATTGATAATTCAGATGTTCTAAGCAATATCACCGTTACAGAGAGAGAAGTATTGAATAGTTTAGATAAACTCAAGGTAAATAAAACGCCTGGACCTGATACAATCTCGCCTAGAGTTCTAAAGGAAGCTAAGGATGAGCTCTCCAAACCACTGACATTACTATTCAATAAATCCTTGCAGTCTGGAACTATGCCCGATCAGTGGAAGCTAGCTAACATAACACCGATATTCAAAAAAGGCAGCAAATCCCTACCCAGTAACTATCGTCCAATTAGCTTAACCTCAGTTGTATGTAAAATGCTAGAAACGGTCATACGAGACAGACTCGTAAATCACTTAGAGGAAAATAACATACTTAAAGATACTCAACACGGCTTTCGTAAAAAACGTTCCTGTTTAACAAACCTCTTAGACTTCTTCCACGATATCCTCAACCTCTACGATGAGAGTAAAGCTGTAGATATTATATACCTTGATTTTCAAAAGGCCTTTGACAAAGTTCCCCCACAAACGTTTACTGCTAAAACTAAAAGCGCATGGAATACAAGACGGTGTGTTGAAATGGATAGAAAATTGGCTCAGCGACAGAAAGCAAAGAGTAGTCATAAACGGTAAGGCATCTAAATGGACCAATGTAAGTAGCGGGGTACCCCAGGGATCGGTACTAGGACCAACTCTCTTTCTAATTTACATCAACGACATAGATGAGGGTCTCACCTGTACAATCTCAAAATTTGCTGACGATACAAAAATTGCAAATAACGTACTCTCAAAAGAGCAAGTTGACGATATGCAACACAATCTAGATAAATTGTCATGTTGGGCCCAAATTTGGCAAATGAGTTTCAATGCGGATAAATGTAAAGTACTACATATCGGATACCTAAATGAGAAAGCAAACTATTCGATGAATGGCACTCAGCTTAAGAATGTAAACAGAGAAACCGATCTGGGAGTAACAATATCGAGTAACCTAAAACCGAGTCAACAATGTTCAGAAGTTGTTAAGAAGGTAAACAAAATAATTGGCTTTATAGGCAGGTCATTTGAGCATAAATCCAAAGAAGTTATCCTAACCTTTTACAATTCCTTAGTCCGCCCTCTTCTGGAATACTGCGTTCAATCCTGGTGCCCTTATTACCAAAAAGATATAAACAAGCTAGAACGAGTTCAACGTAGAGTTACCAAAATTATACCTAGCCTAAAGAACAAACCATACGAAGAGCGTCTTGGAGAATTAAATCTATTTCCTTTAACCCAGCGCAGATTAAGAGGTGACTTAATTCAAGTGTTCAAAATCATCAAAGGCATCGACAATACGAACTGTAGTAAGTACTTCACTATCGACCAATCTAATTACACGCGGGGAAACGGTTGCAAAATTATTGGTAAATCTTTTAACTCACACGAATCTAAGAATTTCTTCTTCAATCGAGTTGTCAACTTGTGGAATGGGCTTTCCCGAAACGTTATAGACTGCATCACCGTTGATTCATTTAAACTCCGCCTAGACAAATATCTCGCATCAAACCCGCGACTGACTGCGTTTGTAAATAAATCACTTTATTTTATCCCCCCTCAGTTACTAACCCATCTGTCCCCTACTAACTTCCTAATCCTGCCACGGACATTAGTTCCAGGGCAGTAATTCCCTTTCCAATGTTCCCTTACCCACTCTAAACCACTGTATGGACACTTGATCCTCAGTGTTTTGGAGGACAAACAACCTAGAAGGGTCACTAGATCTGTTGTTGCTTGATTTCCTTTGTACTCCCCAGTCAGTCGACGCCCCTCCCCCCAACCAGCACCGCCTACGTTCATATACTTCCTCACTCCATCCTTCCACCTCTCCTTCAGTCTACCTCTCCCTCTCTGTCCCTCCACCTCACTCTCGTACACCCTCTTAGTCGTTCTCTCGCTTTCCATACGTTCCATATGGCCGAACCATCTCAAGTTGTTCCTTTTCACACTTTCCAGCACATCTACCTCCACACCACACCTCCTTCTTACTTCTTCATTAGTCTGTCTATCCCTCCATGTAACTCCGCATGCACTTCTTAAGTAATTCATTTCCACTGCTCTCACTCTTGGTCTGAGTCTCTCAACCAACGTCCATGCTTCGCTTCCGTAACTTCCGTAAGTCAGTGTCGGGATTACCACACTGTCATGCAAGGACTTCTTCACTTCCATACTGACTACCCTATTTCTTGTTACTGCTTTCAGCGTTCCTACAACCCTCTTCCCCTGTTGTACCCTCTCCCGCACTTCTTCATCCATAGTCCCATCTTTACTCAACACACTGCCCAGATACTTAAAAGAGTTGACGATCTCCATAGCCTGACCGTTCAGCTTCACCTCACACTCTGTGACTTCACCCCTTTCGAAGACCATAACCTTGCTCTTCCCCGCATTTACCTTCAAATTCCGTTTTTCGCACACTGTTCCAAACTCATTTATCAGACCCTGCAACTTCCATTCATTATCACTCATCAGAACTGTATCATCCGCAAACAGCAGTATAGGTAGCTTCCACTCATTTCCCTCCCTTTTCAGCGATACACCAACATCCATTACTCTTGATAGTATTTCTTTCATGACTCCATCCATATATACAGTAAACAACCACGGGGACATCACACACCCCTGTTTCAAACCAACATTCAGGTCAAAGAACTCGCTCTGCTCACTCTCCACACGTACTGCCGCCTTTTCACCCTCATACATGCTCTTCACTGCTTTCAGCAACTTGCCATCTACTCCGTATATTCTAAGTACTTTCCACAAACCTTATCTATCCACTCTGTCATAGGCCTTCTCCAATTCCATAAAGGCAACATACACCTTTTGTTTCTTCTCCAGATATTTCTCCACAACACAATTCAGGGTAAAAATCTGATCTACACATCCTCTTCCCTTCCTAAAAACCTCCCTGCTCGTCGCAGGGATATATATATATATATATATATATATATATAATATATATATATATATATCTATATATATTATATATATATATATATATAATATATATATATATATTACAGTATATATATATATATATTTATATATATATATATTTTTTTTTTTAATTAGGCCTATATGGTTGTGGTGTTGTGGCCAGAAGTTGATGTAGGCTAGTTGGTGCACAATCAGAGTAATGGAGGAAGGTGGAGGATGTTCATAATATATCTTATATCTCCCATAATAATCAATATTTTTGTGCCAGATGTGGATAGGTTTGAAGCACAAAGCACATGTGAAGAATTAGGACCCAAAGAGTAGGTGTAGAAAACGTTTTTGTATACGGTCAAATAAACAAGTTGAGATTGAGAGCGGGAGGGAATAGGGACGTAAACATGTGCGCATCCTCACCAATCATCTCCCCCCCCCCCCCCAACCCCACAGTAAAGAGCTTTGTGAATTTTCTCGAGTTTGAGTGCGGAAATTCACCATCTTATTTGGAAAACATTCCTAATATTCATTATTCACGATAATCATTAAAAGTTTCATGGTTGTTCTTTCAGTAGTATAACCAGACCAGATGGCTGGAGAAAAGTAGGAAAGAAGAGTAATTGGACAGAGAAAGAAGTACAGTAGAAGACTGAAAGTTCTCCGGCTCAACCAAGTTGCTTTAAAGGTGGGGGTGCATGGGTTGAGGTAAACATGGAAAAATAATCGTCAACCTGCATACCTTTACCTTTGGATACCTTTGGATGTGTTCGCCGCTCCTCTAGCGGCACCAAGGAGCGCGACGCCCCTCGTTATGGGTGGTCATTTGGTGCAGTAGACTGTTTGAAGCGACAGCTCGCTCCCTTGCGAGGATGGGCTCGTCTGGCACTTTTTGCAGTTCGACATCTAGGGCTCTCTTGAAGTTGTCTAACGAGATGTCCCTCATGTCTCTTACTCGCCGTGGAAGTTTGTTGAAGAGACGTGGGCCTCTGTGTGATAACCAGCCCTCTCGCAGAGAGCCCATAGCACCCCTGTTATTCATCCGGGGGATTTCGCATTCCCAGCCTCTCCTATCACTGAATTTCATGACTATCGGAGTATGTAGGTTTGGTACTAAACCCTCTGCGATTTTCCATGTGTATATTATTAGGTAACGTTCTCTTCTACGTTCCAGTGAGTACAGATTCAGTGCTCTTAAACGCTCCCAATAGTGTAGATGTTTTATCGAACTTATATGCGAAGTGAAATTTCTTTGTACACTCTCTACGTCATTTATTTCACCTGCTTTGTATGGGGATGTTAATACGCTACAGTATTCAAGCCGCGGTAGCACTAGAGATTTGAAGAGCGTTATCATAGGCAATTCACCGCATATTTTAAAAGTACGCAGAATCCAACCGGTTAGACGTTTCGCAGCCGCCACTTTGACCTGGTTATGTACTTTGAAACCTATATTTTCAGACATTAATACCCCAAGGTCTTTCACACTGTCTTTCCGTTCTATTATGTGGTTAGATTCTGTTAAGTAATTTGTAATTTCTTTAACACCATTATTATCTCCGTACCGTATTAATTGGAATTTTTCCTCATTGAATTGCATGTTGTTTTCCCTGGTCCACTGGAACACTACATTCATGTCTTCCTGCAGTCGGCCCGTGTCCTCTTGTGTGTTTACTATCTTGCTTAATTTTGTGTCATCAGCAAAAGACGACACCGTACTGTGTCTGATGTTGGTATCTATGTCGCAAATTAGTATGAGGAACAGAAGGGGCGCTAGCACTGTTCCTTGGGGCACTGAGCTTTTGACATCCGAAGGCTCAGAAGTGACTTGGTTTACTGCTACCGATTGTTTTCGGTTTACGAGGAAATTGTATATCCACCGTCCGATTTTCCCAGTTATACCTTTTGATTTCAGTTTGTGGGCTATTATACCATGGTCACATTTATCAAATGCCTTAGCAAAATCGGTGTAAATGACATCCACGTTTTTCTTTTCTTCTAGCGCTTTAAGAATTTTGTCATAGTGTTCCAAAAGTTGTGAGAGACATGATCTTCCCGCTCTGAACCCATGTTGACCGGTGTTGTGTAGTTCATTTGCCTCCATGAATGTTGAAATTTTGCTTCGCAGGACTCGCTCGAAAACTTTAATGATGTGAGAGGTTAGAGCTACCGGGCGGTAGTTTTTTGGTAGTGCTTTACTCCCTCCTTTATGCAGTGGGGCAATTATTGCGTTTTTCAAGCTATCTGGTATGTCACCAGTGTCTAGACTCCTTCTCCACATTATAGCCAGGGGTTTTGAGAGGTTTTCCTTACATTTTTTCATTAGGATCGAATTCCATTAGTCCGGGCCTGGTGCCGAGTGGGATGGCATGTTGGAAATGGCCTCTTCTATGTCTTTTGGACCGAAATCAATATCCAGCATCTGAGGGGTTTCTGTGGGGGAGGTTTCCATGAAAAATATATTTTGGTCTCTGATGACTTTTGTTTCATCAGGCTCACTGAATGCCATTTCATACTGCCTGCTTAAGAGTTCGCTCATTTCCTTTTTGTCCCCTGTGAAAGAGCCGTCCCCTTTGCTCAGTGGGCTGATGTTTGATGTTGTTTTAGCCTTTTGTTTGGCGTATGAAAAGAAGTATTTGGAATTTTCCTTTATACCTGCAATAGCTTTCCTCTCCTCTTCCATATGTTGTAGTTCATAGGATATTCTTAGCCTTTGTTCAATTTCCACAATTTCTCTATCTATTTCGACCTTTTGCCTATCCTGTAGATTTTGATGTGTGCGTCTTTGTGTGAGTAATTTTCTTCTTCTGTACAGCCTCCCCCTTTCCCGATCTTGTTTGCTTCTTTGTTTTGTTTGTCTTGCAGGTATATGGTGGCTACAGATTTGGGTCATGGTTTCTGTTATTAAGACTAGACATTCTGCTGGTGTCAGGTTATCCATTAAATCTTCCCAGTCTATTTCCTCCATTTCTTGATTTACCTCTTCCCACCTAATGTTTTTGTTATTGAAGTTAAATTTACTGAAGGGGCCGGTTTTTGTTCTCGATTCTGAGGTTGTCTGTACACTTTCTAAGGTTGTTTTGATCTCAATTAATTTATGATCTGAGTATGTTGTGTCTGATATGTTAATGCTGTGTACTAGAGAGTCGTTGTTAGTGAAGACCAGGTCTAAGATATTGTTTTCCCGTGTGGGTTCAGCAATATGTTGGGTAAGACTAAAAAAATCACAAAGTTCAAAAAGCTCTCTCGTATTAGTATTTGCTTCTCCGGTGTTATTTGCCACTAACTGGTTTTCTAGTTGTCTCCATTTAATGTTTGGTAGGTTAAAGTCTCCTAGCCATATAATATTTGGTGTTGGGTTCTCCAGGGTTTCCACTTCTGATTTTATTTTGTTGAGCTGGGTTTTGAATTCTTCTCGGGATGAGTCTGGAGGCCTGTATGTAACAATAACTGCTAAATTTAGGGATTCTATTTTAACTCCAAGTATTTCCACCACTTCATTACTGTTATTTAGGAATTCAGTACATATCAGTGAGTCACGTATGTACAAGGCTACACCTCCATGTGATCTATGCGTTCTGTCCGCCCTATGTAGGTTGTAACCAGGAATCCATACCTCACTATCTTCCTGATCTTTAATATGAGTTTCTGTGAGAGCCGCAAATATAGAGTTTCCTTCTTCTAGCAGGCCCCTAATAAATGGTACTTTGTTCGTGGTTCTATTTTTTAGGCCTTGGATATTTGCAAACAAGATTGGGGAGGGATTGTTTGGAGTACTATGTGTACCTAATAGTCTTCGGGATGTATTGGCCACTCTTGGGAGGCCAGGAGGTGCTCGAGGTGTTCTATGTGCTCTTCCATCTCCCTCAGTCTCTTCATCTTCATCTGCCCTTTCCCTCCTTGCCTTTTTCCTCTGCCTCGTCCTCGCATAGCTAGAGAGTTTTTTGGGCTACCATTCGTGTTAGGTCTAGCATATCTCCAAGTCCCTTTAATATGAAAAGCTGGGCATTTCATATTGTAGCAGGTCTTGTTCTCAAGTGATGTCTTGCAAAGGGATGGGTGGTGGTATTTGCAGGTTTTACCAAATCTACATTTTCCATGACTGGTTATGTTGTTGCAAATTTTTGGATGAGCAAATCTACCTGAATTCCCATTATATTCGCCCTTTTGACCAAAGTAGCACCTTCTTTCCAGATCATATCTGCACACTGGTGTAGACAACCCCAGTAGGTGTGGCTGGGGCTGCAAGGGGTTATGTGGTGATCTAAGTGTGGTTGTGGGTGATAGTGGGCTTGGTGTATGGGTGGGTGAGGCCTGCAGGGGGGTGGAGTTACGGGTCAGTTGTAGGTGGGCAGGTGGCAGTGGTGAGGGGGGAGACGATGTGGAAGGGGAGCCTGATATGGGGGCTTGTTGCATCCTACGTTCTTCCTGCAATTTTATTTGATCAACAGCAGTAGGGTGGTCAATGGCCATAGATGGGATTAATGTGGGTGTTTTCTGGGTCTGGGGAGATGTGCGATAGGGTGCGAAAGGTTGTTGTTCGGCAGGCGATGTGTGTTGATGTGCAGGAGGCAATGTGGGCATTATCATGGGAAGGTGTGCGTGTGTGGGTTGTGATATTTGTATGGGCCCTGAGGCCCCAATAGTTCCCCATTTTCTGTGAAAGGTAGCTATGTCTTGGCTATATTTCCGTCTATCATGTTCTTCTGTATTTTCTACAGTCTGTATGACTTGCCATGTGATATCGAAACAACTATCGCAGAAATGGAGGTTCTTCCCTCTTGTATTGTACGCCTCATTTATTGGTGTCAATCCTATGCAAATCCAGTGATATGGTTGCTTGCATATCCGACATGCGGTGCCTTCATGGATGTGTATTTTCATCTTACAACTCGTACAGTTGTCTCTGGTAAACATTTTTGTTTGTTTTTTTGTTTTTGTTTTTGTTTTCCACCCGCCCTTACATGGGGGAGAGAGAGAGAGAGAGAGAGGGGGGGGGGGGGCTTGGAGGACAAGGAGGTGTTTGTTACGCGGTTTGTGGGAGTGTGGGGGAAGGGGGGGGGGGGGGGAGTGCCACTCGTTTACCCTCGTTATGTTTAAACTTTAAGTAACTTTAAGTAACACTTTCAATAATTATCTTATGAAACAGAATTCTCACTGCCCTAACCACTTTTCCCGTTTTTGGTCGACTGTTTAGCGGAAAATACGGCACTCTAGGAAAATAACGAACTTTCCAGGCTACCTACAGTATATATAGTATCTATTATAATTTTCATATTTTACCTATCAACTTGTTTCAACACTGCTCAGGTTCGAATGTTCACCACATTTGAGAGAAGAGAGAGAGAGAGGTTGGAGGACAAGGAGGTGTTTGTTACGCGGTTTGTGGGGAGTGTGGGGGGGGGGGGGAGTACAACTATCTTGTAAAATGCAATGTCACTGAAATAATTATTAACAATGGTATAAAGGATTTTGTGGATCGTCTATACCAGGCCTGTGACGTCATAGTGACGTCACACCAGTATCCTCATCCTGGACTGGATGGTGGACTTACACTCCTGTGACGTCACAGGCCCGGTATAGACGATCCACAAAATCCTTTATACCATTGTTAATCATTATGTCAGTGCCCTTGCATTTTGCAAGATAATTATGTACAGCTTGGTGATTATCATTCCATGTTTATCTCAACCCATGAGCCCCCACCTTTAATGTGATAAGTAGTATAATAGAATTGCCTTCCCTCTATATTCGGATGTACTGGTATAGTAAAGTATGGTTAATGAGATAATTGTGCGTGAGAAAAAAAAAATATAGTAAACACTTCTGGTGGCGCAATTTGGGAATCGGCTGGGATAAACAATTTTAATTGTGAGAAAGATAAATTTCCTGATCAAAACTTCTATAAGTTATGCCCGGATACTGAGAGGGTTAAGCAACAGTTCTACCAAAGGAATTCACTAATGGCTAGCGCGGGACACTGCACCATACCACGTATTATTACCCGAGACACGATGTCACAAATATCTGCTATTTCCAGGGTGAACAGAAACATCGTATGTGAAGACATTATAATAATAATAATAATAATAATATTTATTCAGTTAGCAATTTACAGAGTTGGTACCGGTACCACATAGTATGTTACAAATATGACATGTACCAGCCTTGCATAATTCCAACTAAGGATAGCCCAATAAGGCCGTAAGGCGTATTTCCATTGGGGTCCTTGTGGGATTAGGTTAGCTGGGGAAACATCTTCACCTGCCCAGGATCGAACACGGGTCCTCATAGTTGTGAACCAAATGTGCTATCAACTAAGCCACAGGCATATGTTCTCGATAATTTTTCTAATGGAGGTTTTATTCTGGTACTGCAGTATCATGCATTACCATACGTTACTGTATATATTGAAACGGAGGATAAACAATGTTTTTTTCAAATTAAATACAAAATTATTACCGTATCAAACAATACAAATTTGCTGTAAACATTGCCAGTGTGACAGCGCCTTAGCCTAAATACTACATTTTTCAGTATGATGGCTACCATTTAACGCTTATATTCATCTTAGAAAGGTGCTCTGGGAGTAAAACTCCCAAATTAGAGCCTTCTAACCCCTTTAATTTAAATAAATAATTCCAAAGAGTAAAATCGTCTCATGCTAACCAGAATATAATAAATGAAATAATACGAACATTATGACGAGAATTCTGAACTCGTCATAATTCCAAAGATAAATGCGTTAATCTGACAATACTGTTACCATAAACAAGGAACATCTGGTAAAAAACTCTTACAAACAAACGAGAATGATTAAAATATATATATGGCTTAATCTTGAATTTACTTAGTTTCGAATCAAAGATTTATTTAATCTTGCACTAGATGACAAATCAATATTATCAGCAACCAAATTGAAAATGTCGTTATTATAACTGACATAATGTAAAACTTGCAAAATTAACAAACCAAAACAGGAACGGCACAATATATACACTAAGGAACTTATCAAAATCCCTGTGGAAATAACGATTTAGCAAAATCAAGTTTTTAAATATAAGAACACAAAACCACCACATATAATGTACCGTATCGGTACATCACTATATGGGTGAGTGAATGTGGGTCCCAAACAAACCACCACATATAATGTACCGTATCGGTACATCACTATATGGGTGAGTGAATGTGGGTCCCAAACAAATTAGTACCGCATATATTAACGTATTCTCACCATAGTCAAGGAATTAGGCATAGTCAATTTGGGAAGTTCAGGACGTGCTAGTAAATTTTGTTAAATTAAGTATGGACAATGAAACTACAATTTTAGTTAAAATATTCGATTCAAACAAATTTGCAATTTAAAAAGTATTAACAATAGTACACAATGCAAACACTCACAGACGTTAGTGCTATCAGGTAGGTAACGTACAGTTGGTCACCTTTCCGACTGGGCCACCTAACGGTAATTTCGCTGGGAGTCTTTCGCTCTGATATTAGTAAGATCGCTCACTCTCCCCGCCCTGAATCTGTTGCATATTATGTCTCATAGATGGCGTCGTTAGATTTGCTGGGGTAGAGAGGTAGGGGCTACATGGAGTAAATGGGGGGGGGGGTATCGTGTAGGATTGGTTGCGTGAATGATTTCACCAGGTTTATGGTTACCGTTATAATATATCTCATGATATTAATTACGATGTAAACAACTTTTTGTTGTGAAATCTACCTTTAAGAAATATTAGTTTATGTTGTATTATTGTTTGCAAACCAATTTGTAGGGATTGCTAGATTCACTGTATATTTAGTAAGACATCTCTGTCTCACTCTTTCATTCACACTAGATATCTATTTATCAATATACTGTATGTATCTATCTATTCATCTATCTATCTATCTATCTATCTATCGATATATATCCACATTATAGATTAGTATTTTCCTTAGCTGATGTGCATTTGCTCTTCTTGGGGTAAATGTTGGTCCCTTAATTTTGGTTGAGGTCCCGGGCTGGCCCGTATTCTCGATTTGCACCATTTGTTTTTGGGCTCCTCATACCTCTCTGTCTCATACCTAGGGATATGAGGTTTGCCCGACTCGCATGAAATACTCATCAGTGACCAATATAACTTATAGCACCAATGCCTATCCTTACCATTACACTTTCCTCACAATACATCTAACACAGTACCATGAACAAATTAGCGGTATCGCATTTTCATGAATTTCGGAGGAGCATGGAATATTTATTAATTTCTCCCTCTCTCCCTTCTTTACTAAAAACTGAATAGTATGGTTTCCCATATTACAATAATTATTACTCTGAGATACACTTTAACCAATAATGCTAATATGGTCTTTCACACACACACACACACACACACACACACACACACACACACACACACACACACACTTGTGTTTCGATTAACACTAATGTTTCACCATATGCTAGCGCATATCAGTATATGTTATGGCTATAGCCATCTCTGTCTCTCTCTCTGCGTAGGAATATTGGTTTGGCAGGAGTCAGAGGGACCGCACTGTCTACCAATTATTATCTTTCGCATCTAACTCGGCGCGTTACAGGTTCCCAGGGTAGCTCATGAAAAAGATTTATCCACTAATATTTTGACAACCAGTCATGTAATGACATACCCATTGGCGTCTGGAAGAGAAAAACATGCGTAGGAACTATTCAAGATATACTGAATTTTACAAGCATGCTAGGCCTGAAGAGACCATAATTATAGTATATCACAACTCGATATAGAAGGGATGGCCACAACCTCATCCGCGTGGCAGCTGCATATAGAGGGGATGGCCACAACCTCATCCGCGTGGCAGCTGCATATGTGTGTGTGGTTTAAATGCCGATATAACTAAGTTAATGTTTAATATTACATGATTAAATCTATGCAAGGGTAATTATATATTATGTGCAGTAAAACGTATAAGTTCAATAAGAGACTGTCACCTTTTATAATTATTAATATCTATATGCGTAATCATAAACCGAGTGCACTGTGAGTGATGGCAGATAATATCTGGAGGACCATTAATTTGTAAAACCCTGTTGGGTATTGTTAGGTGTCCACTATGTGGGCTGCTGGATCGCTATACTCTGTTTCAGCGACGCTGAGGTGAGAACGGATCACCTAGATGTCAATCAATCTAGCTGATTGGCTCATGCGACCATGTTCAATGTCTCGTCTTTTAGTAATTATTAACTTATAAAGGTTTAAATAATCACGGTGGCACAAGTCAATCAGCTGGAACAGTCTGTCGATGTTGGGTGCACCATGGGAGTAAGCACTGTAATAGAATAAAAGTACCCCTGCCGAAGGATGAGTAAAAAATCAAGAAAATTGAGTGTGTAGTGTGCAAGGACGAGCTTGTGTTAAATGATGGCTGTGAATTTTGGAACTGAGTCATTGGAGCTGGTGAACAAGTTTTGTTACCTAGGAGATACCATCTCTGCCGGTGGTAGGGCCGAGGCAGCCACTGTTGCTAGAATGAGATGTGGCTGGGGGAAGTTCAGAGAACTGTTTCCAATTCTGACCATAAAAAGAATGCTTCCTCCCCTGAAGGGAAAGATGTATGCCTCATGTGTTAGAAGTGCAATAACGTATGCCTCAGAAACATGGGCTGTTAAAGTAGAGGATGTCAACAGAATGGAACGTAATGAGATGAGATGCGAGATGGATGTGTAGGGCCAAACTGCAGGATAGAATAACTAATGATGAGGAGACGCTTAGGTACAAAGAGTATTAGCGAGGAGATGCGTACAAGTAGGCTGGGATGGTTTGGGCATGTGGAGAGAATGGATGAACAAAATTGGTGAAAAGATGCAGGTCTGTGATTGTGGAGGGAGCTGCACCAAGGGGTGGACCGAGGAAGACCTGGGATCGGACTATACGTGCCGATCTCGAATCGAAAATTTGACAAGTGAAGCAGCCCTTAACAGGGTTGCCTGGAACGCCACCATTAGGACAAGAAACTGAAGCTGCACATACTGTATGTGTGGAGCACTCAGTCTTAACATTTTATGTATGTGTGTATGTAGACAGCACCACTGATCATGCTAATGCTACCACAGAAAGTGTAACAGGCAGTCAGACAGTTAATAGCCAACCCTTCATTCCCGTTAAATATGTAGGGAGGATTAGCAAGGGACATTAGAAAGGGAACAATGATGACAGGGAGAGAATTAATATAATAAACACCTGCCAAAACCCAAAAGCAAGTACCGGGTACTCTAACATTCGGAACAACACTCAGCATCCACTCACCAGACCTCAATATCATTGGTTTCACCTCAGATGATATACACTTCCACAACAAATTCTCTTCACAACATCGGGGATGATGACCTTCAAGGTTTGTCAATTAAAAGGTTACAAATACCTTCATATGTTCTTCCTAACAAACTTCCTTAATTTATTCCTGTAATTACAATCAAATATAAAATGTGTGTTAATAGTTCATACATTAACCATGCAATAAAATGTATGATTGTAGCCAAAACAATATGGGTGAACCACGGTCGGGAGGACCGTGGTTCACCCATATTGTTTTGGCTACAATCATACATTTTATTGAGGCTAGTGCTAGATAATTTAATTCAGCACTGGAGCCGCGACAGTCGAGTGGCAAGCACGCTCACGTGTGAATCTGTTTGACCTGGTTCGATCCCAGCCAAAGCGGACATATTTAGTGGGTGTGAAACTTGTGTCTGAAGCAACTGCCAGCAGCCCCATCTCTGTATCCTCCTACTTTCTGTATCCTAGTTTCAAAGCCAAAGGCGGATGTTGTGCATACGTGCACAACAAAGTCACTTGCTCTCGTGTTCCCGATTTCAACTTCTGAATTCTCAACCTTATGGCTCTAACTTTTCTGTCATTGTCATACTAAATATTTCTGTGCTGTTCTGTGCGGGGAAGAGCAAGGTTATGGTCTTCGAAAGGAGTGAAGCCACAGAGTGTGAGGTGAAGTTGAACGGTCAGGCTAGGTATGGAAATTGTCAGCTCATTAAGTATCGGGGCAATGTGCTGAGTAAAGATGGGAGTATGGATAAATAAGTGCGGGAGAGGGTGCAACAGGGGAAGAGGGTTGTAGGAACGCTGAAAGCAGTAACAAGAAATAGTGTGGTCAGCATGGAAGTGAAGAAGTGCATGCATGTCAGTGTGGTAATCCCGACATTGACTTATGGAAGCGAAGCATGGACGTTGGTGGAGAGACACAGACCATGAGTGAGAGGGGTGGAAATGAGTTACCGGTACTTGAGAAGTGCGGGCAGAGTTACATGGAGGGATACACAGATGAATAAGGAAGTAAGTGCAGGGAGGTGTGGTGTGGAGGTAGATGTGCTGGAAAGTGTGAAAAGGAACACCTTGAGATGGTTCGGCCATATGGAATGTATGGGAAGCGAGAGAATGACTAAGAGGGTGTACGAGAGCGACGTGGAAGGACAGAGAGGGAGAGGTAAACCGAGAGAGAGGTGGAAGGATGGAGTGAAGAAGTATATGAATGCCGGCAGTGGTGTTGGCAGGAGGGGCGTCGACTGACTGGGAACAGAGGTGCACGGGGGCGTTTCGTTCGTGGCCATCCCTTCGGGGATCATGGCATCAAGCAATAGATAGACTATCTTTCCCCTAACTCTACCGACTTTCCCAAATTCTTTGATTATTTAAACTCTAAAGTGGAACACATTCTATCCATTTCTCCTTTCTCTGAAATCTCCATCTTATTAGGTTTCAATGTTCACCACCGCCAATGGCTCTCCTCTTATTCTACTGACTAACCTGGTGAACAAGCATACGTCTTTTCTATTCTAAATGACCTAATGCAGTTGGTTCAGCAACCTACCAGTATCCCGGATCACCTCGGAGATCGGCCAAATATTCTTGACTAGTTTCTAATTTCTAACCCTTCTTCTTATACTGTAAATCCTTTCTCTCCTTTGGGCTCCTCCGACCATAAACTTATTTATGTCACCTGTCCTATCTCTCCAGTTCGGCCACCTGATCCTCCTAGCTGGCGGCGCTTGTGGCACTTTGGCGCTGCCAACTGGGAGGCTCTCCAGCAGTACTTCTTTGATTTCCCATGGAATTATTTTTGCTTCCGTGGCCGGGGACCCTCAGAGAGTGCTGGACGCATTATCGAGGTAATCCTATCGGGCATGGAGTCATATATTCCATTTTCTAATTTTCTTCCTCTCAGACTAATGCAAACAAATCTTGGTTTACTCACGCTTGTTCTACTGCTGTCCGCAATAAGGAGGAAGCATTCACACCGTACCGACGCCTTAAAACTCAAGTATCTCATTCTTCTTATGTGTCTGCCCGGAATCAAGCCAAATCTGTTCTTCGTCTTGTCAAACACTCTTTCAGCAATAATAAATACACAAAACTATCCAACTCTAGCTCTTCCCAAGCATTTCCCAAAACATTTCCAACAATTTTTCTTCCTCATCTTTCCCTCCCTTTTTCCATCTGATGGCACAACCATCACTTCTTCCTCTGACAAAGCTGAACTCTTCGCTCAAACTTTCGCTAGAAACTCCACCTTGGGTGATTCCAGTGCTATTCCTCCCTTTCCACCCCCCTCTCTCCTACTTACACCTATTATCCTAATCTCTTCTAAAGATGTACTTTCTACCCTCTCTGGGCATATTACTAAGAAGGCGTACGGTCTGGATGGTGTTCCTCCTGTTGTACTCAAAAACTGTTCTTCCATGCTGACTCCCTGCTTAGGCAAACTCTTTTGTCTCTGTCTCTCCTCTAACTTCTTCCCTTCTTGCTGGAAGTTTGCTCTCATTCAACCTGTCCCAAAGAAGGGTGACCACTCTCCACCCTCCAACTATCATCCTATTGCTCTCATCTATTGTATCTCTAAAGTTTTTTAAACTATTCTTACTTCGAAATTTCTTAAACATTTCTCTTCTCATAATCTACTCTCAGATCGCCAGTATGGCTTCCTTAACCCTTTCTCTGCGAGCTTATTTGCGTGATTTAGGGCATATTCAGGCACTCCTGAATGATTAATAAAGTATCTGCATTAAATGAACTGTATTCTGCCAAAAACTAGGCGAAAATAGCTTCAAAATGACACCAGAACGAGCTTCGTAGGTGGCGGGGTTCACCTGCAGCGTTGCCATAGGCAATCGGGAAAACTCGCTAATTATTAGCTCTCGCTCGCTCGGCAACACTGTCGAGACAGCCGCGCGAGACACAGTCTCCCTCAGTGAGCGGCTGGCTGCTCTGAGGGTCGGAGGGAGGTCCCTCACGCTCCTGCCCACTGACACTCAATATCTACGGCTTTTACAGGCTTTTAAAGCCTGGCAATTTCTGTAAATTGCCTATGCATTCCAGAACGTCACCCGCAGGGAAAGGGTTAAGGGTCGCTCTACTGGAGATCTTCTTTTATGTTTTACTAACTCCTGGTCATCCTCCTTTCGGGACTTTGGTGAGACCTTTTCTATTGTGCTAGATATATCGAAGGCCTTCGATATAAGAGTTATAAGACTTTCTACCGTATTTCGTCATAATTTAATTCCATTCTCTCTATTATTATTCATGTATTTCTATTTAATATTCCCTAATATCAATAAGTCCTTTTCCTTTATCCGTATAATGTATTCTGCTTCATATAAGCTTCATCCTTAGAACATGGCTACCACCTAAATTACATAAATGTGTTAGTAGTACTACTGAGTCTTTCTTAAACCTATCCTACGATTACCTTACCTCCGAGAACCTAATCTGTTTACAATAGGAGTACTCGGCTAAATTATATGAGGTTAAGGAGAGATGGGTCATTTTACTGGTCCCCCTTCTTTCTCATGTTTAGACCCCATTAGTTTTCTGATTAAAAGACGTTCGGCCCATTAGTTTGGCAATTTTAAGACCTTTCACCCCATTTCTTTGTCAATATTAAGACTTTTCGTGGTATTTAGGTGTCGATTTTTCCTGGCGAGCGATAGTGAGCTTGTAATTTAAGAGGAAGCGGCCTTCGGCCGGATTTTTTTTTGTCGAAAAATTTGCAAATTTATCTTGAAGGAGTGTCTTGGGGGAGTGTTTTTTTAAGCTTGATAGAGGTCTAGGGAGGAAACAATTAACATTACACACAAATACATAAATGAGCCAATATAAGTGAACCATTAAAGGCAAAGTAAATGCTAGATTATTGTTGTTGTTATTGTTCCCCAGGCTGTCTGACTCAGTGAGCAGCCCAGCCCCAAGGTCCCGAGCAAGGCCAAGGCCATAACCAAGCACCCCCACAGAACCCTCCCTGCTTAGGCTACCACTAAGAAAACCCAGGTGACCGAAGCCACTTCCAAGCGAGGAGCTGAGGAGGGCGTGGAAAGGCCCGGGACACCAAAGCCCCACCCAAGGCCCTGTGCCCCTCAGCAATTATGAAGGGAAAGTTGAGGGGCAAAGGAAAAATGTGACGCTTTGGCCCCCAGTCTGCCAATCTCGAGGTTGGCAGTAGGGAGGTCAATCCACAGAAGAGATGCCGTCACATGAGATCTAGGAAATATATAGTAAAAGGAACAGTCAGAGTAAGCTATGGGTATGGCAGAGAACGCTCAACTCGCATTCTGATAGACCAGCCCAGCACCACAGTATATGCTAGGTTAGATAGGTCAGCTTAGGATATGCTAGGTTAATATAGAAAAACCATAATTAATGGGAATAACATATTGTACTCTGGATGCTTATTTAATCTAGACAGATACTATGCGAATAAATATTGATAACTTGTTATACTAGGTGACTTACTTCTTCTATTTACCAGAGAAAGATAATCAAACGAGAGGCAGGCAGGCTCCTCACCCAGAGAGAGAGAGAGAGAGACAGACAGACTGGCTCCTCCCCTTGTGGGTGACATCACTGCCACTGCGGCCTCTGATTGGTCCTAATTTCCCCTATGATATATACTAGTCTCGACTTCGGAAATATGCCTCCCGGAGAGGTTCAGGTCTCAGCAGGCAGTCATATATATTACAAAGATTGACTTATCTCGCGCAAGTATCAATCAGAAAAAAACATCGATTTATATTTAGTCAAGTTACAGATGAATATAAATGTAAATCACAGTTACTGAAATCACACTGTACTTGAGTCTGAGTAGAAATGTACAGTCACGCGTTCTCCTTCGAGTACGTTCTCAAAAATACAGTAGGTGAGTAGGCCTACAACACGTGGTCGATGTATTTATACAAATACAATTTATTATGGGTTCTTAGACTTGGCAAATAATTTTTGTTTAAGTAAGGCAAATATATCTGCTCTTATAGTACCGGTACTTCTGAAATTTTACTTTTATTATAAACTGAAATCGCTAATACAATAGCTGTGAGATACACGTGCTCAAAGGTATTTACCGGTATGTAATTATATGCATTTGTGAGTTCTTAGGTTCAGCAAACTATAACATTAAATCAAGTTTGAATGTAAGCTACTTAATAGTTTCATAAAAATGAAAATTGCAAACAAGCTATCAAAACTAATTATATCATGTATGTACAGTATATACCGGTATGTAGGCTACCGGTACTCAGGCCCTTTCCCCATTTTTGTCTTCTTCTGGGGTGGCCGACTCGAGACAGAGCCCGAACAGAGACAACACAACACAACAGAAAACAATGAACACACAAAACACAAATTCACACACATCTAGGTCACCCAGAAGAAGACCCAGAGGTCAGGGATCGCCAAGGTCCCTCCAGCACTCCCCCGGCCCCCGACCACCCGGAGAGGTTCTGGTCTCAGCAGGCAGACATGCAGCGAGCTGAAACCACATGCCCCCACCAGACTTCCAGGCGCACCCTTCACAATTATATACCGGCTCCCCAGGCCAGGAGCCTAACGGACTATTATCTAGTCCAACTGGCGCCCGACCCCTTCTCCCAAATGACCACGTGTTCACTCATCTTATCACAAGCATTCTCCATTCATACCTGTTTATTACCACTTCCCTTGCCTGATCTATAGTCATTCCTCTATCACCCAAAGCTTGTCTTATACAGTCTCTCCATCTCAATGGGGGCTTCCTACCCCTCTATCTCCCCTTGTATCTGACTCACACATTCTCTTTGTAAGCCTTTCGTCTTCAGAGTAGGATTATTAACGAAATGAGTCTGATTATTGTTGCTCACGAGTTTACGTTTTATCTTATATTTCTGGACGATATTTTCTTTTAGTTTTTACCATAACAAAATAATATATTTATCTGGGACAATCAGTAAATATAAAAGTGTGTGCGAGCGGATGTTGGAGTGTTGGTAATTTAAGTCTCACTATATAATCTGCTATATTCTATAGAACCAGAATGCCCGACTATAATATTATAGAAATGATTTAGCAGGAAGACAAGGATAGGGGATATGTGTATTGGTTTCCCAGAGGGCAAACATTAGTAGGAGACAAGGAGGGTCTCTTAGGTAGAAACGAATTAGGGCCTAAGTAGCTATTTTTATTTTAGGGATTTCCCTGACGTCGGAGCGGGAGTTAAGGATGTATCTTGTGGCTCTTTTTCGACTATTCTGTCTTCTTCTTGTTGTTTATGGCTGGACTTGATTTTCATTCCTGTATTCTGGATGTATTGTACAGCTTGGAGGCTAGGTATCGGACCACTATAGCAATGTCTTTCTCCTGGTGGTGTTGTTAATCTTGGAGGTTAGGTATCGTACCACTAGTAGAGCCTGGTAACGGCTCACTTAGCCTACAAGTTGTTGCTGACCAGAGGGATAAGCTTCGAGCCTCAGTTCCCGTCTGTCTAGCACACAGCGGTTCTGTATTAGGAGCAGAATGGCTAGTCTCGTACATAGCGGGCTGACAAAAACACTGAACAGAAATGTTAATCTCGTACGTAGCTGACTAACCAAAACACTTATCACTGTCTCGTCTTAGGACCGAGGGAAGCCTGTCTTGTCTTTAGACCAAGGATACAGTCTCGAACTAACTTTAGATTTTTTTATTTTTTTCCTATGTGAGTGAGGGAGACAAAAGGCAGAACTGCTTGTATCGAGTGCCTCCCCCAGAGTTGAAAGAGTGACAGGGCCAATATCAAGGGACCTTCGAGCCAAAATGCCTGGACACACGGAGCTTCGAAGATGGTGGTCCAGAGCATTTTGGCGAGTCGTTACCAGGGGACAGACTGATGGGGGCATTTTTGCCCCCCCCCCCCTGGGGACTCTGAGGCAGGTCGAGGTTTCATTTGAATTTTATTTTTTATTTTTAAAGTTAGTGTAGTATGTAAGGTGTTTGTAGTATAATGTATTGATAGGAGGAGAAGGTGTTTTGGAGGGCAGCCTGGGCTTACCCTCAATATTGATGAGACACTGAAAGGTTCAGCTAGGGAGGCCAGGTGGTGAAACAGGAGTTCCAGCGGTCCTTATCAGTCACCTAGCACTCCCCGGGAGTACAGTACCTGCCTGATCTTTGCTGAGTGAGGACCTGTCCCTAGTGACTCCCTTGAATTATCTTTGCCCATAGTGTGGGGATAGTGTTAACGCTTTCTTAAAATGGCTGGTGTTGACGAGATTGCTACCTCCTCTCATATTCTCCAGCTTTGTCTTGCTTTGCAAGAAAGGCTGGATAATGTGGAGAGAGAGGTGCAGTCTCTCAAAGACGAGAATTTGGCCTTAAAGCTGACTTTGGCTGACAAGAAAAGTGAGGATAGTGCAACTGCTGTTAGGGATCGTGATGCTCCCTGGACAGTTGTTCCAACAAGTGCAACAACCTGCAAATTTATACGGCGGCCAGTTGCCCTCAGCAACAAGTTCATCACCTTGGATGACGAATGGGATGGTGAGGCTGCGAGTGCTTCCTTCGGCGAGGAAATCAGGAGAAAGGTAAGTAAGTTGCCTCCACACACAGGGAATGCTGTGACTGCTGCCCCCCCCCCCCCCCCAGGAGTACCTTCAACTGCTGCAGCTGCTACCAAGTCATCGACAAGGAGAGGCAAGTTCTTCTCAATTGTTGGGGACTCCATGGTCAGACACTTAGCTAGGTCCACCTGTACTGATATTAGGAAGCTTGTCTGTCTGCCTGGTGCCGGGGTTGGGAAGGTGTTAGAGGAAATTGATTACATCGTGAAAGATATTGGAGATAACCCCATTATCTGTCTCAGTACAGGGAGCAATGATGTTGGTAAAGGTAGGACGGAAGTACTGCTTCGGCAGTACAGGGAGGTGTTAGATAAAGTTAGGAGGAAGGGAGGCATACCTGTAGTACACAGTATCTTGCCACGGAGAGGGGTCAGTAAGGAATGGTCATCTAGGGCAATTGGTATCAATTGTCGGCTGGAAAAATACTGCAATGCAAATGCAATACCATTCCTTGATAACTGGACCCGTTTCTATGGTAAAAATCAGTTGTACGCACAGGACAGGGTTCATCTTTCTCGGTTAGGGGTGGCAAATTTAGCTAGGTCAATAGATAGGATTGTCGCGGGGTTTCGCTGAAAGTAAAGCCTGAGAATATGAGTAAGAATAATTGTCTAGATAGGGTAAATTGCCGTACTGGTACATCAGATGGGAATAGAAAATATCAGTCACAGGATTTTAATTGTACTGCTAGTAGAAATATTGAAAGTGTAACAGAAGATGGGAATTCAGTTAGAAATAAAGGTAAATCCGATACCAGTAAAATAAATTCATTGCAATTATATTATACAAACTGTAGGAGTTTATGTAACAAAATGGATGAACTTAGAGCACTTGTTAGCAACGAAAATATAGACATTCTAGCACTGACTGAAACATGGATTAATACAGAATCAAGACATTTTTTTAGCAGAATTCCATATACCAGGATATAGTTTGTTTAAACGCGACCGAACAAGTAGGAGGGGCGGCGGAATAGCAGTGTTTGTGAGGAGTTCTTTAAAAAGCTGTATTAAATCAGGTATTAGACTAAATACTGATAACGAAAGTGTTTGGGTAGAGGTTAGCGAAGGTAGTGAGACCATAATTATTGGAGTTATTTATAGACCACCAAATATGAGTAGAAACGAAGGTACAGCTTTATGGCGGGAAGTGAAAATAGCATCAAGGTTTAGCAATGTGGGTATTATGGGGGATTTTAATTTTCCGAATATTGATTGGCAACATCAAATCGGCGACTCAGATTCAAAAGAGTTTATTGAGGCGGTACAGGATAGTTTTTTATTTCAATTCATAGGCTCGCCTACTAGAGGTAATAATATCCTCGATTTAGTTCTCAGTAATAATGAACAAATTATAAATAATGTAGAGATAGGAGACCAACTAGGAAATAGTGATCATAAATAAATGTATTTTAACATACAATGGAAAGGAAAGGCTAAAGAGAATACGACACTTATCCCAGATTTCAGAAAAGCCAATTATGGTGGATTAAGAAGAGCCTTAAGAGTCGATCCTATGGTTAAACTATTAAGTGGACCCAGGTGCGCTAATTAACATACTCTCTCTCAGATACCTGTCTTAACTCAGGATAATTTGACAGCTACGTATAATAATTGTATTTCTTCACTCCACAATGCGCAAAATAAATATATCCCCAAAAGAATATTTAGATCAACACAGAACCAACCCAAATGGATGAATAATAGACTATTAGACCTTCTAGGAAAAAAGAGAGGAATATATCGAAAAATTAAGAAAGGCGAAATTCACCTACTTGCTTACTATCAGAATCTATCAAGAGAGGTTAAAAAAGGTATAAGGACAGACAAAAGAAATTATGAAATCAGGATAGCCAATGACTCAAAAAATAACCCTAAGGCCTTTTACCAGCTATATAAATCTAAAGTTAGAGATAAAATAGGCCCCCTTAAAACTTCGATAGGAGAAATGACAGAAAATTATTTAGAAATGTGCAGTACCGGTACATTAAATAGTCAGTTTCTATCCGTTTTCACTAATGAAAATTTGGCACAGATTCCAGAAGTCCGTAAGGTATATAGCGATAGTATAGAAAATAGGTTAAGTACGGTTACTATAAGTAGAAATGATGTGCTTAAGGAAATTGACAGACTGAAACCTCAGAAATCGCCTGGTCCCGATGAGGTATATGCTAGAGTATTAAAAGAATGCAGAGATGAGTTAAGTTACCCATTAACATTTCTTTTTAACAATTCATTAGAAACCGGTATAGTTCCAGAAGCTTGGAAGCTTGCAAATGTAGTTCCGATTTTCAAAAAAGGTGATAAATCAATAGCATCCAATTACCGTCCCATTAGTCTCACTTCAATCATAGGAAAGCTACTAGAGTCAATTATTGCTAGGAAAATGAGAAACCACTTAGAAACATTTAACTTAATCAATTCTTCTCAGCATGGATTCACTCACTAATTTGCTTAGTTTTTTCTCAGAGGTATATGAAGCAGTAGATAATGACAAGTCATATGATATTATATATTTAGATTTTAGTAAAGCTTTCGACAGAGTCCCTCATGAGAGATTGATGAGAAAGGTTGAGGCACATGGAATAGGTGGGGCGTTGTTAGGATGGATTAGGTCATGGCTAATTGGTAGGAAGCAGAGAGTCAGCATAAATGGTACTAAGTCAGAATGGGGATCAGTCAAGAGTGGTGTCCCCCAGGGATCTGTATTAGGTCCTCTGTTGTTTATTATATACATAAATGCCCTTGATTTAGGTATAACTAGTAGGATAAGTAAATTTGCAGACGATACCAAAATGGGGAGAAAAATTGATTCAGTTAGAGATATAGAGTGTCTGCAAAGGGATCTAGATACTTTACACGAATGGTCAGTAAAATTGCAGATGAAGTTTAACATTGACAAATGCAAGGTATTAAAGATAGGGAAGATGCATACAAATTTTAAATATAAACTAGCTAATATGGAATTAGAAAACTCAGACTGTGAGAAAGATCTAGGTGTGTTTGTTAGCAATGATTTGAAGCCTAGAAAACAATGTATAAGCGTTCGTAACAAGGCAAACAGGATTCTCGGGTTCATATCTAGGAGTGTGAGTAACCGAACTGCTGATGTTATCTTAAAACTTTACTTGTCATTAGTGAGACCCCATATGGATTATGCTGTTCAATTTTGGTGTCCTTATTACAGAATGGACATAGATTCATTGGAGAGAGTACAACGTAGAATGACAAAAATGATCCATAATATTAGAAATCTTCCGTATGAAGAAAGGTTGAAGAAATTAGGCTTACATTCGTTAGAGAGACGCAGAGTTAGAGGTGACATGATAGAGGTATTCAAGTGGGTTAGTGGAATTAATAAAGGAGGCATGAAAAATGTACTAAAGCTCAGTGATAGCGAAATAACTCGTACAAATGGTTTCAAATTAGATAAATTTCGTTTCAGAAAAGATGTAGGCAAATATTGGTTTGGTAACAGAGTTGTAGATGGGTGGAATAGGCTACCAAGTGATATAGTGGGATCAAGAACGATAGGGAGCTTTAAGATAAAATTAGATTGGCATATGGACGAGATGGGTTGGGTGTGAGGGGGATCTACCAGGTGTGGGCCAATCGGCGCTCAGCAGACCCCCGTAATCTTGTGTTAATCTCTGACCGTTTAGGTGGGGTCAGTAGTCAAGGTATTAGTGAGATGGGTCTATAATTGGGGTTGGGTGTGACAGGGATCTACCTTGTATGGGCCGATCGGCTTTTTGCAGACTCCCAGTTTCTTATGTTCTTATGTACTGTTATAGCCTCCTCCTACCATTATCCTGTCTTTAGACCAATATCTGCTAGTATCGTAAGTAGCCGGCTTATCCTGATCAATTTGGCTGAGAAAGTCTCTCCTTGTCCTGGGTAGTCCTGGTCCTACCGGGTATCCCATGGGGGCACAGTGGTTTGTTGTTTGTGTTTTGGGGACCTATGACAGCACTCCGGCTGTGTTTTTGTGTACCGGTACTAATGTCTAAGTATTATGGGTGGTGCTATTTTCATCGTGGGCACTACAGATTAAATACATAACAAAATATATCTATAAAATAGTGTACCATAAATTGCATAAACGAGTATTTGTAATAATATATAAATAACTTTACTTCAAAGTCTAAACATTTCAATAATGGTCACTTGAATACAATTACAATATTTTCTGTATTTACAATTCATACAGTACCGGTACTGCAAGGTCTTCAAATCTCAATATTTTACTTTTTGTAACGGTACGTGATATTGTTAGGATAATGTATTATACATTTGTCTAAATTATAGTTCTCTAAGATGTTCATTAAATACAACAGCAAGGCTCTTTCTAGTACCGGTACTGGTAAATTAAAATATCCTTTGAGTAATTTAAGATATATTTATACCAGTAGTCAAAGAACATACCGTAAGCCATGCCATGAAGCCAACGTGGCAGATAGCCTAGTGTTGCTGATAGTAGATTATCGTGGCAAAGTGATTGGATGATCTGCTAAGCCAATCTTGTAACGCATCCACGTGATTTCTTTAACTATTAACTCCTGCCGTGTTTACTTTATGATAGCTACCGTACGTTAATATGTTATTACAGGGAGTTTATGATAGCTACCGTACGTTAATATGTTATTACAGGGAGTTTTCTATTTCTTCGGGTAAGGATATTATTTCCTAGCAACACATATTCGGTAAAATAACCTTATAATTAAGGGCTATAAAGGATGAGAAAACTTAAGGAAGATGTCATATTTAACCTGAGACAAAGTAAATTTCGTCAACAAATCAGCGTCGAAACGAAATGCATGAAGCTCTATCCACAAAGCTGGGATGGATGAAGTAGAGGCATGGGCGTAGTTTTGAATATTGCAAATATAAAGTTACCGATAGGGTAGCCTACCGCTTAAAATATGTTCGTGTAATTCGTCTTTTATTTTTACACCGTCAGTACGACCTGATAACCTACATGGCAGTAACAGGACATAGGGAGAGAGATGTACGTATGATAAGCAGACCTTGTACAGTAGGCTATATAGCTGGCTAATACTGTAGACAACCCAACGCTGCTGTAGTCTTATACAATAGTACCGGTAACGTACCGTATGTCATATAGGCCTATACCGGTACTACTGTATATGGTACTGGTACCGTACTTTATACAATATTCCATACGCACTAATGTATATGTATCACCAACAAAGGTAGGAAGGAAGAGTGTGTGTGTGTGTGTGTGTGTGTGTGTGTGTGTGTGTGTGTGTGTGTGTGACGCCGTGCGGTAACCGATCTTGCATGTAAGCCACTCAAGGTACCGGTACCGGTAGTGCTAGCTCAACATTATACCACTACTCAAGAATAGCGTTGGGTTGGTAAAAACAAAGCGCGTGCACGAACGCACACACCCCCATCTCCCCTCTCAACACTTTTCGAAAAGTAGATACGAGGTGCAGTTGTAAAGGTATATCCCTCAATACCTTCACCTGACCTGATCTGACACACTTGATAGGTACCGTAAAATGCCCTAACTTCGGTCAAGGGGGCTATACTTCGGACATTTCTGGATAAAAGTATATAAGGTACAGTTATGGAAAAATGGCTCTGCATTATGGAAGAACATCGCAGACATACTTGTTTTTCCATATCATCATGTATTTATCCAATAACTGCGGTTCATTATATTTTATTCCATTATGTCCGAAATTATGTCCCCGTCCAAAGTTACGTAATTTTACCGGTACCGGTACCAGCCAAGGCGGACATTTAGTGGGTGTGGTAGTACGTCCTAGCGTGTTTCACATGCTCGCACCTAGTCGGGGGACAACCTCGACGACCTATACTATACAGACTAATAACACACATAACAAAGCCACTCCAACAGCTTCCTCTCTACCCAACATCCCTTCTCCCCTCTCTACACCCTTCAGAAAATAGGAAACGCAAAAAGTAGCTACGAGGTGCCGTTGTAAAGGCTTATCCCTCAATACCTTCACGGTTCACCTGACCTGACCACCTGAGGTAGCGGTACCGTAACTTTCTGATTGAGCTAGGCTATTGGATCAGACAAGCTCTGACACGTGATAAGCATCTGAACAAGGAGTGCACAGTACGGTACTGTATAATCTAAGGATTTTGGCTGGCCTCAATAATTGGCTTTGGTTTCAGATAAAATATTTACAATAGCTTACATATTAAGTCTTTCAGAACCATTATAATATGCCTTGTCCTTACCTCTGTAACTCTGGCTAACATTACATTCTTCAATACAGTATGGTATGATGTCGTTATTCTATTTTGGCTAACAGTTCCGTAGATGATTTTACTCAGCTTAGAAGACTCTAGGAATTGAAGAGGTATCTCAATTAAACTTAACTAGACTCCCACAGACAGTTCCTAAAGTGAATATAATTATTAATCTGTTTATTTCCAGCTGACGGTAGACTGCAAAGTTCCCATGACAAAATTTCAGATATTTTGAAGGTTATATAGCCTAGTGAAATATGGTGTTAAATATGACGCAGAGACAGGCATAATAGTTTCATATAATTTCAATGAATATTGAAAAATTAGTTGCAAAGGGATTCAATTTACCGTAAGCTGGAAAAAAAATACACTAGCATATAGCTACCTGGTTATATATATATATATATATATATATATATATATATATATATATATATATATATATATATAGTACTTAGCCTACTGTTAAGTTGGTCAGTAATAGGCTGTAATATAAAATATGATAGTACTACAACTAGGTCAAAAGTACGGTATACAACAACTAGGTTGTTAAACCGAAAGTAGCTATAGCTGGTGAATACAAATATCCCTTTCTTGAACTTAATGTCTACTAATGTTACCCAGAGTAGAATAAAACCAGAAATATAGAAAGATAATATATATATATATATATATATATATATATATATATATATATATATATATATATATATATATACCGGTATATATATATACTGTAGCCTATATATATATAGCCTATATTCAGAAATCGAAAAAATCTTGATTTGAGTAAAACAGAAACTGAATATATAAACTTTATAATATCAAGACTCGACTAGATCCTTATTCCATAAATTGTAATCCTTATAAAACTCCGGAAGAGTTTGAGCAAACTGACTGTAAAATTTCACAATTATTTCCTTGGTAAGTGTTCCTAATTTATAGAAGTATCAGCTCAATTATTCAAGTTAATTTTGAGTAGGCCTAATAGCTAAGTAAAGAGGTTGGGAGTCGATATTTCTTGAATCATTACGAGTTGTACTTCCATTATTCCCAATAGCAGGCTGACGAACTAAAATGTGTTCATTAGGACTTACATTGATTAGGTTATTGAATGTGACATGTCTATGTGTGTGTGTGTGTGTGTGTGTGTGTGTGTGTGTGTGTGTGTGTGTGAAAGGGGGGGGGGGCTTCCAAGTTTGATGTTAATCAGCTCTTGATAAACGTTTACCTCTGGTCCCGTTAAAATATCCTCAAGTAACCTATCAAAAACTGTTCAGGGGACTGGTTAGAACTTGTAGGATGTTTAATTGAATGTCGGAAATCAGTATTTACTGAGAAATAAGTCTTAAAATGCGCTATAGGTCACCCAGGGTCCCTGCCCTCTCTTTCCCAGGTAATGTTATATTATATTAAGGTTAGGTTAGGTTAGGTTAATAGGTTAATCTAATCGAATATAATATTTGTACATTTTGGGCAGTGGGCGGGGCCGCGCGTCTGTGGCGGCGTACAGAACCTCCCGTAAAACATAGCGCATTTTAAGAGTTTTATTTCTCAGTAAATACTGATTTCCGACATTCAATTAAACATCCTACAAGTTCTAACCAGTCCCCTGAACAGTTTTTAATAGGTTACTTGAGGATATTTTAACGGGACCATAGGTAAATTTTTACCCAGCTCTTCAATACAATGGAGTCATTTTGTTTTAATTTTGGATAACACTATTTATTGTATGCGATTCTGTCCAGTTTAGGAGGATTATAAAGTAAAGCGGTTAAACAATGTATTTCAAGTAACCCGTTGATTCGTTCAGAGCAATACAAAACTTTTGTTTTTAAATCGTCTGATGATACCCATAAATATATCAATACCAGTAAGTCGTCACCGTACCGCTAAGGGTTGTTTGTTGATATTCATAATTATGTACACGACAGATATTTTAGGCCATTAATCTTCTAGCAATTCATGTCTCTTGGTTATTGAGCTGTCATATGCGTTGTATATGCAATGTTAAATATAATATACCGGGTACTCTACCTTCAGTTTAATCGCCGACACCATTGGTAAATATTTCAATGAAACAAGAAAAAAGGTCGGGAAAGTCGCTGATGTAGGCTTGTCGCATAATATTCTAGGTCTAAAAATAATAGGCCTACAGCTAATATTATTTGTCACACTGCAACCAACTATGGGTGTAAAGAACATACATTCATACACATATGGTAATCTAAGAGTCCATGACGTAATATTATTTAAAGGAATACCGGTATTGGTAGCGAGTACTAGTGATGACTCCAATATGTGGATAGAGTTAGGCCTATGCAGTACCGGTACCACAGTCAGGTAATCAAAGGCACATTTTTATCAATAGGCTATAGCCTACCCAACTTACTCGTATTTGCCATATTACTTTTCAAGTAGTGTATATAAAAACTATTGCACACTTGTAATTTATATTGGATAATATTAAAGAACACTACATCCGCCTTATTAGAAACAATTTATTAGGGAAAATAGGCACCAACAGATTCGCCATATTTTTCTCCATATAGGCCTAGTCTACATGGAGGATTTTCGTTATTGACAAATTGAAAAAATACCCTTTTCACAGAAAAATACACCAAAAATCTGTCAAAGATGTCTAATAGCGGGGGTGTGGGGGCGGTAGCCCCCACCCATAATACTAGGATAGGTTAGCTAAGGTTGTTAGGTTAGGCTAATGTCGTTTCAAAGGGGTATAGGCTAGTAAACACTAGGATAGCTTATACCCGATCAGAGGTAAGAAGAAGAGTCCTGATGTAGTCTCCTTGAATGCTACCTTATATTGGCATGCCATATCATGGTAACAAGAAGTAGGCTACGTTTGTATGTGCAATATTGTAATAATACATAATGTTCTGTATTTCAAGCACCATAGTTTCGTTTTAGTAAATACAGAAACTATTATGTAGGCTATTTGGGTATTTTCTTGTTTTGGACAATTTATAAACAGTTGGAATTAGCCTAGGGTCTATTGCATATTTGCAAAGTTTGAAATTGTATATTTAGCCTACCGACTTAATATTTACCACATTTGAAATTGTAGGCTAAGTGAATATGGCGTAAATAATGCAATTAAATAATTAATATCAAACATTTATTAATGAATCTATAATTGATATTGCAGGTAGCCTAGATTAAATTAGTAGCCTACATTCAATTTGTAAGTGAATCTGAATGTTTAAGAACAAAAGTCATGTACATACAATAGGATACTGGGTACCGGTACCCGATATTGATTTGCAACCTGAAAATAACTAGCCTAACCGAAAACAATGTGCATAAAGTTTCCCCTTGCAATAGGATGATGTCGTTCTCTGTTTTACCTTAGCTACCATTACACGATTTTATTGAGGCTAGGAAGGATGTGTGGGAGAGTTCATGGCTATAGGCTAGCGTACTTTCTACCCCTTTCATTTCATTCCAGGCCTCATGGTGTAGCCTACAGTAGCCTATAAAATGACGGCATCACACCGTAAGAGGGCATATACACTGAACAAAATAAAATATATCCGTATAATTAACAGTAACACAGCATATAGTATGACGTTCGAAAAAATGCAATCCGTATTAGATTATCGACCGTATTATTTAGGCTATAGCGGCGTATAGCCTACCTCTAAATTACGGTAGGCTATTCACAGTAAATATCTAGTAATTTTGATAGATACGCATATGACAGTTAATATTAAGGCATTATTACTGCCTGTTCTGTGACCGTAGACACAGCCGAATATTTGAAGTGCAGATATGTATAAGCTTTAAATAGAATAGAAATTAAACACCCATAGCAACTTACCTATCACTTTAGTTGTATCAAATTATCTCCAAAGGGATATTCCAGTTACGGTGCGCGGATGTTTTATTTTAGATCACTGCACAGTTGTTGTTTAAGTATCTCCACATCACTCCACAATAGTTACAACAGCTTACAATTATCACTGATGTAAAATTTAGTATGAGCGAGGACCGCGCTAACAGTACCTCCACGAGCAAGGGCCACAACACACTGTACTATAGAGCGACAGTGTTCCCCAATAAAAATGGTGAATACCGCTAGATTAGTCTTTGGGTCTCGCTAGAATATAGCAGAATACTTTAGATTTTACAAAAAACTCATTACATAATTGTAGAAAATATAGAATTGCCATTAGGAATGACCAGATATTTTGAATATTAATACATTTCATATTGCAAATGTATACAGTTGTTGCTAGATGGAAGTAAGCATATCTGTAAATGTCAGTAGCGCTGCTATATTGGTAACACTACCTGGCTGGCTGGCACGAGAACGTCTGGGAAAGTACCGCTGAAATGTGACGTTTGGCAACTGACGCGCGTTGCCACTTCCAATCAAACAGTATTTAAAGAAATTAGGGTAAGATTGATTACATAGGAGAAAGTAAACGATTGCGTATGTTTAAGTGATGCAAATGCCATTGCTCATTGGTCTTACCATTTGTTGTATGAAGCTATGAAGGCAGATCTAGGTGTATTGCAGAAACGTACTCCAGTGTTATATAATGCGGGCTGGTTAGTAATACTCGCAAGCCAATCTTACGTAACAGGAGAGCTCTTGTTGATATGCAGTCCCATGACTTACCAAAATTAAGTAGATGAAACTAAGTAGATTAAAAAAAAAGGCAAGAGTAGTGAAGGGGACTATATAGGGTGACATGATGTTACAAATAAAGCACAGAGACAAATAATACCAAGTTGAATAATAATTGTGCACTAAGATAGGAACACTATGATCTGTTATGAATGACTACTGTGCAGTAGGCTACATCCCGTTTCCTAATATATTGCATATTTTTATATAATAGTTACGTACTGATTTTAGTAGAGAACACCTGGAAGTAGCGTGCTTATAAAGTACGACCGAACATAAACACTAGCAAATATATAATTTTCATACTCATATACATGATCCAAGTTAGCTAAACATGAGTTCAGTTCAAATTAGTAGAGAATCCCTCAGAGGGCCGCAGTTGGTCAGATTGATGTGTGGGAGTTGTGGGATAGGTTAGAAGAGAGTTGTATAATAATTAAACTACACAATTCCTACGCAACATCGACATAAATGCTACCCACCAAAACACAAAAGATTAGACCATAACATCAACCATAGAAATGAACTTTAGTTAATGCACCTTTTTACATCAAATGTTCAATCCAAGTGGACTAGTTTTTTGTGGGTAGTGTAGAACACCGCGAACGAAGTGGGTGGACTACCCCATATATGTATGTATGTATGTATGTATGTATGTATATGCTCAGGCCCAATCCCCACCCTTCCCATTTTTTATTTTTATTTTCCATTTTACTCTATTTTATTGTTTTTGTTTTTATTTTCTTGGGGGTGGCCGACTCAAGACAGAGCAAGAACAGGGAAAACACAAAACACAAGACAAAACAACGAACAAACACAGACAAAACACAAAATTCACACACATCTAGGTCACCCAGGACACCCAGAGACCATGGTCACCAAGGTCGCTCGTACACTCAACCCCCCCCCCCGGAGAGGCTCCCATCTCGGCAGGCAGACATGCAGCGGAGCCAAAACCTCAAGCCCGCCCACCACACTTCCATGCGCACCCTTCATATTAATCGTCTTCCCGGGCCAGGAGCCTGATGGACTATTATCTAGTCCAACTTGCGCCCGACCCCTTCCCCCAAATGACCACTGTTCACTCAACTATTCACAAGCATTCTCCATTCATTCCTGTTTATTACCACTTCCTTTGCCTGATCTATAGTCATTCCTCTATCATCCAAAGCTTGTCTTACACAGTGTCTCCATCTCAATGGGGTTCTTCCTGCCCTTCTATCTCCCCTTGTATCTGACTCACATATTCTCTTTGTAAGCCTTTCATCTCCCATTCGTTCAACATGACCATACCAGCTCAGCACCCTTCTGTCCACTCTGGCTGACAAATGTTCCTTTTACCCCGCTCTCCTACTTATCTCTTCATTCCTCAATCCGTCTGTCTCTACGAGTAACTCCAAACATACTCCTCAAGCAGCTCATCTCCATCACATCCAGCTTTCTTCTCTCCTTTTTCTTCAGAGCCCATGTCTCAGCCCCATACATCACTGTTGGCACAACAATTCCTTGATACATTGCACTTTTTACGTTCATTCCGAGATTTCTCGTCTTCCACATACTTCCCATTGCTCCGAAAACCTTCCTTCCTTCACACACTCTCTGTTTTACCTCCACTTCCATACCTCCACTCCTGCTTATCGTTCCTCCTAGATATTTAAAACACTCCAATATTTCCCCATCCAGCCTAACATCTAGATTCACCCTACGATCACCCCTATTACACACCATTACTTTACTTTTATTGACGTTCACCTTCAGTTTCCTCCTCCCACAAACCACTCCAAACTCTTTGACTACCCGCTGCAATTTCTCCTCAGAATCCGCCACCAATGCTGTGTCATCAGCGTACAGCAACTGATTCAACTCCCAATCACTACCATTTTTTCCTACTAAACCCAATCCTCTTCCCATAGTTCTCATTTTCACCTCCCTCACCACACCATCCATAAACAATTATTAAACAACCATGGTGACTATAATATAATAATAATAATAATAGTTCTTAAAGCTAGCGCATGCTAAGCCACCTAAGGATAGCCCAATAAGGCCGATTAGGCGTATTTCCATGGGGTCCTGTACTACTACCCCATCCCCTTGCTCATGAGGGATGGTTACGACTCGGTGCTTGTGAAAAATCTTTAATGCGCCGAGCGTGGGCGCGATCCCGGGCCTTCTGGGTGGAAGTCCGAGACGCTAGTCACTACACCAGCGCGGTTGCTACACAACCCTGTCGCAAACCTACCTTTACCTCAAACCATTCACTCAACTCCCCATTTCCTATTCTAACACACGCTCTGCTCCCTTCATAAATACTCTTAACTGCTTTTTAAAAAATTCCTCCAATTTCATAAATCCTTAACACCTTCCACATTGCTTCACGATCCACACGATCATACGCTTTTTCCAAATCCATAAAAGCCCAAAATATCTCCTTAAGCTTCTCTAAATACTTCTTGCATAACTGTCTTACTGCAAACATCTGATCCACGCACCCACTTCCCCTCCTAAAACCGCACTGTTCTTCTCCTATTGCCACTTCCGTACACTTTACTATCCTCTCTATCAACACCCTGCCATACAGCTTTCCAACCACTGTTAATAAACTAATGCCTCTAGAACTTGAACACTTCTGCCGATCTCCCTTCCCCTTGTCCAACGGCACAATACATGCACTCTTCCAGTCTATTGGTACCCTTGACATCACAAAGCACACATTGAAAAGTCTCACCAACCAATCTATTATCACATCTCCACCCTTCTGTATACACTCCACAGCAATACCATCCAAACCTGCTTTTCCCGCTTTCATTTGTTTCATTGCTTCTTTCACCTCATTTTCCTCAATTCTTTCATTCATTCCCTGCCACCTGGGTGGCCTGGGTAACCTATCTCCATCAACCACTGCTTCAATAACTGCTTCTCTTCCATCTCTTGCATTTAGCAAAGATTCATAATACTCAGCATATCTTTCCCTTACTTCAACTGGTTCCACTAGTAATTCTCCATTTGCATCCCATATATAAATTCTAATATATTCAAGAAGTCCTTAAAGTGAAGTTCTTAATGGTGTCCAAACATAAACAAATGCTAGGGTATATAACGCTAAGATCGTCATTACATAAATGTTCGCCACCTGTTCTAGCACCAATATCATATGCACACAATCGAGAAGTGTTGCTGTTGAAGAGACTTTACTATTGACTTTAGAAGATAACTATTAAAACAGAAGTTATATAATTATATTGTAGGTATCTCGTGACCGCATAAATTCTATGTTATCTATGATATCTGGCAACGAATATCTTTTTGGAATATATTTAAGGTTAGTTCATTCAGAAGTTCTAATAACTCTTGACAGTATAAGTTATTGGTTAGTTATAGTATCAGATAATGCATACTAGCTCTTAATCTCTTTATCATAAAAAACATGTATGAATTTTAAAAAATGCTCTTAAATATTTACTCAGTAATTCACGTAAACAAAGGTATATTTAATCAAGATATGATTGGAATTCTAAGGTTAGCCATTGTTTGCAAATATTTAAAGTCAGAGGTTCTATAGTACTCAGCTGAATAAGTCAAACAAAGAGAAATATACACATAAAACTGGTTTACTCAATTTAAAGAATAAAGGGTTACACGAAATACAACTCACAATACACTGCAACAATATACGTACAGTATTACCAGTATTACATCACGTTATATCATAATCAGGGCCTCTTGCAACCAAACACAATATTAACACTTTACTGAATACAGTCCCTTGTTCTACCTGGAACAAACGTGGCCGTGTGCACTTTCATAAATGACATTATTAACCCTTGTTTAGCGGTGGCAGACTTAAGTCCGCCTCTAAAAATCTGGACTATGTGGCGGCGGCGGACTTTAGTCTGTGTGCAATTTTGGCGCAATATTGGCTCTGAGAGAGAGACGAGCGGTGGAAGGAGCGTAGGTTACCTCATGACCGCTCGCCACGACCGTCGTGGGCCCACTAACATGTACTCCACACTACTCCACCCTCGCTCACTCGCTACACACGTAATTATGTAACGAAATGACCGTATTATAGTGATTTTGCCCTTCGGTTGCACGATCGTTGCAAGAGAACCAGTGATCGTAGAAGGATGGTTCTGGTGTCATTGGAAAGCTCAATTTACGCCCTTTCAGGGATACATAATTGTATTATGCTCTGGCTCTTGTTTATGCATGAAAAAGAGCACGGAAACAACCCCATTTATGGTAAAAAAAAAAACGCTGGGCGGCACAGTGAAATATACTCCACCACCCGCTCTTTGAGTGTTAAAAGTTAATTTTGGTTTTGGATTTCGGGGAACCACAGTATGTTAATATCTTAATACTCCTATCTTGCCTGGGTCCTTGTGAACAGTAGACAGTATGATTTTGCAACTAAGCTCTGCATGTAGTGAGCCGATTAATTATAGGTTAACTAGCTATCTCGCCACTTATTGGGTTCAGGGAACAGCAAGCATCAATCTGGCAAATTAGTCCTATTTTACCTAACCTCGGTATCTTGGATTCAGTGAACAACAAGCAATTTAACTAACTAATGGATTTATACTTGCAATTGGCTTTGACTATAAGCTGAACTGGAATTTACTGAGTGAATCAAGTTACAGGTTTCGTGATCAAGGTATGACTTATCTGGGTTCAGGGAACAGCAGATAGTTCTCAATAGAGGTGTTAAGTAATACTTCTATTAGTGTTTTATCAATTTTCTAAAGATTCTATCAGCTGTTCGAATAAACAGCTAGTTCAAGGGTGGTGGGGAGGCCCTCCAGGATCAGGATGTTGTTGAGAGGCTCAGCACTTGTCAGCAAGGCACCTCCCGGAGGGGCAGCACCAAGTTTTCTCGGCTTGTCGTCAGCTGGGCCACAAAGAAGGGCGTTGGTAGCAGGACCACACAGCGGCAGCGTCAGTGGCGGTTGGGGCAATAATAATACTGAAGGGGGACTCGGATGGCTGTCACAGTTTTGGTCTCCAGCAGCTTCGGGAGCTTCACCTCCCAGTGCAATGTCAATCCTTCGAAGTAGGGGTCAGGGGCATCCAGATTGTGATTACCTACCAGGGCTCGGAGCTCTAGCACCTCTGCGCACTGGACTGCAGGGGCTAAACTCACCATTGGTTGTGGAAAGCACAAGGTTTTCCTGTTGTGTATCTCTACCAAGTCTATCGAATAATCCTTTTTAGAATAACCTATATTTGTGCTCTCTTCCACTGAACTGAGTTCACCACGGCACATTTAGAGTGATGCAGAAGGAGAAGGTGTTGCTGCTGGGGCTGCAGGGAAAGGGAAGTCGGGTTCTTGTGAAAAACGACTGTCTGAGTTTGGGAAAAAATTAAATGAAAAGTATATAGGTAAGTGGGGAAGAGAAACAAGGTTAGGTTGATGAAGAATGGGTTTTTAAAGGTAGTTGGAAGAATTTAGTGGGAGGAAAAGGTGCCGAGGCTTAACTCAGCATGCATTGTATTGAATAGGTATTGAGTGGTGAGTAATCCGGAACGAGCAACAGCAACTTGAAGGTCAGGGAAAATACGAGTTCGGCCAAGTGATTTTGGGTCTGGTAAGCTTCTTCTTGTGATTTTTGCGTGTCGAAAAGGCGGAACTGTCGGCTGTGGTGGTCGTCGGGCGATTGTCATCAGATAAATCGGACCAATCCAAGCCATCTTCAGCAGGGGCTGTGTTCGGCATTGGTGACTGTGTAAACAGATCAAATAAAGGCGAGAGAGTCAGCTTCTTCTTGAATTTGGCGAGTAGTCAATCTGGACCGCTGGAAGGTAGATTGGAGATTTTAGTTTTTTTGGCTGGGTGGTGAGGAGCCGGATAAAGATGAAGTTGATGGTGGAGTAATACGCTTGGACGGGCTGACTTCCACTGTGGTGGAACGATTGAGAGGTTTGGGCAGATTCAGACGAGGTTTGAGGTGCTTCTTTTGCTTTGTGAGGGCTTGAGTAGGAATTAACTCAAGTGGCCAGACTCGTTTTGTGGGCTGGAGTAGTGAGAGCTTTATAGAAAGAAGGTTATTAAGCTTCAGAAGGGCAGCGAGATACTCCCGAAGGAGCTTCTGGTCCTCACCAGCAAGAGTAATGGCGATAGTGATAATAATCTGAATGATGATAGATCTGTCACGATGTAGCTGGCCAGAGCCTGCTGGTGAGTAGTCTAAAACTATCTTTTCTCCCTTCATTATCTTTTCCTTCTTTTTCTTCTCCAATGTATGTTTGGCACCTTGGACAGCAGCAAAGGAAGGTCCAGTGATGATATCAGCTTAATCCCCTTCCGTACCCTTTATGGTGCTACCAAGAGAAGGCACAGCATGCTGTGTATTAGGGGAGAAAATTCTGCTTTTGTGGACAAAGATATCAGCTCCATTGTCAGTTCTAGTAATGAAGCTGCCATCCCTTCCTCACATTGTACCATTGAACCCTGCCAGAAATCTGAGTGGAGATAACTGTGGGCAGGAAGTTCATGGTACTCTGGCTGGCAGGCTGCTTTGTACGAGTCATGACAGTGATGTTGTCTGTATATCTTCACAGCATACCATGCCTTATATACTGTACCGGTACCTATTTCAGGATAAAAGCTACTAGTCCTGACTTTTGGTGGGTGCTGGGGCCTTATACACCCCTTTGGCAGATCGAGTGATTTTACGCCAGCCAATCAGGGAGCTTTGAGGAATTTCCAGTTGGTGCCTTGATCCGTGTGAATGTATGAAGCTTTGGTGTTCTGTTACCTGTCCGTCTTGGTCAAAGGGAGACTCATGAATTTTCTCCAGCATCTTCTGGATCGCCTTGGCTCGACCAATGGGAGGCCAGGGGAAATGATTAACACTTATGGTGCGGTCATATTTCGCCATAATAGGGCTCATTCAGGCCCTCCTGATTGATTAGGCAAGTGTCTGCATGAAATAAAATTTGTTCAGACGAAAACTAGAAAAAATAGCTTCAAAATTACGCTAGAACGAGCTTCGTAGCTCGCGGGGTTCACCCGCAGCGCTACCATAGACATTCGCTAAAATTAGCATTTCTCGCTAATGTCGCAGTATTTTTGCCTTTTGCAGCATTGTATATCTAGCGACACTCTGACTGAGACCCTTCAGTGTACCGGGCGGCTGCCTGGGAGAAGGACGGGTGGCCTGTCGCTCCCTCGCTCCCTTGCACTCTATTTTACAGGCTTTAAGAGGCTTTAAAAGCCTGTAGATTTCTGTAAATTGCCATAGCATTCCGGTATGTCTCCCGCAGGGTAAGGGTTAAGCTCCGCCTTCTTCCAGGCGGCTCCAGGTGACAAAGAGGATTCGCCCTCCGAAAAGATAATGTAGGGCTTGGTTGAAGGGAGCATGTGCATTGAGGCAAGTGGCTGTAGGGGTTTTGAGGATCTTGAGGGACATAAGACCAGGAAGAATGTGCCTCGCTGGTCAATTACGAGTCTGGACTGTCCAACATCCATAAAATCGGGTAATGCATACTGACACATGATAGACTCTACCCTAGCTATAATATCAAGTTTGGTGTACTTGTTCATAATTAGCTAGATTCTAGATTAAATGTAGCATAGGGTAATACATACTACAGTAAATGATAATAAGATATATTCTATCTATATATCTATCTATTGCCAAACATCGTAATCCCCGAGAGGGGGTGGTGGCAAATGAATCACCTTCATCTGCTTCCAAAATACCGTGGCAACTCACTCGATTATCTAGCTTGTACTATCTGTTCACGGCCAGGTACAGTATACTTATTATTTTGAGATGGAATTTAGGTAAGTTATTTCAGGTAATGGTTAGTAGAAAACTAGTGATAGCATACAATCTAGGCTAGTTAAAGATATCAAATAAAGCACACACCATAACTCAGAATATGATAATTCTAAGTTACCTATAGAAAGTAACTCATAAGATTGTTTCGAAGTTATATATATTATCAAGTAAGGTATTCTAAGAAGCTCGTCATTGGATTGATTTTAGGCTAGCTATGATATTGGGTAAGATATACTAAAGTATCTCAAGATATAATTTGGAACGTGTATAGGCAAAATCGATAATTCGCCGAAAGCCTTGAGGAAAATTTGATAGATATCTAGAGAGAGGGACATGAAGTCGACATACGAGAAACAAAAAGTACTAGACACAGGCTATACAAAGTATATGAGAATTGTCAAAGAAAAGTGACAGTACATAGATTATATTAATAGCTTTTGAGCAAGATCAACGGTGATCTATTACAATTTTTACTGCATGTTATACTACCGATCCTATACCGGTACCCTATACTATCTTCCACAATCCCTGCACATCATACTGACCGAGAAGAGCCCTCCAGGGTTCACCAACGGTCAACTTGTTAGTGCAACATCGTGTTGAGCGATGTTGACGTTAGATAAAATAAGTTAATATATCAATTGACCACTTGTGAGTATTTACAAATGAGGAAGTTCTAGCTGTAGATTTCAATATGTACAGTACAGGTAGCTGTCATAAATACTAAATTATGTTTTTTCTTAGACACTATTTCAGTAAAGCTTAAACAATCCTGAAAGCATTAACTTCATTAAGTCTGAAGGTCATGCAGGTACAGTTGGATACCATAGTCTCGAGCCCACTCATAAATATTTGTGGACTTCAACCATGTTTAATTATGGAAGTATATCTCTGGAACGAATTTATGAACACAATTTTCTTTACATCAACAAGAAAACCATATATGCTATTTATTGATAAGCAAATTTTATCCGAAATTCAATCCAAATAGTTATAATTGCATAAAGATAAACATAGGCGGTCCACAAATTCTTATGAGTGGGCTAGAGACTATGGCATCCGAGTGTACACAAATATATTACAGATAAATTGAAAATTCAGAAATTATGGCTTATGCTGGTAAACATAACCAAAGAATCAAATAAATAGGAATGCATCAAAAATTAAACTTATAAACTCGACCTCGGGGTCCCTATTAACATGAAGAACTAGGATACTCAGTAGACCACGTATCTCCGCCATCCGTGCAAATCAGCGGCCGATTCAGTCTACATCCAATTTCGTCCGTGGCCTTTACAGTATTATATAGGCAGAGTTGATCGGCCACATTATTTCTGTCTCTAATGGCCACGTGAGCACATTAGTCCATTGTTGTTTAGGTTAGTGACAGGCTTGGTGTGCAGCTGATTTGGTGTGGTACAAGGCTGGTGTGGTCTGTGACTATTTTGGCATGTGGCCGGTTTGGCTCATTGGTATCCACTGACTATGGCACACAAATCTTGTTCATTTCCGCTCAAGCAGTATCAAGATAATGGTATTTTATTTATTATTGTTCTGCTCCCCAAACATAGGCTTATAGCTTGATTATTCAATTGTTCATCATTATTAAGTCAGGTTTTAGGGAGCTTCGTTTGACGGAGACAATGGAAACAATACTAAGAATGACAGGAAAGTTAAATTAACGGGATAAATATTTTAGTTTTGTAAATATTTGTTTAGTAATATTTATATATGTATTAAATTATTCATTTTTACCTATGCTTTATTTATTTTCATTGCAATTACTTTTTAAAGTGTTTTTTCTAAAGGTACTCAGAATTTTGTTTATATAGTGAGAGAGTGAAATTGACAACTCCAGCAAATATATATACCCCCGGTATATATATATATATAATATATACAGTAGAGAAATGTGACATAAATTGGCCAAACATATGAGCTAGTAAAAAAAAGAAGAAAAACAAACGAAAAACGAAACACACACATTGGAATATTGCATCAGTCACCCATGTAAATATATCTCCACAGAAAACGTGCAGAGGGTCATTGACTTCTTGAGAGAGACCGTCCCTTTATACAGTACGTCCGTTGCTAAGCTACCGCGGGGCAACACAGCCACACTCCTAAACGGCCACAACCCAAATGGCCTCAAAAATATAAGTTAGGTTAAGTTAGAATACAATTGGTTAAGTTAGCTTTGTTTTTAGATTAGCTTAGGACTAGTTAGGTTAGATGTAGTTACATATAATTGACAAGGTTAGGTTAGGAACCGGTGGCAAATCTGGTTGTGTCCGTTTTGGAGTTTGGCTTTTCACTTCAGGAAGTGCGTCTAAAATATGAAATACTTAAGTATATCTCAATTATACTTTTGCTTGTCACAGATTCTTCCTAAACTGTAAACATCTTCTAACCATAGCCCTAATAGGACCCCAATGGAAATACTCCTAACGGCCTTATTGGGCTATCCTTAGTTTAAATTATGCAAAGCTGGCACATGTCATATTTGAAACATATTATGTTGTACCAAAATTGTAAATGCTAACTGAATACAAATTAGTATTATAATAATACTAATTATTATTATTAATATTATTTTTATTATTAATATTATTATTATTAGTATTATTAGTATTATTATTATTATTAATATTATTATTATTATTATTTATGCAATGTATAATCTGCACCATAGTACTAAAGAGGTTAATGTACCGATGTAGAGGAATGCGTACCCTAGACAATGTGATTAATCAAAATAAATCTGCTGAGTCACTGAAGGGCCGTTATAACCCTTTTTCTTCCTAGTATTTGGTTATCATTACACTATAACATTCAATTAAGGGGGGTCACCTGCTTTGGTTATCATTACACTATAACATTCAATTAAGGGGGGTCACCTGCTTTGGTTATCATTACACTATAACATTCAATTAAGGGGGGTCACCTGCTTTGGTTATCATTACACTATAACATTCAATTAAGGGGGGTCACCTGCTTTGGTTATCATTACACTATAACATTCAATTAAGGGGGGTCACCTGCTTTGGTTATCATTACACTATAACATTCAATTAAGGGGGGTCACCTGCTTTGGTTATCATTACACTATAACATTCAATTAAGGGGGGTCACCTGATTTTTTCCTCTTTCTCTCCTTTTCTGGCTTGTATCCATTCGGCCCCATTCAGCCTACCATTTTAAGACGTTTATCCCCATCCAGGTGTCGATATCTTCCTGGCGAGCGATAGCGAGCCAGCATTGTATGGAGAAATCCTGCTTCGCCGGAGACATTTTTCTATCGAAAAATGTACAAATTTAGCTTGCTGTCAAAACAAAAATATATATATGCTGGCTCGCTACCGCTCGCCAGGAAAATATTGACACCTGGATTGGGGTAAACGTCTTAAAAACAGTAGGCTGACTGGGGCCGAATGGATACAAGCCAAAGAGAGAGGGAGAGAAAGAGAAACCAAGCGAGGTAGGCTCCCTTAACATTAGCCTATGGCAATCAGAAGCTAAGAGAGATACTTTTCACCTGTGTGTTCCATAGAAGTCCTTTCTAAGCTGCATAAAATCGTCTAATGATTAGCAGAATGTAATAAAAACTTGCGTCAGTCATCGTAATTGAAAAACTAACTGTGGTATATTACTATGCAGGAACAGTCGTGATCCTCGATAAACTAACTGTAGTATATTACTATGCAGGAACAGTCGTGATCCTCGATAAACTAACTGTAGTATATTACTATGCAGGAACAGTCGTGATCCTCGATAAACTAACTGTAGTATATTACTATGCAGGAACAGTCGTGATCCTCGATAAACTAACTGTAGTATATTACTATGCAGGAACAGTCGTGATCCTCGATAAACTAACTGTAGTATATTACTATGCAGGAACAGTCGTGATCCTCGATAAACTAACTGTAGTATATTACTATGCAGGAACAGTCGTGATCCTCGATAAACTAACTGTAGTATATTACTATGCAGGAACAGTCGTGATCCTCGATAAACTAACTGTAGTATATTACTATGCAGGAACAGTCGTGATCCTCGATAAACTAACTGTAGTATATTACTATGCAGGAACAGTCGTGATCCTCGATAAACTAACTGTAGTATATTACTATGCAGGAACAGTCGTGATCCTCGATAAACTAACTGTAGTATATTACTATGCAGGAACAGTCGTGATCCTCGATAAACTAACTGTAGTATATTACTATGCAGGAACAGTCGTGATCCTCGATAAACTAACTGTAGTATATTACTATGCAGGAACAGTCGTGATCCTCGATAAACTAACTGTAGTATATTACTATGCAGGAACAGTCGTGATCCTCGATAAACTAACTGTAGTATATTACTATGCAGGAACAGTCGTGATCCTCGATAAACTAACTGTAGTATATTACTATGCAGGAACAGTCGTGATCCTCGATAAACTAACTGTAGTATATTACTATGCAGGAACAGTCGTGATCCTCGATAAACTAACTGTAGTATATTACTATGCAGGAACAGTCGTGATCCTCGATTAACTAACTGTAGTATATTACTATGCAGGAACAGTCGTGATCCTCGATAAACTAACTGTAGTATATTACTATGCAGGAACAGTCGTGATCCTCGATAAACTAACTGTTGTATATTACTATGCAGGAACAGTCGTGATCCTCATCCTCGATAATCATAAATCTGTTCGCATCTTTGAAACTTTAGCTCCGTGTTGTGTTCCGTAGCATCTGGAATATAATATATTGTATATTATTGTATGCTTTGATTAATTACAAATTCAGATGAGTTTATAGCTCTTATGATTTACGAGTGTATAGTACAGTAAACAAAACATAAAGCTACACCTCTCCCTGTGTATAAACATCAATGTTCCTCAGGCTATTCTGATTGTATTAATGCTTCATTTATAATTATATTTAATACAGGATAAACACATTGGTATCCTTAAGGGGACAATGGCTGGGTTTTTGTTATATTAATTAATTTATTCATTTTTTTTCCTCGCTAGACCTCTATCAAGCTTAGACAAACAATCCCTAGACCTCCCTTTCAAGATAAATATGTACATTTTTTGGTAAAAACATGGTCCGGCCGAAGGCTGATTACTCTTAAAATAAAAGGCTCGCTATCGCTCGCCAGGAAAAAGGTATTGAAATTGCCAATGAAATGGGTCGAAAGGTGTTAAAATCGCCAAACTAACGGGCCGAACGACTTAAAAGCTCAAAACTAATGGGGCTAAACACGGGGGAGAATAGGGACCAGAAAAATGACACATCTACCCTTAACTAATTCTCCCTGCCAGAAATTCTTGGAGTTGCCGCGCCTGACACTTTGTTTTGTACAGTAAGCGACTTGGGCCCTTTAACTAGCGATATCCCGCAGTTCTTCACCCTCCCTCGCCATCAATCATTCTTAATTATAAGCTATATGTCGTATTTGCTATAGCTGACACATTACCCATACAACTACCATACTATAAAGCACTTAGTGTAGCCATCTAGTATATAGTAAACACATGCAGTTAGGCCATGTATTGAATAATGTTCGTATGTGTGGGGAGGATCCTCTCACACAGCACTTGTAGACAAAGTAGGAAAGAAAGTCTTTAGCTTCATTAACTCATGTCCACTTACCGATCCTCTGCAATCTCTCTCTATTCACCGCAATGTTGCATCTCTCTCGCTAGTAAGAATTTATATAAAGCATACTCCCATAGACGGGTTGGATAGTAACTCCCGAAGAGGGTGGCGTCCACTGAACCAGGGCACGATGGTTTGGGAAACCAATCGGTATATCATGGGCCCCGAGATGGTGTCTCAACGGAATTTCTCCCATGTCTCCCCAGAAAATCACCCATCCTCTCTGGTACAAAGAAATTTCGTTCTAAAAAGAAGCCAAAATCTCCAAAACAGTCCATCCACCAAGCTCCCTCCACATCAAGAACGGGCAACCATTTCCGAGGTTGAGGGAATGAGCGAGGGCAAGGCTCTCAGAGAGGTGGACAGTATCCTGTCATGGTGGCAAGGGAGCAAGGAGAGGGCAATCGGTGCTGACACCGCAACCTGATGCTGAAGACAGAGACAGTTCAAACTAATAAAAGCTAGTCTCTCCCCATGCTTATTCTCAAAAATTCAAACTCAGTCGAGTCATCCAGATACATGAGTGGTGGCTCTTGGACCAGTATCAGGAACAGATTAAAAATTTACCTATCAAAAATATTTGAGCGTGTCACAAGGCCTGGCCTCGGGTCACGTGGGCAAACAAAATAGTTTGGAAAGGGCTCTCGTGTTGTTGGCTCTGCACACTTCCACCACGTATACCAATGACCAAAGTCTGTTTCTTTGGAGGCAGAGTCTATCATTCGCGAAATGCTCAAGAACAATCTCCTCGTTCTAACAAACCCTACTAAAAAAAGTGTTCACTTCCGGATTATTTCTAGTACCCAAATGAAACAGCAACAAGTGTCGACCGGCCATAGACCTGTCGAACTTGAACAAGTTCATTATCAACCTCAAGTTCAGGATGTTAAATGTCAGCCAAGTACGGCTCACCCTACAACCTTTTGTATGGATGACTTCACTAGATCTCTCAGAAGCGTACTGGCACATTCCGATCAACAAGAGGTTTCAGAAGTACCTGGCAATCCAGTACTTTGATCAGACCCTCATGTTTCAACGCCTTACCTTCGGGTTAAATCTTGCGCCCAGGGTTTTCTTGAAGCTGATCCGACAGTCTCTGCTCCCCCTCTTAGACCAAGGTATCACAATTCTACACTATCTGGACGACTGGCTTATTGTAAATGATTCACCAGAAACTGCATTAGAAAATACAGCTGCTGTCATAGATCACGTTACAAAACTCAGCTTTTGAAAACAAAATTTAAAAGTCTGTCCTCCATCAAGTTGCAAGTTGTTTAGTTTTCTTCACAGTCAAATTGTCACTCGCAAGACTTGGGATTCATTGATCGGGACACTAAACTGGGTTTAGATGACGGTTCCGTTAGGTCGGTTGCGGCTACAAAGACTAATCCTAGAAGAGAACAAAACCTTTCCTTTACTGCCCGACAACCGCCTAATACCTATACCTGCTCAGATAACAAAGTTAGTCTCGTTTTGGGCTCAACGACACATTCCAACGGCTGTTCAGCCATGGTACTCTCCTCCACCAACGGTTTAGATTGACACCGATGCATCGGAGACTCTCGAGTGGGGCTTTTAATTAACCGAGGGTCATCAAGGTCAGGGTTTACGGGCTGAGTCTCTTCGATTGCAGGGCTTTACGGGGGTTACTGACAAACAAGACTAGGAAATAGCGGAGGTTTCCTATTTCTACCGAAAACAAAGTTACTTTATGACACGTATCGTAGTAGACACTCTACCAGAATATCAATCTGTGGGAGTGAAGAAGGTAGAAGACTCATTGTGTAGGTGTGGCAGTGTGGTCTTGCCACTGGACTGGTAATCCAATGGACCCAGGTTCGAATCCCAATACATCAAAGGGAAGATATTATTGGGATAGAATTTGTGCTGTACCTAGTTTCAGTGCATTACCACAGCACACCGAAATGCCAAAAAAATGCCCTCTTTGTTCCTTGATTAAATAGCACTGTATGAATATTCCTATATTCAAAATATGCTACAGGGGGGGGGGGGGGGGGAGGGCAATGCCTAGCATATTAATTGCTCAATAGGTGACGTTCTGAGAGTGAGGGTCCGAGTCTGGGGAATGAGACTGTGAAGCGCAGGGGCGAAGCGGCTTCAGAGATGGAGTTGCTTCGAGCCGTGAATAGGTGCTTCGCATGTCTCACTCCCTAGACTGGAACAAGACCTCACGGGCCTCACCGTGTTCAGCGGTAGAGTGTGCAGGCTCTCAGCCTATGCCCGAGAGGGAGTAGTTGGAATATAGAAAAAAAAAAGGAGTTCATCTCTCAGATCCCGTGGGAGATCTATCTGAGGAGCATATTCTTAGTGTTGACCATTATTATGATGTAGTATACCCTGGTTTTAAGAGAATGTGTGGTGTAATTTTAATCCCCACTAAATTTGTTTTTTGCATGAGCAGAAAGGTGCATACCACACAGTCAAGCATCCTGGTTGAAACGGTTTCCATATTACGGGTGAATGTAACTGCGGCAGAAGAGTTGGTAAGTGAACAATCCCAACCTAGTGACCCTAAAATGACTGCCGAGTTTGACCTTGAAAGACTGTGGAAATTAGATCACATAGGCATTAATCCTGTGCAGACTGATTATGACTCGGAAATTGTGATAAAAAAGTTTGAAGACTGTGAGCTATTGTGCCGCGGAGAAACAGTACGAGGATAGTCTGCCCTGGAAATATAATGAGATAAGCCTGCCTACGAATTATGGTTTGGCGCTGGGTCGCTTGCGCGCATTATAGTGTAAATTAACTCATGAACCGAGCACGCGCAAGGTGTATGATGACGTATTTCGGAGCTTTTTAGACCGGGGTTTCATAGAACAAGTTGATGTGGGGAAACCAACTAGGAAGGGAAGGGTTCATTACCTAGCCCATCATGGGGTGAAAAAGGACAGTGCCACCACACCAATACGGCTGGTGTATGACTGCTAGGCCCACCAAGGTCAACAGCTCAGTCTAAATGACTGCCTTATGACGGGTCCGTCCTTATTGTCGGATCTGTCTCAACACTTATTGCGGTTTAGGCTGGGGAATTATGCTTTCAACAGTGATATTGAAAAAGCCTTTTTGATGGTGAAATTGCATGAAGAGGATCGAGATGTCACTCGCTTCCTTTGGTTCAGGGACATTGACGACTCTGAGAGTCTGGTCGTGATATACCGATTTAGGGTCGTACTCTTTGGTGCTACATGTTCGCAGTTTCTGTTGAATGCCACCATTAAAAAACATCTGTTTTTGTTGAGGACACAGATAAACTATCTCGTGGTTTGTATATAGACAATTTACAAGGGTCTAGCGATAGTCAGGATGATTTGCTACAAACTTATACCATATTACCAGTCTTGCTAAGGCAGCCTCACAGAAGCTGGGTGTGATCAACTGCCTTCGGGGGTTCTTTTCCCCTGCACAGCTTCTTGCTCTGTGCAGGGGCATAGTGCGTCCTTGTATTGAGTATTGTTCACATGTGTGGGGAGGTTCCTCTCACACCGCTCTCCTAGAAAAAGTTGAAAGGAAGGCCTTTCGTATCATTAACTCCCGTCCACTCACCAACTCTCTGCAATCTCTCTCTCTCCGCCTCAATGTTGCATCTCTCTCGCTATTCTATCGCTACAATAATAATCAGTGTTCCTCAGAGCTTTCCCAGTGTATACCACCTCCTTTACGTAGGGCACGTGGTACCCGTCTTGCAACTCAATCCCACCCCTACTCTGTACAACTCTCCAACCCAAGAGTGAAATGTTACTCTCAAACTTTCTTCTACTCAGCAGGTGAGCTCTGGAACTCTCTCCCAGAATCAGTCTTTCCCTCTTCCTATGACTTAAATTGCTTCAAACTCTGTGTGTCCAGGCATTTTGGCTCGATCGTCCCTTGATTTTGGCCCTGTCACTCTTTCAACTATGGGGGAGGCACTCGCTATAGGCAGTTCTGCCTTTTGCCTCCCTCAATCACATAGAAAAAAAAAAAAAAAAAAAAAAAAAAACACGTACTCTAGGTTATACACAGAAACCCATTTATTTCTCCGCGAGTGGGTTACAAATAGTGAATCTCTTCAGAGTCTTATTCAGATGGACGGTACGGCATCTCCTAACCAGGAACAGACCAGAAATTTAGGGATGATCTGGCAACTGATACAAGATACTCTAACCTTTCAAACAAAGTCTTTTGCTCAGCAGACAATGACGCACACAAAAAAGAAGCCTGTTGAGCAAAGTATCGCAATTTTTTTATCCTTTGGGTCTAGCGTTGTTACCCGTTAAAATAAGAGCTCTAATTCTAATGCAGGAAATTTGGCGACGTTACATAGGATAGGATGACAGTTTGCCCGAGGACTTAAATAGTCAGGGGATATCACTGTTGGAGGAGTATGACATCCTGTGTACCATGCAGCTACCTCGTAAAGTGGCAGTATTCGGATATGTTACATAACATGCATTTTGCGATGTTAGTGCCACGGCATATGCGGTAGCCATCTATGTCGTTACTTCATTTGAGGTGCATTTAGTTACAGCCCGGGTAAAAGTAGCACCGGTTAAAAAGGTAACTATCTCCAAAATGGAATTGACTGCCATGCTGCTATTGGGACATCTGGTGAATCATGTACGCACAGCATTTGAGAAGGAATTGGACACAAATACCATTCACGTATGGTGCGACAGTCAAGTAGCAATGAACTGGGTTCATAGCAAGAAGTCTCTGTCCGTTTATGTGCGCACTAGGGTCGTTGAAAGTCGGGCCCTACTACCAGACGTCGCTTATCATTATGTCAATACTAAAGACAACCCTAGTGATCTTATAACTAGGGGAATAACGGCTAACCAGATTGTAAAGCCCAAACTATGGTGGCAAGGTCTGACATGGCTGCTCCATGAAAATTAATGGACGATATGGGAAGCTGTTGAGGGGGGACTTCTGCCATTGGAAACAGTGACAGTTACTTCCCAACCAAGAGAGCCACCGAATCCAATAATAGAGTGGGCAAGGTTCGGTGACGACAATAAATTAGTCAGAGTTGTAGCCTGGGTGTTGAGATTTATATCCAACATCAAAGGTAAAGTAGCAGGCCAACTCCGCGATAAGGTCACATCATTAACGCTCATGAATTTAATGCAGCTGAAGTAACATTAATGAAATGGGTTCAAACAGAAACCTTTTCACATGAATTAGAATACTTGCAAAGCTCTGATAAATCAACAATGACAAACTTGGTGCGTCAACTAAGGTTGCACCTGGATAAAGACCTCATCAGGTGTGAGGGATGCCTGAAGCGGTCGGGTGTAACGGACGGCACAAATCGTCCCATACTTATGCCAGCTAAACATCATGTCACTGACCTATTGGTAAAACACACACATGAAGAAGTAAAACACTACGGGGTTCATCATATCATATCGAAATGGCGTCTCACATGGTGGATACCCAGAGTTCGACAAGTAGCTCGACGCGTAGTGAAGAAATGTGTGATATGCCAAAGATTGAAAGGTAAACCTTATGTAACTGGACCAGCTCCTCCTTTACCTCCGCCGTGTAAAGCATATAGAACCCTTCCAAACAGTTGGGTTAGATTACACTGGTGCATTGAAGACGAAAGAACAAGATAAGCTCTATATTTTACTGCTTACGTGTGCAATGTCTCGAGTGATGCACTTGGAATTATATGATAATAATATGTCTTGTGAGGAGTGTCATGTTGGAATTTAGGAGGTTTTATGCACATCGATCATTACCTCAACTAGTGCTTAGTGATAATGCTCCTACCTTTATTCAAGCATCTGGATACCTCAAGGATATGAGCAATGATCCAACAATTATTGCTTTTATGGGAGAAAAGAAGTGCGAGTGTAGGTTCATCCCAATTAAGGCACCTTGGTTTGGTGGAATGTGGGAACGGTGCGTAGGTATAGTTAAATCAAGACTAAGGGCGGTAGAAGGACGTGCTTTATTGAAGAAGAGTGAGTTGATGACAGTCCTCACTGATATAGAAAAAAGTTGTGAATGACCGTCCGCTCACATATTTACACACCGACCTGGAAGAACCACTGCCATTAACGCCAGCAGACTTACTCTACGGTAAACCATTGACTGCGTTTCCTTCGGATTTTCAGTCACTTATGGAACTAGAGGATCCTTCATTGTATTCAGAAGCGGCAGTATCAAGGTGGTACCAGTACATCTCGAAGGTTATCGAGGATTTTAGGAAGAGGTGGATTCATGATTATCTGCTAGCTTTAAGGGAGAAGAATATAAAGCCCTCTGGTGGACCATCGGCACCTACTATTGGCGACGTGGTTTTAATTCGTGAAGACAGTCCTCGTTTATACTGGAAATTGGGCCGCATGATGGAGGTGTACAAGGGGGAAGACTCTGTGGAGAGGGTGACGCTGTTGAGAACAGCCTCTGGAACCACTGTTCGTCCAATCGCACGATTGGAGCTCGATTCTACTTCACGATCCGATGCTCCACCTGATGTTGCTGGGTCCGAGGACTCTAAACAAGGCGACTCCCCGCAAGTAGCTGGTGATCACCCTTGGACCGGGACTCATCCCAGACGCGCTGCTGATGGCGCCATTAACATGTGGCATCAGAAAATAGCCTCTGAGCAACTTTGACTTATGGTGGGGTTCAGGTTTTCTTTGTGGGTGGAGTGTATTGTGTAATACGATAGATAGGCAATAAGCTAACAATCGTCTCTATGACGTATCTAGTTAGGCAGTTGGTTAACGATCATTTCTATTATTAGGGATAGGAAATAAGATCATGATCATTGTAAGTTAAGGTTATAAAAGGCCTATTATGTTATGTAATATTAATATGGTCTTTCGCAGTATATATGAATGTTATCATATGAATTATTGCATCTAATCATCGTATCTGCGAATCTGGTGCGGTACGATAATTTTCCTAGCTCACGGCAACAAGCTATAGGGCGGCGTACCTAGAGGCGGCCGACTGAGCACTCATAGACTTCACCCATTACACCCCTCCAATCCCAGCGCCGTATATATACGTCAGTAGATAAGTAACTCCCCAGTCCCAGCGACGTATATATCCATCAGTAATGTACTTTCATTGTAACTGTCTGTACAACCCTGTACCAGTTACCACGACCTTTTGAGCACTGCTCACGTGTTGGCAACACTTCTCAGCTTATATGAGACCCACTGAAGGGTGACAGAGCCAGTCTTGCTTCATCTTTGGAGGTGGATAGGTGGTCTCTCCTGCCATTTTTGTCACATTGCTTGGGACTGCTGGGGACATTTATTACTGTATCCTACGGTACAGTACGTTACAGTACGTGTTAAACATATTCTTTCCGTTAGTTGTGCTATAGTGCCTACAGATCCAGCAAATGGCCATCATTTACCACACATCATCATCATAGACGCTCTCACTCACCGATGCCTGACTGACAGATAAGCCATATATTTCTTCATACCCGTGATAATTTAACATCATAATTTCTGTTAATTCCTCTGAGCGAGCTATAGTGCCGTTCATTCGTCCCTACCACCCGCCATCTTTACCGGCCTTTTCCCAACCTCACCGTTATGTGGATGTATTGGTAAGTTAATTCCCGGCATTAATTAACCTGATCTTTATTTCAAATTATATCTTTATGTAAGAGACCTTTACATTTGATTTAGTCTAGTTTAAATATATTACCTTCCATTCCATCACAAATATTAACCATTTCCTTCAGATGGCACTAATTTTGATTTTATTCTATCTAACTTCAGACGATTTTATTGAACATAGCAAAGGCCTGTCTGAATTAGAAGGGAAATTGCAAGTCATTAAACCTTTTGATTCATTAACCCATACAGTACCGGTGACGTCTCTTGTATGTGATTTCAGCTACATTTAGATGATTTTATGAAGCTTAGGATAGATATATGATAAGTAAAAGGCTTAATTGAGATATTAAGTAGCCTTTTAATTGATAGACGTCCTTCGTAAGCTGAATAAAATCGTCTAACAGTGCCCAGACTATGATGAAAAGGATGTCGCTGGTATTGAATGGCTTAAGGTACTTCAGCTGAGCATAAATGTGTGGAGCATTGAATAACATATATTGGTGTCATCTGATTCAAAAATGTCATTAATTAGGAGCTATAAACATGTAGCTGCAAGTTGAACTAGGCGAGTTTACAAAAATACTATATCTATGGGCGATACGCTAATCGGTGCCACTTACAGGTGGCGATCTCTATAACCGATAACAGACAGATATGGTAAATGTCACTTTCCTTAATCAAGACACATACTATATATTGCCAGTCCAGTTATATATAATATTGCCAGTCCAGTTATATATAATCAAGACACATACTATATATTGCCAGTCCAGTTATATATAATATTGCCAGTCCATTTATATATAATCAAGACACATACTATATATTGCCAGTCCAGTTATATATAATATTGCCAGTCCAGTTATATATAATCAAGACACATACTATATATTGCCAGTCCAGCTATATATAATATTGCCAGTCCAGTTATATATAATCAAGACACATACTATATATTGCCAGTCCAGTTATATATAATATTTTTTTTGCAACAAAACAATAATTCGGGAGGAAGTTTTCCTTGAAGTAATCATCAATATTATTGAAATGCTGGGTGTGAAGGGAATTTAACCCTCCCGAAAACTCCCCAGGTTTTGAGATGCCTGGCGCGGGGTTTGAACCCTGGATGGATTTTAACCCTCCCGAAAAGTCCCCAGGATTTGAGATGCCTGGCGTGGGGTTTGAACCCGGGTTAGTGACCTCAGTAGGTCAACCAGACCCGCCGCTAACCCACTGTACTACCGCGGACGTTCAATAGGATAGTAACCTTAGTTATCCATGAAAGAACCAGGTTATAGTCTCGTGGTGATTCACGTGATGGGTTTCTTAGACTTCGACATCAACGACTATTTTACACTATCCCAGACGTCAACTCGGGTAGTACAGTATTGGGGTTGCGGGATTTTTGCGAGGGCATTACACTACATCCTTCTTTAACAAGGGTAGTCCCTAGCCTATTTAAGGTCGTAAGGTATCGTAGCCACATCACCTCAGCAATCTCAATATTCTTATGGTCCGCGTGATGGGTGCTCTATCGGGAGGATCTGTACTCAGCCGGATACCTTACCCTCTACGCATGCGCGAAAATGTAAGCCTCCCTTGGCCCTGCCCACTGCCGAAAATGTACAAATATTATATTATATTAGATTAGATTAACCTAACTTAACCTAACCTAACCCTAATATAATATTAAATATTATAACATAACACAAATCACAAAATAAAAATATAAAAATATAGGCCTACTAAACTTCGAGCCGAAAATGTACAAATATTTTATTAGATTAGATTAGATTAACCTAACTTAACCTAACCTAACCTAACCTAACCCTAATATAAAATAATATAATATAACAACACAAATAACAAAATAAAAATATAAAAATATAAAAATATACTAAACTTCGAGTGGGATCGAACACTGGATATCTGAATGCCAGGCGGGAACTCTAGTGACTGTACTACAAAGCAAGCTGGCAGGAACGGTTGGAAGGGTTTATTTAAACGCGGGGAACGGGGGGCGGGGCCAACGGAGGCTGACATTTTCGCGCATGCGTAAAGGGTAAGGTATCCGGCTGAGTACAGATGCTCCCTGCTCTATCTAGCTACCAGAACACGTTCCCGACTGCCACCAATGAAATGCTGGTTGTGAAGGGAATTTAACCCTCCCAAAAACTTCCCAGGTTTAGAGATGCCTGGCGCGGGGTTCGAACCTGGGTTAGTGACCTCAGTAGGTCAACCAGACCCGCGCCCTAACTCACTGTACTACCGCGGACGTTCAATAGCATAGTAACCTTAGTTCTCCTTGAAAGAACCAGGGGATAGTCTCGGGGTGATTCACGTGATGGGTTTTTAGACTTCGCCATCAACGACTATTTTACACTAGCCCAGATGTCAACTTGGGTAGTATATTATTGGGGTTGCAGTATTTTTGCGAGGGTATTACAGTTATTAACGATAGAGATACAGATAAATTGGATGTTTAATTGGCTCCACTCTTGATTAATAAAGCGGTCATTATCTTCCTGTTCCCGTTACATCTCAGAACCCTGTTCCAAAAAGTGGCTTGCACAATAAACGTACATTATGCTGCCCAAGAGCAACCCTATGTAAATCCTTCAACTAATAATAAATGTAAACATGTATTATAAAATATATAGGAACACTATTCCAGTCTGCCTCTGATATAACCAGCTCAGCTCCATGCCATTCTCTTGGTTCTTGTTGAAAATAGAACAACATTGAAAGAGCATGTATATAATTAAGGTAATAGATAATGTGATAGAAGGACATTGAAAGTACTACACATTCTATATGTATACAATTATAATGATTCGGTCTTGAACTAAAGGCTTGCAATAGTCACTGAGGTAGTGGTAATCTAGTGGCTACTAGATCATGGCTCCTTGAGTGTACACCCTGTGACAGATCTCCAGTGCTCAAGGCAGCACGCTGATGTCCTGGAGTTGGCAAAAAGTAAAAGTGTTGTGTTTCAGGGCCGAGTTCCTTTCCTAGGAACATCCCATTCGAGTCGTCTCTTACGACACAATTGGAAACAGAGTGAATATGCCTTTTGCACTCAGCCCCAAAATGAGGCAGAGACCCGATATAACCTTTCTCAGGCGAAGGTAGTTACTGTAATAATATGTGCCTATGATGGTAAGCTTTAAGTAACATAAACATATATTTTGAGACAATGTGAGACAATTTTGCTTGGAGATGGGACAGTTATTATTCTCAGGGCACTGAAATGTTTTATTGGCACCACTCTGCACCGAACGTCTGAAAAATACCTTACCATACCAAGCCATTCCTCCGAAGTGCATATCCTGTGTCTCATCTCCACACACACCGCATTGCTTGTCCTCTTTATTCGTGTCTTCCACATCTTTCCGCAGGCGCTTTGAGTTTCGCTTGTGATCATCAGGCACAGTGAAAGGTTCCAGGCTGATCTTCTTGCTGGAGGATGTGTTGCTGTTTGTTATGTCGGGTTATAATGATTTATAGCTTGTGATATAGTCTGTATAACGATCCAAGTATGGACTGATAGACCTTGATAAAACTTGACAGGGTCAAATCTAGCACGTTCTTAATCACACACAATAGGTATTCAATTAGGATAATACAGAACTTAATAACAATTATTATGTTCCTTCCAACAACCAACTCCTAAAATCGACACAGATATAGATACAAAGAGGGGTTTTATTTAAAGAGTGGTCTAGCTAGAGGAGCCGTAGATTATCTTCATGTAATGGGTAAATAGTGGCAAGGTACAAGTATAATCTGGTATCTTGAGATAGTCTCTGATGTAATGAAATATATTAACAACAATGCACTGACAATATAGTGTGAGTTAATTGGTACTTGTAATCAGAGAATGGTATAAACACTTGTGGTTAAATATAAGGTAATAGCCTGTAGCAACTAAAAGACACAAAACATATAATAATATCAACCCTCAACACAATAATCAATATCAATTATGTACAATTAAGTACGACAGGTTGGGTAAGAGGTATCCTCACCAGGATTCGAACCCACTCACTCCAGGTATATTTGGGAGAGTCGGGCACCGTATACCTGGAGTGAGTGGGTTCGAATCCTGGTGAGGATACCTCTTACCCAACCTGTCGTACTTAATTGTACATAATTGATATTTGTCATTTTCAGAGGTTCCATAATAGTACCAGGACGATTAAAAATCGTATATCACTTAACCGAGTTGGCGGGGGGGGGGGGGGGGGGGGGAGCGTAAAAATAGTCATGGTCGAAGTCTATAAGGTTGCTTTCCTTATATCCGCTAATGGCCGAGTGGCTACGGTGCCCGACTCTCCCAAATATACCTGGAGTGAGTGGGTTCGAATCCTGGTGAGGATACCCAAAGTATATAGACACTAACAAGTAAACCTACTGTATACTCGAATTTCTTGAAGGGCGCCGAACTGTGTAAGTCTTGTAAAATGGTGACGTCACACACCGGGCATCTGCGGCTATAGCTTCGGGTTATTTCTACCTGATGTCAAATTAAATCATTTAGCAGCTGATTCCTCGATACTTTATGAAAACTTAAACAAATAATATGTCTCTGCATCCTCTTATTCTCACGTTTTCATAACCAGCAACATATTTCGCTCCAAAATCTGGAGTATTATTACTGTAGAAGTGTGTAGCGTGAGACCTTAGCCGTAGCCACTATGCCTCTACATTACTGTAGAAGTGTGTAGCGTGAGACCTTAGCCGTAGCCACTATGCCTCTACATTACTGTAGAAGTGGGGAGCGCGAGACCTTAGCCATAGCCACTATACCTCTACATTACTGTAGAAGTGTGTAGCGTGAGACCTTAGCCGTAGCCACTATGCCTCTACATTACTGTAGAAGTTGGGAGCGGGAGACCTTAGCCGTAGCCACTATACCTCTACATTACTGTAGAAGTTGGGAGCGGGAGACCTTAGCCGTAGCCACTATGCCTCTACATTACTGTAGAAGTGTGTAGCGTGAGACCTTAGCCGTAGCCACTATGCCTCTACATTACTGTTGTTGTTGTTGTTGTTGTTCCCTAAGCTGCCTGGCCGAACAGCCCCGAGTCCCTGAGAAAGGCCATGGCCACGATCGGGCTTTCCCACAGAGCTCTCATTGAGTGTAGATTGTGTTGTTGGCGTAAGTGGTTGTGTGAAATGCAGTCTTCTATGATGTGTTTAATGGTATGGGGTGCTGTGTTACATCCCGGGCAGGCGTCGACAACGGAGTCATCCAGTCTCTTCTGATAGCTCAGGAGAGCTGGATGGTGTCCGCATCTCAGCCTGGCCAGGTGGACTCTGTCCTCGCGAGGAAGGGAGGATTCGGAAGGATGGATTTCGGGAGGTCGTGCATGCAGCTGTGTGTTGTCTGTGAGTGAGTGGATGGATCGGTGAGAGATATGAGTATGGATGTGCTTCTGGATGTTGGTTCGGGGTGGGCAGGGAGGGAGAGAGGACAATAATTGTGTGTGATACCGTGTGCTGGGTGTTGTTTTGATATTTCTTGGTGTCTGTGGGTGTGTTGCCATGTAGTTTAGTGGGTGGTCTTGGTTCGTGGAGGCTGCTGCCAGGAATTGAGTGCCTCTCATGTCCAGATGGTCTTTGACTTTGAGGATTTTGGTTTCTTGATGTAGGTGATCTGTGGGTGCAGTAGCTGTGCAGCCTGTAATGATCTTCAGGGCTTTGTTTTGAATAGTCTGTAAGGTCTTATGATGTGTTTCAGCTAGGTTAGAAGCCCAGGCTGGGCTTGCGTATTGCGTATTACATTACTGTAGAAGTGGGGAGCGCGAGACCTTAGCCGTAGCCACTATACCTCTACATTACTGTAGAAGTTGGGAGCGGGAGACCTTAGCCGTAGCCACTATGCCTCTACATTACTGTAGAAGTGTGTAGCGTGAGACCTTAGCCGTAGCCACTATGCCTCTACATTACTGTAGAAGTGGGGAGCGCGAGACCTTAGCCGTAGCCACTATACCTCTACATTACTGTAGAAGTGTGTAGCGTGAGACCTTAGCCGTAGCCACTATGCCTCTACATTACTGTAGAAGTGGGGAGCGGGAGACCTTAGCCGTAGCCACTATGCCTCTACATTACTGTAGAAGTGGGGAGCGTGAGACCTTAGCCGTAGCCACTATGCCTCTACATTACTGTAGAAGTGGGGAGCGTGAGACCTTAGCCGTAGCCACTATACCTCTACATTACTGTAGAAGTGGGGAGCGTGAGACCTTAGCCGTAGCCACTATGCCTCTACATTACTGTAGAAGTGGGGAGCGTGAGACCTTAGCCGTAGCCACTATGCCTCTACATTACTGTAGAAGTGGGGAGCGTGAGACCTTAGCCGTAGCCACTATACCTCTACATTACTGTAGAAGTGGGGAGCGTGAGACCTTAGCCGTAGCCACTATGCCTCTACATTACTGTAGAAGTGGGGAGCGTGAGACCTTAGCCGTAGCCACTATGCCTCTACATTACTGTAGAAGTGGGGAGCGTGAGACCTTAGCCGTAGCCACTATGCCTCTACATTACTGTAGAAGTGGGGAGCGTGAGACCTTAGCCGTAGCCACTATGCCTCTACATTACTGTAGAAGTGGGGAGCGTGAGACCTTAGCCGTAGCCACTATGCCTCTACATTACTGTAGAAGTGGGGAGCGCGAGACCTTAGCCGTAGCCACTATGCCTCTACATTACTGTAGAAGTGGGGAGCGTGAGACCTTAGCCGTAGCCACTATGCCTCTACATTACTGTAGAAGTGGGGAGCGCGAGACCTTAGCCGTAGCCACTATGCCTCTACATTACTGTAGAAGTAGGGAGCGTGAGACCTTAGCCGTAGCCACTATACCTCTACATTACTGTAGAAGTGGGGAGCGTGAGACCTTAGCCGTAGCCACTATGCCTCTACATTCGTACTTAATCATGAATGTATTTCGATGTATTTTTACTTATTTTGTACTGAATTGTATTGCATTAGGTTAGGTTCAGCTGGTTAGGTTAGTTATTACAATCAAATTAAGTAAAGCACTTCAAAATACAAGTGTGATCAGGCGCAAATGTATGGGCATGGCGGCTGCGGCCAAAACCTCTTTCCCAGCGCAGAGACAAGAGAAACGATCTAAAATGTACTTTCTGTTTTCACTGTTAATTTATTTTGGAGACATTTTGTTAATTGTATGCTTATATACATATAAAACAAATATTTCAAAGTAATTATTATTATTAATTATTATTATTATTATAAAAACAACATCAACTAAGACCTATATCATTATTAATTTATACCGAAAATAATGGTGAACTATTATAGTCAGTCCTAAAATGATACATTTTCGGTTTTCTTTACTAAATTATCCAAAGAAAACTTTATTATCTACGGCTAAGGAAGATGGAGGAAAGGATTTTCTGTGTAAAGTAATGTATGTTTAACAGCAATGACACAAGTGAAGTTGGTTCCAGTACATAATTGAAACCATACATACACACATACACACATACACCTGCGCAAGATTGCTTACCAGAGTATGGGACTCTTACTCAAGTGTAAATAAGGAAAATAATATGATTACCGAGTGTATTTTTCCCCTCTCGGTATTTTGACCATATTTATTGAAAAATTGCAGTAATATAGGGGTAAACTGCATACTCATATGAAGTCAATTATTTATGTAATATCCCTACTTATGATAGCATAATGTGCAAACTACTTCAGAAGTTATATTTCGATAATATATGTAACAGAAGCCCAGAAGATGCTGAGAAAGGCTTCATTAACACCAACATTATCGATATATATGAACACATTAGGACCAGTTATATACTAGAATTAAGTTGTTTAGTCTTTTATCAACTCATTAAAACCATAGTTACAAAACAGTATATACCAGTATTCCATATGCTTTGATTTTACCAGAACCACCGTTAGTAAATAAGGAGGTAGCAAGCGTGGAGCTAGGCTCGTGACGTCACAGGTTCCAATATTGTTTTGGTAGGTTTACTTGTTAGTGTCTATATACTTTGAGGATACCTCTTACCCAACCTGTCGTACTTAATTGTACATACTTGATATTTGTTATTTTCAGAGGTTCCATAATAGTACCAGGACGATTAAAAATCGTATATCACTTAACCGAGTTGGCGAGGGGGGGGGGGGGGGGAGCGTAAAAATAGTCATGGTCGAAGTCTAATAAACTCACCACGTGTTCGAAGGCATAGTCCTCCACGAGACTAAAAACCTGGTTCCTCAAATAAGAACTAAGGTTGCTTTCCTTATATCCGCTCATGGCCGATTGGTTACGGTGCCCGACTCTCCCAAATATACCTGGAGTGAGTAGGTTCGAATCCTGGTGAGGATACCTCTTACACAATAATCAATGGGGGTCGAGGGTCTTCCGTGACAGAAGTAATACACTAATCCAAATAGAAATAATCTCAAATGGAGAGCTGGGAAGAATTGAGTGCGAAACAAACACGCCGGAATATGGGGTGAGTCACGCGGTAAAAAGGGGGAGCGCCAGGTATGAAGGCGCGTATCCTAAAGTGACCTTCCGACTTAAGGTAAACAGGTCAGGTCACTAGTTGGACTGAGGTGTTGAGAATTTAATTTATAGTTAATGCAACTAAGAGCTGAGTCTCAAGATTATTTCAAAATAACTGGGGGCAGACGAATAAGCAAATTAATTTACACAAAAGTAGACTCTCAGAATAATAAACTAAGCGTGATTATTTTATATCTTATATTCACGTTAAGCGATCGTATGTAATTATAACGAATCGAGCTTAGCAAATTCAGATATAAATATAATGAATATGAAATCAGGAAGGTGCTGAATAAACCACTACAAAGTGATATAGAGAACTGACTAAATTGAATAAACAAAGGCAATCAAGAATAGCTCTGAGAACGCTGTTATAATTGAAGCGTAAAAGTAGAATAAACTGATCTATAAATAAAACAGAAGAACTGGGCGCATACAACGAAGTTATGCTAAATAATACTTACAGCAGTATTAATAGAAGTTTTGGGGGCAGACGTTGGTACACGTATCCCTTGATACATTGCACTTAAAGCTTTCATTCCGAGATTTCTCACCTTCCACATACTTCCCATTGCTCTGAAACTTTCCTTCCTTCTCACACTCACTGTCTTACCTCCATTCCCACACCTGCGTCCCCTGCGCATCAATCTTCCTAGATATTCAAAACACTCCAATTACTCCAGCATTTCCCCATCCAGTTGTACATATATATTTACCCTACGCGCATCTCTATTACACACCATCACTTTACTTTTATTGACATTCACCTTCAGTTTACTCCTCCCACATACCACACCAAACTCTTTTATTACTTGCTGCAGGTTTTCCTCAGAATCCGCCACCAAAGCTGTGTCATCAGCAAACAGCAATTGATTCAACTCCCAATCACCACCATTCTTTCCTACTAAACCAAATTCTCTACCCATAGATCTAATTTTTACCTTCCTGACCTCACCATCCATAATGTGCATTAAACAAAACAACCACGGTGGCATTACACAAAGCTGTCGCAGACCTACATTTACCTCAAACCCATTCACGCAACTCATTCCATACTCTAACACACGCTCTGCTCTCTTCATAAAAACTCTTAACTGCTCTTAACAAATTTCCTCAAATTTCATAATTCCTTAGCACCTTCCACGTTGCTTCTTGATCCACACGATCATAGGCTTTTCAAAATTCATAAAATCCCAAAATATCTCCTTATTTTTCTCTTAATACTTCCCACGTGTGGAGTTACATGGAGGGATAGACAGACGAATGAGGAAGTACGAGAGCAGTGTGATGTGGATATAGAAGTGCTGGAAAGTGTGAAAAGGAACACCTTGAGATGGTTCGGCTATGTGGATGGATACGAAGTGAGAGACTGACTAAGAGAGTGTACGAGAGTGTAGCAGAAGGACAGAAAAGGAGAGGTTGACTGAGAGAAAGGTGGAAGGATGGAGTTATGAAGTATTTGCGTAAAAGTGGTGTTAGATGGGAAGAGGGGCGTTGACTAACTGGGTACAGAGGTGAATGGGGGCTATTCATTCGTGGCCACCCGTATGGGGATCAGTTCGTCTGGCAATATATAGAGTTTTCGTATAGCTGTCTTACTGTAATAATCTGATCTACACACCCTCTTCCCCTCCTAAAACCGCACTGCTCTACTCTTATTGCACCTTCTGGACCCTTTATTCTCCTCTCAATCAACATCCTGCCATACAGCTTTCCAACAACTGATGATAAACTAATATATCTATAACTTGAACACTCCTGCTGGTCTCCTTTCCCCTTTTACAAAGGCACAATGCATGCACTCCTCCAGTCTAATGGTACCATTGACACAACAAAGCAAACATTGAATAGTCTCACCAGGCAATCTGTTATCATGTCTCCACCTTTCTTAATACACTCCACAGTAATACCATCCATACCTTATGCTTTACCCGCTCTCATTTGTCTCACTCCTTGACATATACCATTTTATAATGTAGAACAGAGGCTAAACTTGCCTATTATTTAAAGTTAAATTTGAAAGTAATGAAATAAAGACAATCAGCTTGTGTATTCATATTTTCTTCTTCATGTTTGCTACTAATTAAAATACTGTATATATTACTATAATGTATTTAGGTGTTAAAAGTTCTAAGAGAAGCGCATGCAGAATAATCTTGAAATTAAGTAATGCCGATATTCTGTGTTTGTAATCTTGTAATGATGGATGGTGGCAGGATATCTTGGGAGATAGAGAGTTTAGGATTGTGTTGTGTGATCTGTTGTTGATGGTTTGTTGAGTTAGGTGTGTGTGTATGTGATTATGTGTAATGGTGTTTAGAGGTGTGGGTGGGATGTTGATGTATAATGTGGTTGAAAAAATGGGCAGGTGTTTGTTTCATGTCTCGAGGTGGGGGTGGGTGATGCATTAGGGAGTGCCATGGGTGAAGTGGGCCGAGGGCTGAAGAATAGGACTGTGTTCCTATCATGTCTAAATGGGTGGGTCTTGAGGGGAAGTATCTGTGTTTTTCATGTATGTGATTTGTGTTTGTGGTTTGTGTGCATCTTGTTATGATTGTGAGGTTTTTATTCTGAGTAGTTTGTAGTTTCTTCACGTTTGTGGTTTAGGTGCAGGGTGACCAGGCTTGGGAAGCGTAGTGCATGGTTGTGCGGATGTACTGTTTGTAAAGTATGTATTATGCTAGGACAAATCTGGTCTTTGTGTGTCTCACTTAAGAGGAAGGAGTATAAGTAAATGGTATACAACTACGAATAATCACAAGGAAATCAAACTATACAAATGGTACAAAAAAGGATTTTATTCACAGGAGAGAATAACACAAGAAGATTACATACAGCATAAATACAAAATAATGCACAATTAATAGAATAAATTAATGAGTAGTGAGGTATATTTAGAGCCGACACGTGGTCTTCGGCTACTCTTGGTCAAGTTTACTCCAACACGTGTTGAACATAGATTATGTAAAGAAATCAACACATAGGCGATTATATTATATATACACTTATGGTTGGTTAGTAAATAATAACTCTGAAAGATTACTAATAAAGAAAATGGTAATTTGCGGATTAGATAGATTTACTATTATTTTTAGGATTGCACTACTTGGATATCAACACACTTTATATTAGTTTCTCGTTCTTTAACGTTTTCTCTCTCGTCTCGACTCTGGCTATATTCTATGTTCTAACACGGGCTGTCCTCATATATAAAATAATTAGGCAAGGATAGGGAATGAGTTGTGTTACCTGAAGGGTTTTATACAATTAACAAAATAGGGACTCTGTGACAAGATATATATATATATATACAGTATATATATATATAACACATGAAAAATATTGATTCTTGTGGTAAAAATATATGCGAATATGCTTCCACACTGGAAGCATATTCGCATATATATATATATATATATATATATCGGAGAGAGGAGTGTTCCTTGGGAACCGTATCTTCAGCAGGAATAGAAGAACAAAGTACGCTACGAGCAGTTCCATACTTTATTACCAAACGTTTCGACATCACACTGGTGTCATCTTCAGTGGTCTACAAATCAAAAGATAATATTACAAATATGAAAGCTTAAAAGCTTATTGAAAATAATTAGAACATAACAAAAACAAAAACAAAATATATATATGGGGCAGAATGATAGGGTTAATACAAAGGAGGGGTAATTTAAACAAAGTTAAGTGGGTGCGATGATACCGTAGAGTTAAGGGAGGGTTTTAATTTTGAAATATAGAGGGATTCTAAAACTCTAATATAGACCACTGAATGTAGACCACTGAAGATGACACCAGTGTGATGTCGAAACGTTTGGTAATAAAGTATGGAACTGCTCGTAGCGTACTTTGTTCTTCTATTCCTGCTGTATATATATATATATATATATATATATATATATCATTTTTTTTTTTTTTTTTTTTTTTTTTTTTCTTTAAGGCAGGCGAGGTTGAAGGAAATACATGTATCAGCATTAATTATTTTATTATTAAGACTTTCAATAGAACGAACAGCAATTCTCAGGTGTTCTGGGAGGTTGTGCAAAAAGTTACCAAAATTCATGATGATCCGACGCGTTTCGATAGACAACTATCATCTTCAGGGAATGGAAGGTAAGTGAATAGGATATGGGAATGGAAGTATATAGTAAAGGTGAGGCAAGTAATCATTTTGATCACTACTTGCCTCACCTTTACTATATACTTCCATTCCCATATCCTATTCACTTACCTTCCATTCCCTGAAGATATAACATAACAGGTTATTTATACATATTAGGTAGATCACAGTAAGGTTTATTGGGTGTTGGCTAGCATATGATTGGCTAGTTGGCGACCAATGAGGCGCGCGCTTTTCCTGCCTCCTGGTTGGCTGGGAGTGTTCGTAGATGCTAGATGTTGTCGTAGGGGATCTGCTGGGCGAGGGGTGGGTGGGGGGGGGGGGGGGGGGCTGGGCCCTTGTGAGGGGCGGCGGGCCAGTTGTATCTCGGGTTTCTGGTCCAGTTTGAAGCGTAGTAGGGTTGAGGGGCGGCGCGCGTTGGTTAAATAAGTAGTGGGGGGGACGGTAAGAGGGGGATGGGGAGGGGAGGAGAGAGGGGGCAAGGGCAGAGTCGGGGTGGTAAGGGGATTAATGTTAGGGGGTGTTTGAGAGTAACGTTTAGCTGATGGGAGTATTTGGAGGTCGAGAGTTTGATTATTTATGGAAGGATTAAGAGTTTGAATATATAGGGCTTCAAGTATAGCAAGTCTTCTGGGTTCTGTCTCTTTATCAATTACGGAGGTGTTTTTATCGGAGGCTATGAATATGTGAATGGAAATAGTAATTAATGGGGCGCTTAACCCTAGGGAAGGCCTCTCGATAAACTACTACTGAACCAGAATTAATTATTATGTTCTCTCCACTAACCAACTTTACTCCTAAACTCGATTAATGAAATTAACAAACACATGTGGCAGTCCGGGGATTCGAACCCAAGGACGCTCACACCGAAAATCAACACACTTATGCATTGCACCACGAAGACAGTTAAAGAATGCTGCACAAGCCTACGATTTATTATGCAGTTTCGAATCCTGCATACCAATCTTAGCATGTACAATCATTCCAACTGCACTATCGGAGGCTATGAATATGTGAGTGGAAATAGTAATTAATAAATCGAGCAAAGCCGCTTGAGAAAAATCTTACACTACCCACCCGGGATTCGATCCCTGGACACTTTGATCAACAGGCGAACGAGCTAACCATCACTACACCCATCATACAGTGGATAAATTGTAGGCATCAACCAAACAGAGTATTACCCAGGGGAAGCCTATAGGCATTTGATAAGGAGTTGTTGGAACTCCTGTTTCATTTGCCCAGCTTCCCTTACTGATTTTGTTTGTGCCTCACCTAAACAGAGTGATCCAGCTAACTCTCACAAACACCTCCTCCTCCTATCTGATTCACTACAGTAAACAAGCACACCACACTTTTTCCTGCCACAAAAAAATATATTACAATGATGAACGTCAATAACCCAGCCTCGGAGTCCAAGGAAGAGGGGGGGGGGGGGGGGGGGTGATCACAAATGCCCACAAACTCGACCGACCTTCAGCAAACAACCCCCCTAAATTCTCTGGACCACAGCCTGTCACTCTTACTATAAATGTCTGTAATATTCGCGGCCTTTTTACTAATTTTCCCTCTGTCGAACACCATCTCTCATCCTACGAACCTGATGTTCTTTTTCTCACTGAAACTCAGGTGTCTGAAGCAACTGTCAGCAGCCCCTTCCCTGTATCCTCCTACTTTCTCAATCCTACTTTTAAAGCCAAAGGTGGATGTTGTGTATACGTACATACCAAGCTCCCTTGCTCTCGTGTTCCCGATATCGACTCCTCTGATTTCTCAACTTTATGGTACAAAGTATTCTGTCTCTCTCATACACAATATTTCTGTGCTGTCTATCTTTTTTTACCTAACTCTACTGACTTTTCCAAAAATATTTTACAATCTAATCTCCAAAGTTTAACACCATCATATCCGTCTCTCCATTCTCAGAAATTTCCATCTTAGGAGATTTCAATGTTCACTACCGCCAAAGGCTCTCTTCTCATTCCACTGACCAACCTGGTGAACAAGCCTATGTCTTTTCTATCTAAAATTACCTAGAGGAGTTGGTTCAGCATCCCAACCGTATCCCGGATCGCTTCAGAGATCGGCCCAACATTCTTGACTTGTTTCTAACTTCTAACCCTTCCTCTTATACTGTCCATCGTTTCTCTCCTTTGAGCTCCTCCGACCATAAACTTATCTCTACCACCTGTCCTATCTCTCCAGCACAGCCACCCGATGCTCCCAGGTGGCGCTTGTGTCATTTTGGCGCCGCCGACTAAGAGGCTCTTTGGCAGTACTTCTATGACTTCCCATGGAATGATTTTTGTTTCCATGGCCGAGGACCCGAGGAGAGTGCTGAACACATAACCAAGGATATCCTCTCGGGCATGGAGGCATACATTCCCAATTTCTTTCTCTCAGACTAATGTGAAACAATCTTGGTTTACTCACGCTTGTTTTAGTGCTGTCTGTAATAAGGAGGAAGCATTCAAACAGTACCAATGCCTTCAAGCTCAAGAATCTCATTCTTCCTATATTTCTGCCCGGAATCAAGCCAAATCGGTTCTTCGACTCGCAACACTCTTTCATCAGAGTTGGATAGTTCAGTGTATTTATTATGCACTGAACTATCTAACTCTTTCTCTTCCCAAGTTTTCTTGCATCTAGCCAAAAACCTCTCCAACAATTTCTCTCCCCTTTTCCAGTGACGGCAGTAACATCGTCACTGCCGTCACTTCTTCCTGTGACAAAGCTGAACTCTACGCCCAAACTTTCACTAACAACTCTCACCTTGGATGATTCCCGTGCTATTCCTCGCTCTCCTCCCCCTTCTCTCCTACTTATGCCTAATATCCTAATTATCTTCTAAAGATGTACTCTCAGCCAACTCTGGGCTAAATTATATGAAGGCATACGGACTAGATGGTGTTCCTCCTGTTGTACTCAAAAATTGTACTTCCGTGGTGACTCCCTGCCTAGGCAAACTCTTCCATCTCTGTTTCTCCTCTAACATCTTTCCTTCTTGCTGGAAGTTTGCTCTCATTCAACCTGTCCCAAAGAAGGGTGACCGCTCTCAACCCTCCAAGTATCGTCTAATTGCTCTCATTTACTTCTCTTCTTACTTCAAAATTTCTTAGCATCTCTCGTCTGATATTCTACTCTCAGTTGGTCAGTATGGCTTCCTTATGGGTCATTCTACTGGTATTCTTCTTTCATATTTTACTAACTCTTGATCACTCTCCTTTCGGAACTTTTGCGTTAGACATATCGAAGGCTTTCGATAGAGTCTGGCACAAATCTCTAATTTGTAAACTACCCTTCTTCGGCTTCTATCCCTCCATCTTTGACTTTATCTCCAAATTACTTTCTGGTCGTTCCATTCCTGTAGTTGTGGATGGCCAGCGCTCACTTCCTCAATCTATCAACTCCGGCGTTCCTCAGGATTCTGTCCTATCTCCAGTTCTCTCTCTAATATTCATTAATGATCTTCTCAACTGTACTTCCAGTCCTATCCATTCATATGCTGACGACTCTACCTTACACTAATAAAAAAAAAAAAAAAAAAATCTGAACCTCCCAGCAAACAATCACTCAAAAACTCACATGATGAAGCCACAGAACACTTATCTTCTGATCTATCAACCATTTCCAATTGGGGCGGAGAAAACCTTTTTGCTTTTATTGCTTCCAAAATTCAATTTCTCAAGAACTCCCACAGGTCTATCCTTTATACTTCAACAATACACAATTCAACCCTTCATCTTCTCTCAGTATACTTAGATTTTTTGGTTTTCTTCTGATCTCTCTATAAAAGTCCATATTACCACTCTTGCTTAAACAGCTTCCCAGAAGCTGGGTGTGCTCAATCGCCTCCGGTGGTTCTTTGCCCCTGCACAGCTTATTGCTCTGTAGAAGGGCACAGTGCATCCATGTAGTGAGTATTGTTCGCATGTGGTGGGAGGATCCTCTCACACAGCACTTCTTGACAAAGTAGAAAAGATAGCCTTTCGTCTCATTAACTCACGTCATTCACCGACTCTCTGCAATCGCTCTCTCTTCACCACAATGTTGCATCTCTCACACTATTCTACCGCTATTACAATAATCAGTGTTCCTCGGAGCCCTCTCAGTGTATACCACCTCTTCTACGTAAAGTACGTAGCACCCGTCATGCAACACAATCCCACCCCTACTCTGTGCAACTCTCCAACCCTAGAGTGTAATGGTATTCCCAATCTTTCTTTTATTCAACAGCTGAGCTCTGGAACTCTCTCCCTGAATAAAAAAAAATCCTCATCCTATGACTTAAATGGCTTCAAACTCTGTGTGTCCAGAGAGTTTGCTTGAATATTCCTTGATTTTGGCCCTATCACTCTTTCAACTCTGGGCGAGGCACTCATCACAGGCAGTTGTGCCTGTGACGGCTGTCAACCCTCCAATTATCATGCAATTCCTCTCATTTCTTGCATCTCTAATGTTTTTGAAACTATTTTGAATTCAAAATTTCTCCTTTCGGAACTTAGGTGAGAGTACTTGTTTGCACTAGACGTATTGAAAGCCTTCGATAGAGTATGGCACAAATGTCTAAATTCCAAACTATTCTGCTTCGGTTTCTATCGCTTCATCTGTGCTTTTGTCTCTAATTTCCTTTCTGAACATTCTATTGCTGCAGTTATGGACGGCCATCGCTCACTTCTTCAACCTATCAACTCCGGTCTTCCTCAGGGTTCTTTCCTGTCTCCAGTTCTCTTTCTAACATTCGATAATGATCTCCTCAACTGTACCTCTTTTCTTATTCACTCATAAGCTGATGACTCTACCTTACACTATTCAATTCATTTTTTACAACAACCCAGCATGCAATCACTCCAAAATTCATGTGACAGGGCCATAGCATGCCTATCTTCTGATCAAATATTGTTGTTTGGGGCAGAGAAATCTTGTTACTTTCAATGCCTCCAAGACCCAATTTCTCCTTCTATCTAGCCATCACAGTCTTCCACAAGACTATCAATTACTCTTTGACAATACACAAATATACCATTCATCTTCTCTCAATATTCTTGGTGTATGTTTTTCATCCGACCTTTTTTGGATAGATCATATTACCACTCTTGCTAAAACAGCTTCCCAGAAGTTACGTGTCCTCAACCATCTCCGTGGGTTCTTCGTTCCCGCACAGCTTCTTGCTCTGTATAAGGGTATCGAGTATTGTTCGGATGTGTGGGGAGGTTCTACCCATTCCGGAATTCTCGAAAGAGTAGTCAAAAGCATTAAACCTCATCAACTCACTTGAGGCGGTGCTCGACTGCCTCAAGAGGTTCTTTCCCCCTGTACAGTTTCTTGCTCTGTACAGGGGCATGGTGCGTCCTTGTATTGAGTAGTGTTCACACGTATGGGGAGGATCCTCTCACACCGCACTCCTACACAAAGTAGAAAGGAAGGCCTTTCGTATCATTAACTCACGTCCACTCACCAACTCTCTGCAATCTCTCTCTCTCCGCTGCAATGTTGCATCTCTCTCGCTATTCTATCGCTACTACAATAATCAGTGTTCCTCAGTGCTCTCCCAGTGTAAATCATCTCCTCTACGTAGGGCAAGTGGTACCCGTCTTGCAACACAATCCCACCCATACTCTGTACAACTCTCCAACCCAAGAGTGAAACGTTACTCTGTCTTTCTTCCATTCAACAGCTGAGCTCTGGAACTCTCTCCCAGAATCAGTCTTTCCCTCTTCCTTTGACTTAAATTGCTTCAAACTCTGTGTGTCCAGGAATTTTGGCTTGAACGTCCCTTTATTTGGTCCTGTCACTCTTTCAAAGGCAGTTCTGCCTTTTGCCTCCCTCACTCACATAGAAAAAAAGTTTCCTACAATCTCTTTGTACATACAGCAATGTTGCATCTCTTTCACCTTTCTATCGTATTACAACAATCAATGTTCATCAGAGCTCTTTCAGTGCATATCCCCTCCCATGTGGTGAATGTGAGGTAGCCGCGTTTAAACACAGTCCCACTCCTATTCTGTCCAGCACTGGAACCCAAGAATTAGCAAATGTTGTCTTTCCTCTACTTAACAAGTGAACTCTGGAATTCTATCTCTCAATCAATCTTTCCTTCATTCTGTGACTAAGACTGCTTTAAACTTCGTGTGTCTAGGCATTTTGACCCCAACGTCCCTTGACTTTGGCTCTATCACTCTTTTGGCTTTAGGGAGACACTCGTTACAAGCAACCTGCCTGTTGTCTCCATCATACACATAGAACAAAAATACCGTCAGGATCTGTGTTTGCGATACCACTATATAGATCATAATCTTTATAATGAAGTACATTTATAATGGCGCTCCGTGGGATACAGCGCTAGTGTGAAACAAGATGGCATCCAAGTTCCAAGTTGGCGCTACTCTGATCATTTGGCTACCCAACCACCAGCCAGCCTAGCAACCCAACGAACCCTCCCGGAACGCGCGTGTGAGAGTTTGTCTACGTGTGTGTGTGTGTGTGTCGTTGCTCACCACCATTATGACTAACACCAACAAACACTACCACCATCACCACCACCAATAATACCACCAGCACAACTAATTATATCATCACTAACATTATCACCATCACCATTAATACCACTACTACCAACACTAACACCATCGCCATTAATATTTATCACCCCACCAACACTATCACCATCACCACTAACACCGCCACACTCAACACTATCACCATCACGACTGATACCACATCTACTAGCACTATCACCACTAATAGAACTTCCGCCAACTGTACCACGATCATCAGTGTAACCTCCATTTCAGCCACCAAATCCACGAACACCAATACTACCACTACTACTACTACTACCATTACCCCTACCATCATCACTAATATACCTTTCAATATTTATACCACCATCAAAATAATAACAAAACCACTAACACCAAGTCCATTACCGCTACCACTACTGCTAACATCATCACCACTATCATCAATATTCCTACCACTACTAAAACCACTAACACCAAGTCCATTACCGCTACCACTACTGCTAACATCATCACCACTATCATCAATATTCCTACCACTACTAAAACCACCACAAGTACCACAAGCACAACTACCCATACAACCACTACTACCAATACAACTACAACTACCACTATTATCGCCACCACAACTACCAATATAACTATCCCTACCACCATTACTTCCAATACAACTCTGATAAGTGTCTTCATATATTATCTACATTTTATAATGCTTGCCTAAATCACTGTTATCTACCGAGTGAGTTACTAAAAGGTAGTGTCACTCCAATTGTTAAAAATAATAAGGGTAACATATCCAACTCAAATAATTACAGGCCAGTTATGCAATCATCTTGTCTTTTGAAGGTCTTTGAAATCTTGATGCTTGGTATTTTGGAAGAGAAAATACAGTTAAATAGTAGACAGTTTGGATTTCGGAAAGGTACATCCACTACCGACGCATGTTTGATTGTAAAAAAAGTAACGCTCTCTAATTTAAGCACTATAAATAAAGGTATTGTTATTTTCACAGATTTATCGAAGGCATTTGACTTAGTTAATCATTTTATCTTGGGTAATAAACTTATTAAGCTTAGAATTCCAACTAATTTAGTTGTTATTATAATGCATTACCTTCGAAATCAGACAGCAAATATGAAATGGCAAGGGTTGCAGGGTGACTACCATTATATTGAAAACGGTGTTATATATATACCGGTATATTATATATAAGGTGGTGTATTATCTCCGTATTTTTTGTTTTAAATTGTATATTGATGATATTATAAATAAAGTAGACGTGCCGTTTTGCCCAAAATCAAAACGGCATACCCAACTCTGCGATGGGTTACCATCATCAATCACAATCACCATCATCACTACTACTGCCATCATCACTACAACTGCCACAATCATCACGACTACTTTTATCATCACCAATGCTATGATCATCATCACTACTACAATTACAATCATCGCTACTACTCTCACCATCATCACTACTACTGTCACCATGGTCACTACCTTCTTAATCACTACTATCATCATTGATACAACTATCAACCATCATTACTAATATCATCACCACCATCTTACAATCAACATTACTACTGTTAACATCATCACTACTACTATAACCATCATCATTACTACTGTCACAGATATTACCATCATTTATCCTACTGTCACCATCATCACTACTACTGCCATCATCACCACTACTATGATCTTCATCACCACAACTATTGTCATTATCACTACAACTTTCACCAATCCTCACTACTACTCACCATCATCACTAATGCTCAGCCCATCGTCACTACCAGCATCAATACTGTCATTATTATCACTACAACTATCATCATTACTTGTCACCATCATCACTACTATTATGACCATCATTACTACTACTAGTACTGTCACCATCATCACTAATACCATCATCAATCACAAACACCATCATCACTACTACTGCCATAATCACTACAACTGCCACAATCATCACAACTACTGTAATCATCACCATTACTATGATCATCATCACTACTACAATTACAATCATCACTACTACTCTCACCATCATCACTACTACTGTCACCATTGTCACTAGCATCTTAATCACTACTATCATCATTGATACTACAACTATCAACCATCATTACTACTATCATCACCACTATCTTACAATCATCATTACTACTGTTAACATCATCACTACTACTATAACCATCATCATTACTACTGTCACAAGTATTACTATCATGTATCCTACTATCACCATCATCACCATTACTATGATCTTCATTTTCACAACTATTGTCATCATCACTACAACTTTCACCATCCTCAATACTACTCACTATCATCACTAATACTCACACCATCGTCACTACTGTCATCATTATCAGTACAACTATCATCATTACTTGTCACCATCATCACTACTATTATGACCATCATCACTACTACTAATACTGTCACCATCATATCTACTACTGTCACCATCATATCTACTACTGTCATCATCATCACTACTGTCATCATCATCAATACAACTACAACCATCATCACTACTATTATCACCATCATCATTACCATCACCATCAATCCCACTATTACTTCCATTACTTCTAATGCCAACTGAACTAACTTAACCTAGCAAATGCGTAGCGAGATGTTTTTTGCCCCCAGAACGCATTCATTGCTGGGGGAGGGGTGGGGTGGGGGTGGGGTGGGGGGGGTAAAACCATATTTTGGGTAAAACCATATTTTGGACCTAAAATCATAACTATTGCCTAAATTCAAAAAATCTTTTTTGACTGACGTTCGCATTCACGCAACAAATGTTCGTGTGAAATTTGGTGAAAATCCGTCCAACGGTCTAGGAGGAGTTCCGAGACAGACGTACGACGACGACGACGACAGACATTTTGTTTGTGTGGTACCCACTATACGGGGGGGCGATACCAAACTCTGCTTATGCAGAGTTGATAATATTGATAAGATCAATGAGGGATGCATTCTCGGTATCATTAGGATTAATATATTAGTTTACGCCGACGACATAATCTTGCTTGCGAACTCCCATGAAGCTATGAACAAATCATATCTACAATTTTGCTGTGAGGTGGAAAAGCACAAACTGAAAATTAATTCGAACAAATCTAAATGTATGATATACGGTAAGAAAATATCAGGGAAAAATTATAACTATTAATTTCGGAAATGACGCTAGAACGAATAGATACATATGAATAATTAGGTCACAGCATTTGCTCAAATCTTTAAGATGAAACAAATATTGAAAAGAGACTAAATGTTTTTTTTTATGGTAGTTTTTTACAGTATTTTAAGAAATTTTAGTCTAGTAACCAGAGATACATTGTTATTTATATTCAACTCCTACTGCAAGCCTGACTATGGTCTATGTCTTTGGAATCATGCAAATGCCTATACATCTTCTATATTTAAAGCATTTGAGGTAGCTTACGCTAAAGCCATGAAACATAATTGATAGGAGCTCCAACCTTTGCCAGTAACCATGAAGTAGCAGAGACCTGTAACTTGCTGTTACTCAGACACCACATTGCTATTACTCTTGCTAGATATATGAAAAGGCTTATGAAATCTGATATTTCCATTATTAGTGTTAATATGCCCTTTCTTAAATGTGGCTATTTCTATGTGTATACAACACAGCTGTTTTAAAATGCATATGGTGTGGATATATATAATCTGACCCTGGATATTGTGACTGCTAGGGTAACTTGGGTACAACGCCATGAGGAACGAAGAGCTCCAGTGATGTTGTCATCTTAACTGGCTGTTGGGTTCTTGTTTTTATCAATATGCTGTGCACATGGTATTATTTCTGATAGGTGTATAACTAACTTGCAGGTACGAACTAGTCGGTGTATTTCTGATAGGTGTATAACTAACTTGCAGGTACGAACTAGTCGGTGTATTTTTGCATTTTCGAACATTGAATAGTTCTTTAATTTTGCAAAAATTATGTTTGTTTAAAAAAATATATACAATTTGTATACTAATTTAATTTTATTACATTTTTGTATACTTTCATTTATTAATATTTTAATATATTTTCAATATTGTTTTTATCTGGACTTATCATTGTTCTCAGTTAATTGTTTGTTGTCTTATATAGTATTTTTTATTTGTTTATTATCATGTATACATTAACTTCAAGCTATTTCTTAAACTGAATAAGTAATAATAATTTAATCTTAAGATGCATAATTTGCGAGTTTATGTGTACTCTCCACCTGCTTCCTCAATATATGTTATTTATTATGAAATAAAAATTATTGATTGATTGATTGATTGAAAACCACCAGTACCACTAATACAACCATAGCTACCTATACAACTACCACTAATACAACCACAGCTACCAATACAACTACCTCTACCACCACTACTATAAACACAACTACCAATACAACTACCTCTACCACCACTACTATCAACACAACTACCAATACAACTACCTCTACCACCACTACTATCAACACAACTACCAATACAACTACCTCTACCACCACTACTATAAACACAACTATCAATACAACTACCTCTACCACCACTACTATCAACACAACTACCAATACAACTACCTCTACCACCACTACTATAAACACAACTACCAATACAACTACCTCTACCACCACTACTATCAACATAACTACCAATACAACTACCTCTACCACCACTACTATCAACACAACTACCAATACAACTACCTCTACCACCACTACTATCAACACAACTACCAATACAACTACCTCTACCACCACTACTATACAACACAACTACCAATACAACTACCTCTACCACCACTACTATCAACACAACTACCAATACAACTACCTCTACCACCACTACTATCAACACAACTACCAATACAACTACCTCTACCACCACTACTATAAACACAACTACCAATACAACTACCTCTACCACCACTACTATAAACACAACTACCAATACAACCACCTCTACCACCACTACTATAAACACAACTACCAATACAACTACCTCTACCACCACTACTATAAACACAACTACCTCTACCACCACTACTATAAACAACTACCAATACAACTACCTCTACCACCACTACTATAAACACAACTACCAATACAACTACCTCTACCACCACTACTAAACACAACTACCAATACAACTACCTCTACCACCACTACTATCAACACAACTACCAATACAACTACCTCTACCACCACTACTATAAACACAACTACCAATACAACTACCTCTACCACCACTACTATAAACACAACTACCAATACAACTACCTCTACCACCACTACTATCAACACAACTACCAATACAACTACCTCTACCACCACTACTATAAACACAACTACCTCTACCACCACTACTATCAACACAACTACCAATACAACTACCTCTACCACCACTACTATCAACACAACTACCAATACAACTACCTCTACCACCACTACTATAAACACAACTACCAATACAACTACCTCTACCACCACTACTATAAACACAACTACCAATACAACTACCTCTACCACCACTACTATCAACACAACTATCAATACAACTACCTCTACCACCACTACTATAAACACAACTACCTCTACCACCACTACTATCAACACAACTACCAATACAACTACCTCTACCACCACTACTATCAACACAACTATCAATACAACTACCTCTACCACCACTACTATAAACACAACTACCTCTACCACCACTACTATCAACACAACTACCACCAATACAATTACCACAAATACAACACTTAGTGTATTTGATTATGAATTATCTGCGTAATCAGCAAGCTAATGTCATATGGATTGGGCAACTAATTCGTTTTTTTTATTTTTCCCTGTAAATAGTGGTGTAAGGCAGGGTGGTATTTTATCACCATTCTTATTTAATTTGTATTTAGACGATATTATCAAAGAAATATCTAAATTGGATCATGGATGTATGCTTGGATTGACCAGGGTAAATATAATGGCCTGCGCCGACGATATTGCTCTCTTATCAAACGATAAAGTTGTTATGGAAAATGTGTACATTAAACTGTCTCATGATTTTGAAAAACACGGCTTGGAAATTAATAAGAACCAAACTAAATGTATGATTTTTTCAAAGAAACGTGTCGAAACTTAAATACAACACATTAAAGTTGGGCAATGATAATCTTGAGGTCGTGGGCCAATATAGGTACCTGGGTCATATCATACTCAATGATTTGCAGGATAAAGGCGACATTGAATTCAGACTAAATACTTTTTACTCAAGTTTTAACACAATTTTACGGAATTTTAAACATGTGGACACTGACACTTTTGTGTTTTATTGAAGTCTTATTGTATGCCAGAGTACGGACTCTCTTTATGGAATAATGAAACTACGTTTAGATTAAAAATTATAAAAGTATTTCAGGTTGCCTTTTCTAATTGTTTTCGGCGTATGAGCGGGGCACCATCCTATGGCAGTAGTCATAGTGCGGCAGAGGAGTGTGGTCTACTACTGCTTCCCGATCACCTTGCACTTGCACAAGTTCAATACTGTTTTAGAATTAAACACTCTAGATGCCCAGTTATTTCTCTAAATATTCCATATTTACAGGAAGGTTATTTCTGCTCTTATATGGATATGCTTTTTGCAGATAAATACAATATTGTGCTACATATTTATGATTTTAATACAGTTAAATCCAGGATTCAGTGGGTGCAAGGTCATGAGGAACGTAGGGCGCCTTACACCTCTCGTCAAGCAAGAAACACGAATAACTTTTTAAAATCATTATTATTTGGATGTGCTTAACAGGTCTTAATATATGTACTCATATACTTAATTTTTATGGATATATTCATCTTGTTTTTCTTTCTCTCGCGCTTATTTACGCTGGGAGATACGTCTATGTAATATATGATATTATGTAATGTATATTATGAAATATAGTGTACTGAACTGAACTGAACTACCACCAATATCAATACAACTGCCAACACAACTACCACTACCCCTACAACCACTACTACCAACACAACTACTATCAAAACTACCAATAACACCACTACTATCAAAACAACTACCAACACAACTACCACTAATACAACCACAAGCCCATTAATCACTATCACCACCACCACCAATAATACAACCACTACCACCACATTCATCACCACCATCACCAATGCTACCATGATCTCCAACATGACCACCACCACCACATCCATCACCACCAGTTCAACCATCACCCCATTAATCATTATCAACACCACCACCACATCCATCACCAACATCAATGCAACCATCACCGTCAACACCACACCCATCACCACCACTATCATCAGTTCAACCACCATCCCATTAATCACTATCAACACCACCATGACCAACAATACAACCACAACCACCACATCCATCACCACCACCGATACAACGATCACTGTAAACTCCACCACCATACATGCATCACCAGTTCAACTACCACCCCATTAATTACTATCAAAACCACCACCACCATCACCAACAATACCACCACCTCCACCAGTGCAACCACCACCACCATTACATCTCACACCATCACCACCACCATCCTTATATCCATTTCCCTGAGCCTCCCCCTCGTGTGATCATCAATAAGATTTTCTACCCCACTAAAAAAAATCCCCTATACCTACACGATGCCCTTTACTTACCCTACTACCCCAATATTATCCCTCCTCTCCATGGTATGCTTCCCCCCCCCCCTCTCTCTCTCTTTCTCTCTCTCTCTCTTTCTCTCTCTCTCTCTCTCTCAAGGGAGTAGTCACACACGCGATCACTTTTCTCGGTAACGTTTTCGGAATCTTTGATATGCTAGCTTTTGAATTAACGTTTATATATAACATTGCATTCTCTTTAAATTATTGTAGTTTATGTCTACTTGCTGATACCAGTGCAAAAGAAGCCATACAAGTTTGGAAAATATAGTTGGTGGTCAGAAGCTGCAGTACAAACATCCCTGTGCCTCTGACTTTACTTGTAACGTGATGCAGCTTTACATTTTCATATTCATACTTTTATCTACGCCAAACGAAGCTTGCGGAGATTTTGTGATCGTCACTGTCTGTGTGTCAGCAGGATTTCTCCAAAGCTTAAGGATGTATTTAGATCAAATTTCGCCAGCAGCTTCATTTGATATAATAATAGAAGTTATTAACTTTTGGCCCCCTCCCCCCCTCTCCATTTTTATTTATGGATTTCTCACAAACAAATTAAAATTTGGTTGATCACAAATGAGAGTTGGAGCTTAACCTATAACATTTGAAATGCCATTATATCTAAAATGCAAAAACTGAAATATATGAAATTTGGATGTTGCATTCAGTGGATATCAATGGCTCGAGTCAGACTTTCACCCCAGATACCCCATGGACCTAAACGGCCACTCTGTCAAATTTAGCCATGTGCATGAGTAGCCACTGTCTAAAATGGACTATCATGAACAAAATGGCCTCTCAGATTTGTCTGTTCGAACTATTTTCACAAAACGATCGCTGGCCAAAATGGCTTATCAGTTTCAACCGCTCTGCCCATATCAACCGCAGACCAATTTGCCACAGGCAAAAATGGAAATTAATAACAGTGTTTACTGATAAAACTAAATTGATCACTCTGAACCGGACAATCATATTTGATTGATATTCCCATATTGGTCGCAAATCAAACTAGCCATTAACCAACTATGATCGCGGACAAAACAGTCATTTGGCGAATAACTATCGGCTACTTCGACTTCTTGACTTATGTGTATGAAGAAGACAAAAGGAAGTTTGTCTGTAACGAGTGTCTCCCTGAAAGCCAAAAGAGTGACAGAGCCAAATTCAAGGGACGTTGTAGTCAAAAGGCCTGGACACACAAAGTTTAAACCAGTCTTAGGATGTCATAGGATGAAGGACAGATTGATTGAGGGAGAGAGTTTCAGAGTTCACTTATTGAGTAGAAGAAAGAAATTTGCCAATTCTTGGGTTTTTTTGAGCTGGACAGAATAGGGGTGGAAGTGTGTTGAAAGGCGGGTGCCTCGCACTCGCCGCAAGGGAGGTGGTATACACTGAGATACACATAGAGAGAGCAGAACTAAACAAGCTAATCAACAAACGACGACGGGAAGAAGAAAGAAAAAGAAACATGGACTTAGTTGAAGAAACTATTAGGCAAGGAAAGAGCCTAAAACTAGCACAACATAAACTAGCCTTAGGCAAGTAACAAATTACTTCTCTGAGAGACAGCAATGGTGATTTTATAAACTGTAGAGAACAAATGGGGACATGAGTCGAAGAGTTCTATTAAAAGTAATACTCTTCAAGTATTTCAGTTCCATCAAATTATTTAACAACAGACACCAGCAAGGTCCCACATATATCTGTTGATGAGGTATATATCTGCCGTAAATAAAATGAAAATGGGAAATGCTTCAGGAGATGATGGGATAACAAGCGATATTCTGAAGGATGAGGTCCAGTGTAGATTAGCTTAGCTGTTCACCCAATGTTTGTGTGAGCGGGATGTCCCAGAAGCTTGGTGCAATGCAATAGTGACTCTACTTCACAAAAAAAAAAAAAAAAAAAAAAAAAAAAAACGATAAGAAAGATCTCGGCAACTACCGTCCCATTAGTTTGTTATCAGTTATTTACAAGCTGTTCTCTAAAATCCTCACAAACAGGTTGATACAATTTTAGATGAAAATCAATCTCGGGAACAGGCAGGATTTAGAAGTGGATATTCAACCATGGATCTCTTGCATACAATGAACCAGCTAATAAAGAAAACCTTAGAGTATATAATATACCTCTTGGTTTAGCTTTTGTAGACTACGAAAAGGTCTTTGATTCAGTAGAGATAACAGCTATAGCAAACTTGCTACATGAACAAGGAATTAATGAAACTCTTATAGAATATAATATGCAGAAGGCACTGCTGTGGTCCAATTACACATAGACACAAAGAAGATAAAGATTGGGAAAGGAGTGAGGCAGGGAGACACAACCTCACCCAAGGTGTTCACAGCTTGTCTCAAAGGGATTTTCAGAAAATATTCATGGGAATCAAGGGGAATTAATGTAGACGGGAATACCTTAAGGTAGGTCCACACATAGGCGAGTCGGAGCGCAACTCCAACGCGAGTGATGATTTTTTTGCACTCGCCAATGATTATCCCAAATTCGCCGTCACTCGCCGACACTCGCACAGACTCGCGTGGACTCGCGGTGGACCGCGTAGACTCCCGAACGCGGCCAAAATTTTTGTGCAGACACAAAAATTGGAGAGTCAAGTGCGAGTAGGACGCCAACTCGCATAGACTCACGTAGACTCGCGTTGACTCTCGTAGACTCGCGTAAACTCGTGTAAACTCCTGTAGACTCGTGTGACACTCATGTAGACTCGCGTGACAGTCACGTTGTACTATTTACAAATTTAATGATCGCGAGTCTACACGAGTCCACGCGGGTCTACGTGAGTCTACACGAGTACAACAGGAGTCTACACTATAGTAAACAACCAATATTGCCAAAGGCGAGTTTAACGGGAGTCAATCAGGAGTCAACACGACGCTAACGCGAGTTACCACGGGTTAACGCGAGTGTAACACGCGGTCACGCGAGTGTAACACGCGTAAACGATAGTACCCACGTGGTGGTCTGGATTTCACAATACATGTCGCGAGTCTATGCGAAACAAAGACGAATTTACGCGATATTAACGTGAGTCTATGTGAGTCTATGCGAAACCAACGTGAGTCTACGCGAGTAACGGTGAAAGTAACGTGAGTCGACGCGAGTGGTGTGCGACTGCTGGCAACACCGCGCGAGTAGGTGGCACCACCGCGTCAACACCCCCTATAAAAAGGGACCGCCCGCGGTGCTCGTCCACTCTCCACCGTGAGCCCACCAACGACCCATTGACCCGGGCCACACAGCGACCCACGCTGCCCTACCACGCTGCCCTACCACGCTGCCCTACCTGCCTGCCCTACCACACTGCCTGCCCTACCACGCTGCCCTACCTGCCTGCCCTGCACCATGCCTTTGCCCAAGGAGAAGGTGGCGGCCACCAAGTCTCGGAAGGGTGGTGATGGTGTTGGAAAGAAAGGCAAGGCTACACCTTCCGAACAACCCCGCATCGCACCCCCTGCCAGGAGGCCTGTTGCGTCGCAAGACTTGGACGACTCGGATGACATTGTGCCGGACAGCCAGCCCAGTGGACATGAGGACATGGACGTGTTTGATGGCGATATTGATGCTGACGACAGCCAGGATACTCGGACCAGCCAGGATACTCAGACCAGTCAGGATACTCATACCAGTCAGGACACCCAAGGTAGCCTCAGTGACAGTGATGATGATACCCCTGACCCCCCTGTCGGCGCGGGCCCTGTGCGTTATGGCGCCATTTAGAAGAATAAGTTGACAAGGGTGATCTTGAGCGACGAGACTGAGGACATGCTGGCCGAGTGGGTGAAGGACACCCCCATGTTATATATGAAGCGTAGCAAGGCCTACAAAGATACGCGCAGGAAACTCCGCGCCTACGACGAGAAGGCTGCTACCCTGGGTGTTAATGTCACAGGTAAGTACCCACAACAAAACATGCAGCATGCAATATTAATTGTAATAAGTGATATAATACCTTGATGTTCTGTTCTTGGTTTGATTCCATTGGATTTATACGTGAAATACATAATTACTATTATGTTAAAGTTTGCTAAATTGGCATATATGTATGTGTGTTGCCAGTATCATATACATCCCTCTACGCTTGTATTTAACAGCATTAACTAATAATGTATTATCAAGCCATGTTTGGCCTGTGAAATTCCGGATATAAATCATATATATAAAGGGGCCTTGCTTAATAAATATTACTCTTTACACAGGCGGTAATCTGGCACATTGGGTGCGCAACATGCGGTCAAGGTATTCAAAGCTGACCGATATGAAGAGTGGAGCGGGAACACCTGGGACATTCGAGGGCAAGCCACTATCAGAGAGGGACACCTGGATCATGCAGAAGTTTGCCTTCCTCAAAGGGCACATCTCCCGCGTAAAGACCAAGGTCACAGCTAAGGTTAGAACTAATATAAACATACCTAATATGTCTTAAAACAATATATACTTAAATAACTGTTCGCTATCACATTTGGAAAATATTATTTAACCATGTATACCTAGGTTATTAATGTCTGTTAATAACGTGCTTATCTTGTGCATATGATTTTATACATATATTCATGGCTGTTAATATCATGCTTATCTTGTGCATATATACTTGAATTCACACATTTATAATTGAAGGCTTCATGTAAACATAAAAAATATTTTCTTATATTTATTTATATTGTCATGGTACATATATTTAAGTATATTAAAATAGGTTAAAGGTCTTATTTAAATAGGATATATTAATTTTGTTGTGTTTCAGTTTCCAAACCCGACCGATGACGTCTCGCCGGATGTGAATGTGGAGGTGATTGCCGAGGACGAGAGTGATGGAGAGGACACTGCCATGCCCCCTCCAACCAACACAACTCCCACTGCCAGGTGCAGCAGCCAGAACAAGCGCCGGAAGTCTGTAGAGACATTCTCACCTGTGGAGGTAAATAGAAACATTTAACATATGTCATTATGAGAGTATATTAGTCATTACGAGAGTATTATGTAAATGCTATGTTCGTGTACGCTGTAAACCGCAAACAATTCCTGTAGAGGAAGACATATGCATCTGGAGGAGAAAAACATAAAAACGTTATTAGCATAAATTACCATGACATGTATGTATTATTTTATAAGTACCAAAGGTGTTTAACCTGCATACTCTTGTTTCTCCAGCTGAGTGCGACGCGGGAGGCGATGCGGGAGGACATGTCACGCCTGGTGACATCCCTGGTTGGGAAGGAGACCAAGTATGGACAGTTCGTGGGGTACTTGGAGCAGCAGCTCGAGAGGCTCCCTGACGCTGTAGGGGAGATATTGTCACGGAGGATAATGCAGCAAGTCCTTCAGGCAAGGGATGAGGTCACCCTCTCCACGTCACCCCAGATGGTGATACCAGCAAACCCCCCCCAGTTGCACACCACACCACACCACCAGGCCCCCCGCAGTTGCACACCACACCACCAGCCCCCACGCAGTTGCACACCACACCACCAGCCCCCCCGCAGATGCACACCACACCACCACAGATGCAACCCCAGCCAGGACCATCACGCATGCCAGCAGCCTTCACAAACCCCACATTCCAAGAGCTGATGGCTGGTACGCCATTCAGGTCTCCTGCACATATACATGACTGGTGGGCGGGGGCGCTTACCCCTACACATGGCGCCAACATTGCAACAGCGGTTCCCTCAAGCCCAGCTACTAGTAGGCCGCCAACACCAGGGAACTTCCTATAAACAAGGTTGAACACCAAAGTCAACACCCCCAGGCCTGGGGATGACGAAAATGTGTGAAACCTTTGTGTATAATAATAAAGTCATAAACCCACCAGTGATGGAAAGACGAATATAATTATAATACTATGTCTACACATAAAATGAATATCTCTTATTATTTCTATACTTTCTGGTATATATTTATATACTATATTACTTTCGGCTATATATTAACATGCTATATATCTATGTTTATGAATAAAAACAAATAATGTGCCTCCAGCTGTTGTTTTGGATCCAAACTATATTATTAGAGTTGATGGGTAAACATTCTCAAGAAAGGTTCCTTTTATAAACAGGGAAAAGACTTGTCAACAGCGACAAAATATAAGTTAATATGAATTCAAGTTGTGTTATAAATAATATGGATATTAACATCGATAATGAAGACAGGAAAAGAAGAAATATAATATGATTGAAATAGGTTTCTGGAATAATATTTATAGTAAAACATAAATAATGATGTGCAATATATGCAAAGAATATATGATGACAAGAAATAATATACAGATTGATATCCAACATGAAATATAAATAAATAAAACATTTACATTAATATTATATACTAAACATATATGACACTTTATAAAAAGCGATTAACAAATAGAGAATATATATTAATGAGGTTTAATGGATTTAAAACATGATTAACAACATAATCAAAATATGTAAACTACAAAATTATTAATGAAAGCAATGGCAAGATATGGATACATACCCTCCTATCAGGTCGTTCTGCCAGGGGACACTGCCACTGGGTGATGAGCAGTAGTCGGTGAGGTGCTGGCGTTGCCTCTTGGCCTGGGCTGTCACGACATTCCTGGATAGTCTCTCGAGGGGATTCAGCCTGTCCCGCAGCTCCCTCCAACCACCAGGGATGATAGCATGCGTCTCAGGGTCCTCCTCGTCCGCTAGGTTGGCGTGGGGATTAGGGAACCTCATTCGCATAAGGTTATGCATGCAACAGCACGCCATCACCACAGACTCAACACGGGACGGGTAGAGGGGAATGCTGTGGAGAAGGCACCGGAACCTGAATTAGGGAGAGAGAAAACATGTATATTTCAACACTGAATAGTATAGTTCATATTAAATAGGGAAATAAAGGTTAGGATCATTTTTAGTCAAAACTGGACTTGCAGACGGGGGAGTGTATTAATCCATATTAATTATAGGGATAATGGTTACGAGCATGTATATTTAATACCTGACTAATATACTTCATATTAGTAGGGTGCCATCACCGATACCTATATTTCTGGTCAAACATTTAACATAATCAAACACATACCTGTTTGCCATGATGCCAAAGGCGTTCTCAACAACTCTGCGAGCCCGGGACAGTCTGTAGTTGAAGATCTGCTCCAGTACAGTCAGTTGCCGGGTAGAGTGTGGCTTCATCAACCACCTTCGCATGGGGAAGGCGTCATCACCCACCAGGAAGTAGGGAACAGGTGTGTCGTCGTTGGGCAGGGGTTCGGCAGCAGGGAGTCCCAGGGTGCACCCATCCAATGCTGCTCTGATATTTGTTCTTATAAAGACCCCACCATCTGAGGAGCTACCGTGATTACCCACGTCACAGTAGAGGAACTTGTAGTCGGCGTCTACAATAGCCATGAGCACGATGGAGTGGAAGCCTTTGTAGTTGTAGAATTCTGTACCGGCATTTGGAGGGCATTTGATGGCACAGTGCTTTCCGTCGATGGCACCAACGGTATGCGGGAAATCCCAGCGCTTGGCAAATTCACTGGCAACATCCTTCCACTCCGCCGGTGTCCTGGGGCAACGTATAACCTCCTCCTGGTATTCTGCAATGATGGCTTCGCATGTTGCAGGCACAATGAGGGAGATGGTGTTCCGGGCCACACGGAACGCGTACTGTAGGCTAGGATATGAGTCACCAGTGGCCAGGTAGCGGAGTGTGATTGCAATCCTCAGCCCAGGTGACAAAGCATCCCTCCAGAAGGTGTCCTGCTTCTCTACCCTAGGCCCGACACGTGCCACCAACTCCCTAAACAGGTGGACGTCCACACGTAGGAAATTCCGGAATCCTTTGGGGTCCTCTCTCTTAAGCTCTTCCATAAGTTGTTCGTACACACCGAACTGTGGCCGTCTCAGTAGCCACCTCCTAGCCCAAACTCTCATTCGTGGCCTTTCCCCTCGACGTCTTTCTTCAGCCTCCTTCTCCTCCATCTCCTCGAGGTCTAGGAGACGCATCTGCATTTTCAGTATGAGCACAGCTGCCGCTCTCCGCCTCCTGATGGACATGGTGTGTTGGTGGGTGGGTGGGATGGGCTGTATCCTGCAGAGTATACGTCCGTCCGTGGTGTTGCGTGGTGTGAATAATGGTGCCAGTGGGGGCCTCTTTATATACGTATCCTGACACTCGCCAACACTCGCACACACTCGTGTTAGACTCCCATACACTCCTGTAAACTTCCTGTAGACTCGCGTTCATCTCGTGTAAACTCATGTAAACTTGTGTAAACTCCTGTCACACTCGTGTAGACTCCCGTAAACTCGCACTATTCGTACCCTGGAATTTGACCGTTATTTTTCAAATTTTGGCGGTGCGTGTTGGGGTCGTGTTACACTCGCCGACACTCGCGGATACTCCTGTAAACTCCTGTAAACTCGTGTAAACTCGTGTAAACTCATGTAAACTCGTGTTATTTTCGTGTTACATGCGTGTATACTCGCATCAGATGCTACTCGCGTTGGGTTCGGGCTCCATCATGGTGAGTATGCGGCGAGTGTGACTCGCGTTGGCCTCGCGCTCCGACTCGCCTATGTGTGAACCTACCTTTAACCATCTCCGATTTGCAGATGCCATTGTATTCATTTCAGATGATGCAGAAAAGCTCCAAGATATACTCAATGATCTCAATAAAGAAAGTCTCAAAGTAGGTCTAAAAATGAACAGGAGTAAAACCAAAGTTATGTACAATGATATGGCTCAACACAGAATAATAAGGATTGATAACGATATTCTAGAGGAAATAGAAGAATACAATCATCTTGGCCAAGTAATGAAACTAACAAAAGACAATGAACACGAAATAGTAAGGCGAATCTCCCTAGGATGGAAAGCATTCGGCAAACAGAGGACCATCATGAAAAGTACACTACCAATATACCTTAAGCGTAAAGTTTATACCCAGTGTGTGCTACCAACCATGATCTATGGATCCGAAACTTGGAAACTAACAAAAACAATGGAGAATAAGCTTAGGAGTGCCCAAAGAGCAATGGCAATATCAATGCTAGGAATAACACTTAGAGATAGGAAGAGAGCATCGTGGGTAAGATAGCAAACCAAAGTCAAGAATATTCTCGAAAGTATTAAAGAGCAGAAGTGGAGATGGGCAGGACATTTAACAAGTAGAGAGGACAATAGGTGGAGTAAAAGACTTACTGACTGGACTCCCAGAGAAGGAAAACGCGATAGGAGAAGACCAGACAAGAGGTGGAGAGACGAGATAGAAAAGACTGCAGGGGTATCATGGCAAAGGCTGGCAAAGTCTCGGGAGTCATGGAAAAGGGTAAGGGAGGCCTTTGTCCAGCAGTGGACTCCCAATTGCTGATGATGATGATGATGATGGTGGTAATAGCGTAGAAGAGGGAGAGATATGCAACAGTGCGGCGTGTACAAAGGAATACAAAGGAAGGCAAGCAATAACAGACCTAATGGTCCTTACAAAGCTGCTTGTAAAAAATTTAAAAAAATAAAGAAGATTGCCACAGCCATCAACTGGAGGGTTTCAGCTCCAGAAAGACTGTGGTCAGAAAACATACTTATAGCACTATACAGTATACTGTATACTGATACGGTTACGTTAGGCACAAATGCAGTTAGTCGGGGATTTACAGCAAGATATTTATCAAGGCACTATTTAAATGTCTGGACTGTATGGCACTCTACAACATTTATAGGCAATTTATTCCATAAGTTGACTACTCTGTTGAAAAAAAAGTGCCTCGCTTCGTGCCTCCTTTCTGACAATTTTGTAACTATTGCTTCTTGTGAAATTTGAGTTATCTAGTGTGAAGTACTTACTTGCATCCATGTTGTCATGGCCTTTGATAATTTTAAAAACTTGAATTAGGTCCCCTCGTTTTCTGCGCTTTTTCAAGGTAAATAGGTTTATCTCTTTTAGTCGTTCCTCATATGGTTTATTTCTTAGTCGGGCAATCATTTTAGTTACTCTCCGTTGTACTCTCTCTAGTTTTTCAATGCCCTTTTTATAGTATGGTGATTAAAACTGGACACAGTATTCCTAATGCAGACGGACCAATGAATTATATAAAGTGCGTATAACGTTTTCGGATTTATATTCAAAAGATCTCGCAATGAAACCAACAATTTTATTTGCTTTTTTAACAACTTCGGCGCATTGTTGGGCAGATTTTAAATCGCTTGTTATAGTTACTCCAAGATCTGTCTCCTTATTTACGTTCATTAGTTGAATTCCATTTATCGAATAGTTCGAGATTTAATTTTTGCTGCCTATGTGAAGCCCTTTGCATTTATCTATATTGAAATTAATCTGCCATGTCTGAGCCCAGTTTGATAGTTTGTCTAAATCATTCTGAATCTCTTTAATGTTTGATGGAGAATTTACTTTGTTTGCAATTTTTGTGTCATCAGCAAATTTGGAGATTCTGCATGATAATCCATCATCAATATCATTAATATAAATAAGAAACAGAACTGGACCAAGAACTGAGCCTTGTGGTACACCACTTGTAACATTTATGCAGTTTGACGCTTTGCCATTTATTACTACTCGTTGCTTTCGCTTACTTTGCCAATCCTGAATCCATGAAGAACAAACCCATGAATACCGTGTGCTTTAAGTTTTGATATCAGTCTGTTGTGAGGCACTTTATCGAATGCTTTTTAAAAATCAAGGTAGATGATGTCAACTGCTTTATTTTTATCATATACATTTAAAATATCGTGGAAAAAGTCAAGGAGGTTTGTCAGACATGAGCGCTTATTTCGGAAACCATGTTGCGTGTCCTTTATAAGGTTGTTAGTTTCTAGATGGCATACAATATTATTTCGGACTATTGTTTCGAGCAGCTTGCATATAATTGAGGTGAGGCTTATTGGGCCAGGCAGAGCTTTATTTCCTTTTTTAAAGATGGGTGTTACGATAGCTAATTTCCATTCTTTGGGGACCTTATTGCTTTTTATCGATTTGTTAAAGAGAAGTGTTAGTGGTTTTGAGATTTCATCTTTTACTTCTTTAATGACTTTTGTCAAAAAATTGTCGGGTCCAGGGGATTTATTGGATTTTAGTTTTGATATGGTATCAGAGATGTCTGTGTTTGTAATTTCAATGTTGCATAGGGCATTGGTAGTTGTTAATTTGAACTGGCTGAATATGGCGAACAGAGTTAATGTCTTCCTCAGTAAACACAGACGCACACAAGTTATTAACCCCTACCGTACCATAGGGTACAGTAATAAAATTCCCCCCAACTCCCAAGCAATGTGGCCAAAATGGCAGGATAGGACAACCTTCCACCTCAAAAGATGAAGGAATACTGGCTCTCCTAGCCTGCAGAGGGTTGGATATAAGCTGAGAAGTGTTGCCAACTCTAAAGCAGTGCTCAAACGGTCGTGGTATCAGGCACTGCCTGATACTGGCAGTTGCAAGGAAAGTACATTACTGATGGCTCCCTGCCGTTGCTGGGACTGGGGAGTGATTTATCTACTGACGGCTCCCTGCCGTCGCTGGTATAGAAGGGGTTAAGAGTGTTGCTCATTTGAGACACATCATCAATCTGTTCCCCTTTTTCGTCAACAAGCGGGCCAATTGTCCAGGTAACTACTTTTTTACATCTGACATAGCTATAAAGCTTATTTGGATTTGACTTGCTTAAGATCGCAATGTGTTGCTCGTACTTTTTTTGTTCTGTTTAATTAATTTCTTTGCTTTACGATGGAGATTTGTGAAATTTTCCCTATGAATTTGACATTTGGTCCGGTTGAATGCTTTATGGGCAAGTTTCTTTGCTGATAGACAGTCTTGGATTTCCTTGTTCCACCATTTAGGTTTATTATTTCGATTTGAACGTTGATTTTGGACTGGTATGCAAGATGCTACAGCATTATTATATATGTTTGAGAATGTTTCCCAAATTTGATCTATATCTGTTAGATGTTTTATGAAATTCCAATTGGTGACATTGAGGATGTTTTTCAGCTTGTGAAAGTTAGCCTTTCTGAAATTAAGTACTTTTTCCTGGCTTTCGTTTGGTTTGACGTTGTCGATGTTAATATTGAAGGTTACCGAGTGGTGATCCCTTGAACTAGATTCATCGCCTACCACGACTTGGTTTACTAAATCATCTTTCGTTACGAGGATAATATCAAGAATATTGTTGCCACGCGTGGGGGAGTTGACAAACTGACATAGTAAACTTTCCAGTAAGTTAGTATAGAGATGTTGACCTACAGTATATGTGAGGTTATTGGTTCGCCCCATTTAGGCATTGGCAAATTGAAATCACCAAAAATTACCACATTTTGCTTGTTACCTATCTATACTATTTGGTCATATAATTCCGAGTCGATAGTCGATGGTTAGGCTGGGGGCCGGTAAATTAGTCCCAAGGTTACCTTGTCATGTGATTTATTTTGTAAATTAATATAAATTGCATCAATAAGATTTATTGTCTGATAGGAGGCAAGCACAGGATTAAAACCTTCTTTGCCATATAGTAAAACACCACCTCCATTTCAGTCTTTTCTACTACATTCGAACATATTATAGCCTGTCGGTGAATATTGAGCTAAGAGATAATGTAGGGAATTAGTAAGATGAGGTGAATTGACGACACAATGTTCTTATGGGTGGAACCTCTCCACGAAGTACTTGATACATGGGTGCACTGTGCTTCTGTTCAGAGCAAGAAACTGTGTCAGGGTAATGAACTAATGAAGACGGTTGAGTACACCAGCTCACTTCTGGGAAGATGTTTTAGCAAGAGTGATAATATTGTCCATCCAATAAAGATCAGAAAAAAAGACACCAAGAAAACTGAGAGAGGTCAGAGGGTTGATTTGTGTGTCATTGAAGAGTTAAGGGAGAGACGTGTGGGAGCTTGTGACAGGTACATAGATGGAGATTTTTGTTACCAGTAGCATTAAAAGTAACAAGACTTTCTCTGCCTCAATCGGAAATAGTTGATAGATAAAAAGATAGGCATGCTATGGCCTCATCTTGTGAGTTTTCAAGTGATTGCATGGTGGGACATTGTAGAAAACTACTTGAATAGTGTAAAGTAGAAGCCATCAGCATATGAGTGGGTAGAAGTAGAGGTACATTTGAGAAACTCATTAATGAATATTAGTGTTGCATCGCATTACAAAATTGAAACCTGGCAACAAAACTGTTATACCATGTTTTTACTGGGGTTTATTGGTTTAAATTAGTAGGTTCTACTTAACTGGCGAAGCCGAAATCGTATTAACACATGGACAGAAAGTAATAGAGGCGAATAATAACAACAAGTACATTCATATTATATTTATTCACACTAGGATAAAGCTTACATAATATTAGATTAAATGGTTAATAACAAACTATATATATGATGCATGAACGAGGCTTCACTGTGTTTTCACTCGATAGACTGGTTTCTCTACTATTATAAATAAGTGCTCCCTAAACTCGAGGTATAACACTCGCACTCGATAATTTAGGTTATTATTATGGAATGTCTTCCAATCGAAGTATTACACTTGTCCTGTATTCATTATTCAAGATATATAATTATATAAGAAGAGCACTTCCTTCAATTGAGGACTTACACTTGTGCTTAATAGGTTATGTAACAATATTATATACGCAAACTTTTGGTTTTGCTATGCGTAGATTTATTCTTGTTTGAAATGGTGACTAATGGGATTTATTTACTAATTAATTCCCTATGTTTTTTTTGTTTTTTTTTCTATGTGATTGAGGGAGGCAAAAGGCATAACTGCCTATAGCGAGTGCCTCCCCCATAGTTGAAAGAGTGACAGGGCCAAAATCAAGGGACGTTCGAGCCAAAATGCCTAGACACACGGAGTTTGAAGCAATTTAAGTCATAGGAAGAGGGAAAGACTGATTCTGGGAGAGAGTTCCAGAGCTCAGCTGTTGAGTAGAAGAAAGTTTGAGAGCAACGTTTCACTCTTGGGTTGGAGAGTTGCACAGAGTAGGGGTGGGGTTGAGTTGCAAGACGGGTACCACGTGCCCTACGTAAAGGAGATGGTATGCACTGGGATAGCTCTGAGGAACACTGATTATTATAGTAGCGATAGAATAGCGAGAGAGATGCAACATTGCGGCGGAGAGAGAGAGATTGCAGAGAGTTGGTGAGTGGACGGGAGTTAATGATACGAAAGGCCTTCCTTTCAACTTTGTCTAGGAGAGCGGTGTGAGAGGAACCTCCCCACACATGTGAACAATACTCAATACAAGTATTATGCATATACTATATTATAATCATTCACTTGGTATTAATATTATCAGAATTAATATTAGTACTTCCCTGATTTATTTGGGTGTCACAAGTACTTTCTTTACTTATCAAATTGCATAGAATCGTAGTAACCACTCGCACGAGAATACTTTTTTATATATAGTAGTATTTTTATTACTTTTCACTGTTGATCATTTATGCTACTTATTCTTAAATACACTGAGTATAGATAACTTCTCGCAGTTGTTTCCTATGTGGATTACCAACAGTATAATGATTTCACTTTTTATTGTAGAGTAGATACATAAGTCTATGGATGCGTTGGCCGTGGTGATGATCCTGACGTGGCTAGTTGACTCAAACCCTTGAAGTTGGACCTTGAATATTATCTTACCATATGCCAGTAGATAGGTAAAAACAATATTGAGTTAATGCAGGAGAGAGCTCACTGACTACTCTGGTCTTTATATGGATTATGATGCAGAATGTTCAGGATCTTGGTGTTGGGTCTTAAATACCGTGTGTAAATATGCCAGTGCATCAACACACGTTATCGAGTGAACGTAAGATAGTTGTTTCTAACGCAACAGATCTTAACTACTATGACAGTTATAAGAGTCTTTCAGAACTGGGGTGATGGAAGTATTGTGGCCTTCTCCAAGATATTTTTATCTTGGAAGGACTCCCTGCTGAGTGCCGTTGTTGGTTAAACGGTTTCTCACAGAGCCCTGGGTGGTCTATGCCGGATAAAGCGCTTACCCTGGCAGATTTCTTTATCAACAATAGCGCCTCGGTTGGGGTAGGGAAGGATATTAGTTACGACCGGTGAAGTGTCTAATAAGGCTTCCTTGTTGATACCCACAACAACAAAAACACTCTCTGGCAGTAGCTCGATAGGATACTAGTGTACCTAGATCAATACTAACCAGAGTAAATCAGGGTGACCCAATCTTATTACTGTTCTTACGTCCACTGATCACAAGAGCAGCCTTCCAATTGAGTGATGATTCCCAACTTTTCCACAGTGGTCATACCTTTGGCTGAGATGTCCTGGGTGATGACCTTCTGGTTGTCAAGGGCACCGGTGTGAGGAGGACTTCTGAGGAAGTTGGGAGTAGTCCTTCTGGCTTTTTTCATTGTGGCGGTGGTGTGGTTTAGAGGTAGAAGGGCGCCTGGACTTTCCTTGTGTATGGTGCCTCTGGTGATGTCTCCTTTGTTTTTGGCTTTCTTTGGTTTCTTGCCCTTTGATATTATTCAGGTGTGTGGAGAAATCATCCCTGGGTGTTGTGGCTGGTAGCTACTCTGGCATATCTTATAGGACTGTGCTTTGGTCCCTTTTGGCTTTGAGAGGTGGTCGGTGTAGTAGAAGAAAGTCTAGGTGGTGATGCGTGTTGAGGTATTTGTTTTTTTGTTATTTTACTTACTTCCTCCCGATGAAAACCACGATCATGTGGTTGGATTTGGAAGACCCAAGCATCATGGTCCCAGGAAAAACAGCTACAGCTCTCCAGGTATTTCCACCATTTCTTTGATCTTGCGTCTGCTTCTCGGTTGAGGTTGGCGAATATGGTGATGTGGGAAACTTGTTGGTATTTGGGTGTTACTAGTTGGTCTACGAACCTCAAAGTTTTCGTTGTAGAGTCTGCTTTGCACCAGGAGATCCGTTTAATAAATGGTACTTCTATAACGGCTAGGGTGGTAGTTGATTTGGTGGGTGAATTGTGTGAGGTGGCCATCTTTCTTTCAGGTTGGCGGGCAGGACATAGACTTGACACGGTTGGAGTTGGATAAACAATGATACTTTGACCTGTCAGTGGTGTTGTGCGGACGTTAAAGTACCACATGACCTTGTTGACTGATGAAAGGAGGTGGAAATGAAGGGTGAAGATGGCTGATTTGTGTTTCTTGCACTCGCTATTCGAAGTGCTGGAGCCAAGGATATGTGATTTTGTGGGATTTCTTGATGAAATGCATGAGGAGCAGGGGTTATAGGTTTAGTTTGGAGGAAAATTGAGGAAAAACGAAGTGGAGGTTTTGAAATACGGCCTGATTTCGTGCGAACAACATTATGAATTTGATCTGATGAGGTTGAGGAAGAGGTTGATGGGGAAGGGGGTTTGGAGGGGGGTTGTTGGGGTTTGGAGATGGTCGGGGGTTTGGTGTTTGTGGGGGGGGACAGGCGAGGTGGTGAAATTTGTATTTCTATAGGGAGAGAAATAGATGATTTTGGTGATCTAGGAGGGATACTTGACGGGTGACGTTGATGGGGGGGCAAGGTGGGGTGAAGGGGATGGATGTATAGATGTATAGGTGAGGGGGGAGGGGGTGGAGGAGGAAGGTGAGTGTGGTGGCTTTAAGGTTTGTTTGTTGAGTGTAGTGGTGGAGGCAGGTAAAGGTATTTTTCTAGACTTGGATGAGGAAGATGAAGGTGGTGGGGGAGATAAAGAATCTGATGAGGAAGTTGAGGAACTAGAGGAATATTTTTTTCTTTTGAATGATAGAGGTTTATCATGAGAGGTGGAGGGTTGGTTAGTGCGTGCATGTTTGGCTGTAGTACGCCGTGAGAGAGTAGGGGGAAATCTGTTTCTCAGAGGGTACCTAGGGCGGTTTGGAATATTGAGGGTTGTAGATTTAATTTCTCGTGGGGTTGCTGAGTATGTCTGAGGTTTAATAGGAAAAGTAGGAGGTAGGGTTGTGAGGTGAATTTCTTGAGATAGTTGAGGAGGTTTAAAGAGAGTTGCAGGAAGATGGGGTAGTGAAGGTGAGGCAGGAGGAGAGAAGTTAGAGGTAGGGGTAGGTATTTGAGGTGATTTTGGTGGTAACTCACAGTCGTTTGATGATGATGATGGCTGAGGGGATGAAGGGGTTGTTGATGGGGTTGATGGATTTGCGTATGATTTATCTCTGTCCATGATTGAAGGTCGATAAATCCTGACATATCTGTTCCGGTACACCCTGGATACTCCGTGATAATTTATTATTACCTGGTACGGATTTGGTACTTGGATGACTTTATAAGGTCATACGTATCTTGGTCCTAACTTGTTAATTATTGGTAGTTTGGCTACCATAATCAGGTCATTGATTGCATAGGGGCTCTGCGGTGGTGATATGTCCTTGTTGGTGTCTTGGCATAATTGTGCCGTGTGTAGGACATTTTATAAGTGTTGTAATGGATCGGTTCTCATGATAGGTTTGGAGGGTTTACCTATGTCCCTGAACAGAAGAAGCAATGGGACTACTCCGTAGATCCTTTCATGGGATGTGATGCCGTCGTCTCTAGGGCAAGAATTCATTCCCCACTGAATATTTTTTACCTGAGCTGGCCAATCTTGTGTTTGTAGAGCAATGAGTCTGGTCCGGAGTTGATTGTTAATGGTTTTGTGAATCCTCTCTACTATCGAATTCCATTGGGGCCAGTATGGGGATGAATGAGACAGCTTGATGCCACATCATTTTGTGAACTGTTCCCATACTTTGCTGATAAGCAAAGCGTGATAAGGCGTCTGCATTGGCATGTAATTTACGTGGGCGATAGTGTATTTCGAAACTGAATTCCTCTACTGTTTCTGGCCAACGTACCAGTAGTGCACAGTTTGTTTCAGAGTTACTGAGCCATTCCAAAGATTGGTGATCAGTTATTATTTCTACTTTAGTGACTAGCAAGAAAGAGCGGAAATTATTTAGTGACTCAAGATAACTCCTAGACATTCTCTTTTCGTCGCTGCGTAGTTTCGTTGTGCTTGGTTTAGCGTATAGCTGGCACATGCAATTATATGTTCCATAATTATCATCTTGCATTTGAGCTAATACTGCGCCTATTGTATATAGAGAAACGTAGGTATATAAGCGGAATGGTTTGGTGTAGTCGGGAAAAGGTACAGTTGGGGCTTGTACCAGTTGTTCTTTTAAGGTGTTGAAAGCGGTGTCCCTCTCTGGTGTCCAAATGAATGGTTCCTCCTTCTTTGTTAATTTGTGAAGGGGGCGGGCGATCTCTGCAAATTTCCGGACGAAACTCCTGTAGTAGGTGACTAGACCTAAAAAGGAGCGTACGCCTTTCACGGTGGTTGGTAGTGTTTGTGCTGCTATGGCGGATAATTTGTTTGGATCTGGAGCTATTCCTTCTGATGATATTACGTGGCCTAAGAAGGGTACTGTCGTTCCTGCTATTGTGTACTTCGATGGTTTTAGCTTAAGACTGGTGTGAGGCGCTAGAGTTCCCTGTGACAGAGTGACAGGATAAAACAGCTCATATGCCTGGAGTAATTACTGTGATGGAGGCTGGTGGTGTAGACAGTGAAGGTGAGGTGTCAGGGCTGCTTGGTTGTGTGTCAATGGTGGAGTCGGAATGGCACAAACTCTTGTGTGTTGTAGGTGGTCGAGGTATATTTGCCAATAGGTTTGGCTGAGGTTGTACGTTGACTTTTTCTTTCTCCAGTGGTTTCTTTTTTAATCCAGGCTGGTTGAAGTTAGTTGTGGCATTTTCCTGTTGGTGGAAACCCTGCTGTTTGTTTTTTAGTTTGTTTCTGGGAAGATTTTTATTGTAGACTTCCGCAGTTTAGGATTTATTTTATGTTTTTTTTTTTGTCTTAAAGGTTAGAAGACGTCGGCCACAATCTAGTTGGGCTTGAAGCTTTTGAATGACGTCCAGACCCATATATCCATCCATAGACTACAGTAGATCTGGACTGGACACGGAAATGGAACTTGCAGTAAGGGACCCAAAATAGGAGAAAGAACCCCCAAAATATAAAATGTTCGTGGTTTCGAGGTTTGAACTTGGGGGTTCGTTCTCCGATTTTGGGTCCCTTACTGCAAAGTTCCATTTTCGTGTCTAGTGCAGATCTACTGTAGTCTATGATCCATCATATTGGATGCAGTCTGATGAAAAAACTACAAAAGGGTGGTGGCAAGAGGCTTCTGGTTGAGGGGTCGTGATGGATAGTACTTTTGTTTCACCTTGAATTTGTAATGGGGTGTCACCTGCACTGATGAGGTTGGTATCAGATGCGTGTAGTGCACCGAATCGTCTGTGATGTTTCCTGTAAAAACTGTGAAATAAACAGGATCTTGCAGCTCCCGTATCGATCAATAGGCGTACGGGAATGCCCTCCACTATAGATAAATGGTATATGGGTGGAGGTTTCCATTATAGAGGCTCCCCCACCGAGGCCATAATGGGCGGGGGAGGATTTAAAAACCCTGCAGGGGGTCTTCCATTTCCTCTGTATCCTCTTCTTCATCGTTTTCTTCCTCGATGATCTGGATTTGATTTATTTCAGGGGGGCAGTATTCCTCGTCAACATATTCAACGTCCATGTCTTAAGGAAGTTCTTCCGTTGCTTGGATACTGGGTGATGTTTTACTCCTTTTTGCTTGTTCACGAATGTCATGAAGATGGCAAGTTGAGTTGCAAGCCCTGAAATCGTAGGGATTAATTTTTATGATGGGGCTATCACGGTGTCTTTGAGGTGTACCGTAAAACTTGGGGCTTCTGTTTTGTTGCTGGGTCGTTTGATATGAGCGACCATTAGTTTTATGTGAAGGAAATATTCTCATGTTACCTTTTTGGTGGTCTGATGAGAAGGTTTGGTGTTGTCCTTGGAATGTTGACCGCGGTTTATTTCCTTGATAACCGGGTCTCATATTTCCTTGGGGTTGTAAGGGAAATCTCTTTATTGCTCCCACCGAGGAGGTTTTTGTTTGATTCGCTAGTAATTTGCGAATCGTGATCAAATCCTTGACAAAACCCATGGGATCATGGATAGCAAAATGTTCCCTCACAGTGGATGGGAGGATCCTTAGCAGCACATAGAACACCTGCTGTTGTTGCTGCTCAAAAAGGACTGAGGGTGTGCGGTTTTTATCAGTTGATTTACAACTCCCAAAGTCATGTCTAGGTCACCCCCGTATTTCACTTCGTTGATTTTACTTAGGGCAACGGTGCCCAGTGATTGATGGCCATATAGCATTTATCACAATAGTCCGGAAAGCTTCCCAAGTCAGTTCAGGGGTCCCTTGTCCGGAAACCAGGGACACGGCTTCGCTACATCCATTCTGCCTTGGAGCATCAGCAGATTTATTGAAGGACCAAGACATACCCTCAGTAACACCAAATTGTAAGATCTCCGACTTTTTCCATTTTTGAACCATTTCTTTCAACTCTTTACTTGCAGACACTAGTTGAGTACCCGAGTCAGAATGAACCGTGCTAGGAAAGCCATGCATTAATACAAATCGTCTGAATGTAATGATAAAGCTCTGAGTATCATACCTGTCTACCAGATCAACATACACCGCCCGACTGGACATACAAATAAATATTACACCATATGCTTTGCCTTTGCTTCTCCTTTTAACAGTATCTCTAATTTGAAAAGGACCAAACAAGTCTACTGCGGTGTGGAAGAAAGGAGGAGAGGGTTTTAATCTTTCACTACTCATCTGTCCCATCCTCTGGGTTTCATTTCTTTCTCTCAATCGCTTGCACATTACACATTTGTGTTTCACAGACCTAATAAGCTTACGAGCACCTGGAACCCAGTACTTATTATTGAGTTTAGACAGTGTTACCTCGACACCAGCATGATCTATATTGTGAAGATGAGATACATATAGCCTTGTGAATGGATGATTATATGTGAGCAATGCAAAACTCTCCTGGTTCCAGTTTTCTCTAAGCCACTTCTCGACTCTCTGCCCCACTACGATGATACCCTCATCATTCATTGAAGGACCTAGTCTTTGATATGCAGTATGCCAATTGCTCTTAAGATCACACTGCACACGTTTTATCCAGTACAGTTCCGCTTTCTTTATCATGGTAGGGGTAGGAGTTTTGCCTATTTATTTGATTGTCTTATCACAAATGGCCGACATTAATCTAGCAGTAGTCTTTAATAACTTAGGATAATTACTGAACCTACTCAGATCTATTACATCAATAAATTGGTCTATTTCATTCATGTTACACATATGGGTAGCTCTCAGTTCTGGCAAATCATCACTGCAAACCTTACTGACAGGCCAAAATTCAGTTGGCTGCATTAGATAATGAGGACCCTTTTGCCACATAGAAGACATCAAATAACTAGGATTACAAGGTCTGGTAGTAAGGTCTGCTGGATTATTCTCTGAAGCTACCCACCACCATTCACTTGGATCACTCTTGCTTTGAATCTCTGCTATTCTAGTTCCTACAAATGTAGTAAATCTGGTGGACTGTTTCTGAATTTGCGCCCTCACAATGGCGGAATCTACGATATGGATGACATAACCGAATTTAAGATCTAAATCAGCCTGTATTCTTTCTCTAATCCTACATGAAATTACTGCACCACGCAGTTCAAGTCTAGGAATTGTCATCAGTCTAGTCGATGCTATTCTATTCTTGGCTATAATAAGTTGTGCATCATATCCACCTGACTCAATCTCCCATCTCACATACGCACATGCACCATATGCCATGCTGCTTCCATCAGAGTACATTATTAAGTTTGGTTCTCCAATAGCATTGAGGGGCTTGATACATCTTTCAAACTTTATACTTTCCAACTCATACATTTCAATAAAGAAGGACTTCCATTTACTCCACATTTCGTCCGGCAATGGATCATCCCATTCTACAGATTTCCCCTGTTCTTTACTTGTAATAATAAATTCTCTCATCAATATTTTACCTTGTAGAGTGGAAGGTATGATTAATCCTAGGGGATCATATATAGAAGCAGCCTGGCTTAATACCATCCTCTTTGTCAACACCTTCGGCATTTCCCTTTCAAAGTCCTGTTTGCTCAAATCCGGTCCTGTACATATTTTTCTATGTTTGGAAGAAAAATTTACTCTAGCCTTGTATGTAAAATGGTCTGTCTTAGGATTCCATAACATCCCTAAAACTTTCTTGTTTTCGGTGTCTAACATCTTGAGATTATCTCTTGCATTGCTGTGTAATCCAGATATAATCCAGTTCTTAACTTTGAATCCGCCTTTATCAAGCAACATTTCACAGTCTTTCACTATCTGAGCTGCTCTCTCAACATCACCCATCGACTGCAAAATGTCATCCACGTATGTGTTCCTCAAAATCATCTCAGCTGCTTCTGGAAACTCATGCATGCTCATCTCAGCCGCATGGCGTAATGCTAAAGTGGCTATTATTCCACTGGGTCTAACTCCAAATGCCATCGCTGTTAATGCATAGTGATCTGGTTCTCTACCTAGTTCTAAGTCTCTCCAAACAAATCTATGTGTGTACTGTTCTAAAGGTTCTAGCTTGATATAATTATACATTTTACTTATATCCCCAACTATTGCAACTTTCTCCTGTCTGAACCTCAGCAACACTGACAACATATTGTTCAAGATATCAGATCCCTTAGCCCAGTAATTAGGCCCATTTAGCACGTGCCCCATGTATGATGAGGATGAATTGAAGACTATGCGAACCGGTGTTGATATAGAATCTGGTTTGAGTATCTCATGGTGATGTAAGTTGTGAACCGGTCCCTTATATTTATTAATTTCATCCTCCGTTACTTTCCGGGAAACATTCCTGAATCCCATGTCCTCTATCTGATCTTGATATTTCCTGGCATATTCTGGTCCTAGTTTATATAGTCTCTTTTCCAGAGATTTCATTCTAGCAATAGCTACATACATGTTATTTGGCAGGTCCTGTGGATCCTTGATCCATGGATAACGAACACTCCACTGCTTTTTATCCTAATCATAATGAAGTCCTTGCTCAACTAGATCCAACTCTTGTTCCTCTTTGACACTAAAGCTACCATCTAGTGGACACCTACCACACCTGCATCCACCACATTTTGGAGTACACTCAGTGCCTAGATTTTCTGTTACAAAAAACTCATCTAGACAGAATTTAAGGTCAGGTGTTGGTTTGACTACAAATTCATTGACATTATGTGTGCCTGCTACATGATTTATTCTCATACTCATATGATTAGAACCGTTAGAATTCACTGTCAGCTTATGATGGGATCCTCTAATGCAAATACCAAATTGATTTTCCATTACCTGCAGGTTCCCCACGGTTTCTTTCACTTGAGGCAGTAAACCACAACAATCTGTACCAACCAACAAATCAATTCTGCCATGAGGTCTATCAATGTCACTGATTTCTAGCTCTCTGAATATGTGTACAACTTCCGAAACATCTACTTCTCTTACTTTAGACGTAATTTCGTCAATCCCATAGGCCTTAACAGTCCAAATATTGTCCTCCTTGTCAGTCAACGGCACATTATATTCTTTTCTGTCATACAGTTCTGTCTGGTTACCAACCTTAGTAATAGATAAGCTAATGTTCTTACCTTTAGGCCCAATTTGTTTGCCATGCTGTTTGTAATCAAAGTCATATCAGATCCTGGGTTCCAAAGCATACTAATCTGTTGTCCCTTACTGTACACCTTATTTACCATGAGAAGTTCCCTTTCTTTACCTTGGTCTTTTACGGGATGAACTACATTATTAAACAAAATTCCTTCAGTGTGGGCTTGATGCAAGATTGGATTATGAAGTTTCCCACACCGTTGGTTATGACTGTTAACTACAGCACAAGTTTTTCTTGAATTACAGTTTCTTGCAATATGATAACCTTTCAGACAATTAAAACACAATCCATTGTTTCTCAGTGCTTCTATCTTGCTGTGTTATCCAATCTCTGGAAGCTTACACAACCCAATATGTCATGATTATCAGATGAGTGGTACCAACACTTGCTATTCCATCCACTTTGCTTTCCACTACAATAATATTGTTCGTATTGCCTGCAATTATATCCGTGACCCTTTCATTCATGCTACTTCCATTATCTGCTTCTGTTGGGTGTTGATTTCTTTGATAGCATTTGTCACTTCATTGTCTTTTGATTCCATGACCACAAATTGACCAGCGTTAGCATTGTGAACACTTCCAGCTCTTATATTGGAATTTATGTATTCAATTACTTTTTTTTTTCTTTGAGCAAGAATTCTAGCAAGGATTTGAATAGTTCAGGGTTTGTGATTTTTTCTGTAAGGGTGGTAGTATTCTTTCAATGTGGCTCACCATATTTGCTGTATTCATTTCTACTCCTAGACCCATTTGATTTAAGTCTAGCCAACAGCGTTCAACTTTATCAACCATGTTCACAAAACCTTTAAAGTCTCCTTCTGCCATAGGTTTCAGCGATTTCAGATCACAAACAACGGCGTCCACCAATTTACGAGTATCTCCATAACTCTGATCAAGCCTGATAAACATCTCGTCATTATCATGCTCCACTCCCCTCACAACATTCCGAGCTTCACCTGATAAGCACTGTCTTAACGCAAATGGATATGTTCCAAAATTAGTTTTCATCAATCTCTCGTACTCTAGTTTAAATCTTGGGCACTCTCTCACATTTCTGCTGAAAGAAGGTGGTTCTAAGGCTTTCAACTTCACAGTACAATTTTTGTCACTCCGTTCGGTTTTATTTGTTCCTGTAATTAATGCAACATGAGCTTCTCTTTTCTTTCTCTCAAGCTCCAAGATGTACTGTTCAGCTTCTTCCAATAATTCTTCACTCTGTTTCTCTTTCAATAATGCCACATATTTATCATGTCGATTCTCCAGTTCTATGAAAGCGTAGCAAATTTCCTGATAACTATCTTGCAGGACGACCCTAGGATCGCCTCTGTCTGCTTCTTCCTGGAATAAGTTGATCTTCCTGGTGAACTTCCCTCTCGCCACACTTCGCTCTCGTTTCGCCGCCTCCATCTCATCCTCGTTGCCCATAGTGGAGTGTTGTCGAAATGTTTAAGTTAATTCACCACACAAGGAGTAGCCGTAACTCAGTTTATTCACGTTTCGACCTACAACAAAAGAAACCCATTGTAGCCAAATACAAATATGAAACTGCAATTAAATATATCCATAATACATAACATGAAATAATTCATTATCAAATTATCTTCCCAAACACTTTAATATCCATTGATTTAACTTGTATCTGAAGGCCACTATTACTTTAAACCTCACGTTTACTTAATCCAAAATCTCACTAATCAATTCATATTATCACCAACACACAAACAAACCCAATCAATGAAATCACGAAACCAACTAACACACTTGGCACTCCATGGACTCGAACCACAATCAATACAATCAATATATAAATACAGTCTCTTGCCCTTGTATAATTCTCCTACTCGACGAGACAGAGAAACGGGCGAGGGAACACGAAAGTGATCCCGGAGTCTGATAATAGGAACTATAAATGTTGTCTCTGTTCGGGCTCCGTCTCATGTCGGCCACCCCCAGCAATGGGGCACGTGCCTAAGTATACACATACATAATTATATACAAGTACTTACAACATTGCCTCCGCTCATGGTGAATTAATCCTTAATAAACTACATGGTAAATATAGACCTGACTGCTTAGGTCTTAACGCTACCAAGTCTCCGCCAATACTGGACTATTTTGACCACTTCCTTAAATTATATTCTTTCACAACAAAGAACCTTTGATATACATTATACAGCACACAGTGATCTTTAATGCTAATATTACGATCAAATACCTTCACCAAATACCCTTTATTTATGATCGAATCAAACTGGAACAACTGCATCTCTAATAAAAAACACTATCATAATCTGTCTCATAATCAACACACAATTCCCTATTGTTCGTTCACCATAATACAATGATCTTTACTGGGCTTAAGTTTCACTCGATCCAAATGATCCAAATGCGGAGTTGCTTAGCTTCGTTAAAATGCATTTGCTCAGTATATCATATTTCATTTAGTTTAAATATTTGAATGTTTATATATGATTTACACGAGTATGTACACAATAATTAATTTATAATATTATTCATATATACAGTTATAATAATACTATACTAAAGATATATGAAAGATAATTCATTATAAATATAACCCTAAGTTTCCGAAGCATCCAAGCACACATCATTATGTTACAATGTAAGGCCATATAGGAATATTATCACCTTGATAATACAATTATTATATATGTTTGAGAACGTTTCCCAAATGTTATCTATATCTGTTAGATCTATCTATCTATCTATATGCTCAGGCCCAATCCCCACTTTGGGGGTAGCCGACTCAAGACAGAGCAAGAACAGGGAAAACACAAAAACAACATAAAACAACGAATAAACACAGATCAAAAGCACAAACTCACACACATCCAGGTCACCCAGGAGAAGACCCAGAGACCAGGGTCACCAAGGTCGCTCCAGCACTCCCCCGGCCCATCTGTTAGATGGTTTATGAAATTCCAATTGGTGACATTGAGGATGTTTTTTAGCTTGTGAAAGTTAGCCTTTCTGAAATTAAGTACTTTCTCCTGGCTTTCGTTTGGTTTGACGTTGTCAATGTTAATGTTGAAGGTTACTGAGTGGTGATCGCTTGAACTAGATTCATCGCCTACCACGACTTGGTTTACTAAATCATTTTTCGTTGCGAGGATAATATCAAGAATATTGTTGCCACGCGTGGGGGAGTTGACAATCTGACATAGTGAACTTTCCAGTAAGTTAGTATAGAGATCTTGACCTACAGGTTATTGGTTCGCCCCATTTAGGCATTGGCAAATTGAAATCACCAAAAATTACCAAATTTGTCTTGTTACCTATCTCTATTATTTGGTCATATAATTCCGAGTCGATAGTTGATGGCTGAGCTGGGGGCCGGTAAATTAGTCCCAAGGTTACCTTGTCATGTGATTTATTTTGTAAATTAATATAAATTGCATCATTAAGATGTATTGTCTGATAGGAGGCAAGCACAGGATTAAGACCTTCTTTGACATATAGTAAAACACCACCTCCATTTCAGTCTTTTCTACTACATTCGAACATATTATAACCTGTCGGTGAATATTGAGCTAAGAGATAATGTAGGGAATTAGTAAGATGAGGTGAATTGACGACACAATATTCTTATGGGTGGAACCTCCCCACGAAGTACTTGATACATGGGTGCACTGTACTTCTGTTCAGAGCAAGAAACTGAGTCAGGGTAATGAAATAATGAAGACGGTTGAGTACACCTCACTTCTGGGAAGGTGTTTTAGCAAGAGTGATAATATTGTCTATCCAATAAAGATCAGAAAAAAAACACCAAGAAAACTGAGAGAAGTCAGAGGGTTGATTTGTGTGTCATTGAAGAGTTAAGGGAGAGACGTGTGGGAGCTTGTGACAGGTACATAGATGGAGATTTTTGTTACCAGTAGCATTAAAAGTAACAAGACTTTCTCTGCCTCAATCGGAAATAGTTGATAGATAAAAAGATAGGCATGCTATGGAATCATCTTGTGAGTTTTGAAGTGATTGCATGGTGGGACATTGTAGAAAACTACTTGAATAGTGTAAAGTAGAAGCCATCAGCATATGAGTGGGTAGAAGTAGAGGTACATTTGAGAAACTCATTAATGAATATTAGTATTGCATCGCAATACAAAATTGAAACCTGGCAACAAACCTGTTATACCATGTTTTTACTGGGGTTTATTGGTTTAAATTGGTAGGTTCTACTTAACTGGCGAAGCCGAAATCGTATTAACACATGGACAAAAAGTAATAGAGGCGAATAATAACAACAAGTACATTCATATTATATTTATTCACACTAGGATAAAGCTTACGTAATATTAGATTAAATGGTTAATAACAAACTATATATATGATGCATGAACGAGGCTTCACTGTGTTTTCACTCGATAGACTGGTTTCTCTACAAATATAAATAAGTGCTCCCTAAACTCGAGGTATAACACTCGCACTCGATAATTTAGGTTATTATTATGGAATGTCTTCCAATCGAAGTATTACACTTGTCCTGTATTCATTATTCAAGATATATAATTATATAAGAATAGCACTTCCTTCAATTGAGGACTTACATTTGTGCTTAATAGGTTATGTATCAATATTATATACGCAAACTTTTGGTTTTGCTATGCGTAGATTTATTCTTGTTGAAATGGTGACTAATGGGATTTATTTACTAATTAATTCCCTATGTAATTATGCATATACTATATTATAATCATTCACTTGGTATTAATATTATCAGAATCAATATTAGTACTTCCCTGATCTATTTGGGCGTCACAAGTACTTTCTTTACTTATCAAATTGCATAGAATCGTAGTAACCACTCGCACAAGAATACTTTTTTATATATAGTAGTATTTATATTACTTTTCACTGTTGATCATTTATGCTACTTATTCTTAAATACACTGAGTATAGATAACTTATCGCAGTTGTTTCCTATGTGGATTACCAACAGTATAATAATTTCACTTTTTATTGTAGAGTAGATACTTAAGTCTTCGGTGGATGCGTTGGCAGTGGTGATGATCCTAACATGGCTAGTTGACTCAAACCCTTGAAGTTGGACCTTGAATATTATCTTACCATATGCCAGTAAATAGGTAAAAACAATATTGAGTTAACGCAGGAGAGAGCTCACTGACTACTCTGGTCTTTATATGGATTTTGATGCAGAATGTTCAGAATCTTGGTGTAGGGTCTTAAATACCGTGTGTAAATATGCCAATTTATCAACACACGTTATCGAGTCTTTCAGAACTGGGGTGATGGAAGTATTGTGGCCTTCTCCAAGATATTTTTATCTTGGAAGGACTCCCTGCTGAGTGCCGTTGTTAGTTAAACGGTTTCTCACAGAGCCCTGGGTGGTCTATGCCGGATAAAGCGCTTACCCTGGCAGCTTTCTTTATCAACAATAGCGCCTCGGTTGGGGTAGGGAAGGATATTAGTTACGACCGGTGAAGTGTCTAATAAGGCTTCCTTGTTGATACCCACAACAACAAAAACACTCTCTGGCAGTAGCTCGATAGGATACTAGTGTACCTAGATCAATACTAACCAGAGTAAATCAGGGTGACCCAATCTTATTACTGTTCTTACGTCCACTGATCACAAGAGCAGCCTTCCAATTGAGTGATGATTCCCAACTTTTCCACGGTGGTCATACCTTTGGCTGAGATGTCCTGGGTGATGACCTTCTGGTTATCAAGGGCACCGGTGTGAGGAGGACTTCTGAGGAAGTTGGGAGTAGTCCTTCTGGCTTTTTTCATTGTGGCGGTGGTGTGGTTTAGAGGTAGAAGGGCGCCTGGACTTTCCTTGTGTATGGTGCCTTTGGTGATGTCTCCTTTGTTTTTGGCTTTCTTTGGTTTCTTGCCCTTTGGTATTATTCAGGTGTGTGGAGAAATCATCCTTGGGTGTTGTGGCTGGTACTTCAGAGATGGTAGCTACTCTGGCATATCTTATAGGACTGTGCTTTGGTCCCTTTTGGCTTTGAGAGGTGGTCGGTGTAGTAGAAGAAAGTCTTGGTGGTGATGCGTGTTGAGGTATTTGTTTTTTCTTTATTTTACTTACTTCCTCCCGATGAAATCCACGATCATGTGGTTGGATTTGGAAGACCCAAGCATCATGGTCCCAGGAAAAATGGCTACAGCTCTCCAGGTATTTCCACCATTTCTTTGATCTTGCGTCTGGTTCTCGGTTGAGGTTGGCGAATATGGTGATGTGGGAAACTTGTTGGTATTTGGGTGTTACTAGTTGGTCTACGAACCTAAAAGTTTTCGTTGTAGAGTCTGCTTTGCACCATGAGATCCGTTTAATAAATGGTACTTCTATAACAGCTAGGGTGGTAGTTGATTTGGTGGGTGAATTGTGTGAGGTGGCCATCTTTCTTTCTGGTTGGCGGGCAGGACATAGACTTGACACAGTTGGAGTTGGAAAAACAATGATACTTTGACCTGTCAGTGGTGTTGTGTGGACGTTAAAGTACCACATGACCTGGTTGACTGATGAAAGGAGGTGGAAATGAAGGGTGAAGGTGGCTGATTTGTGTTTCTTGCACTCGTTATTCGAAGTGCTGGAGCCAAGGATATGTGATTTTGTGGGGTTTCTTGATGAAATGCATGAGGAGCAGGGGTTATAGGTTTAGTTTGGAGGAAATTTGAGGAAAAACGAAGTGGAGGTTTTGAAATACGGCCTGATTTCGTGCGAACAACATTATGAATTTGATCTGATGAGGTTGAGGAAGAGGTTGACGGGGAAGGGGGGTTTGGAGGGGGGTTGTTGGGGTTGGGAGAAGGTCGGGGGTTTGGTGGTAGGGGGGGGGACAGGCGAGGTGGTGAAATTTGTATTTCTATAGGGAGAGAAATAGATGATTTTGGTGATCAAGGAGGGATACTTGACGGGTAATGTTGATGGGGGGGGGGGGGGGGTGAAGGGGATGGAGGTATAGGTGGGGGGCAAGGGGATAGAGACGGGGTGGAGGAGGAAGGTGAGTGTGGTGGCTTTAAGGTTTGTTTGTTGAGTGTAGTGGTGGAGGCAGGTAAAGGTATTTTTGTAGACTTGGATGAGGAAGATGAAGGTGGTGGGGGAGATGAAGAATCTGATGAGGAAGTGAGGAACTAGAGGAATATTCTTTTTCTTTTGAATGATAAAGGTTTATCACGAGAGATGGAGGGTTGGTTAGTGCGTGCATGTTTGGCTGTAGTACGCCGTGAGAGAGTAGGGGGAAATCTGTTTCTCAGAGGGTACCTAGGGCGGTTTGGAATATTGAGGGTTGTAGATTTAATTTCTCGTGGGGTTGCTGAGTATGTCTGAGGTTTAATAGGAAAAGTAGGAGGTAGGGTTGTGAGGTGAATTTCTTGAGATAGTTGAGGAGGTTTAAAGAGAGTTGCAGGAAGATGGGGTAGTGAAGGTGAGGCAGGAGGAGAGAAGTTAGAGGTAGGGGTAGGTATTTGAGGTGATTTTGGTGGTAACTCACAGTCGTTTGATGATGATGATGGCTGAGGGGATGAAGGGGTTGTTGATGGGGTTGATGGATTTGCGTATGATTTATCTCTGTCCATGATTGAAGGTCTATAAATCCTGACATATCTGTTCCGGTACACCCTGGATACTCCGTGATAATTTATTATTACCTGGTACGGATTTGGTACTTGGATGACTTTATAAGGTCATATGTATCTTGGTCCTAACTTGTTTATTATTGGTAGTTTGGCTACCATAATCAGGTCATTGATTGCATAGGGGCTCTGCGGTGGTGATATGTCCTTGTTGGTGTCTTGGCATAATTGTGCCGTGTGTAGGACATTTTGTAAGTGTTATAATGGATCGGTTCTCATGATAGGTTTGGAGGGTTTACCTATGTCCCTGAAAAGAAGAAGCAATGGGACTACTCTGTAGATCCTTTCATGTGATGTGATGCCGTCCTCTCTAGGGCAAGAATTCACTCCCCACTGAATAATTTTTACCTGAGCTGGCCAATCTTGTGTTTGTAGAGCAATGAGTCTGGTCCGAACTTGATTGTTAATGGTTTTGTGAATCCCCTCTACTATCGAATTCCATTGGGGCCAGTATGGGGATGAATGAGACAGCTTGATGCCACATAATTTTGTGAACTGTTCCCATACTTTGCTGCAGAATTCTGGGGCATTGTCGGACAGTAGCGTTTCTGGTAGGCCAAAAACTGCTAAGATTTCAGTGGCTAACACCTTTGTGACTGTGAGGGCATTGTGATCTTATACAGGGCATGCAACGAGGAATTTAGAAAATACGTCGACAAAAGTGACGACGAATCTTTTCCCGTTGACCATTTGGAATGGTCCCATCACATCTAGAGACAATGTTTGCCAAGGTCTTGTGGCTGAAAGTTTCCTGCAGGTCCTGGTGTCTTTGTTCTGTCTTTACCCAGTAGACATGGCTTACAGGTTTCGGTTATTTTCTTTGCTAATGTGGTGGGGCCTGCTGTCCAGTAAATTTGTTTGAATATTGTTAGCATTTTCGTTTGGCCAAGATGAATACCGTTAGCTTCGTGAATTATTTGAAAGATATCCAGAGCAGTTTGTGGATCTACAGCAATGTGGCCAGACTCTGTGTACAGCTGGTCGCCAATACGGTGTAGGTTGTAGAAAATTTCCTTTGGAATCCACTTTGTTTTTTTCTTGTTCAGCCATGCTTGTAGTAGTGAGAGCTGGTCTTGGCCTGTGGATGGCAGAGACTGTGGTGATGGTTTTAAGTTTTCAGGGGGTACTGTGATAACATTTTGCTCTTGGAGAAATTTGATTGAAGGGGTAACTTTGTTAATTTCTTGTTGAGGGGTGACTGCGATATTAGGAAACAGATGTTGGGCGACGTTAATGCTTGTGACATAGAGACGTGATAAGGTGTCTGCATTGGTATGAAATTTACGTGAGCGATAGTGTATTTCGAAATTGAATTCCTCTAGTGTTTCTCGCCAACGTACCAGTAGTGCACAGTTTGTTTCAGACTTACTGAGCCATTGCAAAGATTGGTGATCAGTTATTATTTCTACTTTAGTGACTAGCAAGAAAGAGCGGAAATTATTTAGTGACTCAAGATAACTCCTAGACAGTCTCTTTTCGTCGCTGCGTAGTTTCGTTGTGCTTGGTTTAGCGTATAGCTGGCACATGCAATTATATGTTCCATATCATCTTGCATTTGAGCTAATACTGCGCCTATTGCATATAGAGAAACGTAGGTATATAAGCGGAATGGTTTGGTGTAGTCGGGAAAAGGTACAGTTGGGGCTTGTACCAGTTGTTCTTTTAAGGTGTTGAAAGCGGTGTCCCTCTCTGGTGTCCAAATGAATGGTTCCTCCTTCTTTGTTAATTTGTGAAGGGGGCGGGTGATCTCTGCAAAATTCCGGACAAAACTCCTGTAGTAGGTGGCTAGACCTAAAAAGGAGCGTACACCTTTCACGGTGGTTTGTGGGGTTTGTGCTGCTATGGCGGATAATTTGTTTGGATCTGGAGCTATTCCTTCTGACGAGATTACGTGGCCTATGATGGGTGCTGTCGTTCTTGCTATTGTGCACTTCGATGGTTTTAGCTTAAGACCGGTGTGAGGTGCTAGAGTTCCCTGTGACAGAGTGACAGGATAAAACAGCCCATATGCCTATCATTTGAACCAAAACCAGTTAAATCACGACTGTATTTCGATATATTTTACCTAATGTTATGGTATTAGGTTAGGTTGGTTAGGTTAAGTTAGTAAATGCAATAACAATAAGTAAAAATCCACCGAAATAGATTCGTGGTTAGCGCCCCGGGAGCCGTTGCCTTCTATAAGTAGATTCTATACTTTATCCCACCAAATTATTGTTATTTATAGTTATTTTCTGCATTAGTATTATTGTAAGTAGTGGTAGGTTAGGCTCGCTAACGATATATCGAAATAAAGTCGTGATTCAACTGATTTTGGTTCAAATGATAGGCATATGGGCTGTTTTAACCTGTCACTCTGTCACAGGGAACTCTAGCACCTCACACCGGCATCTCGAATCCATGATAGTACTTGACGAAGGCGATTAAGGTGCTCGTCCCAAGTTCTACCGTAAACGATGACGTCGTCAAAATAGGCAAGGCAGATTTCCCAAGCGAGACCTTTTAGTACTGATTCCATTAGACGTGAGAAGGTGGCAGGGCCGTTACATAAACCGAAAGGAAGTACGTTAAACTCATACAAATTTTCCCCACTGGTTGAGAAAGCTGTCTTTTGTTGGTGGCTTTTCTTGAGTGGTACTTGGTAGTAACCGGCCTGAAGGTCAAGAGACGTGAACCATTTTGACCCATATAGGGAATCGAGGGAATAATTGATTCTTGGTAATGGTGTAGCGTCCTTGATGGTAGCGTCGTTTAGTCTTCTGTAGTCTACACAGAATCTTGTAGATCCATCCTTTTTTTTTACTAAGACGACGGGGGAGGACCAAGGGCTGACGGAGGGTGTGGCTATGCCCGCGTCAAGCATCTCTTGAACTTGCCTTTCTTCTTCCTGACGTTGCACGGGATTTTTTCGTCTGGACGCATGGCGTATTGGTAACCCTTCGGTATGTATAGGGTGTTCCACTACCTGTGTTTTCCCAATTTCCGTGGCAAATTGGGCAAACACGTCTGCATATTAGAGTAAAAGTGAAGATACTTGCTGTTTCTGTATTTCCGTGAGTTGTTGTGGAATCGTGGGCAAGACTGGGGGCGTATTTGGAGATGATGTGGATGTTGCAGGTGTCTAATCATCAAATGTTTCTAGGTCCCCAATGACGAGACCTATAGGTAAAGTTAATGGTTCGTCTGATATATTAGCAATCATTGTGGCGCCTCTAATGGGGGGAACTATTGCTAGTTGTATTCTGCATCTCTTTGCTCTGGGGTGGTCTATATTTGGGGAGAATATCAGTGTGGAGTCTACTGGTTGGTGAATCATTACCCATTGCTGATGATTTGCTAGGATAATCACTTTTGGTGCTGTCATGGCAGGGGTAATTATTGTGGTGGAGGCTGGTGGTGTAGACAGTGAAGGTGACGTGTCAGGACTGCTTGGTTGTGTGTCAATGGTGGAGTCGGAATGGCACAAACTCTTGTGTGTTGTAGGTCGTCGAGGTTTGTTTGCCATTAGGTTTGGCTGAGGTTGTATGTTGAATTTTTCTTTCTTCAGTGGTTTCTTTTTTAATCCAGACTGGTAGAAGTTAGTAGTTGTGGTATTTTACTGTTGGTGGAAACCCTGCTGTTTGTTTTTTCGTTTGTTTCTGGGAAGATTTTTATTGTAGACTTCCACAGTTTAGGATTTATTTTTTGTTTTTTTTTGTCTTAAAGGTTAGAAGACGTCGGCCACAATCTAGTTGGGCTTGAAGCTTTTGAATGACGTCCAGACCCATATATCCATTCATAGACTATAGTATATCTGGACTGGACACGGAAATGAGACTTGCAGTAAGGGACCCAAATTCGGAGAAAGAACCCCCAAGTTTGAACCTCGAAACCGTGAAAATATAAAATGTTCGTGGTTTCGAGGTTTGAAATTGGGGGTTCGTTCTCCGATTTTGGGTCCCTTACTGCAAAGTTCCATTTTCATGTCTAGTGCAGATCTACTGTAGTTTATGTTCCATCATATTGGATGCAGTCTGATGAAAAAACTACGAAAAGGTGATGGCAAGAGGCTTCTGGTTGAGGGGTCGTGATGGATAGTACTTTTGTTTCACCTTGAATTTGTAACGGGGTGTCACCTGCACTGATGAGGCTGGTATCAGATGCGTGTAGTGCACCAAATCGTCTGTGATGTTTCCTGTAAAACCTGTGAAATAAACAGGATCTTGCAGCTAGCTCCTGTATCGATCAATAGGCGTACAGGTATAGTATCCACTATAGATAAATGGTATATGGGTGGAGGTTTCCATTATAGAGGCTCCCCGCCGAGGCCATAATGGGTGGGGGAGGATTTACAAATCCTGCAGGGGGTCTTCCATTTCCTCTGTATCCTCTTCTTCATCGTTTTCTTACTCGATGATCTGGATTTGATTTATTTCAGGGGGGCAGTATTCCTCGTCAACATATTCAACGTCCATGTCTTGAGGAAGTGCTTCCATTGTGAGGATCCTGGGTGATGTGTTACTCATTTTTGCTTGTCACGAATGTTATGAAGAGGGCAAGTTGAGTTGCAAGCCCTGAAATCGTAAGGATTAATTTTTATGATGGGGCTATCACGGTGTGTGACACTTCTGCATAGTAGCCACGTGCGGGCGTGCGCGCGCGTCGGCTGCCCAGCCGTTTAGAAACCGGCTGGCGGCAGCCGGCCGGCAGGCTTTTCCTTAGTATATATCCTACAACAACGTAACTAATGTCTGGGATATTCTTATGTTGTTTCACAGCTTATAGCTGCCCTTATTCTTAACCAACGCATCTTAGTATATTTTATTCTCGATAGTTGATTGTTTCATTATAATATATAAGATGTAAGTCTAGTGAGAGTGGGAGGAGACGAGCGGGAGAGAGAGACCGGCTGGGGGACGTTGCTTCGTGCGGAGAGTCTAGCTTGGGACGAGCCTGAAGCGTTGCCATATGCATCTGATTGCAACGTTAGGCTTAGTTTCGACTCACGCACGGGGTAGACGATTTTGACCCGGCAACTGTGTTGAGTGTTGCCAAGCCTGGGATGTATTTTGTATGCCTAGGGTGGTCCAGACAGATTCAAGACTCAGAGCTCACCTCACTGTCGTACCCTTCGGACCCCCTTGATATCTATCCCTCTCAACCCCACTTAGAAACTTTCTCTCTTACTTTGTATACCTTCCTTCCACTACTTCACCAATCTATTCAATTATCCCATCCCCTTGATAGACCTTATATCTATTATTGTATTAACGACGAGCTCTCAGATAACTAGATAGGATTTTGGGCCTTATGCAGGAGATGTAATTGTTAATGAGACCTAGGAAGCTTTTTTGTTGTCTCATATTTGGTGGTTTCATGCTTGCTAGTGTGTTCCTGTGTCAGGTTAGCAGGGGCTAGACCGGAGGGGAGGCTTTTTGCGATCCTTTAAGTAAAGTCTGCTGGTGCGAGTCCTGTGGACCCGCACGAGTTTACTAGGATACCCGTGGGAGTCTGGGGGCATTTTCTTGTCTGTGTCCCTGTGTGTCTAGTGTTGTGTTGTGTGAGGGCCCTTGCCTAGTCCACTCAGCACTGCGCTAGCACGTCTTGCTTTTGTTTTAGGGTCGCCAGGAGAGAGTCAGATACTTGCGATCTGAGTCTCTCAAGAGAGCACCCTTTCAATTAGAGTAATTTGGCGCACAGACTTGGGAACGTCCCTAGGCTAGAGCAGGTGGCTCAGCCCGGGTATCCGAAGCCTATATCCTTCCAGCTAGACCTCTGCCACCTGGCAGATTAACAGCTAGGGGTTTATTATTTCTGTATGCTTGTTATTGTGCCACAGTTTACCGTTTTTGTGAGCATTGTGAGTCAGGGTGTGGCTTAGAGACTCTGTCCGAGCAGGCTTGCCTGACTAAGAGTGAGAAGCACACCTGTATGTGGTTATGTTACGAGTTGCTGCCTTTATTTAATTATACCTATGCCATTACACACTGTATGGCCTATCACTAGTATTTATTCCTGCTTATGAGTTAAGAGTTCTCTAAATCCGTAACGTATTTTCTTTGCTAAGCATCAGATCCTACAGTAGCCGCATGCAGTTTAGAAACCCGCATCTTGTCTACCTGTACGATGTTTTGAGGACTGTTTGCTTTCACCTTCTTTCACGCAGGGGTGATTAGTTGTATTAATTAACGTAACATTAAATGTACTTTCTTCTAGTTTGTTATTAAATTGTTTCTGCAATTTAATTCCGTTATCTATCTTTTCCTTGAAGCTTTAAGTCAACTTAATTGTGTGATCTTTTATATAGCCTGCTTGACTATCAGCAGTCTATAGTGCGTGCACCCTGTAACCGAGTCATAGGATACCTTGTTGTCCAGGCAGGACTCTTGACGGTTTAGGGTGGTTTGTTGCCTGGGTTTATAGATAAGGGTTGGATCTAGCGTTTTCCGTTGTTGCTTGTTGCCGCATACCTAGTCCAATAGAAAGAGCCCAGTGTTTATATATCCCAGGACGTAACAAATGGCGACCTTGCATAGGATTTACTGAACAGAGGAATATAGTGGTCATTTGTTTTGAGATTCCTTATGATTAGAGGAATACAGTGGACATAGAGTTTTTTTTTTGGAGCAACCAATATAACACATTAAAGACTTTAAATAACATTAGTATATACATACTTGCATAGGAGATAAGGCACAATCTATAACCGTGATAATTACTGCAGTACACAAACATGTCTAATACATCAGAACACAGTGATGGGTCAGGTCACGATACGGGCTCGGAGGGAGAAAGACCTGTGGAGTGGCTAGTCGATAGCGAGGAGGGTGCTAGAAGATTTTTAGAGGTGCCCCTTACCGCTGCCAGGGTGTTGAAGCTGAATAAGTATGGCTTAAAGTGTGTGGCAGGTCTTCAGGGTCACCAGGGTTTAAGTGGCATGAGGAAAGATCAGCTGAGGACTTTGATATTGGGTTTAGAAGGGAGAGACCTGGGTGGAGAGGCGACTGGGGGCCCCGGTCCCCAGCCCCCCCTCCACTCTACCCCCGTATCAAACGTCAGGGTGCCTGAATTTAGTACATACCCCCAAGTTGATGGTCAATGGCAGCGTGGAATTCAATCACAGGGACCCTCCCCATTAAATGCATCTTCCCCTCCTCAAGGGTTGACTCCAGATTTGTTGTTTCGGCTTGAGATGGCCAAGGTTGAGGCTGCCGAGAGACAGGCTAGTGTGCAGGCTGAGGCTGCTAGAGCTCAGGTTGAGGCTACCGAAAGACAGGCTAGAGCTCAGGTTGAGGCTGCCGAGAGACAGGCTAGTGTGCAGGCTGAGGCTGCAGAGAGAACAGCTATACGAGAGGCTGAACTGCAGGCAGAGTCTACTAGGTATCGGGCTGACAGGGAGCTGGAGAGATCTCGAGTGGAGGTAACAGGGCGAAATATTGTGGGAGGTAACAGACATCGGGACCAATCATTGTCGCACCTGCTTAAACTAGTTCCTGTGTTCGATGAATTAGGTGTGACTGAGTTTTTTATGCGATTTGAGAAGAAGTGTCAGGAACACCAGTGGCCTCAGGAAAAGTGGGCAGCATTAGTTTCATCAAGACTCCTAGGAAAGGGGCTAAAAGCGTATGATGCACTACCTTTAGAGTCCTGTGTAGTTTATGATGAGCTAAAGAAGGCTGTGCTACGGGCCTATGAGTTACAACTTACCGCTTGAAGTTTCGGGGTGTTACTAAGGGCAAGGATAGTACCTTCCTAGAACACGCCCGGGACTTGTCTGATGCACTACGCCATTGGCTGTGTTCTGAGAGGGCAGCTACTTTTGAGGAGGTGAGTGAGCTGGTTCTCTTGGAGCAGTTCTTTAAGTGCACAGGCGGGGACTTAACATTAAATATAAAGGAAAAAAATCCTAGAACTCTCCAGGAGGCAGCAGAAATGGCTGACCGCCGACTGTCATTAATTCGAGGGTGCGAAGCAGCAGCTAGGAGTGAGTCGGGTGCAAAGGATCGTACCCCTCCCCCTCCCAAGAATTTTGATACACATAAATACACAAAACCATGTAGCACTGACAATAAAACTGAACATAAACCAAATACCGTCCCGTATAAGAAATCTAATGGTACCTCCCACTCCCAAGGGAAACCAAAGAGTAAAGAGTGCTTCGCATGTCACAATGAGGGTCACTTTGCAAATGCTTGTCCGAACAAGCCACCAAACAAGGTTGTGTCATTGGCCCGCATAGGGGTGTCGCCTATATCTTCTGAGTTTGCCAAGTGTAGTTCGTCAGAGGTTGGGACACAGCCTGTGTTCAAGAGTCCAGAAGGCTCGAACCCTGTCCGCGACGTCTTTGGGGGTCATAGAGGGCATGGTTTTGTGAGGTGGGCTGGCAAAAGGCGAGGAGTTAAGCTATTGCGTGATACGGGGGCTTCTCAGACCTTGTTAAAGAACTTTACTGGTAGGCCGATTAACGCTGCTCAGGTGGTGGTAGTTCAGGGGATCAATGCTACGAAGTCCTACCCGCTGGTGCAGATGGAGCTGGAGGTGGATGGTGTGGCGAAGGAGCTGGATGTCGGAATTGTAGAGAACTTGCCTGTTGGGGGCGTCGACCTCCTCCTCGGCAATGACTTTGCGGTGCCTGCTTCTAAGGTTTTACCCTTGGTCGTTGCCGAGAAGGCGGCCGACGTTAGTAGGGAGGAACAGGAGTGGGTTGAGAAGTGTAGCGTACAAACTATGGCGTGTGTTGTGACGCGTTCTCAGACATCCGGAGCCTTGCAGCCACCACCTCAGTCTATCAAACCGCGGAGGAAAGGTCACAAGAAAACGGGAAGTGTTGGTCAATTGGAGAGTTTTGAGCCGGCAGTGTTTCTTGGTGACTCATTATTGGCACCTATGTTAGAGTCTGGAGAGGCCCCAGGGCCTGTCACCGCTAGTGCAGGTGCAGGGCAGGAAGAGACTCTGCGACAGCATCGTTATGCGCAGCATGAGGAAAGGATGGCTCAGCGGGACATTGGAGGTGGAAATAAATTATTTAAGATGAACTTGGATAATCTCGCACCTGCTGATATATGTTCCTTGCAGCTGGAAGATCCTAAAGTCAGGGCATGTGGTAATGGTGCTGTCGAACTGGAGAGCGATGGGGATGCGCAGCCTGGTGATTTTTTCTTGTCCGAGGGGATCTTGTATCGGAGACATCAGGATCCCAAGAAAAAGTGGGATGGCGGGTCAGGATTAGTGGACCAGTTAGTAGTACCGAGGGTGTGCCGTGAGAGCTTATTGAGATTAGCTCATGATGTGCCTTTGGCAGGGCACCTGGGGGCACGTAAGACGGAGGCAGCTCTGAGAAAGCTTTTCTGGTGGCCTGGGTTAAAGGCGAGTGTCGTGTCATGGGTGTCACAGTGTCACACTTGTCAAGTTGTTGGGAAACCCAATCAGGTCATCCCGAGAGCCCCGTTACAACCCCTCCCTGTCATTGGGCCGCCCTTCAGCAAAGTAGTTATCGATATGGTTGGCCCATTGCCCCCCACTAGTGCCGGCAATAATTTTGTACTAACTGTAATGGATGTAGCAACACGGTATCCAGATGCTTACCCCATGCGCAACGGGATGGCTAAGACTGTTGTCAAAAACCTACTTGTCTATTTCTCTCGTTATGGCTACCCTCAGGAGATCCAGTCTGATCAGGGATCCAATTTTACTTCTGCTCTGTTTAAGCAGACCATGCAGCAACATGGGATAGTGTCTGTGGTGTCATCTGCCTACCATCCCGAGAGTCAGGGAGTTTTGGAAAGGTGGCACTCGACTCTCAAGAGTATGTTGCGGTGTTATTGCATGGAAAATGGGAAGGACTGGGATCTAGGTCTCCCATACGTTTTATTTGCTGCGAGAGAAGTACCTGGGGAGAGCTTGGGATTTAGCCCGAACGAGTTGTTTTTTGGACACAGGGTCAGGGGGCCCCTCCACATAGTCAAGGAGATCTGGGAGGGAGTCACAAAGCCATGCTTGCTTCTAAAGTATGTAGTTGAAAGCCGTGAGAGAATGCTAAAGAGCTTGGAGGTAGCAGGTCGGAACCTTACGAGTTCACAAGCTCAGATGAAGGACAGATAAGACCAGAAGGTGAAGCTGAGGGAGTTTGAAGTAGATCAGGAGGTACTGATACTACTGCCTCTGGTGGGACACCCCTTGTCTGCCAAGTATTCTGGTCCGTATCGGGTTGTAAGGAAGGTTTCTGATCTCGACTATTTAGTAGCTACTCCTGATCGCAAGAAAAAGAACCAACTTTGCCATGTAAATCTGATGAAAGAGTACGTGAGGCGCCCCTCCGAGCCTCTCACGGTCCCGGTGTTGATCTGCAGCGATCGTGGTGGAGAAGAAGGAAGGGACAGTCAAGCTGCGGGGGAGGATAATTGGGATTGTCATGTTTCCGCGGATCAGTGGGCGGGGAATTCTAGACAAGTGGCTCACGAGTTGATATTGCACCTGCCTGAGAAACAGCGTGTAGCTGTGCAGCACTTGTTTGATTCAAACCCAGCTTTTTTCGCGGAGCATCCTGGCCTCACTACTCAAGCGGTGCACGATGTCGATGTTGGAGACCACCCGTCCTTTAAATCAGTGCCATACCGTGTTCCCCCTATTAAATTACCAGCACTTAGGGAAGAGCTGGATTATATGCTGAAACGTGGGCTGATTTCTGAGGGTGCAGTAAGGTGGACTTCTCCAGTCACACTGCAGCCCAAACCAGATGGCAAGGTGCGGCTTTGTATAGATTTCCGCAGGTTGAATGGTTTAACCCCCACAAATGCCTACCCTCTCCCTCGCGTGGACGACAGTGTGGATAAGATAGGAAAAGCCAAGTTCCTCACTAAGATAGACCTTGTTAAGGGATATTGGCAAGTGCCCTTGTCTGAGCGAGCGCGAGAGGTGTGTGGGTTTGTGGTGGACGGTGCCACATATCGTTGCCATGTTTACGGGCTGAAAAATGCCCCTGCAACTTTTCAGAAATTAATGAACGACATTGTAGCCGACATTCCCAACTGTACGGTGTACCTAGATGATGTCATAATATACGACGATGATTTTAACAGTCACTGTGCTCACATCGGACAGCTTTTTAATAAACTGAATGAAGCAGGTTTGGTGGTAAACCTGGGTAAGTGCAATTTTGTCAAGGCCACAGTTTTGTACCTGGGGTTCGAGGTGGGGATGGGTCAGGTGTGCCCTCCACAGACAAAGATCAAAGCCATCGATCAGTTTCCCCAGCCTACGACTAAGAAACAAATCATGCCGTTTCTAGGTATGATAGGCTATTATCGTTGCTTCATCAAAGGCTATTCGACTGTACTTGCACCTTTAACTGACTTATTATCTAAGGACAAGAAGTTCCGGTGGTCTCCTGAGTGTGCAGAGGCGTTTTCCTTGGTGAAACACCTGTTATGTACCCACCCCATACTCAGGGCCCCGGACTTCAGCAGACCTTTTCAGCTGGCGACTGATGCCAGTGGCGTAGGGGCTGGGGCTGTCTTGTTACAGACAGATGATGAAGGTATCGAACATCCAGTGAGTTTTTACAGTAAAAAATTCAATAGTGCACAAAGGAATTACTCTGTAATTGAAAAAGAACTCTTGGCGATAGTGCTGGCGCTCAGGCACTTCGATGTATATGTTGCTGCTTTCGGACCAGTCGTAGTGGTTTATACCGATCATCACCCTCTGAAATTCTTGAATCAGTTTCATAACCGGAATATGAGGCTGACCAGGTGGTCACTCATGCTTCAGGAGTATAATCTGGACATACGCCATATTACCGGTTCTGATAACGTGATAGCGGATTGTCTATCAAGGGTGGATGATGTTGGTTAGACTGCCACAGGATTGAGGGTTGAGTGTCGAGGAAAATAGGCTGTCACTGTAGTTCAGCCGAAAAAAACAAATTAAAAAAGCAAAAACCTTATAAAAACTCTTTATTTTTATAACGGGTAGAATTTTGTATAAGATGTTGTAGCAGTATCTAAGTTGAATGTTTTCACTTATTGTCGCTAAGTTAGTTGAACTTGCTCGGTGGAGCGCAACAGTCTTTATTTTTTTTATATATAGTGCCTTGTGTCGCAACAGTGTGTGGTACTATGAGAAGCTTTCTGTTAGATATGAAGAACTTAGTCAAGGGTCTTATATCTTGGGGAGGTGTGACGCTTCTGCATAGTAGCCACGTGCGGGCGTGCGCGCGCGTCGGCTGCCCAGCCGTTTAGAAACCGGCTGGCGGCAGCCGGCCGGCAGGCTTTTCCTTAGTATATATCCTACGACAACGTAACTAATGTCTGGGATATTCTTATGTTGTTTCACAGCTTGTAGCTGCCCTTATTCTTAACCAACGCATCTTAGTATATTTTATTCTCGATAGTTGATTGTTTCATTATAATATATAAGATGTAAGTCTAGTGAGAGTGGGAGGAGACGAGCGGGAGAGAGACCGGCTGGGGGACGTTGCTTCGCGTGGAGAGTCTAGCTTGGGACGAGCCTGAAGCGTTGCCATATGCATCTGATTGCAACGTTAGGCTTAGTTTCGACTCACGCACGGGGTAGACGATTTTGACCCGGCAACTGTGTTGAGTGTTGCCAAGCCTGGGATGTATTTTGTATGCCTAGGGTGGGGTCCAGACATATTCAAGACTCAGAGCTCACCTCACTGTCGTACCCTTCGGACCCCCTTGATATCTATCCCTCTCAACCCCACTTAGAAACTTTCTCTCTTACTTTGTATTCCTTCCTTCCACTACTTCACCAATCTATTCAATTATCCCATCCCCTTGATAGACCTTATATCTATTATTGTATTAACGACGAGCTCTCAGATAACTAGATAGGATTTTGGGCCTTATGCAGGAGATGTAATTGTTAATGAGACCTAGGAAGCTTTTTTTGTTGTCTCATATTTGGTGGTTTCATGCTTGCTAGTGTGTTCTTGTGTCAGGTTAGCAGGGGCTAGACCGGAGGGAGGCTTTTTGCGATCCTTTAAGTAAAGTCTGCTGGTGCGAGTCCTGTGGACCCGCACGACTTTACTAGGATACCCGTGGGAGTCTGGGGGCATTTTCTTGTCTGTGTCCCTGTGTGTCTAGTGTTGTGTTGTGTGAGGGCCCTTGCCTAGTCCACTCAGCACTGCGCTAGCACGTCTTGCTTTTGTTTTAGGGTCGCCAGGAGAGAGTCAGATACTTGCGATCTGAGTCTCTCAAGAGAGCACCCTTTCAATTAGAGTAATTTGGCGCGCAGACTTGGGAACGTCCCTAGGCTAGAGCAGGTGGCTCAGCCCGGGTATCCGAAGCCTATATCCTTCCAGCTAGACCTCTGCCACCTGGCAGATTAACAGCTAGGGGTTTATTATTTCTGTATGCTTGTTATTGTGCCACAGTTTACCGTTTTTGTGAGCATTGTGAGTCAGGGTGTGGCTTAGAGACTCTGTCCGAGCAGGCTTGCCTGACTAAGAGTGAGAAGCACACCTGTATGTGGTTATGTTGCGAGTTGCTGCCTTTATTTAATTATACCTATGCCATTATACACTGTATGGCCTATCACTAGTATTTATTCCTGCTTATGAGTTAAGAGTTCTCTAAATCTGAAACGTATTTTCTTTGCTAAGCATCAGATCCTACAGTAGCCGCATGCAGTTTAGAAACCCGCATCTTGTCTACCTGTACGATGTTTTGAGGACTGTTTGCTTTCACCTTCTTTCACGCAGGGGTGATTAGTTGTATTAATTAACGTAACGTTAAATGCACTTTCTTCTAGTTTGTTATTAAATTGTTTCTGCAATTTAATTCCGTTATCTATCTTTTCCTTGAAGCTTTAAGTCAACTTAATTGTGTGATCTTTTATATAGCCTGCTTGACTATCAGCAGTCTATAGTGTGTGCACCCTGTAACCGAGTCATAGGATACCTTGTTGTCCAGGCAGGACTCTTGACGGTTTAGGGTGGTTTGTTGCCTGGGTTTATAGATAATGGTTGGATCTAGCGTTTTCCGTTGTTGCTTGTTGCCGCATACCTAGTCCAATAGAAAGAGCCCAGTGTTTATATATCCCAAGACGTAACAGGTGTCTTTGAGGTGTACCTTGAAACTTGGGGCCTCTGTTTTGTTGCTGGGTCGTGTGATATGAGCGACCATTAGTTTTATGTGAAGAAAATATTCTCATGTTACCTTTTTGGTGGTCTGATGAGAAGGTTTGGTGTTGTCCTTGGAACGTGGACCGCGGTTTATTTCCTTGATAACTGGGTCTCATATTTCCTTGGGGTTGTAAGGAAAATCTCTTTATTGCTCCCATCGAGGAGGTTTTTGTTTGATTCGCTAGTAATTTGCGAATCGTGATCAAATCCTTGACAAACCCATGGGATCATGGATAGCAAAATGTTCCCTCACATTGGATGGGAGGTTCCTTAGCAGCACATAGAACACCTGCTGTTGTTGCTGCTCAAAAGAGGACTGAGGGTGTGCAGTTTTTATCAGTTGATTTACAACTCCCAAAGTCATGTCTAGGTCACCCCCGTATATCACTTCGTTGATTTTATTTAGGGCAACAACGGTGCCCAGTGATGGCCATATAGCATTTATCACAATAGTCCGGAAAGCTTCCCAAGACAGTTCAGGGGTCCCTTGTCCGGCAACCAGGGACACGGCCTTTCCCAGGTGAGTTAACAAGACTGCGATCTTTTCACGATCGGTCTGGTATGCCAGGCTGAGTACCGGGCTAACCATATCTAACTACGTGCGTATATCGTATAGTTCAGCATCATACTTGGGTATGGGAATGTGTGAACATGTAGCCATGATGACTTATGTTATATAACTCTCTATCCCTTTACTGCTATATGTGTCAAACTACTTCTTCACGAGCCAAGAACCACCGTCTGCCGCCAATGTGATACCAGGTTTTTACTGGGGTTTATTGGTTTAAATAGGTAGGTTCTACTTAACTGACGAAGCCGAAATCGTATTAACACATGGACAGAAAGTAATAGAGGCGAATTATAACAACAAGTACATTCATATTATATTTATTCACACTAGGATATAGCTTATGTAATATTAGATTAAATGGTTAATAACAAAATATATATAAGTCGAACAAACGAGGCTTCACTGTGTTTTCACTCGATAGACTGGTATCTCTACAAATATAAATAAGTGCTTCCTAAACTCGAGGTATAACACTCGCACTCGATAATTTAGGTTATTATTATGGAATGTCTTCTAATCGAAGTATTACACTTGTCCTGTATTTATTATGCAAGAGATATATATATATATATGAATAGCACTTCCTTCAATTGAGGACTTACTTACACTTGTGCTTTATAGGTTATGTATCAATATTATATACGCAAACGTTTGGTTTTACTATGCGTAGAATTATTCTTGAAATGGTGACAAATGGGACTTATTTTCGAATTAATTCCTTATGTAATTATGCATAGATTATATTATATTCTTGCTTGAAATGGTGACTAATGGGATTTATTTACCAATTAATTCCCTATGTAATTATGCATAGACTATATTATAATAATTCACTTGGTATTAATATTATCAGAATTAATATTAGTACTTCCCTGATTTACTTGGGCATCACAAGTACTTTATTTACTTATCAAATTGCATAGAATCGTAGTATGCACTCGCACGAGAATACTTCTTTATTTATAGTAGTATTATATTACTTGTCATTGTTGATCATTTATACTACTTATTTTTTAATACACTGAGTATAGATAACTTCTCGCAGTTGTTTCCTCTGTGGATTACCAACAGTATAATCATTTCACTTTTTATTGTATTTTATTACTTAACCCTTTCATGCACATATGATGCAGAGGTTGCCAGATTAGCAATAAGAAATAGAGTTCTCTCACTCTTTTAATTACCTCTCCAAAATTAGTTTTCTGCCCACAGCTAACTCAAAGACAACTGCAGAGGTTGAAGTAACTAAACTAAAGGTTTCTAAATACCCCTGATGGTAACAAAGGTTTTAAAGTATCCCTAATAGGCTCAAAATTGCGTCATATGTCGGAGAGGGTTAAGTCTTCGATGGATGCGTTGGCCGTGGTGATGATCCTGACGTGGCTAGTTGACTCGAACCCTTGAAGTTGGACCTTGAATATTATCTTACCATATGCCAGTACATAGGTAAAAATAATATCGAGTTAACGCAGGAGAGAGCTCACTGACTACTTTCGTCTTTATATGGATTTTGATGCAGAACGTTCAGAATCTTGGTGTTGGGTTTTAACACCTTACGAGCGGCCTATGCGGTTTATTTATATGTACCGCCCAGCGGGGTGTTTTTAGCCAAAATAGGGCTGTTTACGTGATCATTTTCAGGCCTAAATAAGACCCAGAACGTAAAACAAGTATCTATCCCTGAAAGGGCATAAACAGAGCTTTCGAATGACACCATAACGATCCTTTTATGATGGCTAGTTTTCTTGCAATAACCGTGCAACGCGAGTGCAAAAAGCATGTAATTAGGCACTTTCCCCATACAATTCCATATATAGCGAGTGAGAGAGGGAGGGAGGAGGTGAGATTCGTGTCAGTAGGTTCGCCGCGGTGGTCTGGAGCAGTCATACGCTCGCTACTTTCCTGCCACCACTTGTCTCTCTCTCTCAGCAACATTACGTGCTGAAATTGCCACACGATATATGTCGAGCACCGCCACATAGTCCAGCTTTATTTAACTCGACTTATGTGTCTCGCTGCTAATTAAGGGTTAAATACCGTGTGTAAATATGCCAGTGCATCAACACACGTTATCGTTATTGAGCGAACGTAAGATAGTTGTTTGTAACGCAACAGATCTTAACTACTCTGACCGTCATAAGAGTCTTTCAGAACTGGGGTGATGGAAGTATTGTGGCCTTCTCCAAGATATTTCTATCTTGGAAGGACTCCCTGCTGAGTGCCGTTGTTGGTTAAACGGTTTCTCACAGAGCCCTGGGTGGTCTATGCCGGATAAAGTGCTTACCCTGGCAGCTTTCTTTATCAACAATAGCGCCTCGGTTGGGGTAGGGAAGGATATTAGTTACGACCGGTGAAGTGTCTAATAAGGCTTCCTTGTTGATACCCACAACAACAAAAACACTCTGGTAGTAGCTCGATAGGATACTAGTGTACCTAGATCAATACTAACCAGAGTAAATCAGGGTGGCCCAATCTTATTACTGTTCTTACGTCTAGTGATCACAAGACCAGTCTTCCAATTGAGTGATGATTCCCAACTTTTCCACAGTGGTCGGTATGACCACTGTGGGTGAGATATCCTAGGTGGTGATGCGTGTTGAGGTATTTGTTACTTCATTATTTTAAAAACAACGAACAGGAAGGAAGAAGACCAGAGCGATATCGCAACTTAGTGGGAGTAATAAACCACACAATGAAGATAGAGGAGAACTGACCGAAGTACTAAATAGTGGCCCCCTATACATTTTTTCTCTCCACCGATCTTGTGAGAAAACAGAGGGAGACAAACAAAATGGCTGCCATACCCCCATCACCACCTACCTACCTTCCTGGGTACCCAAGTAGCTGGATTAACAATTCTATTAAGAAGGGGCCCAACCACACTCAGCAGCAACCCAGGTCAGCCCTTCTTGCCCTCAACCACCCAGCAGGCAATACAGATGGGCTGGTCTATCAGAGTGAGAGCTGAGCGATCTCTGCCATACCCATAGCTTACTCTGACTGTTCCTTTTACTTATTTATTTTCTAGATCTCAAGGGACGGCGTCTCTTCCGTGGATTGACCTCCCTACTGCCAACCTAGAGGTTGGCAGATTGGGAGCTAAAGTGTTACATTTTTCCTTTGCCCTTCAACTTTCCCTTTATAATTGGTGAGGGGCACAGGGCCTTGGGTGGGTCTTTGGTTCCCGGGCGTTTCCGCACCAACTTAAGCTCCCAGCCTTGGAGTGGCTTCGGTCACCTGGGCTTTATTAGTGGTAAGCAGGGAGGGTTTTGTGGGGGCACTTGGTTATGGCCTTGGCCTTGTTCGGGACCTTGGGGCTGCTCGGCCAGACAGCCTGGGGACCAGCAACAACTACCTACAGTGTGGGCCCTACAAAGTGTTGAGAGTTCCAAACCCTTATCAAGTGATCGTAAATTATCACGGAGAAACTAGGACATACCGTAATCGATTCGTGAGGATTTACCGTCCTTTGAATATTGGTGAGGACCAAAACATCAACACTCCTACCCCCGCCACCTAACACTAGCCACCACCCACCTCACAACAAACACCAACCAAGTTGCCAGACACCACCAACCAGCCACCCAGAACAGCTAGCCCACCAAAACATAAACAAACACCTTCAACACGCTCTCCCACACCCCCTCCTCCCCCCTCACCACCCTCTTCCCGCACTTAACATCCCTCCCCCCTATCGCTCCATACCTCCACCTATTCCTCCCACCCATCTCCGGGATCTTTTTTGCCCTCGCCGCCCAATACCTCTTGCCAAACCCCACACCCGTCAACCCCCTTCCACACTCCCCTCTTCTAAACGCAAACCCCAACCCCTCATCACAACCGCCCACCCCCCTCACCACCATCACCCAAAACCCTTCACCCCCCCCCTAAATCTACCCCTATCACCCACACCTCACGCACCCCATTCCCCACATCCTCAACCCCATCCCGAATCCACCATCACCCCACCCCAATCTCACATCCTACCCTACCCCAACCTCTGCAACCTAACCGCCCCCAACCTCCCATCCAACGTCAACCCCAGCACTTATCTAACCCTCAACCTTCAACCTCACAACAACCCCAACCCATTCCAACACCTTCACCAACAAACCCCCCTGACCGCCAGGCCCACCCCACCCCAAAATCCTCCATCTCTCAACCCTTGACCATACAACCCCACTCTACCACTGCCCCCACCACCCTCAACCCCCGACCACGCCCCACCCCCTCACCCACTTCTTCATCTTCTGTAAAAACTAGTCCTACACCACCACCCGGCCAAACTTTTACACAAGATCAGGCCGTCTATCCCAACCCCCATCCCGTTTCTCTTCCATATCTATCCACCATCCTAGTGACATAACTCAACCTCACAGTCCACATAAATCAAACACACCACAACCAACACAAACGCTCACAACACTGCACATATCATGCACAATTAACACAAACACAACTTCCATTCCACCCTTTCCTCCACACTCACGCTACCCTGGTACTTTAACGTCCGCAAGGGTTAATAAAACTCCACAGGTCACTACCCAGGTCATCACTTGCCCTATCATCACAGCCCAAGCAACACCTTCTCCCAGACGACCTCACCGCATCATTTCCACCATGAACTCTACCAAGCCCTACGTTGCGAGAGTGAAATGGAGCGAAGACCAGCAGAAATTCCACAACATCCGCTTCATTGATGAGGCACAGACAGCTTCCATTATTTGTGGCAAGCCATCTTTCATATCGATATTTACTGACCCCTGCAAACCTGCCGACGAAAGATCGCTGAACTGGTGGGAATGCCTTAACACCCTCAGTACCTTCATCCGCCACGGAAGCATCTTTTGTTTCCAGCTGGAGCCACGGGGCCATGTCTATCACGCCCAAAACGGAAATAAAATACCAGAAATAAAGATCACCACCATGCCACAACAGACCAGCCGGAACCAGAAGAGAAGAATGGAAATAGAAGGAGAGACCATAATAAAGGAGAGAAACAACATAGAAAATATCCCACCAAAGAAAGCGGCTAAGAAGAACGGGAATACCAGCAAGGTGGAATTGTTTCTGAAAGTGCAAGATAGAAACACGAAACAGCAAAGAAGAGAAGAGACCAAACCACCCAGGGCGACCACAGAAGAAAAGAAAAAAGGAAAGGGAAACAACAAAAAGAGAAGAATAACTCGCCTTAACAAACCAACGCCAAACAGCAACATCACCCAAAGGAGGAAACGAGAAGACGAAGGAAGGAGGGCAACAACATGGCCGCCCAAAACCACACCTAGCCCCACCCCACCTAAACACTCGAGAGGCCAGAATTGCTATAATAAACCACGCTCTGCAACCGACCCCAGGAAAAACAATAAGAGTAACCATCAGCACTTTCGGAAAGCAAGAGAGGAGAGCAAGATATAATCAAATAAGCGAGAGGCAGCATACCCCTCCAGATGCGCCGCTCTTCCGCGCAGGTCTCCCACCATCATGGCGGGAATTTCTAAGGGGCCTACCTCAACGCCCTAATCCGCCCCCCCCCCGCACCTATGACCTTCTGACCTCCAAATACCAGCCATGGGACATAGCAGCACACGACATGACCATCTCGACGAAACCAAGGTAGAGTCAGCAATTTGAGGGCTCAAGCCACTTGCATTCAAGACTTGAGTTTGTAGAAAGGCTTAACAACCGACCTCTGAGTTCTTTGAACACTCTTATAAAGGTCAGAGGCAGATTGGGAAAGTTAGTATGGTCATGATCTTACTTCTTCCCCACGTTAGCCCGATACTTAGTTACTCTGTCATGACACAAGCGACTCTGTATTAAAGACCCTACACCAAGAGTACCGAAACAGAACTTCACAAACGACTAGTATAACGGTCAGGATAGTCGAGCAGCCATAGCTTAAGACATGTCTAAGTTCATGCTCGCGTTCATCCGGTGGTAGTACGCACCCTGTGTCATGACATAAGGAACTACTATTAAAGGCCCCAAACCAACTAATCCATCTGTATCCCTATCCCATTCACCACACGGCAGGACCACCTAAGTGGCTCAACAGGACCGAGAGAAAGGACTCAGCTATCAACACTTCAACCACCAGTGCCAGTATCTCCAAATCTACTCAGTGTTAGAATAGGAGTGTTGAGGGAGTTATATTACTTCAACCACCAGTGTTAATTAAGTGTGTCTCCGAAATCTACGCAAGTGTTAGAATAGCAGTGTTAAGTGAATTTTATATGTCTGTCGTGGATCCTCGCCCGTGCTAGGCATATTTATATTGTGATTATTTCATGTATTAGTGTTAAGTGTATTATCGTGTTTTGTACTAAGTGACCATTAATAAGAAAACTCATGTTTGTACTCAGTATTATATTTATCCTTTACGACTTTTGTGCATGTGTAGTTTGGCTTTAGTTTCTCCAGTCAAGCAAGAACCTGCCATTGTCCAATTAAACTCCAGTAAAAACCTGGTATAACAAGATTTAGTGTACTGCACAAAATAAACCTGGTATAACAAGATTTAGTGTACTGCACAAAATAACCCTGGTATAACAAGATTTAGTGTACTGCACAAAATAAACCTGGTATAACAAGATTTAGTGTACTACACAAAATAAACCTGGTATAACAAGATTTAGTGTACTGCACAAAATAAATTAGGATATTTATGGTGTATCGGAGGGGTTACGGACAACTATATAAAATAAGTTCAATTCCAATAATATTATATTTTCCATTGATAGCCTAGATTCGAACCTGCGATCTCGTGGTTCAGCAAATATTAATTCCAAATAGTATTTTATCTTTATAGTTTCCATTAGAACTAGCGATCGCGTGGTTATTAATTCAGTGCTAGGGTCGTGCAATAATGTCGGACAGGTGGACAACACTGTTCTGTGCCAGGTGCTTGTTTGTGTAGAGAGAGAGAGAGAGACAGAGAGAGAGAGAGCAAGAGAGAAATATGTAGGGGGTAGGAGGGGGTACACACATAAGGTAGATGAGTCAGCCTGTTTTCAGCCTCCCTGCACCCCCCCCCCCCCCCTTCCCCCTCCACTAACACACACACATACATGGGAGGGGAACAGCGCCCCCTTCCACAATAAACAGACATGGTACGCGCCAGCAACACACCTACCGATCGAAGACCACACACACACACACACACACACACTGCCACACCTTTGGTCCTTGGGCGGGAAGTGACGGTAGCGGTACCTCAAGGATTTGCTTCTTCTCAATTGTGCTAGTTTGTTGTGGGAATCACAGATGGGCTGCCAGAGTGTGTATCTTATAACCTTAATGGAATTTTGCTCATTATGGGTCCTGGAAGATTTTAGTCATCTGTTGTTATGTTGTGTAATGTAATGATCATATTTAACTTTGTTATTTTCAACTCCCCGCACATCATGCTACCATAAATATGCCCTTTGTTGGTCCATCAGTTATATGAACTGATTTGAACGTTTAGATGCCTGTTTTTTTCTTCTGATATTACAACTACTATAGATTATTCTGTCAATATATGCTATTCTTGGAACAAGGCTTCCAGTAGCCTATATTGAGACGATATTATGCAGTTTAGGAAGGATTTATAGTAGTTAAGAGGGTTGGTTGAGATAGTTTGAAGTTGTATTATTGCTAGAGGTCCTTCCTAAGCTTAATATAATCATCTAATAGTAGCCAGAATGTAATGAAAAGGAAGTCACTGGTATTTATTTTCTTCTATATTCCAACTACTCCCTCTCGGGCATAGGCTGAGAGCCTTTACACTACACCGCTGAACATGGTGAGGCCCGTGAGGTCTTGTTCCAGTCTAGGGAGTGAGACATGCGAAGCACCCCGGCTCGAAGCAACTCCATCTCTGAATCTGCTCCGCCTCTGTGCTTCACAGTCTCATCCCCCACACTCGGACCCTCACTCTCAGAATGCCACCTATTGAGCAATTAACTCACTAGGCATTGCCCCCCTGTAACATATTTTGAATATGGGAATATTCATACAATGCTATTTAATCAGGGAACAATGAGGGTATTTTTGGGCATTTCGGTGTGCTGTGGTAATGCGCTGAAACTAGGTACAGCACAAATTCCATCCCAATAATATTTTCCCATTGACATATTGGGATTCGAACCCAGGTCCATCGGATTACCAGTCCAGTGGCAAGACCACTCTGCCACACCTTGGACGGGTTAAACTACAATTTATAAATGCGCAGCCAATGCAAAAAGTGTAATCACAGTAGTATCTCTCTTGCATGTTCAACAATTCAAATAATATTTATATTAATTATCACACTGGAAATGAGTTTCAATAACGATATAATTATGTAAAGCAAGAATGAGAAGGCAAACTACTCCATCAATGGTAGTCAACTCAAAAGTACTGATAAGACACTTACATAGGCAGTGTGTTTAATAAAGATGGGACTATGGATGAAGAAGTGCGGGAGAGGGTGCAACAGGGGAAGAGGGTTGTAGGAACGCTGAAAGCAGTAACAAGAAATAGGGTGGTCCAGTATGGAAGTGAAGAAGTCCTTGTATGACAGTGTGGTAGTCCCGACACTGACTTATGGAAGCGAAGCATGGACGTTGGTGGAGAGACTCAGACCAAGAGTGAGAGGGGTGGAAATTAGTTACTTGAGAAGTGCGTGCGGAGTTACATGGAGGGATAGACAGACGAATAAGGAAGTGAGGAAGAAGTGTGGTGTGGAGGTGGATGTGCTGGGGTGTGTGAAAATGAACACCTTATGATGGTTCGGCCATTTGGAACGCATGGGAAGCGAGAGAGTGACAAAGAGGGTGTACGAGAGCGAGTTGGAGGGACAGAGAGGGAGAGGTAAACCGAAAGAGAGGTGGAAGGATGGAGTGAGGAAGTAAAGGGATGAAGGCGGTGCTGGTTGGGAGGACTGGGGACAGAGGTGCATGTGGGCGGTTCGTTCGTGGCCACCCCTTCGAGGATCACGGCGTCAGGCAATAGATAGATAGATAGATATGAGAAATACTATTGAGCAGCTTAGAAACAAGCCAACAATGCATAATGTAGTTGCAATATATAAATGGGATTTCTTGTAAGATCATTAGACTAATTCCGAAGACGTTATAATATGCTTTACACAATTAATTGGTTAGCACCCATTTGGAATACTACGTACAATGTTGGTGTCAGTTAAAAAAATAAATAACAATTATATATATATACGGTACTGTATATATATATACAGTATATAAATTATGTATATATATATATATATATATATATATATATATATATATTCTCTTTTAAACAGACGAGGTTAAAGGCAACAGAAGTTTCAGCATTCAGTATTTTATTGTTACAGCTTTCAATATTTCTAACAATTTTCCTCTGGGGTTCAGAGATGAGGTACAACAGGTTAGCAAAATTCATGGTGGATCCAACGTTTCACAAGTAAACATCTTGCATCTTCAGGGAATGGGCAGGTAATGATTAGAATAAGGACAAAGCAACATATTTATACAAAATTCGAGGATCAAGAATAGGTAGGTGGGCGGAGCTACTGGGTGTGGGGTGGCTGTTCATTGGTGGAAGGCAGTCTATTCGCGAGACGGGCACTAAATCTTATCGGTGGTTGGTTGTTGGCTGTGGGTGGCTGTGATTGGTTGGTGTTGTCAGTAGTGTGCTGATCGCGGAAAGGTACGGGAGGGGGCACAGGGCGAGAGGAACGAGGGCAGTATGCCTGTAGCGCTTGCCTGAAGGAAGAATTTGAAGGTCTTGTGTTTGGTTGTTGATGCTGGGGTTGAGCGTTTGGATATATAGAGCTTCTAAAATAGCTAGTCTTCTGGGGTCTGATTCTTTGTCGAGTATGGTAGTTTGTTTGTCTAGGTCGGCGCGAGTTAGGGCAAGATGGTGGGGGGCTTGATAGTGATCTTTTATAGCGCCAGATTGAAGGTGGAGGGTTAGTCGACGGGAAAGGCGAGTCTGTGTCATTCCAACATAGGATAGGGGTCCACAGTCCCCAGAGGTGCAAATATGCTGGTATATCACATGATCGTCTTTCGGTTGGTTGGTGGAAATGGGGCGGTTACGGAGGACAAGGTTGGAGGTCTTAGGAGATTTGTAGTAAATAATGAGTTTTATTTCATTGTCAGGGTTGGTGGGGAGGACGTTTTTGTGAATTATTTCTTTCATAATGGATTCGTCTGTTGTGTGGTCGGAAGATATGTAGTTTCTGTAGAAAAATTTAATGTCATTGGCCGGGTTGGTGCTAGGGGGGTCTTGTTTGTACCATTTTTCTAGGTGGTGGTTGATGGCATTGGTGACGTCAGTGTTGGAATACCCATTGTTGACTAGGACCTGGGTGAGCCTTTCCAATTCATTGTGTGTGTCATTCCAGGTGGTGCAATGGGTGAGGGCTCTCCTGACATAGGCGGCGATGGTGGACTGATGGTATCGTTTAGGGCATTCACTTTCCCCATTAAGACATTGGCCATTGTTAGTAGGTTTGGTGTACACTGTAGTTTTGAAGCCGTGGTCGTGGAGGGAGACAAGGAGGTCGAGGAAGGGTAGATGACCATCGGTGGTTTCTTCGTATGTGAAGTTGAGTCCGGAGGCGGCCATGAAGCGCTGCTGGAGGTCCCTGAGTTCGTCCAGGTCCTTCACCCGCACGAAGATATCATCGATGTACCTGCAGTAGACAGTGGGCCGGTGGGCAGCCAGGAGTTCCTCTTCGATAGTTCCCATGAAGAAATTGGCGAACAGGACCCCCAGGGGGCTTCCCATCGCTACACCGTCGATTTGCTGGTACATATTCCCGCGGGGGCAGAGGAAAGGGGACTCCTTGGTACATAGTTCCCAGAGCGTCTTCAGGGCCTTCTCCGGGATGTCCAGGGGGGGCGTATTAGTGCAGTGGTAAACTCGACGTAGGATAAAATCTATTGTCTTGTCAATGGGCACGTTGGTAAACAAACTCTCTACGTCGAGGGAGGCGATGATGTGGTCGTTAGCAGGGGGGGCATCTCGTAGAATTTCTAGGAAGTCATAAGCAGAGTTGAGGTTGTATTGCCGAGGAACAAAAGGGGTGAGGAGTTTGTTCAGGGCCTTGGCGGTCTGGTAGGTAGCAGTAGGGATCTGTGATATGATGGGGCGGAGGGGGTTCCCGGGTTTGTGGGTTTTTATAGTACCGTAAGCATAACCTGGGGTGAATTCGCCGACGAGTTTCTTCAGGTGTACGCCATCGGCTTTGGCGTTGATAGTGGTGTTGGCTTTCCTTTTTATATATATATATATAGATATATATATATATATATATATATATATATATATATATATATATATATATATATATATTCTGTATATATATACAGTATTTATACATATACCGGGTGGATGGGACTCGTTAGCCTTGGTCGGGAATCCATCTAGGGGAGACAACCTTTTAAAAATCCGGGTGGATGGGACTCGTCAGCCTTGGTTGGCAACCTGTCTAGGGGAGGGTTCCATGTCAACTCAACCAGTAGACCATTTCAACCAGTAGCTCTCAACCAGTGCCAAATTAACCCAGACTAACCAAACCAGTGCCAAAATATAGTACTAACTTAACCTAACCTAACCGTATTGGTTGATTTGGTACTGGTTGAGAGCTACTGGTTGAAATGGTCTACTGGTTGAGTTGACCGGTCACCCTAGGGGAGATAACCTGATACAAATCCATACTGCTTGCCTAAGGGTAAGGCAGGTTAGTGGATGGACTAGCCAAACACCACTGTAGACAAATAGTGCTAACAAGATACACAGAGGCCCTCGGAGTCGGACGGATCCTAAATTGAGTGGTCAATCCTGTAAGTCCTTCAGTAAACTGGGTCGGATTGTCCCTCTTACAGGGAATAGGTCCGCTTGGGGGCATTCTGTGTATGGCAACCCTCATTAAGGGAAATAAGGCATATGGCAATAGAGATATATATATATACTATAATAGTGTATATATATATATATATATATATATATATATATATATATATATATATATATATATATATACATAATATAAATATATATATACTGTATATATATACTGTATATATATATATATATATATATATATATATAATCAACTTAGAAAGAATACAACAGAATAATAAAATAAATTCGTTGGGTAAGAAATATGTCAAAATGAATAATGTATAAAGGAGTTAAACCTTTAGTTAACCAAAGGGCAGGCTAAGAGAGGACTTATTTCAAGTATTAAAAATAGTTAAAGGTAATGACAATAGATATCAACAAATATTTCACAGTTATAATAATAATAATAATAATAATAGTTCTTAAAGCTAGCGCATGCTAAGCTAGCTAAGGATAGCTCAATAAGGCCGATTAGGCGTATTTCCATTGGGGTCCTGTACTACTACCCCATCCCTTTGCTCATGAGGGATGGTAACGACTCAGTGCTTGTGAAAAATCTTTAATGCGCCGAGCGTGGGCGCGAACCCGGGCCTTCTGGGTGGAAGTCCGAGTCGCTAGTCACTACAACAAGCGAGCCGTTGATCAATAAAACTAGACTAGAGAGAGTGCCTGTAAAATAATTAGAAAACCTTTTCACTCACATGATGTAAAGCATTTATTTTAGCAATTAAATAGTAAACTTACTGAATGGATTGCCTTGTAATGTTATTAACTTGTACTCTACAACCTTTAATAAATCGACTAGATAAATGTCTAGCTCTTAAGTGTTAACCCCTGATTAACTGTTTATACAAACAATAACCAACCATCCTGTGCATTATTCTTTGTGTTTGTATATAAACAATAACCAACCATCCTGTGCATTATTCTTTGTGTTTGTATATAAACAATAACCAACCATCCTGTGCATTATTCTTTGTGTTTGTATATAAACAATAACCAACCATCCTGTGCATTATTCTTTGTGTTTGTATATAAACAATAACCAACCATCCTGTGCATTATTCTTTGTGTTTGTATATAAACAATAACCAACCATCCTGTGCATTATTCTTTGTGTTTGTATATAAACAATAACCAACCATCCTGTGCATTATTCTTTGTGTTTGTATATAAACAATAACCAACCATCCTGTGCATTATTCTTTGTGTTTGTATATAAACAATAACCAACCATCCTGTGCATTATTCTTTGTGTTTGTATATAAACAATAACCAACCATCCTGTGCATTATTCTTTGTGTTTGTATATAAACAATAACCAACCATCCTGTGCATTATTCTTTGTGTTTGTATATAAACAATAACCAACCATCCTGTGCATTATTCTTTGTGTTTGTATATAAACAATAACCAACCATCCTGTGCATTATTCTTTGTGTTTGTATATAAACAATAACCAACCATCCTATGCATTATTCTTTGTGTTTGTATATAAACAATAACCAACCATCCTGTGCATTATTCTTTGTGTTTGTATATAAACAATAACCAACCATCCTGTGCATTATTCTTTGTGTTTGTATATAAACAATAACCAACCATCCTGTGCATTATTCTCTGTGTTTGTATATAAACAAATCTCGAGTACCAAAATCAGCTTCGTAACGATGGTTACATTTATCGTTGTTTGTATTCTTTTGTACTCTTTTTTACTATTCATCAACATATACATATCTACCTGCATTGAATGTTTGACATATTTAGTCAAGATGTGAACCAGTGATCAGACTACTGATACCGTTAGTCTGGTCTCTGTTGCTCAAGGTACTCTGTTTCATACACACCCCCTCTCCGTCTCATCTCTACATTGACTACGCAGTTACCACGTGAAGCAGACGCTACCTAGCCCCCCCCCCCCCCCCAACCCCACCCCCCCTAGCCAATGTCCACTCTCCCACGCACACACATGTATTTCAATTCATATACAAGCATATATATATATATATATATATATATATATATATATATATACAGTACGCGCGGTTGCAATAAGAGCGAGAGGGCACGCACTTATAGCAACCACGTAATTCATAAAACTCCTCTTTTACCCCCAAAATCTGGTGAGATATGGCAACTGCGACATCTGGCAACTCAGCCAGCTCAGTCTTAGTGCGGGAACGTAGCTAGAACCCTTCAGTGTGCCTACGGCTCTGGTACAGGGAGGATATACGCGAATGATAGGGCCGAGTTGGCTCCATTGTTTTCCGTGTGACGCCTACCCTTTGGGACCACCCACGCCCGTCATGCCAAGAAAAACACAAATAACTCCGGCTCAAATTGCGGCCATAAGTGCACTGATGAAGGAGGGTAAAACAAACAAGGAAATTAGTTCAAACACAGGAGTTACAGTGCGATCGGTTCAAAATTGGACAAAGAAAATCCGCGATTCAGGGCCGGGGCCGTTACCTACCCAGAAGAAAAGGCCCGGTAAGAAGCGTAAACTATCACAGAGGACCCTGAATATGCTTAAGAGGCAGCTAGAGACTGATCCCAGCCTTACTGCCAGGAAAATTAAAGAACAAAATCCAAACCTGCTTGGTAGTGTTGCCATCCGAACGCTACAAGATTACCTTCATAAAGTGCTACACTACAGACGATGCCGCTGCATTCCTAAGCCCTGGGTAACTCGCGTGCATAGACGGAATAGGTGAAATTTGCCAGGCAATATCGACATTGGACCCTTGCCCAATGGCAGAAAGTACTATGGTCCGATGAATCGTCATTCACAGTTACTGACGGCACTAGGAACTATGTTTACCGCCGCCGCGGTAGCAACCCTCTGGACCCCCGCTATACCCGGCACACCATAAAACACCCAGATTCAGTGATGGTATGGGGTGCTTTTTCGTTCCACGGCACTGGTGATTTAGTTTTTCTACCAAAGAACATTCGCATGAATCAACATAATTACCTTGACCTACTAATTGATCACTTGGAGCCATCTATGACAAAGTGCCGAGCGAATTATTTTATGCAGGACGGCGCACCCTGCCATACCGCTAAGACAGTGGTACAGGCCATGGACTTCGGTGGTATTAGGCACTTCAACCCTTGGCCTGGTAACTCACCAGACCTCAACCCCATTGAGAACCTGTGGGGCAAGATGAAAAGCGGCCTGCAGGACTACGACACATCTTCCGTGCCGAAGCTGAAGATCGCTATTCAGCAGTTGTGGGACGGTTTGAAGCCTGCATATATTCAAGCCATCGCCAATTCTCTTCCTAAACGTCTGAGCTTAGTCAGGAAGAGCAAAGGATACCCTATAAAGTACTAAAATAAAGTAAATATAAGTCAATTTTGTTTTTTTGTCCAATTTTTATGAATGAATGTTGGTGCGCGAGGGTAGAGAGTGCCCGCTCCTATTGCAACCGCGCGCACTGTATATATATACTGTATATATATATATATATATATACCGGTACAGTATATATATACATATATTCTGAGAGTGAGGGTCCCAGTCTAGGAGTTGAAACAGTGAAGCACTGGAGCGAGGCAGCTTCAGAGATGGGGCTGCTTCAAGAAGTAAGTGGGGAACTAAGCCCCATGCATCCTGCGAAGGCAAGATATGGGGGCTGGTTGTATCTTAAAGTGCTTCACATGTCTCACTCCCTAGACTGGAACGAGAACTCACGGGGTTCGCCGTTCAATATACGGTTGAATGTACAGGCTCTCATCCTATGCCCGAGAGGGAGTAGTTGGAATATAGAAGAAAGATTTCTTTTTTTTTTACATACAATATACAGTATATATAGATTTCTGCATCATTTGTGGCATTTCCTTTAACTTCCACTCACTGGAGCACCACCTCTCCTCTGCCAACCCTAATCTTCTCTTTCTCACCGAAACCCAGTTGTCTTGGACTACTGACAGCAAGCCCTTCTCTGTATCCTCCTACTATCTCTATCCTCAGTTTCAAGCAAGATGGATGTTGCATAATTATATGTGCGCAACAATCATATTTTCTCTCGTGTTCCCAACTTTCGTTCTTCCGAATTCTCAACTCTCTGGCTAAGGCTCTCTTGTCACTCTCAAACTAAATATTTCTGCGCTGTTTATCTCTCCCCTAATTCTACTGACTATCCAAAATTCTTTGACTATCTAACTTCTAAAGTGGAACACATTCTAGCCATTTCTCCTTTCGCAGAAATCTCCATCTTAGGAGATTTCAATATTCACCACCACCTATGGCTCTCCTCTCATATCACTGATCATCCTGGTGAACAAGCCTACATAATTTATATCCTAAATGACTTAGATCAGTTAGTTCAGCACCATACTTGAATTCCTGACCACCTTGGAGATTGATCCAACATTCTTGACTTATTTCTAGCTTATAATCCTTCTATTTTCACTGTAAACCTTTTATCTCTGTTGGGCTCCTCCGATCACAACCATCTATATATATATATATATATATATATATATATATATTTTTCCTTGGTGGATGAGGGAAACAAAAGGCAAAACTGCCTGTGATGAGTGCCTCCCCCAGAGTTGAAAGAGTGACAGGGCCAAAATCAAGGAGTGTTCGAGCCAAAATGTCTGGACACACGGAGTTTGAAGCAGCTTAAGTCATAGAATGAAGGAAAGATTGATTGAGGGAGAGAGTTACAGAGTTCACTTGTTGAGCAGAACAACTGAGAAAATTTGCCAAATCTTGGGTTGGAGAACTGGACAGAATAGTAGTGGGACTGCGTTGAAAGGAGGGTGACTCACCAACGCCGTAAAAGAGGGGGTATGCACTGAGAGGGCTCTGAAGAACATTGATTGTTGTAATAGCGATAAAAGAGTGAAAGAGAAGCAACATTGTAGAAAGAGATTGTAGGGAACTAGTAAGAGGGGAGTTGATGAGGCGAAATTCTTTTGACTACTCTTTCGAGAAGTAGGGGGGGCAAAACCATATTTTGGACCTAAGATTATAACTATTGCACAAATTCATTTTTTTTTTTTTTAATTACCGTCGCATTCACGCACCGAAGCTTCGTGTGAAGTTTGGTGAAAATCCGTCAAACGGTCTAGGAGGAGTTCTCGGACAGACAGACGGACAGACAGACATTTCGGTTTTCATGTACCACTATACGGGGGGTGATACCACTCTGCTTACGCAGAGTTGATAAAGAGGCACTGATAGAGGATTCTCTACCTATTTTTCTATATTTTGAATATTATTATGGCATGCAAAAATGTATATAAATACATGCAATATAAGATAAAGTAGACGTGCCGTTTCGCCCAAAATCAAAACGGCATACCCAACTCTGCGATCGGTCACCATTATCACTACTAGTCACTATCATCATTAATATCATCAGCACTACTATTATTATAATCATCACTACTACTCTCACCATCATCACTACTACTCTCATCATCACTACTACTCTCATCATTACTACAACTTTCACCATCATCACTACTACTTACCAACATCACTAATACTGTCACCATCATCTTACAATCATCATTACTAATGTCACCATCATGAATACTATTATGACCATCATCACTACTACTAGTACTGTCACCATCATATCTACTACTGTCATCATTATCACTAAATCTACAACCATTATCACTGCTATTATCACCATCATCACTACTATCAGCATTATCCCCACTATTACTACCATCACTTCTAATGTCAACTAAACTAACTTAACCTAACAAATGCATCACAAGTTTTTCTCACCCCCTGAACGATGGCGCCAGCATCATTGCTTGGGAACAGGTACAGGGTGGGGGGTGGGTGTCCTAAGGGGGGGGGGGGGGGGGAACCATATTTTGGACCTAAAATCATGACTATTGCACATATTAAAAAAATATATAATAATATTACGGTCGCATTCACGCACCGAATGTTCGTGTGAAGTTTGGTGAAAATCTGTCAAACGGTCTAGGAGGAGTTTTCGGAAAGACAGACAGACGTCTCACTATTATTATCACATCTGAGATATGTGTATGATGTGTGGCTTTCTGTGATGTGTGTGCCCCTACGGGGCACACACACACACACAGGGAATAGGTACAGGGTGAAGGTAGGGGGGGGAACCATTTTTTGGACCTAAGATCATAACTATTGCACAAATTCATTTTTTTTTTTTAATTACCGTCGCATTCACGCACTGAAGGTTCGTGTAAAGTTTGGTGAAAATCCGTCAAACGGTCTAGGTCTCTAGGAGGAGTTCTCGGACAGACAGACAGACATTTCGGTTAGCATGTACCACTATACGGGGGGCGATACCACTCTGCTTACGCATAGTTGATAAAGTAGACGTGCCGTTTTGCCCAAAATCAAAACGGCATACCCAACTCTTCGATGGGACACCATCACTACTAGTCACTATCACCATTACTATTATTAGCACTACTACTATTACAGTCATCACTACTACTCTTACCATCATCACTACTCTCATCATCACTACTACTGTCATCATCACTACAACTTTCACCATAATCACTACTACTCACCATCATCACTAATACTGTCACCATCATCACTACTGTCATCATTATCACTACAACTATCATCATTGCTTGTCACCATCATCACTACTATTATGACCATAATCACTACTACTAATACTGTCACCATCATATCTAGTACTGTAATCATCATCATCACCACCATCATCATCACTGCTGTCCCTAACGGGGCACACACACACAGAACGCCATCATCATTGCTTGGGAATAGGTACAGGGTGGGGGGTCCTGAGGGGGGCGGGGGGTCTGGTTGAGAGCTGGTGGGCGGGGGGGAACCACATTTTAAACTTAAAATCATAACTAGTGCACACATTCTTTTCTTTTTTTATTACCGTTGCATTCACGCACCAAATGTTCGTGTGAAGTTTGGTGAAAATCCGTCGAACGGTCTAGGAGGAGTTATCAGACAGACAGACAGACAGACAGACGTCTCACCATTATCATCACATCTGAGACATGTGTATGATGTGTGGCTTTCTGTGATGTAAGTGCCCCTACGGGGCACTCACACACACAGGGAATAGGTACAGGGTGGGGGGTGGGGATCCTGAAGGGGGGGGGGGGGGGGCAAAACATGTTTTTGGACCTAAGATCATAACTATTGCACAAATTCATTTTTTTTTGTTTTTAATTACCGTCGCACTCACGCACCGAAGGAGTTCTCGGACAGACAGACAGACATTTCGGTTTGCATGTACCACTATACGGGGGGCGATACCACTCTGCTTACGCAGAGTTGATAATTCTCGTGCATAGCTGAGCGAGAATAAACTTAAATCCCTTCAACCCAAGTTGCAAGAAATAGATGTAAAAAACCCTGTATGGTACTCTGGAATATGGGTCCAACGACTTGTGCATCAAATGGAATACTTTCTCCAAGTGGGATTTCTACTTCTCGATTAAATAAAGTAGACGTGCCGTTTCGCCCAAAAACAAAACGGCATACCCAACTCTGCGATCGGTCACCATCATCACTACTAGTCACTATCATCATTAATATCAACAGCACTACTACTATTATAATCATCACTACTACTCTCAGCATCACTACCACTCTCATCATTACTACAACTTTCACCATCATCACTACTACTTACCAACATCACTAATACTGTCACCATCATCTTACAATCATCATTACTAATGTCACCATCATGAATACTATTATGACCATCATCACTACTACTAGTACTGTCACCATCATATCTACTACTGTCATCATTATCACTATATCTACAACCATTATCACTGCTATTATCACCATCATCACTACTATCAGCATTATCCCCACTATTACTACCATCACTTCTAATGTCAACTAAACTAACTTAACCTAACAAATGCATCACAAGTTTTTCTCACCCCCTGAAAGATGGCGCCAGCATCATTGCTTGGGAACAGGTACAGGGTGGGGGGTGGGTGTCCTGAGGGGCGGTGGGGGGGGGGAAACCATATTTTGGACCTAAAATCATGACTATTGCACATATTAAAAAAATATATAATAATATTACGGTCGCATTCACGCACCGAATGTTTGTGTGAAGTTTGGTGAAAATCTGTCAAACGGTCTAGGAGGAGTTTTCGGAAAGACAGACAGACGTCTCACTATTATTATCACATCTGAGATATGTGTATGATGTGTGGCTTTCTGTGATGTGTGTGCCCCTACGGGGCACACACATCACAGGTACAGGGTGGGGGGTCCTGAGGGGGGCGGGGGGTCTGGTTGAGAGCTGGTGGGCGGGGGGGAACCACATTTTAAACTTAAAATCATAACTAGTGCACACATTCTTTTCTTTTTTATTACCGTTGCATTCATGCACCAAATGTTCGTGTGAAGTTTGGTGAAAATCCGTCGAACGGTCTAGGAGGAGTTATCAGACAGACAGACAGACAGGCAGACGTCTCACCATTATCATCACATCTGAGACATGTGTATGATGTGTGGCTTTCTGTGATGTGAGTGCCCCTACGGGGCACTCACACACACACAGGGAATAGGTACAGGGTGGGGGGTGGGGGTCCTGAAGGGGGGGGGGGGGGGCAAAACATGTTTTTGGACCTAAGATCATAACTATTGCACAAATTCATGTTTTTTTTTTTTTTAATTACCGTCGCATTCACGCACCGAAGGAGTTCTCGGACAGACAGACAGACATTTCGGTTTGCATGTACCACTATACGGGGGGCGATACCACTCTGCTTACGCAGAGTTGATAATTCTCGTGCATAGCTGAGCGAGAATAAACTTAAATCCCTTCAACCCAAGTTGCAAGAAATAGATGTAAAAAAACCTGTATGGTACTCTGGAATATGGGTCCAACGACTTGTGCATCAAATGGAATACTTTCTCCAAGTGGGATTTCTACTTCTCGATTAAATAAAGTAGACGTGCCGTTTCGCCCAAAATCAAAACGGTATACCCAACTCTGCGATCGGTCACCATCATCACTACTAGTCACTATCATCATTAATATCAACAGCACTACTACTATTATAATCATCACTACTACTCTCATCATCACTACTACTCTCATCATTACTACTACTCTCATCATCACTACTACTCTCATCATTACTACAACTTTCACCATCATCACTACTACTTACCAACATCACTAATGCTGTCACCATCATCTTACAATCATCATTACTAATGTCACCATCATGAATACTATTATAACCATCATCACTACTACTAGTACTGTCACCATCATATCTACTACTGTTATCATCATCACTACCATCATCATCACTACTGTCATCATTATCACTAAATCTACAACCATTATCACTGCTATTATCACCATCATCACTACTATCAGCATTATCCCCACTATTACTACCATCACATCTAATGTCAACTAAACTAACTTAACCTAACAAATGCGGTCACCATCATCACTACTAGTCACTATCATCATTAATATCATCAGCACTACTACTATTATAATCATCACTACTACTCTCACCATCATCACTACTACTCTCACATCACTACTACTCTCACCATCAACACTACTACTCTCACATCAGTACTACTCTCATCATTACTACAACTTTCACAATCATCACTACTACTTATCAACATCAATAATACTGTCACCATCATCTTACAATCATCATTACTAATGTCACCATCATGAATATTATTATGACCATCATCACTACTACTAGCACTGTCACCATCATATCTACTACTGTTATCATCATCACTACCATCATCATCACTACTGTTGTCGGGTATTTAGATAAAGAGGTTAAATTGCATATCACTGGTAGCCTACATGAAAATATCCCAACAAATAGTTAAATGTTAATTACCAATATGGCGAAGTTAATAGATGGAGTCCGGTCCTATTTCACACTGCTAATTCATCTGCATGACATGTAGGAATGTTTACATAGTACAATATCGATACATAATGAACTTAGCTGATAGGACTGGTGATGTAGGACTGTTGTTATATATTATCAATGGTAGTTCATGGTGGACTAAAGGTGAGTCAAGAGCCGGAGGGAAGTTGTTGGCTGTATGGTGGTTATTGAGAGACTAAAGGGCCGGCGTCCGATCGCTTCGCGAAATTACATATGGCTGCCGGCTCATAATAATTATAACCCATAACTTTGTTTCATGATACATCTAGAGCTGATGTAGATATTTATACATTACAGTTAATATTTAACCTACACTTAACCCACTGAGCCCCAGCTAGTTTATAATAAATGTACCACCAGGGACCAGCAGGATTTGATTGTTTTTTCCAGAAACAATAGCGAATGGGTTAGGAATGAAGGAAAAAAAAAAAAAAAAAACGATCAATAAGGTAAAAAATTGGTCCTACGGAGCCCCCGAAAGTCGATTTTACAAGAGTAAAAAAGTTAAGGCAAATACACCGAAAATACCGATTTTAGTGCGCTCACGCGCACGCGGTTGGACTTTCAGAGTTTTCAACCATCGGCATGGTTGCGTGGGATACTTACACAGTTCCCATACAAATCTGAGCCCTCTAGGTGCCATAGGACCGGAGTAACATGGACGCAACCTTTGAGTCGCTGGGGTTTAGCGTTACATACATTGCGGACGCAAACGCTGCGTCTCTGGGGCTCGGTGGGTTAATAATAAACTACAATACACAAAGAACTAGCCGAAATCGTACATACGATACGATACCGCCAAATTCAAATGCCCTATTGGACCTAAAACTGTCGGGATCATTACCCTATTCCCGACATACTGCCCGCCACCAAAAACAATATACAGTAGCTATATACAGAAAACAAAAGGACATCGAAGATTCAAAGATCACCTTGTTTGATCTTAGATCTCCAAAGATCCACGGAACTCATAGCCGCCCTCCTTTTGGGGCGAGCGCCACCTGAAGCCAGAGGAGGATCATCCTTCTCATCATCAACTGCCACACCCTGAGGAGCACTGTCACCAGCACTCTCCCGCGGAGGGGTATCAGTAGAGACGCCAGTATCATCCGGCAGTTCTACATCCTGCTCCAAGGGATATAACCTTACGACTGGGCGAGTATTAACCCCAGTCGAAGTTTGTAATCTAGCAACCCTTTTAAGACCATCAATGCCCTGGAACAAATCGACAATCCTCCCAAGCTTCCAAAATAACCTAGGACGCTCATCATGAATCAGTACGATATCCCCGATACGAGGCCATCGTTGATTCGTCCCTTTGATCATATTGGAGTGACGCTCGCGAAGAGACAGCAAATATTCTTGGGTCCACCTTTTCCATAGATCGTCCGACATCTTGTTCACATACTGGAAGCGACGACGGGTGGCGTCAGCATCGCCGAACGTAGGGTCTTGTAGATCTTCGTCGGTTACTGACGATCTAGGAAAGGTATTAAGGGTTCGTCCACGTGTTAGCATAGAAGGCGAAATGGGTAAGAGGTCATCAACATCTGCCAAGGTATAGGTCAAGGGCCTGTCGTTGACTGACATCTCAATCTCTATTAAGATGGTTTGCAACTCCCTTCTGGTCACCAGTGCCCTTCCTAATACCTTCTTCATGGCAGATTTGACAATACCGTTTGTTCTCTCCCAAATCGCCTCGAACCATGGTGCACGTGCTGGTATAAATTTCCACTGACAACCCCTTCCAGTGAGGGTAGCCACAACTTGCGGGTCATCCATTAAACTCTGGAGATATTTAGAGGCCCCGACAAAACAAGTCGCATTATCGCTCATAATAATTTGAGGGAAACCATTGCGGCCTGCAAAGTGTCTTAGAGTATGCAAAAACCCCTCACTGGATAGGTCGTCAATCAATTCAATATGAATCGCTCTGGTTACCGCACATGTGAATAGAACGGCTTATACCTTTATGATATTACTGGGCGATTCTCTAACTTGAATCGCTCCAGTGTAGTCTACCCCGGTTACCTGAAATGGTTCAGTCCTTTGTACCCTGAACTCAGGTAAGGGAGGCAGATCTACTGGGGAGTAAGGCTTACCCTGTAATCTTTTACAGATAGTACAGCTATTGTGGATCCCTTTAATTGCTTGTCGCATCTTAGGGATCCACCAACGTTGTCGCATATACGCCAGAACATAATTTACGCCAAAATATAGGCAGGTCCTATGGCATTGGCGAATCAACAGTTTGGTAATCAAATGAGAGGAGCTAAGGAGGACAGGATATTTCGCAGAAACTATAATGTCCGCCTTTTGTATCCAGCCTCTACACTTAATTATGCTTCCTTCCATATATAATCCTAGCTGCCTCATTAAGTTAGAAGGTTTGGCCTTTGACTCCTTGCTCAGGATTTGATGTTCAGTAGGATAAGATTCCCTTTGTACTAAACATATTAGTTTCGCTTCCGCTGATCTCAATTCATGGAGTCTGATATGCTTCGAATCTTCACTAAGGAAAGCCCCGTTAGCCCGACTTCTCATGTTGTTAATGAAACGGTATATCCATGCAAATACCCGTATTACTTGATCATAGCTGCCATAACGTTCCCACTCTACCAACTTGTTGTCCTGATGTGTAGTACTCACTGTGAACTACTTAACACATCATATTGGGGCCGACTTGAAGGATTAGATATGCATTCCCTGAAATCCTGAGGCCATTCAGTTGGAGACGTAAGCCATGTAGGTCCTTTCCACCAAATAGAGGATGACAGAAACTGTTGCGCTGAGATTCCCCATGGAAATTATGTTACCGGGCTTATCCTTGGTGCTCACATAGCGAAATTGAGCTGTATGAACTAGGTTATGTATCTCATCAGTGCGATTGGACACATAAACAGGTAACACCTGCTGGCTGTGTACCCAAGAAAGTGCTCTCTGACTGTCGCTCCAGACATAGACGTTATTAATCCGCAGTATGTCTGTATAAGCATCCAGCGTAAACTTTATTAGATGAGCAGACAGAAGCAATGCAGTAAGTTCTAATTTAGGAACCGTAATTTTCTTAAGGGGAGCGTCCCGTTCATACTCGTAATAGTATTGCTCAAAACGGCAATATTGCGCAACCCGATATATGGCATCATCACCCATCCCTCTGTCTTCAGTTAAAATGCTGAGGCAATATTCCGTCTGGAAGCATGTTATTTCTGGGCTAGTTTAAAGTTTTCGCGGGTCGCGGGTCGCGCAGACGCGTAGAAAATGCATTATGGGTTTCGGATCTGCAAAAAAAAAAACTAAAACCATGAATTTTTGGTGAAAATATGACGTTCTTAGATATTTTGCCTAACAGTATCTGGTACTCAACCCGGGTAACAACGAAGGGTGTGGTGGTGGTGGAGGAGAAAGAGCAGTGTGGTCCAAGCCGCGAGAGAGGTAGGGTGCGGCTGGCCGGCTGGCTTGCAACAGCTCTCGTGCCTTAGTACCTCACGTAAGAAAGTTCACTTGTCGGCGCAGTTCTGACGTAACCAAACATGCTACAACAATGTTTCTGGTGTCATTGGAAAGGGCATGAAATTCTCTACAACTCCACGTCGCCATTTGTTTTTATTTCTTTCCCATTTCGACACAGCACCCCGAGACATTTGTCACCTAATTTGTACCTAATTGTAAATGCCCTAATTCTACAATTAGATACAAAATGGAAAAAAGTATCAACGTACAATTGAAACTACACCTATTGTTAGTACCCCCAATGCATTAAAACAATCAAGCAACAACATTTAAATGAGATTCTGATTTTACAAAAAGTCATAAATTTACACACCTAACTCAAAAAATAATTGTCCTAGAGAATTAAAATTTTGGAAATTTCTTAGTTGTTAGGTCCCCTATACGTGTACAAAATTTTATGAAATACAGACAAAATCCACTGACACGTTCTAGAGTAAAGGCCGAACGTTCCCCTTAATAGGTGCTACCTTGGCCTTTGCTATTGCTAGTTTTGCTCCACTACCATTGCATAAATAGATGGCAGTACCGTACGCACTATTACTAGCATCAGAAAAGGCATGTAGATCCACCTGTTGACCACTAATTACCTGACGATTAAGTTGGACCTTGCAACATGTGGAAAGGTCCGACCGAATTAACCGCCAAGTATCTTGTAACTCAGTTGGGAGTGGCGTGTCCCAATCTAGCTTTAGCCGCCACAGTTGCTGTAAAAACATACGAGCACGGATAGTTACAGGCAGCAAATAACCTAGGGGATCAAACAACCTCACTGACAAGCTTAAGCAGTTTCGCTTGGTCATAATCTCACTGCCGCATGGGGTGTGACAGAAGGATATACAATCTGTGGTAGTGTCCCATTTGTGGCCTAAAAACTTCACCTCACTATTCTCAGTAGCTACACCATCAGAAGCAAATTGACCTTTCAAAAGATCACTATTAGTGGCCCATTCTCTCAAGTATAGATGAGCCTTGGCAAATATATCGCGGATCTCCCAGCATCTTTCGAGCAATAAATCTTCATCGTCTCCAGTGCCTTGAAGATTTTCCACATAGATCCCCTGCTTGATCTCATTCTTGAAGTCAGGATCTAGTCCAGCCTCCTCAAGATGTCGCAAGATAGTAGCATTGAGAAGGAACTGGGAACAGGTCGCCCCGAATAAGACGACTCGGAATCTGTATACCAGATACTCTGAATCTAGATCCATTGGGTCCCGTGGCCATAAAAATCTTGTCGAGTCCCTGTCTTCACGATGGAGTTGAAGCATCAGGAAGGCCTTCTCAATATCGGCGACCCACGCAAAGTTATGACATCTGAAGCGTAACATAATTTGCGCGAGATCAGAGACCAGGGATGGACCGGTGTACAGACAATCATTCAGGCTATAGGAGCGATCACTGGATTTAGCAGAGCAGTCATACACAATACGAACAGGAGTGGTGGAACTGTCCTTTTTAATCGCATGGTGAGCAAGGTAATGGATGTTATCCCCATACTCACTGAGATCTACTCTTTCCACAAATCCACGTTGTACCTGCTCGTTTAGTGCTGCCGCATAAGTCTCGCAATAATTTGGATCCTTGACAAACTGCTTCTGAAGGCCACGTAATCTACCAAGTGCTAGATGGAAATTAGTAGGTAATTTACTCTTATTATCATTCCAAGGGAGCCTTACCACATACTGACCCCTGCCAGAGTCATACGTTACAGTCTCTTCATACGAGCTCAACGCTAGCTTGGACTCCCGATCAAGTTCATGTGGGTCAATTCCAATATTGTCCAAGTCCCATAGCTTATCTATATCAGTAGGCTACATGTATTATCAGGCACATTTGGCCTAATATATTTATCTATGGGGCTTACTGCTACCTTGAGGACCGTAACCACCTCCACCTGTGTGTCTTGAGAGGAAGTGGCATAGGATCCAGAAATGGCATACCCTTGGATCGTGGGGAGCATTATTAGCTTATCTACCCGCCGATATCCAGGGTGAACCAGGTCGTAGTAATAATCAGCTCCGACCAGTAGCATAATTCCATTGTTAGCGGAGAGTTGATCATCAGCCAGTTTATAACCCTTGCTTCTGAGATATTTCAAATGTGGTTGAATCTCTGATGCTATATAGAATCTGGGTAGTTTGTCGACCACAACAGCCTTGATGGGACATACCTTTCTTCTATAAACATAGGAAATCTCCACTATATCATAGTCACTGGAATCTACTTCACCAGTGAAACCATGGAGATGCAAATTCTCTTGACCCTTGCTGGTACACTTGAGCTGGGGTAGTGATGACCGCAGAACGAATGACCTCTGTGAGCACTGGTCGAGTAAGGTGCGCATCATTGTAGGCTTATTATTACTCCCCACTACTGGCAGCATCATAGTAGGAAGCAATTGACATTCCCGAGAAGCAATGGACATAGCAGATACTTTAATACCCTCGCTTTTACCTTTCTCATGTGACTCTTTGGTGGTTCTCCCAGTTTCTTTGCCGTCGTGCCGATCAGACTGGGTGCAAAGGGAAAACCAATGTTTCCCCTTGCAATATTTACAAGTTTTGATGTAGGAATTGGTGCAAGTACTGTTGAAGTGGTCTCTTGCCATACAGCTGGTACATAAATTAAGCGATTTAGCCTTGCCAATTTTCTGTGTAGCCTTAGGATACTTAGGACACTGGTACCACAGATGACCGTGTACACTGCACAACTTGCAACCTAATGATATGGGCCTTTTCTGTTTAGAAGTCTGTACCGGGAAAGCTGCAGTGGATGGCGACATCTCCACGGGTCGGTATTGTCCAGTACTCTCCATGTTAAACACTTCAGTCTGGTACACCTGCACCAACGCTTCCAAGTTTAGTGGAAAGTCGCTTAGTTGTCGTCTTACGATTTCCTTTAGGGGAGAGGGTATCTTGTTCAAGATATTTACACTAAATATTTCCTCCTTGGTGATGGCCATTGTCTCCATAGATCGGAGGAGGCTCTCAAAGGAGGCATAGTACTCATTTAGGTCTGTCACATCATAGGATGGAGGATCTAGAGTGAAGAATTTAGTAATTAATGCGGTCTTGATGACTTCCTCTCTCCCGTAAGTTCTTTTCAGCAACTCCACTGCAGACTCGTAGCTTGTACCTTCTAGCTTGTACCCATCGATCAACTTCAATGCCTCCCCTTTCAATTGGCCACGGAGATAGGTGAACCTTTGGATGGATTATTATGTTCCTTCCAACATGTGAGTGTTTTATTACGATGGACGGAACACTCAAAGATATCCCAAAATCCAGTCCAGGTAGTCGAATCCCCGGAAAAGGTAGGCAAAGTAAGCTTCGGCAGGTTAAAGCCAGTCGCCTTTGGTGTACCGGTATCCTTAACCGGTATCCTGTTTCTTGTGTGGAAGATAGTCTGGCTAAGGCTGTATTAACATCCTCAACGTACTCAAGATCTGCTGACATTTCTTCTTCCACATCGTCAGTACTTGTCAATAAACCATATACCTGTTGCGCATAATTATCATAAGTGGCTAGCGATTTAGTTACAGTAGCAAATTTACCCTTAATTTGATCAGCCGAGGCACTTAATAAAAAATCATCAAGATCTCTTAAACACCTATTTAAACTTCCCTTCATCCCTCCCTTCAGAATCTTAAGCTTCTTTAATTCTGTCATCGTTAAATTATTATTCTAATAATGGTATAAACTACTATGAAGTCCGACTACAGACTGTTAAGTCTATATCCATTCAAAATATATAGGGTAAGGTGAAGAAAGATCTAAGGGAAACCCTTATAAGCCCAGCTGCTCAAGCCACAATCATGAGGTCTGACTATTGACTGTCAATCGCTTAGGAATTAACAAAGACACTCATAACACTCACTTACGACACTCATGACCATAACTATGATCAACTAGGCCTAGGCTATGTTATGAAAATGAATCAAACAAGTTCACATGAGAACCCTCCCCACCAGCAAAATTTAAATAGAGTCCCTCAACGACAACACATCCAGAACACCAGACTACCAAAGAAAAATGAAATGTAACCACAGACACTCGGGGGCCACGCCTAGCCTAAGAGCGCGAAATGGTACCCGACGAAATTACCCCCACCCCTATCACCAGCCCAGCTAACCCTCCAAAAAACGCCAAGGAACACACGCCCAAAAAAACCTGGAAACCAGCCCCAAAAAAGTATAGGGACGGTGCCAATCTGGAAAAAAACACAGGGAAAAAGCTGGGGCTACACTAGGGAAAGAGCAGTCGGCCCAACATCGCGTGAGGCGGCAGCCATTTGTAAGCCCACAAGCGTCATGGAAGTAAACATAACGTTACTACGGCAATATATTAAGCCCTAGGGCACAAAGGACCATTATTTGTCGGGAATTTAGATAAAGAGGTTAAATTGCATATTACTGGTACATGAAAATATCCCAACAAATAGTTAAATGTTAATTACCAATATGGCGAAGTTAATAGATGGAGTCCGGTCCTATTTCACACTGCTAATTCATCTGCATGACATGTAGGAATGTTTACATAGTACAATATCGATACATAATGAACTTAGCTGATAGGACTGGTGATGTAGGACTGTTGTTATATATTATCAATGGTAGTTCATGGTGGACTAAAGGTGAGTCAAGAGCCGGGGGGAAGTTGTTGGCTGTATGGTGGTTATTGAGAGACTAAAGGGCCGGCGTCCGATCGCTTCGCGAAATTACACATGGCTGCCGGCTCATAATAATTATAACCCATAACTTGGTTTCATGATACATCTAGTGATGTAGATATTTATACAATACAGTTAATATTTAACCTACACTTAATAATAAACTACAATACACAAAGAACTAGCCGAAATCGTACATGCGATACGATACCGCCAAATTAAAATGCCTATTGGACCTAAAACTGTCGGGATCATTACCCTATTCCCGACAACTGTCATCATTATCACTAAATCTACATCCATTATCACTGCTATTATCACCATCATCACTACTCTCAGCATTATTCCCACTATTACTACCATCACTTCTAATGTCAACTAAACTAACTTAACCTAACAAATGCGTCGCAAGTTTTTCTCACCCCCTGAACGATGGCATTCTGTGTGAGAGTGCCCCTATGGGGCACTCTCACACAGAACGCCTGCATCATTGCTTGGGAACAGGTACATGGTGGGGGGTGGGTGTCCTGAGGGGGCGGGCTGGTTGAGGGGGGGGGGGGGGGGGTGCAAAACCATATTTTGGACCTAAAATCATAACTATTGCATATATTACAATTTTTTTTTTTAGTACTGTCGCATTGCATTCACGCACCGAATGTTTGTGTGAAGTTTGGTGAAAATCCGTCGAACGGACTAGGAGGAGTTATCGGACAGACAGACGGACAGACAGACAGACGTCTCACCATTATCATCACATCTGAGACATGTGTATGATGTGTGGCTTTCTGTGATGTGTGTGCCCCGTAGGGGCACACACACACACACACACAGGGAATAGGTAAAGGGTGGGGGGTGGACGTCCTGAAGGGGGGGGGGGGGGGGGCAAAACATGTTTTTGGACCTAAGATCATAACTATTGCACAAATTCAAATTTATTTTGTTTTTAATTACTGTCGCATTCACGCACCTAAGGTTCGTGTGAAGTTTGGTGAAAATCCGTCAAACGGTCTAGGAGGAGTTCTCGAACAGACAGACATTTCGGTTTGCATGTACCACTATACGGGGGGCGATACCACTCTGCTTACGTAGAGTTGATAAAAAGGGTAGTGCCTGTACGGTTTGACCCTGGACCTATCACACTGGTAGTGTCTGGCTGAGTCACTTGGTCTATGGATCTCCCTAAACATAAAGTAGACGTGCCATTTCGCCCAAAATCAAAACGGCATACCCAACTCTCCGATCGGTCACCATCATCACTACTAGTCACTATCATCATTAATATCAACAGCACTACTACTATTATAATCATCACTACTACTCTCACCATTATCACTACTACTCTCATCATCACTACTACTCTCATCATTACTACAACTTTCACAATCATCACTACTACTTACCAACATCACTAATACTGTCATCATCATCTTACAATCATCATTACTAATGTCACCATCATGAATACTATTATGACCATCATCACTACTACTAGTACTGTCACCATCATATCTACTACTGTTATAATCATCACTACCATCATCATCACTACAGTCATCATTATCACTAAATCTACAACCATTATCACTGCCATTATCACCATCATCACTACTATCAATATTATCCCCACTATTACTACCATCACTTCTAATGTCAACTAAACTAACTTAACCTAACAAACTCTCACACAGAACGCCAGCATCATTGTTTGAGAACAGGTACAGGGTGGGGGATGGGTGTCCTGAGGGTGGGTGGGTGGGGGGGGGGGTGGGGGGGGGGGGGAGGCTGGTTGAGGGGGGGCGGGGCAAAACCATATTTTGGACCTAAAATCGTAACTATTGCACATATTCAAAACATATTTTTTTTTACTACCGTCACATTCACGCACGGAATGTTCGTGTGAAGTTTGGTGAAAATCCGTCGAACGGTCTAGGAGGAGTTATCGGACAGACAGACAGACAGACAGACGGACAGACAGACAGACAGACATCTCACCATTATCATCACATCTGAGACATGTGTATGATGTGTGGCTTTCTGTGATGTGAGTGCCCTACGGGACACACACACACACAGGGGATAGGTATAAGGTGGGGGGTGGGGGTCCTGAAGGGGTGGGGGGGGGAAACATGTATTTAGACCTAGGATCATAACTATTACACAAATTCAAAAAATCATTTTTTAATTACCGTCGCATTCACGCAACCGAAAGTTCGTGTGAAGTTTGGTGAAAATCCGTCAAACGGTCTAGGAGGAGTTCTCGGACAGACAGACAGACGGACAGACGGACAGAGGGACAGACAGACATTTCGGTTTGCATGTACCACTATACGGGGGGGGGGGGGGGGGATACCACTCTGCTTACGCAGAGTTGATAAATAGGATAAGGTTAGCTATTCTTTATTACGCCGTGGTGTAGTTGTTTAAAGCTTGGACTCTCGTCCTGACATTATGTGGTTAGAGTCCTGGCTGAGAGTAATACAAACATTTAAATATATATATATATATATATATATATATATATATATATATATATATATATATATATATATACAGTATATATATATATATATATATATATATATATATATATATATATATATATATATATATATATATATATATATATATATATATATATATATATATATATATATATATATATATATATATATATATATATATATATACAGTATATATATATGAGATATAGGTTTGTTCTTGGGGAACCGCACATAGTAGAGGAAAAGGAGAACCAGGGTAGCAACCAACATCATCTTTATTAACAATGTCGAATTAACGTGTATTAATATGTCGAAACGTCTGTTAATAAAGATGCTGTTGGTTGCTACCCTGGTTCTCCTTTTCCTCTCTCTCTCTCTCTCTCTCTCTCTGTCTCTCTCTCTCTCTCTCTCTCTCTCTCTCTATATATATATATATATATATATATATATATATATATATATATATATATATATATATATATATATATATATATATATATATATATATATATATATATATATATATATATATATATATATTTATATATATATAATTTCTATGTAGATGATGCATATCCTACTCGTAGGTAACAGTACTATGGTAGACCAGTAAGACACTCATCTCCAGCATGCATGCAGATACCTAATTGAGGCTGAATTTGTCCATGGTTAGGCTCATATAGCTAAATAATGGTGAGAGGGTTCAACAAATGTGTAGTGGTAATAGCTGTTTTCATCCATCGCTTTAAATTCCTCTAATGTTAATCAAATATTAACAGGTACGTATGATCATGATTGAGGTAGTTCAGAAAAGGTTATTTAGGAGCGAAGGGTTTATTCAATAACAAACAAAAAGGGATGGAGCAGGTTTCGTCAACATTTTTTCTAACTCAGGATATATTGCGAACACACAAGACAAACAGGCAGGTAGGAGTGAAACTAATACCTTACGTTTCCCGCATATGGAGACAGACAGGCTATCAAAGACTGTACTAACGTAAGGAAATTGATTAAAAGCTTAATTTGAGAGTACAACCCACAATATGAAGCTCCTGGCAACAGTGTTATCATCCCTCCCTCCCACTGCTCTCCACGCTGGATTTCTGTACAACCAACACACAAATAATTAATCCGTTGTATTGCGTAACACCCGGGGCCTGGGAAGCCAAGGGGGAGCCAGACACGGGCTAGGGAGATGGTTGCTCAAATTCAACCTCCAAATGACTTCACTACCTACCATAGCTAGGTTAGGATAGAGTGAAGTAACTTTGTGTAGGATGAGTTAGGCCTGGTTAGAATATGTATACTATATTAGATTAAGGGAGCACAGTTTCCCTAGGCTAGAATATGATGTGTGGTTGAATTGGCTTGAGTCGAAATTACTATATAATTATAGTCCATTCATTATACAGTGGGTAGGTCAATAATTATGATAACTATCCTCTGTATGTCAAAAAGGGCTAGAGAAAATGGGCATAATAAAATTATGTGGATTCACTAAACGGTAAGAAACAATACATTCAATATACAACAATAATAGAACATGGTAGTTCATACAATCAGATGTTTTTTTTTTTTTTTTTAATACACAATGAGGATATAAATAAGTATTAGCAATCACAAGATCGTCCGAAGATATTCATACAGTAGCTATGGAGTGATCTGGTTATAAGGGTTAGTATACTCTATGGAGTGATCTGGTTATAAGGGTTAGTATACTCTATGGAGTGATCTGGTTATAAGGGTTAGTATACTCTATGGAGTGATCTGGTTATAAGGGTTAGTATACTCTATGGAGTGATCTGGTTATAAGGGTTAGTATACTCTATGGAGTGATCTGGTTATAAGGGTTAGTATACTCTATGGAGTGATCTGGTTATAAGGGTTAGTATACTCTATGGAGTGATCTGGTTATAAGGGTTAGTATACTCTATGGAGTGATCTGGTTGGTTAGTATACTCTATGGAGTGATCTGGTTATAAGGGTTAGTATACTCTATGGAGTGATCTGGTTATAAGGGTTAGTATACTCTATGGAGTGATCTGGTTATAAGGGTTAGTATACTCTTGAGAAAAAGAGGGTGGTGAAGATATTCATACAGTAGCTATGGAGTGATCTGGTTATAAGGGTTAGTATACTCTTGAGAAAAAGAGGGTGGTGAAGAGAGTAGTGAAGAAAAGTATGAAAAGAGTATATGAGGAATTTGGAATTAATATAAGTGTAAAATGAAGGGATTGTACAAATCTGTTCTGGAAAGAGGTCAAGAAAGTTAGGGAGGGTAGCAAGGGAAGTAGTAAGGGTGTGAAAGATAAGAATGGGCGAGGTTTAGCCGAGAAGCAGCAGAGAGTCGAGAGATGGAGGCTGTACTTCAACAAATTGTAGAATGAAGGAATAAAACGCAAGCAAACATAATTGGATGGGGTATCAGCTCCACAATTAAACGACTTCTTCCTTGGTGCATATCCTACCTGGCCTCCAACTTTCGTGACAATCTGTTCATAGCTTTTTGATAGGCTCATCTTGTTTACAGACAAACAAACAAACAAACAGACAAACAAATGGAGGCAAAAACAACCTCGTCCAACTTCCTTGGCGGAGGTAATTAAAATATAGTGCCACTGTACGTAATGTATTTCATTACCACCGGATCATATTTTCTGTCACTCCTGCAGAAGGGAATCAACCGTGGGGCACCCTGCACTGGGCAAAATTAGAAAATAGGACTCTGACCATTATGTCTACGAAATAGATGAGATTATGTACATGTTCAAGTAAAAATTAGTACTATCCCCAAACTATGACCGTTTTCAATTTCCGTCACTCCTGTAGAAGGGGGCCTGTGGCGCCATGGCCGACATGTTGGATCCAATTATTAATTGAAAGTATCTGTATGTACGTTATATGTGTGGTTCATTAATCACATAGAAATATCCGCTCTCATTTTTCGTAACTCCTGTAGAAGGGAGACAGTAGCGAGGCCCCCCTGGGGTAAAGTTGGAGATTGGACTCTGATATGGTCAGGGAATAGATCACCCTACAGTATACAGTATGCATGTGAATTAAAGTAGCAAGGCAAAGACCCCAAAACACAGCCGATAAAATTTGTCCATCTACTCCTGTAGAAGGGACCCTAAAGGTAACCGCCAAGGGCGTAGTATTTTAAAAGTGCCCTCTTAAAGCCTGATCAATAAGCTAGAGTCTATGCCTAAAGAGTTCTATGAAATAATATGCCTTAGCAATTTCCAAACAGGTGCCCATTTAATTTTTCACAACTACTGCAGAAGGCACCGATTAGCGGGGCACCGAGAACGAAATTTAAGAAAAGGGATCCGTTACGGCCTAGAGAATAATTATACTCGAGTATATGCGTGTGTAAGCTGATAAAATTTAGTTTAGTAATAACCAAGAAATAGCAAATTTCGATAAGTGCCGCACTACTGCAGAAGGAGGCTATTTGGGGGGCGCCCTGGCAGGAATTGAAACAAAGGGCTCAGTTACAGCCTAGAGGATAGATAATTTATATGCATATGTAAGGTCATACAATTTGGTTCAGTAATAACCGAGAAATAGCAATTATTTATAAACGTCGCCTTACTGCAGAAGGTGGCGATTTGAGGGGCGCCTAGGCCGAAATTTGAAAAAAGGGCTCCGTTACGGCCTAGAGGATAGATCAGCGTATATGCATGTGAAAATAATTACCTTTGGTTCAGTAATAACCGAGAAATAGCCCTTTTTTATATCACTCGCCCTAACAAGCAGAAGAAGAAGAACAACAACAACGACATTAGTGGCGACTTGAGGTCCTGCTTCGCACGGACCTAACAACCAGAACAACACTACTATGTCATCCCTTCCACCATTAAAATCTCCTTTGGCAGTCTTGTAAGTGACCCGCAAGGTAAAATCAACCTTCTCGCTGATATTTTCTCCTCCAACTCAACCTTAGATGAAGGAAATTATGGTATTCCCTTTACTCAAATTTAATTCCCTTCAAATCCCCTCATTAGAGATTCACACCATACATGTTATAACAACTTTGCAGAACCTCTCCATATATATAGCTCCTGGTCCAGATAAAATTCCACCAATAGTACTTAAAAAAAAATCCTTAGTGCTTGCTCATATTTTGGCAAAACCTTTTCCATCTGTGTACCCATACCTCATATTTCCCAGTTTCTTGGAAAGAACCAAACATCCATCCTGTTCCTTAAATGGGAGCCTCTTCAGATCCATCAAATTTCAGACCAATAGCTATAGCTTCCACCCTTGGTAAAATCTTCGCAACAATAATAAATGATCACCTAATCAAGCATCTAGAGATTCTAGAGGCTAGTAAATTAATCAGTGATAGACAGTATGGCTTTATACCATGAACAATCAACTGCAGACATTCTTTGCCTTCTTACTCATCAAATTAAGGTGATCGTGCTCCCTAAATAGGGTAAATTTTCGGCCTCATTTGAAAAAAATCAGTTATCACCCTCAAAGTCTGCACTCAGTGTGTTAAATCTTGTGGCTGAAATCCATTTAGAAATCGGTCTATTTCTATATGTTTTCAAACTATTGCGGGCCGTCTGGGCGCTCTCGCGAAAGGTAGCGGGGGGGGTGGGTGGGGGGGGGGGGGGGGGGGGGCCTTTGGGTGTGTGTGTATGGGGGCGGGGGGAGGGTATGTATATCTGTATACATTATTTATGAATCCAGTATATCTACATACACTATAATATATGCAGCAAGCCTTAGAATTGAAATATGCATTGCGTTCACTATGTAATTTATCTTAAAAGTCGAGTTCATCTACAGTAAACACTTCTCCAACTGTACACCCGTTTTTGTCAAATGTAATTTAGTGAAATTTAAACGCAATATGCTTTGTAAGTTTTCGCCTTACAGAAATGATAACTATATCGTTGGAAAGAACGGAAAAAGTCTCTATAAGGCTCTAATTTTGTTTTTCTTATATTCTCCCTGTATCATACACAGCATGTTGTCAAAGTCGTAACAAATGATAAACAAAATTCGCCTAATTTCCTAATTCTAAAATTAGACAAAAATTTGAAAACAAAAATACAATTAGACTGCTATAAAACCATCCTCTCTATATTGTTTAAGCACAATAACAATAATATACAAGCAAATGTGTAGGAGTAGATAGAGATTAGTAAAGCCTATCAATTTTTCACCAAAATTTTACACAATTTGGTCCTAATCCAAAAACTAATTGAAATAATTTCTTGAATATTGATATGTGACAATATCTCGTAGACCTCTACTTGTGTGCCAAATGTAATTGAAATCAAACACAATTTTTGACACAACATGGTGAAGCGCAAACAATAGCATTGGATATTTAAAGGCTTTTGATAGAGTCTGGCATCAATCTTTATTGTCAAAGATGTAACACTATGGTCTTGCATCACTAACTCCACTAATGTCTTCTTATCTGCATAACAGAAAACAATGTGTAATGGTAGATGACCTATATTCTCAATTTTACTCCATACATTCTGGCGTTCCTCAGGGACAAGTTTTGGCCCAAACGTTGTTCCTTATTCATATCAAAGACCTACTATCACTTATAATCCAATACATTCCTATGCAGATGATTTAGCACTCCATAGTTCCTTTACACTTAGCAGTTCTTTCATGCTTATTAACATTCAAGTCCAATTGTTACAAACATCTTATGAATGGAGGATGCCTTTAGGCATAATGACCTTTTTTGTTTTGTCTTTGTTTGTCCATCCTCTATTGTCTCATAAAAAAAAAAAATCAGATTAAAGAACTCGATCCGTTCATTCTCCACATGCACTTCCGCCTTTGCACCCTCATACATGCTCTTCACCGCTTTCAGCTACTCCATAATATATGCTCAATTCTTTCCATAGACCTCTATCAACTTTGTTGTAGACTATCTCGAAGTCCAGAAAGGCAGCATACAACTTTTGTCTCTTCTCCAGATATTTCTCAACAACACATTTCAAGGCAAAAATCTGGTCTACACATCCTCTTCCTTTCCTAACCCGCCCTGCTCCTCACCTACCCATTTTTCCATTCTCGCTCTCACTCTCTCGATCACTACCCTACTATACATCTTCCCTACTATGCTTAAGAGACCTATCCCCTGGTGATTACCACACACTCCTCTCTCCCATTTGCCCTAATACAGGGGGATTAATTATTATGCCCGTCTTCCAGTCTTCAAACACATTTCCCTTCTCTCATGCTAGTCTACACATTTTCCATACCCATTCAATCACTATCTCACCACAATTTCTCAGTATTTCCCCAAACACTCCATCTATCCCTGATGCTTTCACTCTTTTCAAGGCCTCACACACTTCTGACCTCCTGATCCCCACCTCCACATCTAGTACTTCTCTTCTTCTCCCTCCCATACCCCATCCAATTATGTTTGCTGGCATTTCATTCCATACGTTCAACAATTCATTGAAGTGATCCCTCCATCTTTCGACTCTCTCTTGCTTCTCGGCTAGCACTCGCCCATTCTTATCTTTCACACCTTTATTGCGTCCTTTGCTACGTCTCCCTAACTTTATTGACCTCTTTCCAGAACAGTTTCTTCTCCTCTCCTTACCATTCGCTTTTTCTCCAAGTAACTTTCCAAATCCTGTCTCTTCAAATCTTCATTCCCTCTACCTAACCACTCTCTATATGCTTTTTTCTTATCTTCAACTGCTACTTTCACCTCTTCAGTCCACCATTGTTCCTTTCACTGCTCTCCCTCTTCTCCTAACTTCATATACCTCTTCATATGCTGCACACATCTCTTCCTTAAACACTTTGCTCACCTCCTCCACTTCCTCCATTCCCTCTAAGTCAAATTTACCTTATCGTCTTTCTACTGCTCTCTTGAACTCTTCGCTGAATTCCTCCTCCTGTAACCTTTCCATCCTCTTCACCACTACACTTCATTTCCGCTATACTCTAGCTCTCTTCACCCACTTCTTATGTATCCTAACTTTAGCTACTACATAATGGTCAGACAAACCCACCCAATTTCCCTATATACCCTAGCATCTAACACTAAGTTCCTCATTCGTTCATCCATATACTGTATACATAATCAATCAGTGCCTTCGTTACCCTGTCTCTCCCTCCATCTTCCACTTCATTTTTCATGCGCACCTTTGTATCATTCTGTATTGGAAGAAGGTGTTGGCTATCAACAGCCTCCTCCCCACACATACGTCCACAAGTGCACTGCCATTTCCATCTACCTCTGACAGTCATCCCCACCATCCTTTGTCCCTATCTACTTTACTATCAAGCACCTTCCCATGCATATACCCAATCAGAAATATTCTTCCACTCTTACTAAACTTATCCAGGCACGCCTCAACTCACCCAAAACTCCTCTTTCACTCTTACAGTTTTATCTTCTGTAGGAGCACACACACACACAACCACCCACGTTTATATTCCCACTTTCATTCTCACCCACACAATCCTTGCACCCACAGATCGATAGTCCCATATACGCTCCTTCCATTTGTTACTCACAAACAAACCACATCTTCTTTCGCTCTCTCATTCTCATTCACTCCAGCACACACACCTATTTCACATTCCCATTCTTTCAGACATGTACCCTCCATTTTTGTTTTCTTATGTGAATAAATGGAGACAAAAGGAAGAACTGCCTGTGACAAGTGCTTCCCCAGAGTTGAAAGAGTGACAGGGTCAAAGTCAACTAACCTTCGAGCCAAAATGCCTGGACAGAACTTCTCTCTCTTTTGTGACATTAATCACGCCTCATACATTCCACATCACAATCCTAAGGCAGTCCTTGGCTGGTCAGTGGTCGTCAACAGTAGGTCCGGCAATGTCTGAGACTCTTCTATCAATATTCGTTGCTGTAAGATATTTCCCGGGTGGAGGGTAGTAAGGCCAGCCAACCCAACCTCTTCATCGCCTTTTACGAAACACAGGAGGCACTTGAGGCATATTCTAAAGATCGAAGAATATTAAGCTTCTGTCCGTGCATTTTCCATTGCTCACTTGTTCCTGAGACGCTCGCTTCCCTCCCTTGACATATTCTCGTTCTTAGTTGGTGAATGCTCATAGGGGTAACACGTGTACTCAGTACCTCCTGACTTTCTCTTATTCGCCTTGGTTCCTACCACATTGAGTCATTTATGCATACAGTTCCTGTTTGGCAATATAGGAAGTTATTTAAGCTAGTTAGGCTCCTTTTAGCTAGTGTTTACAACTACGATCGTCACCAGTTAGGATGCCAGTCAGGCCGCACATGGTGAATACAAGTGGGGTTACTAGACTTTAAATTGTGTTTTATTGTTTCTCAGCTAGTATATGCTGATTGGAGGCCTGTTTTTGTGCAGCTTTTTCAGGTTCTTCGGAATTTTAAGGGATATGCACATTTGCCAGTATGGGTGGTGCGTGGGCTCTTCAGCATTAGGTTTTTATTTATTCGTCCTTACTTTGCAAGGGGGTAATATTTACTCTAACGTCTTCTTGAGGTGTTCCTGCATTTTCGGGAGGACCTGTGGACGTTTTTACTGATGCGGACAACCAGGGTCAGTTCTGTGGGTAATGTATACTTTAACTCCGCAGCCATGCTCCAACCCTGGTTAGCCTAATTTTGCCTCCATTCTAGGTTATGTAAGAATTTTTAGGTTTCTAATTAATTCTCGCATACTAATCTATATTATAATAAGTGTATATATTCCTTGTTTTTTATATGCATTATAGAGTTTAAGTAAACTGAGTGCATTAGAAGGAGACTGAGGCCTGTGTGTCTCTCTCTCTCTCTTTCCAATGCATAGAGACACGCAAGACCACACCCTAGGACCAGTTTGGAGAATATTAGCACGGTAAATACACCGACAAACATGGGAATAATAAGAAAAATAGGTGATAATTGAAGGCGGGGGGGAAGGGGGAGGGGAAAGGGGGGAAGGAGGGGATTTTGACACATGTGGAGGAGTGATAAGAAGCATAGAGGGGAATTATCTCACTTAAGCACCATTTTTTTTGTTTTAAGTGCTACTGGGGCCTTTTAAAAGGGTTGTTTTAGGCCTTACCTCTTAAGAATGTTCTCGCCTTTGCCCACCAAAATCTCTTAATAGTGTTCTCACCATTCCCGGGTTAAGAGGCGCAGAGGTTTGCCCTCTGTCCAAGTGATGTCAACCCACAGTTTGATCTTGCCCAACCTAGGGTCGCGATTATATTAATCTCTGAGACTGCCTGAAATTTGTACTTAGTATAATTGGATGTCTTTCCAGTAGAACTGTGACAGTAGTCTGAATTAACTCCCGACCATCAGTGTGGCTATTACACTTTGTAGTGTCAATGATATACTAGCGATGACTTTTAGTAGGGTCGGAACGTTGGACACCTAACAAACCCTACCTGCTTGGCAGTATTGGACAAAACAAAAGTGCCACTGACTAGTTCATCGGACCTAATAATCCCTGGTATGCCCTGATTTTATGCAGGTTTAACGATTGATTAAGGTGAGTTCTTCGAGACTGGGATATTGGAGTACATGCAAGTACATATAAATAACACAATAGAGGATATGTATAATATCGAAAGATAGTTTATAATACAGCTTTATTCACTTATTCACTAGTTACACATGTATGAATTGTAAACACTAAATATGGAAAAATCATAAGTGGCACAACTCTATTTTTAATTTCTCCCAGCACGATCGCGGATCTAGATAGATATCAGGTATATTCTATTCAACTTGTATAAGCAGTATTCTTCTTGAGAATTATACGCACTATTCTCTTTTCGAAAGTTTATAATTAAGTTACTAAGTTCAGATTTTATTTATGACGATGGGATACACGTTCCTCTATTTCTTGGCACAAAATAAGGAAGCTTAAGCATTGATGAACTTTTTCAGTTAGAGTTCAAGTTTTGTGGACTCTGAAATATTATGGTATTGACTGAGATTATTTTTCAGAGTTCCTGAAGGTGTGTGAAAATCCTCTTATTTAATATAAATTCACTAGTATCGTAAAATAAGTATTCAAGACGTATTTATTGGTGAACACGTAAGTTATTGATGATATGATATTCACTGGATACTGTAACACTTCGTTTCTATAACTCAAAGTTCAAGTTTGACGGACTGTTTATTTTTCACTTGGTGGAAATATGACAGAGCTGATGAATGCGTAAAATCCGTCTTAATTTGGTATATTGGTTATTTATGGAGTTAGAACGTCGTACTAAAGAGGGTTATTTATAGGACGTCTTAATATCTGTTTCTATAGATTAACTTCGTAGAACACTTTTTACAAACTTTTCACGTATTTCGAGGTATTAAGAACTCTGTTAATTTCGGTCACTTTGAACTCTAACTTTTCTTGTATCTCGTCACTGATACTGAATTTAAGTAATTTATATATTATTTCCTTTCTTTGTGGAGAGATGCACTTAGTTGAGGATTTCTTCTGATGCTCTGTGGGCCGTCCAGGTTGGCCGGTCGTGTGGAGAAGTTACAGTTGGGTTAATGAGCTTGGGGTCTTGAATATGGTTCCGTAACTGATAATGAAACAGTTGGTCACCATATCGGACTAACGCAAGTATTCTAGGCATGTAGCTTCAAACAAATACTTGACTATCCTGACCTTTATTTTAACCGTTGATGAAGTTCTGTTCAGGTACTCTTGAAATAAGGTTTTGAGTATTATGTCTCAGAGGTCTTGCCGGATTAACATAACATCGGACTAACGCAAGAAGAGTTTAGATAATGGCTCTTCTTGACTGTCTCTAACCCTTATAAGAGGTTCAAAGATCTCGAGGAGGGGGTGGGGGGGGGGTGTTAACCTTTTAGTCGCAAATCCTGGTGGGGTGCCACAGACAATTTGCGCCTAGGATTTATATATGCAGAAAGCCTGTGAGGGTGTCTCGCTAAACCCTTCTAACACAACAGATCTTTCTACCTTAGATCTCTGTGAGTAATGCTAGTATGATTTCTTAACCCTCTCCGACATATGACGCAATTTTGAGCCTATTGGGGATACTTTAACGCCTTTGTTACCATCAGGGGTATTTAGAAACCTTTAGTTTAGTTAATTCAACCTCTGCAGTTGTCTTTGAGTTAGCTGTGGGCAGAAAACTAATTTTGGAGAGGTAATTATAAGAGTGAGAGAACTCTATTTCTTATTGCTAATCTGGCAACCTCTGCGTTATAAATGCGTGAAAGGGTTAATAGGAAAACGTTGAAAGGTAAGGGTGCCTTGGAATTCTCAACGTTTTAACTAATCCGAAATATAATCTAATAAATATAACTATATTAATTCCTGGGGTGCCAGAGATAATAAGGTTATGCTATATAGATTACTGTTGCACTATTAAAGATATTAAAACATAAATGGAGGAGGACATACCATTTTATGATTTTTATACATATATATATTTACAGCTATTAAAGGTCTCTATTTAAGTGATTGGGTTGCCACAAATAACAAAGATCATGAAATACAGTTTATATATTCACAGACAGTATAAGGACTTCGGGTTGCCGTTATCAATAACTATTTCTGAATAGGGTCAAATTAATCATTCTCCAGAGCGGGGTGCCGATCTCAAGAAAGCTTATTTCTACTTACTTTTCCTTCCAACTTCCCTGGCCAAATGCGCACCAATACTGGAGGGTACGCATTCTCTGGCGAAGGATAGTAAGGACTTGGGAGTGTATGATTTCTGAGGACTAGACTTCCTTCTTGTCCTAGGGAAGGTGGATCTTATTGATCGTATAACAATACTCTACTATCCTTGAAGAGTTATTCAAAAGAATATACTGGGCAGATGTAGGATAAGTTGAAGCTTTACTTTACTGTCTAAGTCCTCGACAGAATGTAAGAGGAAGGACTATAATAGGACTTTAATACAAAGTTTTGAGGGGGATTTCTAGGTGATCTCTGAGCATCAGATTTCAAAGGGGGAAAAGGTTTCATGTTGCCTATTCTCGTGAAGATATTATTTATTACTATAGGAGTTGTGCACTACTAATATTGGGAAAAGACAGAAGAAGTTTAGTTGTTGCTTCTGGAGTATTTGTTAAGTATTATTTAAAAAGTTAGATATGTAGAACATAGGTTTCATAGATAATTACTAGCGGGGTGGCAAGAGGTTTGGGTTGACATTCGTGAGGGTCCTAGCCTTGCACGCATGCCTTTCCTACGAAGTTTTAAATAAGGCTTGTAGCCTTCATAGTAGTCTTCATAGTATCTATCAATGTTAGATTTACTTTAATAGAGTGAACCTGGATAGTTTCTAGCTTAAAATTATATATCTAACCTATTTATCCTAGTTTATAAGACTCGTAATCTTGGAGACTGACTTGGCAATAGTGCGTGTCCGCTAGGTCACGGTGTCTCGCTTTTGTAGTTAGTGAGTTGTTGATTGATAGACAAGGCTTTCATAGTAATTATTAAAGGTGCGTCATCATCCTTAATCATGTTAAATTTGGTTAGTATAGGTAGATTGAGGTCCCTCCGATATAAAACTACCTTAAGAACAGCTTCTTATGGTTACTGAGGGTTGTGGCTAGCGACTTGCTACATTGGCAAGTCTGATGGTCAATTTCCTAATCTAAGGTCGAAAAGCAAAGTTCGTTGGTCCCCAAGCCGAGAAGGAAGCGTGTGTGTTTTGTTTGAATTTAAAATAGAGAGCTGTAGGGTTATAGAAGATATGTACATAGGTGTCTTAATATTTCTTGGAAAGGTAGAAAGCATCCCTGGGAGATGGTTTTGTTAGAATTCTCGTAATGTAACGATATCCTTAACCCATGATTAATTTTATGGTATACTTATCTAATTACCTAATTAATCCGCCTTGTGACATGTTTACCTTAATCTTAATTACACTCTGTACATAATGGTTTTTGAATGTTTATTGATTGACTTAATATTATACATTTTTAGGGTGGTTCATTGTAGCTGTTATTAAAAAGCTTGGGAGAATAGGATTCTCCTGGTTGGAGCAGTTGATCCCCTCATGCAAATTTTCTTTCCCCGCGTGATAGGGTCATGCTCCACAGCTATTCCCTTTCCCGGCGTGATAGGGCAATCTTCCATAGCCGCGAGTCTGCCCTGCCTGGTATTTGTCTCCTCCGCGGGTGGCCTTGACATTCTTGTCTTGGGCGGGGTCGTAGTCCGGATTCCTGTCTTGGGTTTTGTTTCCTTCGCATCTTCTTGTTTCCTTATTTTTCTTTTTACTTGTATTTTACTTCCCTCCCCTTCGTTATAGGTACGTCCTCGTGCCTCAAGGGTGAAGTGAAGTAAACTACCCCGGTGACCAGCAGATGGTAGGGAGTGTAAAAATTCCCACCAGTCTAGAGAACGTTGGTCCGGCGTCCTGCTGGGGTCAATAGTGACTTGTAGGGACGTAGTAGGAGAGTTGACGATGGACGCTGTGATGGCCTCATGGACGTGGCGAATTCGGACGAATTTTCCTTGGTCTGTTAATACTTTTATCCTCTTGATAAAGGGTGAAGATGACATAACGGTGGCTTGAGTAGGAGGAGATGAATTGAAGGGAGATGTTGTCGTGGTGGTGGCTGTCAAGCAAGTGATCTGTGTCTTACTGAGCTGCCGAGGATGATAGCTGGGTGTGGATGCAAAAGTACCAGGGATTAAGGATGTCGTGAGTTGGGAAAAAATATCCGGAGAGGAGGAGAATTTTGTGTTTGTTAAGCAAGTTATTGTTAGTGTTTAGCGTTGATGGTGTGTGTAGTGTGAATTGTTTTTACAGAGTTAGGTAGGATATCTTGTGAGACATTTGATGAACCCAAGATAGATGAGAATAGCTCAGGTCTTTTGACTAAACGACCCGATTTAGTGCGAAAATGTATTCTTATTGGCGGTTCTGGGCTGGATTCTGATGAAGAGGAAGGTTTGTATTGGGGGGGGGTTTAGGGTTGGGGGTATTGGGTGGAGTTGAGGTAGGTTTGGGCTGACTATTTTGTTTGGTTGGCGTTAGAGTGTATGACTTAGTTTGTGAATTTGGTGACACAGTAGAGGGAAAGGGGGATAGAGTGGGTGGTGCAAGATGAGTAGGTTAGGGAATATTGGTAAGTTTACTGGAAGAGGTAGATGGTTTAGGTTTTGGTGAGTGGGTGGAAGTACTGGAAAAAGTAGGTTTACTAACAAAAATACTTTCTTGGTGATATTAAACGGGTTGGTGATTTTACTGTGCTAGCGGAAGGTTTTACAGAATGTTTTGTAGAAGTAGGTTGAGTTAGGATCACGACGTAAGACATAGCGGGTGGGTGCTGGAGAAACAGGTTTATTTGTGGACGTGTCAGAATTGATAAGGGGGGAATTTGTGGAGGTGTGACCCCTGGTGAGGGTAATAATAGATGAGGTGTTCTTGGGGTGTGTTGCAGATATGATTTTTGTTGCGGGTGGACTGGTTTGGGAGCAAGTAATGGAGGTTTAATTAAAGTGGGGCCTGAAACAGTTGGAGTTGGTACTTGATTTGGTTGGGCATCAGAGGACTTGGGAGATATTGAGTTACGAATTTGATAGCCGTCGTCAGTGTCGATCGGTTTAGGTTCACTGGAATTGTTAAGGGGTTTGTAAATTCTAACAAATCGATTCCTGTATGTTCCGGTTTCTCCATGGTAGTTGACGGATGTTTGGTAGGGATTTGGGATGTGCGAGACGGTATAAGGACCCACATATCGAGGTCCTAAGTTGTTGATCACAGGAAGTTTGGCTACCATAACCGTGTCGCCGATGGCGAAGGGATTTGTTTTATCAGTTGCATCGTGTTTAATGTCTTGGCATACTTGAGCGTAATGGAGGTTGTTTTTTAGCTGTTGTAGTGGATCATTTGTGAGGTGGATGGTTGAGCTAGGTAATGAAAAGGCAATACAATAGGAGCTACACCATAAACTCGTTCATGTGGGAAAATTCCATCTTCTCTTGGGCAAGTGTTCATTCCCCATTGTATTGTCTTCACATGAGACGGCCAATCAGAGGTGTTTAATGTAATAATTCTAGTGCGTAGTTGGTTATTAATTATGCGGTAACTCCGCTTGCAGACTGCGTTGCCTTGGGCACAATATGGGGAGGAATGTTTAATCTTAATGCCACATCGTTTTGTGAAAGACTCCCAAACTGGTCCTCTAAATTCTAGGGCGTTGTCCGATAACAAAGATACCGGTAATCCCAAAACAGGAAATATTTCTGTAGCTAGTAAATTAGCAATGGTGGAAGCACTGTGGTCTTTGGTGGGGCAAGCTACTAGAAATTTTGAGTAAATATCAACAAACGTGACGATATAACGTTTGCCGTTGCTGACCGGAAATGGACCCATTACATCAAAGGATAGTGTTTTGGAAAGGTTTCTGGGCCGAAATAGTTCCGGCTGGACCTGCTGTGCGACATCGGTCTTTACCTAGGGCACAGGGTTTACAAGCTTCAGTTACTTTTTTTGCAATTCCGGAGGGGTTGATGGTCCAATACTGGTCTTGGAATACCTTGAGCATTTTCCTTTGTTCTAGATGAATTCCATTACCTTCATGAATGGAAATCATGTATTCCTGAGCGACGGTAGGTTCTACGACGATATGCCCTGATTCAGTGGTTAATTGATCACCCCAGTGAGAAAGACGTGAAAATATATACATGGGGATCCATTTCGGCTTGGTCTTTTTCTCCTAAGATTGGATTAATATCGGTTCTGTAGAGGCTGGAGTCTTGATGATGGAGGTGTTGATTAGATCGGTTAGTTGTAAGGCAGCCAAATTTGTGGGGATGTGATCCGGTACGGGAAGCCGAGAGAGAGCATCAGCGTTGGTATGCAATTTTCCGGGACGATAATGAATTACAAAGTCGTATTCTTCTAAAGCTTCTCTCCAACGGACTAGTAAAGCGGAACTGGTCTCGCACCATCTCAGCCATTGAAGAGATTGGTAATCTGTGATGATGTCCAATTTCGCTCTCAACACAAAAGAATGGAAGTGGTTCAATGCCCAAATAATACCTAGACATTCACGTTTTGTGGCAGCGTAATTCTGTTGTGCTGTATTCAAAGTTGAGCTGGCATAAACAATGACGTGTTCCTTTCCATCCTGTACTTGAGCTAATACAGCGCCAATTGCGTATAATGAGACGTCAGTATATAGACGGAAAGGCTGCTTGTATTAAGGAAAAGATACTGTAGGGGCCTGTACTAACTTTTCTTTTAATGTTTCAAAAGCTAGATTTCTTTTGTGTGTCCACACGAATTCAGTATCTTTGTGAGTGAGTTGATGAAGTGGTCTGGCTATTTCTGCAAAATGAGGAACAAAACGTCGGTAATAGGTGGCTAATCCTAAATATGAGCGTACTCCTTTTACTGTAGTGGGTGGTTGTTGATTTTGAATGGCAGATAATTTCTTTGGATCTGGGGATATGCCTTGGTCAGAAATTACATGGCCTAAAAATCCTACTGAATTCCTGGCGATCTCATATTTGGAAGGCTTAAGTTTTAATCCGGCGTCCCTCATACGTTGTAACACTTGACGGAGTCGGCAAAGATGTTCGTGCCATGTTCCTGAGTAAACAATTACATCGTCTAAATAAGCGAGGCATGACCAGGATATGCGACTAAAGGGTTAACACCGCCCCGAGTTCTTTGAACCTCTTATAAGGGTTAGAGACAGTCAAGAAGGGCCATTATCTAAACTCTTCTTGCGTTAGTCCGATGTTATGTTAATCCGGCAAGACCTGATACATGATATTTAAAACCTTATTTCAAGAGTATCTGAACAGAACTTCATCAACGGTTAATATAAAGGTCAGGATAGTCAAGTATTTATTTGAAGCTACATGCCTAGAATACTTGCATTAGTCCGATATGGTGACCAACTGTTTCATTATTAGTTAAGGAACCATATTCAAGACCCCAAGCTCATTAACCCAACTGTAACTTCTCCACACGACCGGCCAACCTGGACGGCCCACAGAGCATCAGAAGAAATCCTCAACTAAGTGCATCTCTCCACAAAGAAAGGAAATAATATATAAATTACTTAAATTCAGTATCAGTGACGAGATACAAGAAAAGTTAGAGTTCAAAGTGACCGAAATTAACAGAGTTCTTAATACCTCGAAATACGTGAAAAGTTTGTAAAAAGTGTTCTACGAAGTTAATCTATAGAAACAGATATTAAGACGTCCTATAAATAACCCTCTTTAGTACGACGTTCTAACTCCATAAATAACCAATATACCAAATTAAGACGGATTTTACGCATTCATCAGCTCTGTCATATTTCCGCCAAGTGAAAAATAAACAGAGTCCGTCAAACTTGAACTTTGAGTTATAGAAACGAAGTGTTACAGTATCCAGTGAATATCATATCATCAGTAACTTACGTGTTCACCAATAAATACGTCTTGAATACTTATTTTACGATACTAGTGAATTTATATTAAATAAGAGGATTTTCACACACCTTCAGGAACTCTGAAAAATAATCTCAGTCAATACCATAATATTTCAGAGTCCACAAAACTTGAACTCTAACTGAAAAAGTTCATCAATGCTTAAGCTTCCTTATTTTGTGCCAAGAAATAGAGGAACCTGTATCCCATCGTCATAAATAAAATCTGAACTTAGTAACTTAATTATAAACTTTCGAAAAGAGAATAGTGCGTATAATTCTCAAGAAGAATACTGCTTAGACAAGTTGAATAGAATATACCTGATATCTATCTAGATCCGCGATCGTGCTGGGAGAAATTAAAATAGAGGTGTGCCACTTATGATTTTTCCATATTTAGTGTTTACAATTCATACATGTGTAACTAGTGAATAAGTGAATAAAGCTGTATTATAAACTATCTTTCGGTATTATACATATCCTCTATTGTGTTATTTATATGTACTTGCATGAACTCCAATATCCCAGTCTCGAAGAACTCATCTTAATCAATCGCTAAACCAGCATTAAATTAGGGCATAACATTGGTGGCCGCGGTGGGATCCACTCAGGCAAATTTTCTTTCCCCGCGTGATAGGGTTATCCTCCACAGCCATTCCGTTTCCTGGTGTGATAGGGCAATCTTCCATAGCCGCGAGTCTGCCCTGCCTGGTACTTGTCTTCTCCGCGGGTGGCCTTGACATTCTTGTCTTGGGCGGGGTCGTAGTCCGGATTCCTGTTGTGGATTTTGTTTCCTTCAAGTCTTCTTGTTTCCTTATTTTTCTTTTTCCTTGTATTTTAATCCCGACCGACATACAGGCGGGTGTACCACGTTGGAGAGGGCCACTTGGGATCTCCTCTAAAAATTTCCCGACACTATTGGACTATTGTAATTAAAATTCTCCGACACTGATGGACCATCAGAATTCATCGGGATTTCAAGGTACTTCAATGCCCAATGGTGGATTAGTTAAATCACTTTTGGGAACGGTTGGTAAGTGTACCATTACTCCTATGTAGCCTACTCTCTGCATGCAATAGACTAAAATGTAATATCGGAGAACGAAGGTACAACAGTTCTTCACTGTTGTATTGAATGCTGTTTTATCCTCAGACCCTATAATGCTAGAATAGGAATATGTTATCCGAAGGCTTTACATTGTATTAATGCAACATTGATTCTTGGTGGTTTCCATTCCAGTTATCGAAACTGTAGAAAGACCCCCCTACGAGTGCCCACTAACTCTACACCCTCCTCCGTAGGGTTAGATGATCCAGGATGATGTTCTCCTTGATCCCAATTTGCTCAACGGGCAGCTGCCAGCACCTTCCACTGAAAGGCCATAAACACTGCGTCTGCTGTACAATGTGCATGGGCAGTCCAGAGGGGATTGGAGCCCCGCATCCTGCGATGACTGTGGCCCAATTAGAGCTGACCTTCTATATCCAGTACCTCATCCACGAGCATTTCCAATACTTTTGGCTAACTGGTCTGACGATCACCGACACATAGTTGATGTTGCTCACAAGTCCCCACGGATCGCTGACCCAGAGCTGGCCGAGGCCCTTAAACCACACCTTCTACATAGTAAGACGTCAGTGTCTCCCTCGTCTGCGTCATCAGCCACAAAGAGATAGAAGAAACAACATACCACTCCTACATCCTCTGCCCCTCTACATCCTCTGTCTTTTCCAATGAGTATCCTCAGCGTCTAAGGATAATTTGCGCACAAAAACTGGTCAGCATACACGCTTAAGAGAGTGTTACCGACCACCTACCCTCGACAAGATCCACAGCCTAAGTAGTCCCCGATAGTATCTGGTATTCGGCCACTACCAACGACAGCACCATCAGTCTCCGAAGCACTGTCTCAGCTTCAGTCCTCAGCGGATGAACCATTATTTACATCATCACAAGATTTCGGTGCCCAGGTGTGGGAGAGTGAGGGTAAGGTTGCGAGGCAGTTCACTGCCCTCAAAAGTGTCTCTGAGGGCGAGGATTATGGTCACTCTCACAAAAGCTCCAGAAGAGACCAACTTGCTCCCACTTCCACACCTCAGCCTGAAACATCGCCTCAGCAGGAGACTCCTCGGCCAAGCACACCACCTTCGTCGTTCGCAGTATTGGAGAAAAAGTCATTACCAAGATCATAATGGCGATTCCATATGCAGATGGCTAGTGATGTTAATGAGTCGCCTTTCCAAATTCCATCTCATATGGCACTGCCGTTTGCATCGGCACCTGTTTTAGTAAAAGAAACATCCCCTCCTCAGATTACTCTTGCTCCATCTGTCATAACCTGTAAATAACCTTGACGGCACAAAGCTTGGGGTTGTTGTCCCAAATTTCACCCCCTCCTCTGTAAATGTCTGTAATTATGCCAAAGCACAAAATGCCACTTCATTATGGTCCCAATCCTGTTTGGTCACCGGTTACAGCCCCCCGGCAGGCAGAGGCAGTATTCTCTGGTGCTGGGAACTTTCCTCTCCCTAGAACTTGGATAGTAGAGAAGTTTATGGCTAAAAATGCAGAGGGTAAGATCCTGGACGTGGCCATTCCATCCGTATGAAACCTAGAATATTTTCTATATTCCTGTTTACCAGCGTTGACTACGGCTTCAGATTTATAGGTCTTCAATAATTTTGATAAACAAGATTGTCTGAATGATCTGAGGACTCTCCAGGGTCTCACCCCCGGCTTAGATAGCCATCCAAAGAGATATGATTTCAATAACCCTGTCATTGTTGTCAAAGTTTAGGAATCGGACCTTGGACTGATTGGGATAAGGAGGAAGAGTTATTTGCCAAATCAATAACCAACATTAAGCCTCATGCCGTCTCATCGGAGGACCACCACTTTGCGTCCTTATTAATCACCCAGGGCGATCATGTCTGAATTGATAAATTCTTAACTACCTAAGAGCGGGCATGTTTGTAACATCTACTATCTGCCAAGCGGGCATATTTACCCTAAACAAGCTTCATTCCATGCTCTTTTTCATGCATACAGAAGAGCCAGAGCGTAATACAATTATGTATCCGTGAAAGGGCGATAATAGAGCTTTCCAATGACACCTGAATCATCCTTGTACGACCACGGGTTATCCTGTAGCGATCGAGCAACCGAAGGTGAAAAACCATAAAATTAGGTAATTTCCACAGTTTTTTCCTGGCCTCGCGAGGCCGAGTGTGTTGGATGTGTCAGCGGCGGTCTCAGTAGAGGCATTGTGGTCATGCTGAACGGTCAGAGCCTGCCTATCATCCTCTCAATGCACATACTCTTTCTCAGAGCCCCCAATGTGCTCAGAATGCCGCCCGTCATATGGCAGGTACCGCTTCATTGTCCATTTATCTCTAGCCCCTCATATGACGGGTACCGCCAGTTAGGTGTTAAAGGCACCAATACTAGCGTTCCCTTGTGTTCTCTTTGTTCCCTTTGTTCTCTGTACCAACATCCCATATGCTAGATAAAGATTACTGGCTTAGGAAGAAGGCACACTGGTTATTATCCCAAATTATATTTGCACGTAAACTTGCAGTATCTCAACAACGCATACTTGATGCGATGCCCGATGACTCGACACGGTCTGCCCTCCGTTTAGTCTGGCGAATCTCACTTGCTAATTCTTTAACACCTTACGAGCGGCCTATGCGGTTTATTTATGTGTACCGCACAGCGGGGTGTTTTTAGCCAAAATAGGGCTGTTTACGTGATCATTTTCATGCCTAAATAAGACCCAGAACGTAAAACAAGTACCTATCCCTGAAAGGGCATAAACAGAGCTTTCGAATGACACCATAACGATCCTTGTATGATGGATAGTTTTCTTGCAATAACCGTGCAACGCGAGTGCAAAAAGCAGGTAATTCGGTACTTTCAGTACATAATTGAGTATGTAGCGAGTGAGAGAGGGAGGAGGGAGCTGAGATTTGTGTCAGTAGGTTCGCCGCGGTGGTCTGGAGCAGTCATACGCTCGCTAGTCTCCTGCCACCACTTGTCTCTCTCTCTCAGCCACATTACGTGCTGAAATTGCCACTCGAGTTATGTCGAGCGCCGCCACATAGTCCAGCTTTATTTAACTCGACTTATGTTGCTCGCCGCTAAATAAGGGTTAATGACGCTAGGATATACTAGATACGCGATCCTTGAAGTTGACAGAGCTAGACAGTACTTACGTATATATTTTTGTAAATACTTGCCAGATGATATCATGGATCGCATATTTCAGTCATCTGTATTTACAACCCTCTACTATTTGGTCGGAAGCTCTTGCTTTACTGTTGCGCCCAGACATTTCAGCTCACAGATCTAAAATCGTGCATAAGATGGCAGTCCGGTAAACAGCGTAGCTCAGGCAAACCAGCAAAAGACACAGTTCCGTCTACTTCCAGTCAGCTACATTGGGGTCGCAGAAGTGGTCACTCTCGAGGACGAGGTTCTCACTGCGTCAGACACAACCTGATATGCGGGGGTAACATGCAGCCTTGGATAGGAAACATTAGATAAGTCGAGACTTGGTTAGGTTAATTTATCTTAGGTTACACAACATTGTTTTATTCTGGTTAACATTAGGCAATTTAATCGAGCTTAGTAAATATGTCTCATAGTCAAAGGGTTTAATACAGTAATTGTGATTACTGTTGGTTGATAGAACTTGATTGTATGTGATGTAGGTAGAAATAATGATCGTTTCTGATTGGTTTGAGTGGATTGTGAGTGCTCCTGGGTGGTATGGGTGGATATATTGAGTTATAGCGTACCTTGACCCGTTGGATAGGGTAGATTAGATTTGGTTAGGTTAGAATGGGTTAGGTTAAATTAAGGTATAGGTACCGCCAACGAACTTGACAATTATCTTGATCCCTGACCTCTCTGTAACTCAAAAGGGCCTAGAGCAAACTGGCCGTAAATATCCACACCTATTTCCTGGTGGACTCTTCCCAAATGATAGAAACGTCAGCCCGATTGCTTTTATTCATATTGAGTTATAAGAAGTTAAGGGGTCAAGATTATTGTCAAGTTCACTGGCGCTACCTATAGTACGTTAGGTTAAGATAACCCAAACCATGAAGCGCCACGGTAAGCTCAGAAATTTCGCAAGAGTCATACATTTGGCTTGCCCCCAGTATTTTGGCTATAAAACTAGATGGTTTCCTTACACCCAGAAAAGGTGTCTGGTAGTCAAATTAGGGGGCATACGCTCTGTTATGCTTTACCGCGACGCTCATTTCCATGAACCAATACACCACAGAACTGAGGATCAAAACGTTAAGGGGAGATGGGCGGGGTTTTCTGGCCCGCTTCTCCCTCGTGTTCAGCCCTATTGGTTTTTAGATTTTAAGACGTTTGGCTCATTAGTTTGGTGATTTTAAGACTTTACGCTCCATTTCTTTGTCAATGTTAAGACTTTTCGTGTCATTTAGGTGTCGATTTCTTCCTGGCGAGCGATAGCGAACCTGAAATATAAGAGAAACCGGCCTTCAACCGGAAATGTTTTCTATCGAAAAATGTACAAATTCATCTTGAAGGAAGGTCTTGGGCTGATGTATTTTAAGCTTGATGGAGGTCTAGGGAGGAAACTAATAAAATAATAAAAATATACATAAATGAGCAAATAAATACGGCCATCTCTCCTTAAGAGAAAGAAGCTCGCACTGGGAAAGCCAGAGACAATTTTTGAGGCGAATTATATATCTGAGTCTGGCATCCATTAGAAGTTATCCTGTTACCATCAGGAACTTCAGCGATTTATACTTCTATTATTTGGACCATTCAATATTATGAACTACAATATTGATATTTTGTGGTTCCCTGCACTGGCTCCATTAGTAGCGCCCATGTGACGCCAGCTTAGGGGGGTGGGCGTATTAATTTGCTCATTTATGTATCTTCTGAATGTTGTTTTAGTTTCCTCCCTAGACTTCCATCTAGCTTAAACAAAACATTTGCCCAATACCCTCCTTCAAGATAAATTTGTAAAATTTTTATAAAAAAATGTCTCGGCCGAAGGCCGGTTCCTTTTAAATAACAGACTCGCTATCGCTCGCCGGGAAAACAATTGCCACCTAAATGACACAAAAATTCATAATATTGACAACAAAATTAGGCGAAAGGTCTTAAAATCGCCAAACTTATGGGCCGAAGGTCATAAATCTGAAAACTAATGGGGCTAAACATGAGGAAGAAAGGGGACCAGAAAAACACCCCATCTCACCTTAACACGGCACTAGACTTGTATCAGTATATTCTTGGGTACGACTGTGATATATCTGGTTGTCAGCTATATAAAGTATCAGTATATTCTTGGGTGCGACTGTGATATATCTGGTTGTCAGCTATATAAAGGTTAAGGTCAAGGTTGTTTACGAGACACAAGCGCGGACTGTCAACACCAGGCACTATCTCTCCCAAGATAATGGCTATCCGCACTCACACACACACACTTTCTCTCTCTCTGTTTTCCTTGGAAACGCGTAGACTACAATGTCAATTAGGCTACTTGGGGTCTTTAAAATATTTAATGGGTTTGACAATGTGGATTAAATATAAAATTATTTAACCTCAAAATGAATACAACACGCAACCATGAGTGAAAGCTAGAATTATTAAGGCTAGCACTAGCATATGTGTGGAAACTTATAAGATTTATTCAGCTTGAGACAAACTTCCCTCAGAAGTTGTAAATAGTTCTTCAATAGAGCAATTCAAGAAGAGAGTAAGATAGTAATATGCACACTCTTCAATGAATGTAGAGCACTGCACAATCTCTATATTTCCACTTCGAGTATCTCCCAGGAGTGAACTACAAAGTCTTTGAGATACTGACTATTCTTTGGAACGCATTGTAACTCTTTATCTCTCATAGTACGATAAGGCCTTTATTTCATTCAGACGATTACTAGATTATTCTAATCAGCTTATGAAATACCTGTGCGAGTCAAAGGGTTATTTGAGTGATTATCTTCATTATTCTAAGAAGCAGCTACTAAACCTACGTCGAGACACACGAACCCAAATGTGCTGGAGTAGCACGAACATTATTTAACAGAGTTTGGCTTATGAAAGAGGTAAGGCAGGAGTTGATTTTCTAATGAATGAAGAATAGAGTAGAATGGGTATGAAAATGTGAATTCAAGGTGCATGTTTGTAAAGTTTAAGTTTGAAAAGGTGAAAGTAGTGGTTGTGGTAGCAATTATACACTCTGTGACGTTTATGACAGAGATGTGAAAGACAGATTCTGGAACACACTGAATGAAGTGATAGTTGGAATGCCAGTGAGTTATAAAACTATTGTGTTGGGTGACATGAATGGAAGAGTTGGCACTGGTCCGGAGAATGACATCATGGCTGGGTTTGGTGTACCAGGTGCAAATTACAATGGAAAAAGACTGAAGGATATGTATAATGAAAGAAATATGTGTGTATGTAATTATTTGTTTAAGCTTAAAGATGTACAAAAGTATAAATGGTATAACATTGTTGAAAGACAAGAAGCTAGAAGTTTGATTGATTATGTACGTACGTGTTGGTAGAAAGAGGAATGATTGGTGATGTAAGTGATACAAAAGCAGTGAGAGGTTTGAGTGGAGGACTGTCTGATCATATGATTGTGCTATGCAAGGTAAAGTTGAGAGGAGCATGGAGAGGAGATAGGAGAAGGAACTGTAATGCTGAAGGAAGAAAAATTGAAAGAATTAACAATCAGGATGTAGTAGAAGAATACAGGCAAAGGGTGGAAGAAAAGTGAATGGCATATGACATGGATGGTATGAAGATTGAAAGTGCATGGAAGATATATATGGACTGCCTGGTGAAGATATATATGGACTGCCTAGTGAAGATATATATGGACTGCCTGGTGAAGATATATATGGACTGCCTGGTGAAGATATATATGGACTGCCTAGTGAAGATATATATGGACTGCCTGGTGAAGATATATATGGACTGCCTGGTGAAGATATATATGGACTGCCTGGTGAAGATATATATGGACTGCCTGGTGAAGATTATATATGGACTGCCTGGTGAAGATATATATGGACTGCCTGGTGAAGATATATATGGACTGCCTGGTGAAGATATATATGGACTGCCTGGTGAAGATATATATGGACTGCCTGGTGAAGATATATATGGACTGCCTGGTGAAGATTATATATGGACTGCCTGGTGAAGATATATATGGACTGCCTAGTGAAGATATATATGGACTGCCTGGTGAAGATATATATGGACTGCCTGGTGAAGATATATATGGACTGCCTGGTGAAGATATATATGGACTGCCTGGTGAAGATATATATGGACTGCCTGGTAAAGATTATATATGGACTGCCTGGTGAAGATATACAGTATATGGACTGCCTAGTGAAGATATATATGGACTGCCTGGTGAAGATATATATGGACTGCCTGGTGAAGATATATATGGACTGCCTGGTGAAGATATATATGGACTGCCAGGTGAAGATATATATGGACTGCCAGGTGAAGATATATATGGACTGCCTGGTGAAGATATATATGGACTGCCTGGTGAAGATATATATGGACTGCCTGGTGAAGATATATATGGACTGCCAGGTGAAGATATATATGGACTGCCTGGTGAAGATATATATGGACTGCCTGGTGAAGATATATGGACTGCCAGGTGAAGATATATATGGACTGCCTGGTGAAGATATATATGGACTGCCTGGTGAAGATATATATGGACTGCCTGGTGAAGATATATATGGACTGCCTGGTGAAGATATATATGGACTGCCTGGTGAAGATATATATGGACTGCCTGGTGAAGATATATATGGACTGCCTGGTGAAGATATATATGGACTGCCTGGTGAAGATATATATGGACTGCCTGGTGAAGATATATATGGACTGCCTGGTGAAGATATATATGGACTGCCTGGTGAAGATATATAAGGACTGCCTGGTGAAGATATATATGGACTGCCTGGTGAAGATATATATGGACTGCCTGGTGAAGATATATATGGACTGCCTGGTGAAGATATATATGGACTGCCTGGTGAAGATATATATGGACTGCCTGGTGAAGATATATATGGACTACCTGGTGAAGATATATATGGACTGCCTGGTGAAGATATATATGGACTGCCTGGTGAAGATATATATGGACTGCCTGGTGAAGAATTCGTAGAATGTATCTTGTGTGTGCAAGATCAGAAATGGGAGAAAAATGAGAGCATGGTGGGATGAAGAAGTGAAACAAGATGTGGAAGATATAAAAAAGTAAATAACTTTTGTGAATGCAGAATAAGAACTGTGGAGAAAGTAAAATTAAGTAAAAGGAGAGCAACAGCAAAGTAAAGAGATTAGTTACGGAAAAACAAATAGTAAATGAGGATTTAGGAAAGAAAGTTAACGAAAACGTTGCAGAGAATAACACAATTTATTTTGGAAGGAAGTGCGTAAATGCAGGAGAGAATATGGTCAGAAAAGTGAAAATGTGAAAGATGAGAGAGGAAGTGTGATTACAGATGTAGAGCAAATAAGGCGTATTTTGAAGGACTAATGAGTGGAAATAGAAACAGAGCAGTTGTCAATGATAGAAGTGAATGCAGTATAGAAATCGAAAAATGGAAAAGATGCTAGTGTAGATGAAGTACCGTGTGAAATGATAAGGATTAATTTTTTCTATGTGGATGAGGGAGACAAAAGGCAGAACTTCCTGTAACGAGTGCCTCCCCCAGTTGAAAGAGTGACAGGGCCAAAATCAAGGAACGTTCGAGCCAAAATGCCTGGACACACAGAGTTTGAAGCAATTTAAGTCATAGGATGAGGGGAAGATGGATTCCGGGAGAGAGATCCAGAGCTCAGCTGTTGAATAGAAGAAGGTTTGAGAATATCGTTTCACTCTTGGATTGGAGAGTTGCACAGAGTAGGGATGGGATTGTGTTGCAAGAAGGGTGCTAAATACTCTACGTAGAGGTGTTAATACACTGAGAGAGCTCTGAGGAACATTGATTATTGTAATAGCGGTAGAATAGAGAGAGAAATGCAACACTGAGGCGAAGAGAGAGAGATTGCATAAAGTCAGTGAGTGGACGTGAGTTAATGAGACGAAAGGCTTTCTTTTCTACTTTGTCAAGAAGAGCTGTGTGAGAGGATCCTCCCCACACATGTGAACAATACTCAACACATGGACGCACTATGCCCCTGTACAGACCAAGGAGCTGTGCAGGTGTAAAGAGCTCCTGGAGGCAGTTGAGCACACCCGGTTTCTGGGAAGCTGTTTTAGCAAGGGTGGTAGTATGGTCTTTCTATCTTGTCTGGATTGTGGGGACAAGAGCTATATATAGGAAACAGGAAATAATCACCTTGAAAATGATGATGTAAAACATAAATTTAAGCACTCATAAAATAATATGGGTCCCAGTGATTATAGAAAAGGCTTATCTGAATGTAGAGCGAAGTATTGAAGAAGTTGAGTGGAGGATGTAGCAGATAATTGATGATCACTAATATTGGATGTTGGCAGATGGACTTCTATACAACAAGTGAGGTCTCCTTTGTTTACATACGGGACCTCGGTTACGAATCTTAAGTCTTAACTAAGGGGTTACATCTTTCATATCTATCTTATACTCAAGGTACACTCATACATTCGCATATACATTGATCAATACCAGTAAATTAAATTGGATACTATAATGTATGAATGTAATATTTAAACTACATATTAACGAAAGAATTTATATTATTGTTACAAAAGGAAACGTATTGGAGAATAAATCAAGGTAGACTTAATTAATGTCAAATAATGACACACTGCCACCACAAAGGTGGAATATCCAAATCTTATCCCGGCCGATGAAGGGCCTAAATACTAAACTTAAAGGTACTGAAATATCAGTCTTAATCCAGGCTACGAGCAATGTCAATATTTACAATTACTTAAAATTAATTCTTAATCCAGGCTAGGAGAGATCAGTACTTATAATCTCTTAATCTTAATCCAGGCTAGGGTACATGTATATACAATTTATAGGTTACAGTTGGCAAGAAGCTATTATATTCCTCCATAAAGAAGCAGCGCCTAACGCGGCTTGACGGGAGGGACGCAACTCAATATCGCTCACCTCCCGATCAATGCCTAACGCGTTAAGAGGGAGATCTTGAGTCGACGGTTCATCGGAAGGGGCCACGCACTGACTTACTGTCTGTTCTAAGGGGTACAACCTAACAATGGGGCGAGTGGTGACACCTGTACTCGTCTTAAGATGCGCTACCAGACTTATTCCATCCATGCCTGCCTCTAGGCCAGTGATTTTCCCTAATTTCCTCATTAGCCGAGGACCGTCGTCATGTATTAGGACAACATCCCCTAGCTTAGGCCATGATTTACCTTCAGTCCTCAAGTGACACAGATGTGTCTCTCTCAATGCCAAGAGGTAGTCAGACTGCCAACGTTTCCAGATATCTTTTGACAATTTATTCATATAGTGATATCTGGCAGCCATAACATTATCCCTGCGGAATGACGGATCTGTCAATTCCTCATCGGCTATCGCTTCTTTCGGGAATGATTTTAATCGTCTGACCCCTCAGCATGTGAGATGGCGTAATAGCATTCACATCGTTTAGTTCACCCGAGACATAACCAAAAGGTCGGTGATTTACACAGGCATCAATTTCACATAGAATAGTTTGCAGCTCTTCTAACATTACCGATGCTCTACCGAGAAGCTTTTTTAATCAGGCTTTCACTATCCCGATTGCCCTTTCCCAAATGGCACCGAACCAAGGAGCTCTCTCACAATGGTGTTCTAGCATAAATTTCTGAATTACCGGATCTTTAGATATCTCGGCAGCTGTTTGGCTGCACTAACAAATGTTGTCGCGTTATAGCTTAGAATTATTTGAGGAAAGCCCTGCCTAGTAACAAACCGGCAGAACGTGTGCATAAAGCTTTCGCAAGACATGTTAGTTACTACTTCTAGGTGAATGGCCTGGTGATGGCACAGGTGAACAATACAATGTAAGCCTTAATAGCGCTTTACTAATAATGCGCCAGAATAATCAATACCGGTCACTGAGAAAGGATCTTGAGGCTGTACTCTAATACTAGGCAAGGGAGGTGCATTCCTTGGTGAGTAGGATTTACCCTGAAGTCTCTTACATACTATACATTTTCGTAGTACCATTTTTACCGTCTGTCTCATGTGTGGGATCCACCATTTTTTGGTGCAAATAAGCTACCACATGACCCACACCATAATGAGAACATACTATATGACTTTTAACCATAAGCAAACGCGTAATTGTATGGTTAGAAGGTAGGAGGATAGGATATTTACTTTCATCGCTGATAGTGGCCAACTGAATTCTACCCCTACATTTGATCACACCACTGTCCACGAATAGTCCTAGTTGTTTCATGACATTAGTACCCCGTAAATTATGGTCAGTATTGGTCAAGATGTTCCATTCACTCATATAGGATTCCCTTTGCACTGTCATAATCATTAATTTCTCAGTGGCTCACATTTCACTAACTAGTAAGGAAGGGGTGTCAGTCAAGAGCTCTCCCTTTACCTTTCGCCGCAAATTACATACATAGCGGTTAACCCATGCAAGGACCCGTACTGCCTTATCAGAGCTACTATATCTGTCCCAAGCAATTGTGATGCCATCGATATCCTGAGTGACTACTGCTGCAGCCATTGATTCTTCGGGAAAGTCTACCTGAACTGGTACGGCCGTTGCTCGATCCCCTGACCACTCTGTTGTGGAAGTTAGCCACGAAGGCCCCTGCCACCACAACGGAGAATCGGACAACTGTTTGGCGGAAATGCCCCTAGTCAACAGGTCGCTCGGGTTATCCTTAGTGCACACATACCTTATAGTAGCATTGAGAAGTAGTCCATGGATCTCGTTCACTCTATTACTGACATACACGGGCAACACTTTCTGACTGCGCAACCATGCAATCGCAATCTGGCTATCGGACCACAAATATACATTATTGAATTCATGATGATCATTGAGTGCCTCTGTAATAAATTGAACAAGACGTGCGGCTATCAAAACCGCAGTTAACTCTAATTTAGGTACTGGCACAGTCTTGATGGGTGCTACTCGAGCCTTGGCAGCGACTAAAGCACTTTGGTTTCCATCAGACAGGTACACTACAGCACCATACGCGGAGTTACTCGCGTCACTAAACGCGTGTAATTCCACCCGTTTACTCAAGATGATTTGACGTGGGAAACTTATACTCTGACAATTGTCCAAATCTGCCACCGGCGCTTGCCAGGTTGATTTTAAATCAGAAGGGATAGTCTCGTCCCACCCAATTTTGGTACGCCATAGAATTTGGAGGAATAGACGAGACCTGATGCTAACTGGTAATAAGATGCGAAGAGGATCAAACAACTGTGCAGCTAGGCTAAGACATTTTCGCTTGGTAAGTAAAGTCTCACATGTGTAATCCCGACGCCCAAAGGAAAGTCTATCTGTACCCGGTTGCCATTGCATGCCTAAATACTTGTGACACGACTGATCGGCAGCCATCTCATCATACGGGTCCAAAGTGGACTTCAACTGCGGACTATTGGTCACCCACTCCCTCAAGTATAAGTGGGTTGACGAGAATGTACACTGGTATTGCCAATAATCAGAGATAAGACTGTCCTCTGTGTCCGCGGTACCTTGTATGTTATCGATGTACAGGCCATTTTTTATTCGGCTGACGAGATTCACATCATTGAACTGCGATAAGTCTTTTAAGATGGTGGCATTCAATAGAAATGGTGAACAGGTAGCACCGAACAATACAACTTTGAAACGAAAAACATCACATGGTGAATCTACGTTAAAGGGGTCTCTAGGCCACAGAAAGCGTGTACTGTCTCTAATGCATTTGTCCAACTGGAGCATGAGGAACGCCTTCTCGATATCGCTTATAAACCCGTACGGCTTGCATCTGAACCTCAACATCACCTTCGCCAAATCTGGAACCAAAGAGGGTCCCGTATACAGGCAATCATTGAGGCTTAAGGCCGAAGGTGATAATTTGGCCGAACAGTCAAACACGACGCGTATGGTAGTAGTTTTGCTGTCGTGGGCAAGATAATGTGTAGGCGAATCGGTGATAATTTCCTCATCAGTGTTCGGCAAGTCGCCTCTGTTTCTGCGCCACGGCAAACGGACACAATACAGGTTTTCCTCGGATAAATAGGTTACATCTTCATCATACAATTTAAGTGTATCCCTAGCCTCTGCATCTATCTCTCCTGACTTGATACCTAAATTGTCCATATCCCACAATTTATTCAAATCTTGACTACATGGTTCATTGTCTGTCTGTAGATACTCACTAATTGAACTGACCGCAATTTTTAACACTGTCACGACATTGGTATTGGCTACATGATCCTTGTATGACCCACTAATCGCGTACCCAAACTTGGTGGGCAACAACACTAGATTGCCCTCCCGTTTATATCCTGGTAGCACTAACTCATAGTAATAATCGGCACCGATCAACATGTCTAGCTTAACATTACTGCCCATGAATGAATCGGCTAGCCTATACCCTGGATCCTGCAATTTGCCTACTACACCTTTGATGCCTGTTGATACCTTGTATTCTGGTAAGGAGTCTACTACTACCGCCATTAAGGATGAATTCCTATCCCTATCCTTGTACTGCAGGGTGACCTCATACACCTGTTCACGCTGGGCTCCCATAAACCCTTGCAGCTTCAATGTCTCTCTTCCCGATGCAACATACTATACTGACGGTAGAGAGGACCGCAGAACAAAAGTGCACTGGGAACACTGGTCTAGCAAAGCACGATAATGGTAATAACCTTCATTGTTAATAACTGGCATCATAATTGTGGGCAAAACTACTGTCTCTCTCTCTGACACTATGGACAACGTCGTGGAGGTTGGAGCAGGATCAGTTGTTGCAACTGTAGTTTGACTTGCTACCTCTCCAGCAGATTGGAGACATAATGCGCGGAAGTGCCTGCCATTGCATACTCGGCAGGGACTTAATTTAGCATTTGTGCAACCACGCCCCCCATGCTCCCTGGAGAGGCATCCCTGACACAACTTCAGATTTTTAGCTCTATGTATCCTAGCCTCACTACTTTGATATTTTGGGCACTTGTACCACACATGTTTCGGACTACTACACAAATAGCAAGCGAATTTCCTGGGCTCTGCTTACATTTTTACTTTACCGGTACTTTTATTAACGGTGGAGAATGTAGAAGCTGTGGCATTATACTGTACTGGTTCACTGGTGGCTCCCTCCATATTGAACACCTCTGCCTGGTAATTTTTTATAAATGACTGCAATTCGAGTGGAGATTTCATCGCCCTTTTTACGTTTTCACGAAGTGGTGTTGGTAACTTATTCATTAGGATGACGGTACATATCTCATCGACGCTGACATCTAGCGTATTGAGGGATCGAATGGTACTCTCAAAAGCGGCATAGAACTTCTTGAGCGCGCCGCCTACCTCATAAACTGGAGCAGACAACTCACACAAGTTCGTAATGTGTGTGGATTTTATTCGGTCTTTTTGTCCGTATGTCTTCTCAAGTAGGGCTATTGCGGTGGCGTAGCTACTGGCGATTAGGCTAAATTCCCCCAACAACTTCTGTGCTTCCCCTTCCAGCTGCCCGCGCAAATATGTGAAACGCTGAACATCTGACAACTCTCTGTGGTCATGCACGGTACAGCGGAAGAGGTCCCAGAATTCTGTCCACCTTGCCGGGTCTCCACTAAATTTGGGAAGATGAAGTGTAGGTAGCTTAACCCCTGCTACCTTTGCTGTGGCACTACTGTTTGTCAGAGTAGGGGATTTTTTGTAAATTGCCTCGAGTTTAGCCACAATCGCTTCCATAGTCTCAGAGTATTCGTCATCGTCACCAGCTATAGTCAACGGTCTCGTCATATAGTTCGTAAAGATGGTCATTGACTGACTCCAGTTCATTGAGGCGCTTGCGAATCAGGGTAACTTTGCCCTTCACCTTGGACGCATCTGCCCGATCAATGAAGGCGTCTAAGTACCTAGTTAGCCTAGTCAAACAGCCCCTCGCTATCCCTCTCTTTTTCTTAAGTTCTTAGAGGGTGGCAGGCATGTTGAAATAATTTTAAGCTAGGCTAGGCCAAGCGCACCGAAAGTCAAGTCAAGCTATCACCAACAACCCCATTACAATGAAAAACTACCACCCAGCACAAGTAGTGTTACCTCCGGCTGTCTCCTCAATAAATCCCTCCATGCTTGTGGGTTTTTTTTATAGTAGAAAACCTAGCTTCTGGCATTGCAAATTTACACAACAAATGAGTTTTTATAAATGGGTTGATCAATGTAAATGCAGTCTACGAAACTGTGTCCCAAGAGCGCTAGGGTCTTAAGAGGGTGAGGGTATGCTGCTGGATCGGGCTGGAATCCACTACCTATACCGCCTGCAGCAGCCGAATATTTGCTATCATCACGTCACATAAGCAATAAGAGGCAAAAAAGTGAAACAAAAATAAGGCAAGAAAACATGAGGACTCCCTGCGCAAATATGGCCTAGTGCGGTAACACTCCCGGCCACGAGAAAGAAAGCCAAGCTAAAGACCGGCACCAGGGAAAAACACTGCAGGGGTAGCCTAGGCCTCGCCGAAAATATAGGCCTATGTGGGGGAATAGTTTAAACAACTAAATGAGATGGGCAGACAGGCATGTGGGAGGAAGTAAGAACAGTTTGAAGGACCATATCTTGTCTGGACTGTGGGGACAAGAGCTATATATAGGAAACAGGAAATAATCACCATGAAAATGATGATGTAAAACATAAATTTAAGCACTCATAAAATAATATGGGTCTCAGTGATTATAGAAAAGGCTTATCTGAATGTAGAGCGAAATATTGAAGAAGTTGAGTGGAGGATGTAGCAGATTATTGATGACCACTAATATTGGATGTTGGCAGATGGACTTCTATACAACAAGTGAGGTCTCCTTTGTTTACATACGGGACCTCGGTTACGAATCTTAAGTCTTAACTAAGGGGTTACATCTTTCATATCTATCTTATACCAAAGGTACACTCATACATTCGCATATACATTGATCAACACCAGTAAATTAAATTGGATACTATAATGTATGAATGTAATATTTAAACTACATATTAACGAAAGAATTTATATTATTGTTACAAAAGCAAACGTATTGGAAGGAAACACATATTCCTCCCAACCAAAACAAATGAGACACCACGAAGCTCTCTCACTCCCAGGGCCGCGGAATGGCGGGTCGGAAACGAGAGTAGCTCTGCCAGACAAAGTCAGTCTAGAGACTGGCGACTTTCGGGTATGTTACCGGGCATGGCCCCGTCACACATGGGCAAGGACAGTGGTCTGCAAGGGCCTCTCATGGAGATGGTCCCGGCGACCTCGCTTACGTATCCCCAAAGAATTAACTTGTGTTTCTTTAGAGGTGGGGTCAGTCATCCGGGAGATGGTAATCAAGCAGATCATTGTCCCAGTATCATTCAATCAGCCCGTGTTCACTTCCCGAATATTCTTGGTGCCTAAAAGGGACAGCGATCAGATGAGGCTGGTCATAGACCTGTCTGCTCTGAAATGCTATATTCACAATCAGTCATTCTGGATGCTGACGTTGAATCAGATCAGGCTGACACTGCCGCTGCAAGGTTGGATGTGTTCCATAGATCTGACAGATGCCTACTGGCATATCCCTATAAACAAACGATTTCAAAAGTACCTGGCTTTGCGCCAAGGGAATAACACGTTTGTTTTTCAAAGGATGCCCTTTGGTCTAAATCTTGCACCTCGTATTTTCACAAAGATAGTCCGACAGGCACTGCTACCATTGCTACAACAGGGAATCATGGTGCTATGGTATCTCGATGACTGGCTAATAGTAGCAAATTCCAAAATTGATGTCTTCACAATGTGCAACAGATAATGTCTCATATCACCGCCCTAGGGTTCAAGGTGAACTTGGCAAAGTCCAACTTGACTCCGACAAGGGCCATCCAATGGGTGGGCCTGTTTTGGGACACCAAACTTCTTACTCTGATTCAGAGTGCAGACAACCGTCAGCGCTTCCACAAGAAACTCTTTCGGTTTCTGCATTCTCGAACCACCACAAGGAGGATTTGGGAGTCCCTGGTAGGTTCACTCAACTGGATCAGGTTGACGGTTCAGTTAGGTCATCTACGGGTGAAAAGACTTATTTTGGAGGGAAACAAGTGCTTTCCTTTGTTGCCGGCGGAAACACTATGGCTAATCCCGAAATTAATCCACAACCTGCTGGTGGCTTAGGCGAAGCCAGAAGTGTTACACTCCTCTTTGACATGGACAACTCCTCCGCCGATGGTCTGGATCGACACAAACGCGTCAGGTACCCTGGGATGGGGGTATCAGTCGAACCTGGGCCATCAAGGTCAGGGTCTATGGTCCAGGTACAACCACTGTCACATACATGCCAAAGAGTTATTAGTCCCCCTGTTTCTCTAAAAGGAGCACGGCTCAAATTTGGCAGGAAAGTCCTTAGCCTTCAGGATGGACAATCTGACTGCAGTAACATGCATTCAGAAGCAAGGGTCAGTGAGATCTCGAGTGTTACAAGGGTAGTCGGATTTTTTTTTTCGGCTAGCTGCAAGGCTAGAGATTTATCTTCCTGCAACATATCTTCCCGGCGTAGCAAATGTCTGGGCAGACGCTTTGTCTCAGCGACAGAGCACACTAGTAGAATGGTCTCTCAAGCAAACCGTCTTTCAAAAGATGATTGCCGAGCCATACCTTCCACAAGTGGACTTGTTCGCGTCAGAGGCAACTCACAAGTTGCCTCAGTTCCTCACACGCCAGAGTCAAACCGCGGCCGGAGGACCGGACGCATTTCTGGTGGACTGGAACAAAAGAAGCTCCATTTATCTGTTTCCGCCTCCAGACGCATCATTAATGTGCAGAGTAGTTCACAAACTATGCGATTATCGGGGCATGGTCTCGATGATTGCGCCGCTGTGGCCGGCCCATGTGTGGTACAACCAATTGAAGACGTGGTGCCAGAACCCGGTGTCACTCCCGATCTCGTACTTCCATTTAGACACAATTGGAAACCTCAAGACCTCACTGACTTTTGCCTTTTGGACATTCAGAAGGCAAAGTGGTTAACTAAATTCGGAGAGAGCGTGACTCACAAGTTGATTAATCAGTATACTAAATCAACCCAAAGACAGTACCAATCACACTGGAAGGCATTTTCTACCTGGAACACAGAAACTGACCAACAACAGTCCTCAGTGGTTTTAGTTTTTAATTATTTGAACTATCTTTTCGAAAGAATATAATTGTCAGTTATTACATTAAGGAATCACCTCACGGCTATTAAGAAGCCATTTTTTGACTTAACTGGCCTTTCCATACTTGAGGCGGAGGAGAAGAGTTTCATGCGTGAATGCTTCCGGCTTCATCCCCCACCGCGCCAACTCATGCCCACCTGGTCACTTGATCTAGCCCTCACTCTACTTCACTCTCCTAGGTATTGTCACAATCCTCCATTCGAGTTAAAGTTAAAGAAGGCTGTTTTTTTTTATGGCCCTGGCTACGGGTAACAAGGTATCTGAGTTGGCTGCGATGAGTTCTGAACCGTCTTGCCTTAGGTTCTCCAGGCGTGATATGAATGTCCAAATAGCTTCTACACCTAATTTTGTGGCGAAAAACGAGTATGCTGACCATGTTTTTACAGAATTCGAGGTGCCAGCCCTCAAACACGGCGATAGGCACCACCTTTTATGTCCGGTGAAATCGCTGATCATATATATGCAGGAATCTCGGCCAACTCAGGTTGGGTTCCTCTGGGTCTCTCGGAAGGGTACATGCCTTCAAAAGCGGCAGTTGGCAGCTTTATGGGTGGAAGTCCTAAGAGAAAGTAATCCGGGTGCTCTTGGGTGGGCACACGATATTTGAAAGTGGGCAGCTTCACTCCGATTTTTAAAAAACTACTCTCTTGATGACATGCAACGGACAAACTTATGGTCCTCTAATCATACATTCATTATGCGGTACCTGTCCGTGAATCTCACGAAACCTAATTTACAATGTATATCTCTAAGGCAAAAAGTCTAGTTTTGAGCTATTTTACCTCAACAAAAGGGGGGGGGGGAGTGTTGTAGCTAAGACTTCCTGTCTGCCTCCTATATTATATATTTGTATATGTAAAGTTAAGGTTCATGTGATACCCCATCCCTAAGACTTATAACCAGTCTAGTCAGGAGCATATTTTATTTTAAGTACATCTTATTTTTGCAATGGAGTACCTGAATGGTACTTATTATTTTGGGAATAATTATAAATACATAGTTAAATACAAACTATTTTATAATAGAGTACCTGTTTAGTATGTATGGTTTATCTAATCATCAGTACAATTAATTGTTTCTTTATTTTTATGATAACAAATATTGAACATATTATGCCATATTCTATATGTAGAGTTTATGCGTGTTGCAATCTACTGTTCGATTGAACGTAAGGATTACAACACCACAGGCTTTACTTTAAGAAACGCCGCATGTATCCCTTCATACTTTTTCATCAAACATTGATCTCATTTTGTGTGTTTGTCTTGACCTTAGTAATTTGTTAGTGGTTCTGATATTCTTGATGAATGTCCCCCTCCCAACTTGTGACATAAGGCGCATCGTCAACGTTGGAGGGGCCACTAATAAATTATAGGTTTGAGTCCCGAAGGGAAGAAGGAAAACCTTATATTTAGTAGTGGCCCTGGAATCATTGACGATTTCGGTCCGTCCAACCATCCCCTTCCCATTTATCTGCTGTATTGATAGAGAGTCTTGATATATCAGTGAAGGACTTAAGCGCCCAGATAAGAGCTGGGTGACGCTCAGAATAACAGCAGATGCATGAGAAGCGCAACCTGCTAGATCTTGTTTAACCGGCCGATTTGGTAAAAAAAATGTATTTTCTTAAATAGCTGAAATAGGTGAGAAATAAGGAATAATAAAAAAAAACACTCACCTCGGTCATTTGGGGGTCCTGGGGGGGTGGGGGGCGCAGCTTCAGCTATCATCTGATGCCGGGCGGTCTTCAAGCTTCCCATACCGATTCCATACCGATTACCGAGTGTCAAAACCGTTTCCAGATACTCACAGACTCAGATGACGAAGAGGAAATAGAAGAAGTCCGGCTCGTGGGAGACTCGATGATACGTGGTCAGCTCACAGAGTTTTGCGCCAGGGCACCTAAGACCAGGAAGCGTTTTTGTATCCCTGGTGGTGGTGTGGACGACATAGTTGCTGCAGTTGACGAAGTATCTAAGCTGGCCCCTGCTAATACAATGTACGTTATCCACGTTGGATCCAACGATGTACAGCGAACCCGGTCGGAAGATTTGCTTTTAAAGTACCAGTAGCTGATCAAGTCGTTTAAGGAGAAGTCATCCAGAATCATCGTCTCAGGAATCGTCCCCCGGCTTGGTGTAGAGAGCCGATTTTACAACATAGCCACCAGCACAAATCGTTGTCTAGCAAACCTCTGCAGGAAGGAAAACGGGGGATTCGTCGACACCTGGGACAATTTCTACTACGATGACTATTTGTTTTTGGACGATGGAGTTCATCTGAACCAGGTGGGAGCAGCACGTTTTGGGCGTCTTCTCAACGATGCGGTGAAGGATTTTCGGAGAAGAAATCGACTCGGCACAGGACAACCAGGAAGGAGGACCGAAGACAGCGAGGGCGGCAACCTGCGAAGGAATTAAATGCTAATCCGTCAAGAACCGTGAATTTGGATAAGGCTCCACCAACACGACCCAAATTCAAAACCGCCAGGGATAACGACCGAGGACCGATGACAGCCATGAATGTAAATGTAGATCCGACCAGAACCAAAAATTTGATTAAAGAACATTCTGCGAGTTCTAAAACCGCAACTTTAAAGGTTTTCTATGCAAACGCTCGTAGCATACGCAATAAATTTTCAGATTTAGAGGAACTAGTGTTTACTGAAAATTATGATGTGATTGGTTTAACAGAATCTTGGCTCAATACAAAAGATAGAGACTTTTTAGCAGAGTATTCACTTCCCGGTTATGTAATGTTTGAGAAAAGCCGAATAAATAAAAATGGAGGTGGCGTTTTATTTTATATCAAAGAAAGTCTTAACCCGACCCTCTTGTCAAAACCTCAAATTGTGAACGTCGACACATCTTTTGTGCTAATAAAGAATAATAAAGGTACAAAAATAATACTTGCATTAATATACAGACCTCCAGCTCAATCAGTGCAAACTGACCAAGAAATTTATGAACCTATTGCAGATGTAAGTAACTCACAAGATACCGTATTTTTTGGCGACTTTAATTTACCTGTGACCAAGTGGGGCGATACTCTTACTTCACACTCCGGACATGACTTGTATGCGAACTTGCAAGAGAGTTCACTCTATCAATTTGTTCGATCGCCGACCCGTGGTAATAATGTTCTTGACCTTGTACTTGCAACAAAAGAAGAATTAATAGAGAATTTGAATGTTGGTGATGAATTCAGTAACAGCGACCATCGTACAATAACTTTCACTTTAAAGTTTACTAGTAACGAACCAAATAGCAGCATCGAAAAAGTCCCTAATTTCAAGAAAGCAAACTTTCATAAACTTAGAGCTATGTTTAAAGAAACTGACTGGAGCTTTTTAATTAACAATAACGACATAAATACATCTTGGGAATTATTCGAAACCACTTACCTAAAAGCAGTGCAGGACTGCATACCATCGAAAATACGGCGTCCAGGCCTTAATAATAAGCCCAAATGGTGGAATAAAGATATTTCAAACTGTCTGCTTGCTAAAAAGTTTGCTAATGATAGATTAAAATCCTTACAAAATGACGAAGAACGGGTGAAATTTGTAGAGCTACGACGCAAAGCCAAAAAGTTAATTAAGCAAAGTAAAAAGACCCTGGAGTTACATGTTGCGAATCAAAGTAAAACAAACCCAAAAGAAGTCTATAGTTATATCAGAAAGAAAAAAGTAGTTACTTCAGCTGTTGGACCGTTAGTCGATGAAAATGGAGAATACACCAAAGACGAAGTACAAATGAGTCATGCCCTCAATACCTTCTTTGCATCAGTTTTTACAATGGAAGACCTCAGTGATATCCCTACACCATCGACGATTCAGATTGATAATTCAGATGTTCTAAGCAATATCACCGTTACAGAGAGAGAAGTATTGAATTGTTTAGATAAACTCAAGGTAAATAAAACGCCTGGACCTGATAAAATCTCACCTAGAGTCCTAAAGGAAGCTAAGGATGAGCTCTCCAAACCACTGACATTGCTATTTAATAAATCCTTGCAGTCTGGAACTATGCCTGATCAGTGGAAGCTAGCCAACGTAACACGATATTCAAAAAAGGCAGCAAATCCCTACCCAGTAACTATCGTCCAATTAGCTTAACCTCAGTTGTATGTAAAATGTTAGAAACACTCATAAGAGACAGACTCGTAAATCACTTAGAGGAAAATACCATACTTAAAGATACTCAACACGGCTTTCGTAAAAAACGTTCCTGTTTAACAAACCTCTTAGACTTCTTCCACGATATCCTCAACCTCTACGATGAGAGTAAAGCTGTAGATATTATATACCTTGATTTTCAATAGGCCTTTGACAAAGTTCCCCACAAACGTTTACTGCTAAAACTAAAAGCGCATGGAATACAAGATGGTGTGTTGAAATGGATAGAAAATTGGCTCAGCGACAGAAAGCAAAGAGTAGTCATAAACGGTAAGGCATCTAAATGGACCAATGTAAGTAGCGGGGTACCCCAGGGATCGGTACTAGGACCAATTCTCTTTCTAATTTACATCAACGACAAAGATGAGGGTCTCACCTGTACAATCTCAAAATTTGCTGACGATACAAAAATTGCAAATAGCGTACTCTCAAAAGAACAAGTTGACGATATGCAACACAATCTAGATAAGTTGTCATGTTGGGCCCAAATTTGGCAAATGAGTTTCAATGCGGATAAATGTAAAGTACTACATATCGGATACCAAAATGAGAAAGCAAACTATTTGATGAATGGCACTCAGCTTAAGAATGTAAACAGAGAAACCGATCTGGGAGTAACAATATCGAGTAACCTAAAACCGAGCCAACAATGTTCAGAAGTTGTTAAGAAGGCAAACAAAATAATTGGCTTTATAGGCAGGTCATTTGAGCATAAATCCAAAGATGTTATCCTAACCCTTTACAATTCCTTAGTCCGCCCTCTTCTTGAATACTGCGTTCAATCCTGGTGCCCTTATTACCAAAAAGATATAGACAAGCTAGAACGAGTTCAACGTAGAGTTACCAAAATGATACCTAGCCTAAAGAACAAACCATACGAGGAGCGTCTTAGAGAATTAAATCTATTTCCTTTAACCCAGCGCAGATTAAGAGGCGACTTAATTCAAGTGTTCAAAATCATCAAAGGCATCGACAATATGAACTGTGGTAAGTACTTCACTATCGACCAATCTAATTACACGCAGGGAAACGGTTGCAAAATTATTGGTAAATCTTTTAACTCACACGAAGCTAAGAATTTCTTCTTCAATCGAGTTGTCAACTTATGGAATGGGCTTCCCCGAGATGTCATAGACTGCAGCACCGTTGATTCATTTAAACTTCGCCTAGACAAATATCTCGCATCAAACCCGCGACTAACTGCGTTTGTAAATGAATAACTTTATTTTATCCTCCCATCAGTTACTAGCCCATCTGTCCCCTACTAACTTCCTAATCCTGCCACGGACATTAGTTCCAGGGCAGTAGTTCCCTTTCCAATGTTCCCTTACCCACTCTAAACCACTGTTTGGACACTTGATCCTCAGTGTTTTGGAGGACTAGCAGCCTAGAAGGGTCACTAGACCTGTTGTTGCTTGATTTCCTTTGTACTTCCTTTGTACTTCCTTTGTACTTCCCGCCTGGCACTTCACAGCTGAGCGCGGCAGCATGGCAGATGTACGATGCGTCCAGTTTTCGAGTGATGGTTATTTACACCACCCGAGCATCATGTGTGCCTTCATAGTTCATATTTTAGCAAGATGTATCACATAATGTCATTGTAAGTGATGTTACAGTGTGATAAGTGCTGTGTGATAAGTTTTATAAGTGCCCACAGATGGCAAGCCCAGCGAGTGTCCTGGTTACCATGGCGACTGGCGGCCATCTTGGCCCACGACGCATGCACGTACACATCTGACTCACCCTCTCTCTCATCACTTTCACTCTTATGATGCCTCTCTCACATACTCTTTTTATTGATTTTATACTTTATTGTATGTTTTATAGTTAGAATATGAGTTTTGTACATTGTTTTGGGTACTTTTGAGTTAGAAATATGAGTTTTGACATTGCATTTTTAGTGGGGAGAGTACGGGAGGTTGGAAGAGTGTAGGAGTGGGGGAAGACCTTGTACATAGCAACATGACAATCTCTCCTAAGCTCTCCTCTCCCCTCTCTCTCTCTCCTCTCTTCTGACCCCTACGATTGCCTGGTGGAATTTAGAGGAATGCCATGGGGTCTGGGTCATCCTCCTCCTCCTCTTCCTCAATTATTGGGGAGTCAACTATGTCATGGGTAGCAATAGGAGAGCGATACACATCACGAGGCGATGAGGTATGTCCGACGCCCATGAACTACACAAGACAACTGGCGAGTCTGGTGGCCCAGTCTTCCACTTCCTCCCTCCTCCCGTGCCCTCTCTCCCCACTCCCCACCATGGCTGGACTTGGGTATTACCAAGTATTGCCACTGATGGGCAACATTATAAGGTATATCCCATACAAATTTGAACCCTCTAGCTATCATAGGACAAGAATAAATAAGATAAAACGTGGCGGTAAGATAAGTGGGTAAACTGGCTTTCTCCATCCGCCCATACCCACCCGCGCGACTGGACTAGGGGGTTGGTGAGTACCGCCACTGTTTGGCAACATCATAAGGTATATCCCATACCATCCTCAAGCCTCTAGCTACCATAGGACAAGAGTATATAAGGTCGAAATTGCTGACGCAGGTTCTGCGGCGCTGGGGTTTAGCGTTACATACATTGCCGACGCATCACGTGCGTCGCTGGGGTCCTGTAGGTTAATACATTTAAATTTTATTTTTTACTGGGTTTTTTCTAGTAGTGGTACCCACATCATAAGGACGAGTCCATGCGTATTTATTGAGCGTTCGCTCACAAAGATTTGGCAATCTTGAGATTATTCTCTCCTAGGCGGGTCGTTTGAACGGCGAGTCATGAGTTCAAAGATTGGCCATAACTATAGTAAGGCGCATCGTCAATGATTCCGGGGCCACTACTAAATATTAGGTTTTCCTTCTTCCCTTCGGGACTCAAACCTACTGTATAATTAACCGGTACTTCAATTTTTCATATTCACATTTCTATTGGTTCAGAATATAATTTCTCCTTCATGTACTTAGTCAAATTTACCGTGGATCCCCAACCCAATTAATATTCCAGTTCTACCATTTTCTATAAAAATTACTACATATTTTCTATAAAATGGTCAAGAGAAACGCATTAATTTGAATTATCTTGGTTCACTATTGAAATGTAAGCAGATAACATGGGTACGACAATTATACATACTCAAAGAAGGGAATCACTGCACTACAATACCAATTGACAACCATGATACCATTACTACCCAACATCATTGTAATAAGTATCATACCAACATATCTGGTATCCTACTCGCTAGCAGACCTGGACAATATAATTTATGACGGGACCACATCAGATTGCAAACATTACATAATATTATATAAAGAGCACATAGCAGGGCTACTTCCTGATGGCCTTACCGTACATTAGGGGAAACACACACGATACTGTAAAAGACAAGGGGGAGGGAGAGGTCCTTTTGGTCACATTACCTATCCTACCGGGACTCGATATATTTTGGCATCTCTGATTCACTGAAAGACTTGGCGTAAACGTTGTAGATGCTCGGCCCAGGTTTTCCCGAATACAATGCTGTCGTCAAGATAACCCAGGCAAGTTTCCCAAGTTAAGCCTTGCAAAACGGATTCCATTAGCCTTGAAAAGGTGGCAGGTCCATTGCAAATTCCAAAGGATAGGACTGCAAATTCAAAGAATTTCCCTTGACTGGTGGAGAAGGCCGTTTTCTGTTGGTGTTCCGGAAGTACGGGCACTTGCCAATATCCGGCTTGGAGGTCTAAAGTTGTGAGCCATTTGGCGCCTAAGAGGGAGTCTAAAGCGTCGTCAATTCTAGGGAGGGGAGTTGCATCTTTAATGGTGACATCATTTAATTGCCTATAGAGTCAATGCAAAATCTGGTGGAACCGTCTTTCTTTCTAACAAGGACTATGGGGGAGGACCAAGGGCTGGTGGATGGATTAATTACTCCGGTATCTAACATTTCTTGAACTTGTTTATCTTCCTCTTGTCTTTGAATGGCATTCTTCCTGCGGATGGGTTGATCACCCAATTCACAGTGTGAATTGGGTGATGAAGCAAGGTGGTCTTTCCTACGTCACGGTCAGAAGTGGTGAAGATGTCTTGGAACGAAGTCATCAAGTCTTGTAGATCTTGTCTTTGTTGCGGTTTAAGTTGCAAGGAAGGGACCTCAGGGAATCTAGGGGGAGGGGGGGGGGGATTCTTTATCTTCGGGCAAGGGTAGCTCTTCGTCATGATTTTCTAGCTCTCCTATAGCTAATCCTTTTGGCAAGGTAAGGGGGTGATCTGAGATGTTGGCTATCTATATGCTATTTAACTTTTCAGGCATGATGGCTGGAGCGGTAAGGCAATCTCTATCAAAGGGGCCTTGGAGGTTCGGAGTGATGATTACATCACCTGATAAAGTAGGTAGGATAGGAATCCACTGTTCATGATGGGGGGGGGGGGTAGTGTAGTGGATTTAGAAATGATAGCTTGGGTGGTTTTGATGGTGCGAACGTTTTGAGTTACGTTAGATTCTGGGGGACTGTCTGATGTTACGTTAGGTTCGCGGTTCTGGTTGATTTTATTTATTTTTTTGTTGGGGGGTTGAATCTAAGCATTCGGTGAGCATAGTCGATGGTAGCATGAAGGGAGGTGAGCAAATTGAAACCAAGGTATCCATCATACTTGACTTCTTTGGAGGGAAATATCATGAAAGGGTGATGTTGACCGTGGTTAGGGAGGTTGGTAGCTACATAAAAGGGAGAGGTTTCACCACTGCTAGGAATTATGCCGTCATTGGCGTCAATCAAAACAATGGTAGAGGGTTGCAGAGGCCCAAGAGTGGCCTGGTGATCATGAAAAAATTAAGAGAATAAACATGAACGGGAAGCTCCCGTGTCTATTAAGAGTTTTGCTTTCACCGCTCGAATGGTGAGGTGATTACAGATGGGGGGTTGATCTGGTGTTGTTCTGTCATGAGCCCCTGCCAGTTTAAGTTTGATTACTGGTGGGTGGGGGCGGATTAAAAATCCAGTTTATCTTGAGGTTCTGGTACGGTCTCTACTTTCACTGTTTCCTCGGTTACTTCCTCCTCTGTTAAGTCACCTATACCCGCGGTTCCGTCCTCGTTTATGGTGGCAACACATCTAGGCTTAATCCATGGGATCTGGCCCCAGAATTGAGGGAGTTTAGGAGGGCGCTTTACCAGCTCACTGAAAGACCTTTACAGTGATAAAAAAGGGCATTTGGGGTTGCAAGGTCTCCAATCAGAGGGTCGGATCCTTGCCCAATCTTCCATCCTTTCGGTGGAACAGGGGTAGGACATTTGTGAAGAAGTGGGTGAAGGAATTTGGGGTTGGGTGGTGGCGCGACTGATTGCGGCGATCTTGTGTTGTTCCTTGTTGGTACATCCTCGTCGTAACCCTTAGGTTCTGTGATCGCGAAATGGTCTCTGACTGACGTGGGCAATTTTCTCAGTAGGGCATTGAACACACTCTCTTTATGGGTTGATGCATTTTTCTCTGGGAATGCAGTGACTACTAGTTGGCTTAACTGACTAATGGTGTGGTCAAGGTTCCCAGAAGACTTAACACTGAAATTGTTGATGAGCAATAATCTTACCGAGAGAAGGGTTAATAGCTCCCTTCGTATATTTTTCAAACTGAGTCCAGGTCAGTTCTGGGTTATCACACACATAACCTGAAATGAGGGACATATGTCGGCCTAACTTTATTACCATCGTGTGGATTTTAGAGATATCGTCCTTGAACACAATATCAAGGACTGGTTTCACAACCTGAAGATAAGTAGCAATGTTGTGATCTTCTTGCCTGAACGGAATAATGTAGAGCGATTTACCTGCCATTGTGATTTGTGGTCTTGGTTATATTGAGATAATTTATAAGTTGAAGCTGCTACGTCGAGTTGAGACACATCTGCCGCCAGTGTTATGCGACGTTATAATTTCATGTGTTTTATAGTGATTCCGCTTTTTCCACCTTAGGAAAGAATGGGGAATCTTAGCATTCTCACTGGAGTGCAACTAGCTTCAAGGTTATAAATCATGCAACAATAATAATCAATGACACAGAATACACACTTTAGTTTCACACATTTTATTCCTTAAGTGGCTAGGGTACAAATCCGCTAATAGTCAAATGTGAAAACCCTTCTAGGGTAAGGGATCACTTCAATGAATATTAACATAAATCATAAAAAAGAATTAGTCCTAGAATAACTGATGACCTAGGGGAGAAATAGAATAGGTGATAATAGTACAAATAAATACGAATGTTCTATCGTAAACACAGAACAAGAGTACACAGAGAGATCTAGTCTCAAACAATAAATAGTACCTGAGTGGACTTTAGCGGGGGCGAGGTAGCTACGCGCTGAGGGTAAATATTAGTTACTGCGACGAAATACAAGCAGTACTAAGACTATGGTAATTTAGGTACTATTTGATTTAAATTTAGCCTTTACGTTAAGGCAAAGTTTACAGAAGAATTAACTCCAAGAACTCGAAGAGTTAAGGTAATGAATATAAGTTCATAAATGGTTTAAATAAATACAATAGTCATGTATGCGTGATTGAGAACATCCTCGCCGGGCAGATGATTAATGCGACGTTAAATATAGAGTTAGAATTAACTCAAACTGAACAATACGCGAGTGAAGTGTGATAGTTAAAATTAATCAAATAAAGAGACTGAGGGGGTAAAACTCTCTGTGAACAACTCATCTATTTCTTACGTACCCTGCTGATGATATAACAGAGAAATAAGATCTGAATAAGAGTTCACTAAGTTTTTTCATGTAAGGTGCATGTATAATTTCCTGAACAAATAACTATATTACTCCTCATAAGAATACAGGAGCCTGTACTCAAAGAATTATATATATATATTTATCCCACTGATAGATGTGTAGTGGTCTCTCTAAATCGAGTTACAAATATCTAGAAGTGAAGAATGGAAAATCTTCAGAGTTTACGTTAAGGTGAATCTTAGCATATCTTATTAACCCTTACTGTAATCTTCAAATCACTTTATAAAACAATAAGGCACTTGAAGGATTTGAGTAGAAAGGGAAGGAGCCCATAGAAAGTCTGGCACACACGTTGTAGGGAGGTCAGTTGTCCCTTCCTATTTGACCAAGGGGAAAAGGTCACGGTATCACACACAGTCCAGGTAGGTGATGCTCTCTCTCTCTCTCTCTCTTCTATGTCCTCTCTTCGGGATCACAATTCTAACACACTTATTTGCACTCATGATAAGAGTCTCCAAGGATCCAAGGTTAGCCTTAACAGATTTCTGATCTTCCTATTCTATTGATTTGCAGTTAACTAGGTTTGTCCAAGGAAGAGCTAGTCATCTGTTAAATCAGGGCTGCTTGTCAAGAGTTAAGGGAAGAATGGCTAGCCCCTACAAAATCTTTATCCGAACTGCATAGGTTACCAGTTAAGTGTGTTCGCCCTAGGGAGAAGCACTCGACTGTAAACCAAGCCAGTTTTGCCTAACTCTCTCTGGGTCAGTTGAGATCCTATCCAGTTTTTAGTTAGGGTTGAGTGGCTGACTTCTCAGGGCAGCAGGGACATGGTGGAAGGAGGTTTTTTATTTATCCTTAACTTATGCTTTACACTAAAAATATGAGTTACTTCTCTGGAATGGCTTGGATGTTCTTTGTTTATTTAATTTTACTTTAGGCTTGAAGATGGCCTGCTGGGGTAATGAAAAAAGGATTTCTGATGACAGGACAAGTAGAGAATTTTCCAATTGTATGGAGGTAACTTTATAGTTTAGGTGATCTTGAGTTTCTACTTGTATGATCACTTAGCTGCCATAATTAAGTTTGCTTTGCGTATAAGATACAGGGGGATAATGAGGTTCTTGGTGGTGCATTTTCATAAACATTTCCTCAGAATAGCGAAGGTCCGGCTGGGGGTAGAGTATGTCCTGGTGGGGGTAGGTTGGGTTCTGGTAAGGGGTTTGATCCGTTTTCCCTTACTTGACCTGGTTTGAGCGGTATCTCTGATGGAAGGGATATCATGGTCTTTGGTCTGCTGGAGATATTGGCGATACAGCACTGGTTGATTTGGCTGTTGTTTGGATACGGGAGCAGGTTCTTGGTGGCGTATTACAGTGAGAATCTAACGAAAAGTTAGGTTCGGCTAAGGCTACCATTTTCTTGTACAACTCTGAAAAATTATTCTGCTTATCCTTACAAGATTGGTCATACATACTATGCTCAGAATATCGTGCAGCACGGAAGGCAACTGTACCTATAAACTTATTAAATACAGAGAACTCTCAAATTCGCTGGGACACAGGTCAGGTCAGGTGAAGGTATTGAGGGATAAGCCTTTACAACGGCACCTCGTAGCTACTTTCAACACAACATTTGTAAACAAAGGTTCGGATGGACGAACGCATCTTATTCTGCTGAGGACTAAATTTATCACATTTTAAAGACTCATAAATAATAGCTTTTTAAAACACCAGAAATTCAGATGTCTGTTTACTTTAATTAAGGACCATTCAATAAACTGCATTCATACTTCCAAGAAAAATTATAATGGCTTGGTCGCATTATCATAATTCGAGATACTCAAAAAATGGCTGTCGCCTATGCGGTACAGTCTAATGATGCCGAAACCAGCCAACTAAATCCAAGTAGATCGGCTAATATTACCAAGATATAAACCAATTTTCTTCACAGCTAATGCCGAAAAAGCAGAGCAGTTAAAAAACAAATTCGGCCGGGACAGCTTGAGAAATACCACAATGGAGAAGGCACTCTTGGCCGCCTCTCTGAAACTCATTTAATGAAATAAATGGAAATCAACACTTTACTTTAGGTTTACACAACATAACCAAGAATAGCCTACCAATAAATTGTTACTCCTTATAATCAAAAGCTAAGGGTTACTAACCTCAGTCGAGGGAGGGCAATGGGCCGAGGGAAGGAGAGGCTGACTACCTTTTCCTCTCGGGGTTCTGACGGAAGTGGCACTCGGCCGCGGCTCTTTGGGGCTTGGGCACTGTATTTTCGCGGGTAAAAGTTAGGATGGCGTGCCCTTGGCATTTTTAACAGTTATTTTCACCAGGTACCACTTACTCTAAATTTTCATGGGGGAAAGACTTTAAGGTTATAAACAATTAGGGTTCTGAGGGAATAAATTACAGTTTTAAAGTAATTCTACAAGATAGCATGAACATTTGTTGCGGGCCTGAAGATGGCGGCTATTGACGCCAATTTTAAATTCAGTTTCGAAATCTTCCAGCAATTATTCTCCTCCTGGCATAGGTTAATTCACCCTTTACAATAAGTACACCCTACTTAAACCAAGTAATTGATACATTCACCATGACTTAGTGAGGAGTGAATGAAGGGGAAAAAGTCTTGGTATGAAATCAACTCTTCAACAGCTATACCAAATAGGAAAGTACAATTAGTCCGGTTACACTAGGTCTAGGCGCGCCTCATATCAAGCTAAGATGTCCCTTTCTAGATAGCCACCGAAACTACAAAGGGGGGCATGTCCGTGATAGTAAAGGTGGCATGGACAGTGCCAGCTTTGAACTCACGGGGGAGGGTTTGTGTGAAGCCACATACTGAGATGGGGACACTATTCACCCCTAGTAATTGGTTGGGTGCTGGCTCTAGAGGGCCGGGCAGCTTTCAGTATGGGCAATAATACTCCAAGGACAGGTAACTTTGGGCAGCTCCAGTGTCCATCAGCAGCTGGAGGCTAGTACCTACCTACTAACCTGCTACTACTGAGCGGTACATACTGACGGCCATACGTGCGGAGTGTTTCATAAGCCGTACTTTTTTTTTTTTTTTTTTTTTTAAGAGACAATGAACGGAGGAAGGAAAAACACAGATAAAACAAAAAGGTCCATGTGCCTAAAGGCATCCTCCATTCATAAAATGTTTGTAACAACTGGATTTAAACATTTGTAGATTGTAAGTTTGTGGAAAGCAATTCGAGGGAAGTGAATTCCAAAGAGTAGTAGCTCTGGGGATAAATTAATTCTGATAAGCAGAAGTTCTGCATTGTGGAGGAGAAAGTGTAAATTCATGGGCGCTCTCAGCTGCCCTAGTTCTATGGGGAAAGATGTGGAGAGGCGGCACAATTGAAGCAAGTTCCTCGGAACAATTGCTGTGAAAATATCTGTAGAATAATGCAAGGGATGCAACGTTTCTTCGTATGGATAATGTAGGAAGGTCCTGTGTGATTGCAGGGTTATTGATTAATCTAATAGCTTTATTTTGAATTTTGTCCAACTGCCTCAATGCAACCACTCCACTTCCACCCCACAGAGGTGAACAGTAATCCATCTGAGAACGCACATGACTTTTATATATCACGGCCAACTGCTCGTCAGTGAAGAATTCTCGAACTCTGTACAGGAGTCCCAGTTTTTTAGAGGCATTCTTAGCAATGCTTCTAACATAATGTGTCCAGCTCAAGTTATTAGTTAATGTTACACCGAGAATGTCAATACTAGGGGAAGTGGGAATATTTACATCATTAAAAAATATATGGGAGTCAGTGAGATTCTGTCGGTTAGAAAATTGAATGTACTTGGTTTTCTGTGCATTAAAGGAAACTAGATTCTTTTGTCCCCATCCATCAATTCTAGAAAGGTCCTGGTTCAGAGAAATTGCAGTGTTTATTTTTGAATTTATAAGATCGGGTTGGGTGACAGAATTGGTAAATGTGAAGGAACTGTGGAGTGTTGAGTCATCTGCGTAGGAATGTATTGGATTATGAGTGGTAGATATGAGATCATTGATATGAATGAGGAACAGAATTGGGGCCAAAACTTATCCCTGGGGAACACCAGCATATATTGAGTGAAATTGAGAATAAAGGCCATCTACCATTACACGTATTTTTCTGTTATGAAGATAAGAAGAAATTAGTGGAACTAATGATGCAAGGCCGTAGTGTGACATCTTCGACAATAAGGATTGATGCCAGACTCTATCAAATGCCTTTGATATATCCAGTGCTATTGTATGTGTTTCACCATGTTGGTCTGTAGCTTGGTTGATTTGATGCGTAAGAAGGCAAAGCATGTCTGCAGTTGATCGACATCGTCTAAAACCATATTGCCTATCACTGATTAATTTATTATTCTCAAGATGCTTAATTATGTGATTATTTAATATAATTTCAAAGACTTTACCAAGAGTGGAAGTTATAGCTATTGGTCTGTAGTTTGATGGATCTGAAGAGGCACCTTTTTTAGGAACTGGATGGATGTTTGCTTCTTTCCAGGGTACTGGGAAGCATGAGGTATGAGTACACAGACGGAAATTTTTTGCCAATACAGGAGCGAGCACCAAGGAGCAATTCTTAAGTACTATTGGAGGAATTTCATCTGGACCAGGAGCCTTATCTACCGAGAGATTCTGCAAAATAGTTTTGACATGTCTGGTGTGGATCTTAAGTGAGGGAATTTCAGGCGAATTAAAATTAAGTACAGGGACATCTTGATTTATTTCATCTAAGGTTGAGTTGGTGGAGAAAATATCCGCAAGAAGGTTAGCTTTACCTCGTGGGTCACTTACAAGATTGCCAGTCGGAGATTTTAATGGTGGAATGGATGAAGCAGTAGTGAAGTTGGATTTAAATGAGTTAAGAGTAGACCAAAATATTTTGTTATCATTTGGATTATTTAGAAGTTTATTTGCCTGCTTGTGGAGAAAGTTTGATTTAGTTAGGTTTAATACAGTTTTGGCATGATTTCTGATGTTTCTAAAGTAATTAAAGGTTTCATTGTTTTTGATCTTGTGTATGCATTGTAGGCTATTGCTTTTTGTTCAGTTACTCTAGCACAATTATGGTCAAACCATTTAGGTGAATTAGATCTTTTACTGTACTTTTGATGAGGAATAAAAGTTTCCATTCCAATTTTTACAAAATCTTGTATGTGGCTCAAGGTGGAGTGTGCATCATTAGAAAAGAAAGAGGTCCGGGGAATATCAATAAAGAAACCTTGAAGACCCTCCCAGTCTGCCCTATCGTAATGCCATTTAGTCACCAAAACAGGTTCAGAGTGGGAAGGTGTGGTAGGTGATAGACAGGTGGCCTGTATCAGACAGTGATCAGAAGATCCAAGCGGGGATCTCACTGTAACATCATAATTTTCTGAATTGGTTGTTAAAAATAAGTCCAGTAGGTGGGAATTATGATTAGGATTATCTGGTACACGAGTGGGTTGGTTGACTAGTTGAGTGAGATTAAATGAGTCTGCAAATAGCTCACATTCAAGACCAGCATCATCAGTCCTGGCTGAATAAGTGAGCCATTCAACATTATGGACATTAAAATCACCCAACACAATGATTTCAGAAGAAGCATTTAAGTTGAGGACACTGAGTTGTGAGGACAGAGAATCAAAAAGACTTTGCTCTGGAGGAGTATTTGGGGAACGGTAGATGCAACATATGTATTTAAATTTACCAGCAGAAATTAATTTGTATATAGAATAATCAAAATAGGGACAATTGAAACTAGTAACCTCCTCCAGGGCAATTTCAGATTTTGCGAAGCAACATACACCTCCTTTAGGTCTGAAATTTTGGAGCAGTTGATAACCTGGAAAATTAAATCTAGACGTGTCAGATGTGGATGTTACTTGAGTCTCTGTCAAAAAAAGGAGAGTAGGGGATTCTGCTTGAAGAAATTGGTGTACAGAATTGATGTTAGAGTGAAGTCCCCTTATATTGCTAAAGAAAAAGCTGCACCGACGAGCAGCTTTGGGCACCTACCATTGTGGCGGGGAGAAAGGGGGAAGGGGTCTTGGGTAGCTCCCAGGTCCAGGGCGACCTGGGAGCCGATCAAATATCCTTCAGTGTGGGGCAATCCCGGCTAATGTGCCCTCGGCCGCTGCAAAAGCAGCACCTAAACTTCTATGGGAGCCTGTTCTCTTTGTCGGTATTCTGGGGTGTTGTATTGCATTTTTCTATAGCCTGGAGCAATAGGGCAATGAGCCCAGTGTTTTCTGAACTTTCTTCCTTGTCGGATTCTTGACTTTCTACTTGGGGTGGTTACTCAGTATATTTCGTGGGGACCAAGGTAATTCGTCTGATCTGAGCGAATGTGGCGGGGCTAGGTACACTGGTTATGTAGGCTTTAGGGGTATTTCGGTGCAGCCTTTACCTACGAAATGCACTCTGATATGGGGAGTGATGCCCAGACTAGTTTGTTTAGGGCAGTCTGGTCTAGATTTAGGCGGGCTATCTTGTACAGTTTGAGGTAATTGATTTTAAATTTATCTAAGTCTTCATCTAACATTAGTGTTCTGATCATTGTCTCGGCTTCGTCTTGGGTCATTGAGGACCCGAACCTTGTAGTGATTAGATAATCTGCATCTTCCCTTTTCGTGATTGTATTGATTGAGTTGATAACCTTTGGGCTTGGGCACCCAAGAATGACATGGTGACAGCTACCTTCTGTTAGTCATTTATCTCCGCGATCATGTTTACCCGCACCTCAAAGATCTGTATCCAGGCATCTACTGTATATCCCTAATGGCTGGGTTGTAAATTTTGTGTTGCAGATTCGCTATGGATGCCATTTTGTATATTTCTGTCTGTGTTTTCTCTCTTATCCAAATCCTTTGTATAGTATCCTAATCGCCTGTCCAGCTACCTAGCTGAGACCACTGCTTGCCAACAAAGTTATTCAACTCTAATAAAGGTAGGGTCTACTGTATGCTCAGCTGGATAACACACACAAATTATAACATAGATATACAAGTAGTTTATTGGCACGATATCATGGACATGATCACAGACAAAACACAGAATTATAAAACAGAAACAAACAATATGATGTCTGGATATAAGTGTGCTCATGGGCCGCAATCAGTATATTAACTTACTGTGCAACAACGTCCTATTTTCTCAATAATGTATATACAACAAGAACTTGATCTCTTATCATTAACACATATTCAATCTCTTAACACTCTCCATCTCATATGACACCAAAATACTCATATGACGCTAGAGCGTCATATGAACTTATCTTAATTTATCTCTTTAACCTAAGACGTGCGCACAGGGGTTTTTCTACAGGGTAAGACTGTGCGCCCCTATGATGATTTTGGGACCCATTGCCAATTTCAATAAAAAGTGCATCATCGTGTAGGGAATGTTTGCGTGCATCGGCTCATATATATTTGACCCCCCAAAAAATGTCTGGGGGGGGTGGGGGAACGGTCCGTAGTTGAAAAATGTGGAGCGAATGGCACCGCGCGGCTAGATTGTCATCGAGCGGCGAGATTTCCCTGCCGAATTTTCACGCGCCCAGGGGATAGAAGGAGAGGGAGGAGGGGGTGGGTTACCGCGTATTATCACGTATATCTCCTTTTTTGAGCCCTTTTAGGCTATGTAGAGTATGTATACATGTGTAGGCCACCTATATAACAATGAATATGCCTCATAGTGACCAAAAATTGCAATATATAAGGGAATTATAAGAAAATTTTTAGGCGGGAATGAAGATGTGTTGGAGGTTTGGCGGCAATTTATGAGCTGAGAGTGTGGTTTACGCCATACATATCACTTATATCTTGTACTTAGAGCACTGTCATTCTATAATACAGACTTGTACGTATGTAGACGTGCCATATATCAAAATATATACCGCATATAGACCAATTCATGCGATATTTACGCACATTATCAATGAGTTTCTATGCGTGAACCAAGGTGTGAGTGAGTTGTGCTGGGAATGAAAGGGGGAGAGGGTGTGTTACGCCATAAATATCACTTATATCTTGTACTTAGAGCACTGTCATGCTATAATACAGACTTGTACGTATGTAGACGTGCCATATATCAAAATATATACCGCATATAGACCAATTCATGCGATATTTACGCACATTATCAATGAGTTTCTAGCAGACAGAAGCCTGAAAGGGTGGGTGGGGGTGGGTGGGTGGGAGGGAGGCATGCAGGGAGTGAGTGAGTGAGTCGTGGAGAGAGTGAAGGCAGGCAGGGAGATCTCTAGATAGATAGCCAGCTTTGTGATAATTGTGGAGGCGCCCGAGGTGTATGGATGTCTTGGTATTTTGAACCTTATGTCTACCAGGTGTCTGGTGTTCGTTGCCACCAAGAGGTCTACAATAACATGAGTCAGGAATGGAGAGAGAGAGAGAGAAACTGAGACATGCGTATGTCGTACGTATAAATGGACTTCAGAATTGCATTTTTATGCAAGCAGACATTGCATTTTAGACACATGTGAAGTACCACAGAAACATGTAGGCCATTGGCTGTAAATAAAGTACTATATTATAGACCAGCAACGAGGGTGGTCAGTAAACACAGGCAGATTGCCTTTTGTGATAGAGAGCTAAATATAGACTGGTGTCTCCTTACACTTGCGAAAGGGTAGATTGCCACCAGAGAAACTTATATTTATTTATTTCCAAGTAATATGCAATCTAAATGTATATTTGAGACCTACTGCAAGTATTTGTATGACAGTCATGACTATGTATAATCCAATATACGCGCATAGGCGAGACATAAGAAAGCTGGTTGAGCAATTTTCGACACCCACACAGTTATTATTCATTTTTATTTACAATATTATACAATACAAATGTATTTGTGAAGAGTATTTTATGCATTATTGTATTTATACAAATTTTGTTCCCAGAGAGAGCTGCTGTGTCTGGAGCATCAATGAGCGGCAAGGGTCACCCCGTGACCGCTTGACCGTGTGAAAATGAGTGGAGTCACACTGAGAGGGGCAATTTTGCTGAGTGTTTGGGCAATTTTTGACAGAATAAAGTTATAAAATTACTAATTCTTGACAGAGACAAACTTTTATAAACCTTGGCATGATATAATTGATAATCCCATCAATTTACAAACGTAAATTGGTGGGATAATTCATTTTTTTTTGTATATTGTCATTTCGATTGTAGACACGAAGTTTTGAGTGATATTTGGTATGAGCTCCTGTGGCATGGTTGGTAAGGTCGCGGACTGGAAAACTCAAAGTGTGGTAGGGTAGTGGGATCGAATCCAGGAGGGGGTTATGGGGAAGGTTTTATACTGTCTAGAACATTTTTGATAAAAATTGTTTTTTACAAGATCATGCCATTGTATTCAAACAATATGAAATATTCATAGAATATATCATATTGTAAGAATACAATGACATGACCTTGTTTTTTTTTTGTTTTTTTTATTGTTTTATTTTATTATCTTAGTAGGTTTGACAGGATTTATTGAAACATATTTATTTTTGTACAATTCATTTGAGGTAAAAAAATAATTATATACACATTACTTAGGCTAATAACAAACATATATATTGATATACTAAAAAAAGAAGGCATATTACATGTAAATCTTTGAAACTTATAAACTAAATAATGAAACATACAATTATATAATGTAAAAGCTATATCACAGGGACATCTTTGGAACTTATACATTATATAATATATATGTTACATTATGAGGTAGCGTGATCAATTAGGTCAGGTCAGGTAAGGTAGGGCGCGAGTCCAGGGCAGGGCAGGGCAGGGGGCGAGTCCAGGGCAGGGCAGGGCAGGGGGCGACACTCAGTAATTCTTGAAAGTGTGGTAGTCCCTGAAGCAGTCACCCAGGTAGAGTGGAACTTTGCACTCGGCGCACATTGAGGTGACTCTTTTGGTGACAAGGGGTTTCCTGACACTGGAGCTGTAGACGGTGCACTGCACCTGCCTGTGACGAGTGCCAATCAGCTCGGTGTTGGTTAGGTAGTGTCTTTGGACACCCACCTGGACTCGGTCAGGAACGTGATCCCCACGCCATGCCGTACGTCTGTAAGTGGTGGTGCCATACTTCTCCAGGAGTTGGTATGATACGTTGTAGACGAACTCCCGGAATTTCAGCTTCTGGTTTGGGGACATATCCTTCTTCACCAATCACAAGTTGTAGGCGTTGAGCATCGTGATATCAACTAGGTGGAGGAAGAGCTTGTGATACCACTTCACAGTCTTCCTCAGACACTCAACGCCTGACAGCTGACAGTCAGACTTGTCCACCAGGCACATGTTCTTGGTATAGTCTACTACCATGTTGGGCTTGTAGATGGTCTTCCTGGTTCGGTAGTGGATTTTGCCAGAATCCACCTGGGCACCTGTGTGGACGGTGGAAAGCAGGTGGACGTCTCGTTTATCCTTCCACTTCAGGGCTATCACTTTCCCACACTTCTCGAGCTGCTTGTATTTCTGCCCCTTTCGTCGCCTTCTTCGCACATGCCTCTCGCGATGTTCCTGGGCCAGGTCGTCTTCTGAAGGTGTGTCACTGGAGGAGGCATCTGTAAGAGGAATGACATTACCGGTGAACTTAGGCATAAACTTTCTTGTCTTTCTGACAGTCCCACATGACCCCGTTTTGTTGTCATGAAGAAACTGGCAGAGAGCAGGAGAAGTATACCAGTTGTCAGTGTAGATGATGTGGCCTTTGCCCAGGTAAGGTGCCAACATTTTCCTGACGATGGCACCTGACATGCCCATGGGGTCATTGGCAGCGGCTTTCGGTATGTCAATGTCAGTGCCTGTATACACGATCATGTCAAGCACTATTCCAGTTTCACAGTCACACAAAACGAAGAGCTTGATTCCGAACCTATGCCTTTTCAAGGGGATATACTGCTTGAAAACAAGACGTCCTTTGAAGAGCACGAGCGACTCATCAATCACCAAATTGAGGAAGGGGTAAAAGTATTTCCTATACCTCTCCAACAACATGGTGAACACATCCCGAACTTTCCATATCCTGTCAATCCTGTTAGGATTGTCGTTGTCTGCAAAGTGCATAAATCTTAGCAGCAACAAAAATCTGTCACGAGTCATGAACTTATTGAAAGTTGGGGTGGCGATGAGAGGGTCGTGCTTCCAATAGTGTTGCAACACATGCTTCTTGATCAGAGGCATGAGGAACAACAAGGCAAAGAACGTCATAAATTCTTCCACAGTCGTATCCACCCAGCCTCGTATTCTCGCTTTTGGAGAAAGGACGTCCAAGCTGCCAAACACCCACCTGTAGTAGGCGTTTTTTTGGGCAACGATGTACGTCATTACCTCCATATCGAAAAAAGCGAGGAAGAAGTCGCTTTCGTTCGCTTGATCGTCACAGGGCCAGTCGTCAGTTGTTCCTGACGTCCCAGGATTGAACTGGGGCACGTCAGGTACAAAATTGACCCCGTCAGACCAATCGAACGAAGGCAGCCCAGGGATCGGAATGTCGTCTGCGTCTCCTTCAGCGTCTGAAATATCGCTTCCATGGTCGCGATACAGCACTGCATCATCATCACCCTCCTCTTCACTTGACAGACGATGCCTTTCCTCATTCTCGTCACCGACGTCGGACTCACTCCCACTGTCCACTCCCAAATCCCCCCACCCTTGGTCCCGTGCTAGGGCTTCGTCGTCGAAACCCGGGCTGCCAATGCCCTGCGAATCACCATCAAACAGCAGGGCGGCATACTTTGATGGTGTCAGAGTTTTCCGGGTCACTTTAGCACGTGCGGGAGTCTTATGGACAGGGACAGCGGAGGCGGTGGCAGGGGCGGCGGCAGGGGCTGCAGTGGTGCGTGGTCTTGTGGCCCTGGAGGCAGGCAAGATGATGGTGGTGCCTGTCGCCCTTCTCTCTGTTCCTTGGGCAGGGGCACCAGGGCCAGCAGTCGCTTTCCCTCTCCCTTTCCCCTTCCCCTTCCCCTTCCCTTTTCCTTGGGCAGGGGCAGCAGGGGCGGCAGGGGCAGCAGGGGCAGCAGGGGCAGCAGGGGCAGCAGGGGCAGCCGGGCCAGGGGCGGCTGGTGGTGTTGGTGGTGGTAGGGTCACTGTGGCTGGCGTACGGGTTCTCTTCCCTACGCCCGTGCCTTTAATTTTTCCTGCCCCCGCAGGTTCTGCAGCCCTAGGGCGGCCTCCTGTGTCACTGGTACCGGTGGCAGGGGTGGCGGGGGTGGCAGTGGTGGCAGTGGTGGTGGTAGTGGTTGTTGCAGTGGCCTGGGTCGTGGTGGCAGTGTCCCGAAACACTAATGACCTCTGTACCTTTGCCGTGCTTGCATGTGTTTTTCGTGCTTTGGGTGCTGGTTTTTCGTCCTCAGAGCTGTAGAGCGTGTCGTACTGGTAGCTAGGGTCTTTAGCAGCCACCCTCTGCCTTCCACGGCGGCGAACACCACCAGAAGGAGGGCTGGTTGTGTCATCAGGGAGCGAGCATGAGGGACGTGTGGGCTCCATGACTAGTGCTTGGTTACTGGCGCGGTGGTGCTTGTACGAGTGCGGGGCGAGCGTTTGGCGGGGTGGTGTCGAGAGTTGACATGTAGTACTATACCCACACCAATTTTCAGCCGCCTGGCTATAAACGCGCGGTTTTGGTACGCGTTCAAAAGCTCTGCTCTTAAGAGTCTTCCCGCAGTCCGCCGGGGGAACTCTTAAGAGTCTCCCTGCAGCTCCCGGGTTAATAAGTTATATGACGCTCTAGCGTCATATTGAGCTCAGTAAGTTAGGTAAGTTGGATCAAAATCTGTCGAATGGTGGCAACCCCAAGTTCCTCCGACTTCTAACGGTCCCTCAGTGAGATTTTGACAGTTGTGGGGATAGTACCGTGTCGTCCGCCTCCTTGTCAGTAAGTTAACTATTTATGTCTGGGGGGGGTTAAGTAACTAGGAAGTCTTTCGTTCAGAAACAAGTATTTGATCTTCTAATTTAAACAAGTATTTAACCTTAGTCTTAATTCTTTCAAAAGTACAAACTTAATCTCTTAGTTGAAATAACAAGTATCAATCTCTCATTACGGCAATTATAAAATCCATTGGTAGCGTGATTACAGTGAGCGGCTAACGGTAGCAACAATGGAATCATACATCAATCTTGTAACAAACTCTTCGTGGGATTCTCTCACAATTGCGTATGATAAAGTTACTTAATTTTGTTCGGAAAAACTCGTTATGTAATTCTCTTATTGAGCCATATACTGTATACCTGAACGTGAGTGTCTAATTTAATGAAATGTTTGTTTGTTGTTACCTTAAGGAGTTAAAATTTGTGTTTTATAATTGTTTCGCTGGGTGAAGATTCTGGGTCGATTCTGGTAGATTCTCTTGTAGATTGGTAGATATAAGATACTGTAGATGTGATAGATAATGCCACCACCACCTTTACCATATATATTTAGGGTAAAGGAAACTTGTAATCCAACCACAGGATATTTATTCAGGAACAAATGTAGATTTAAATATTACAAGGAGTTTTCCCCCAAGTTGGGAGGAATATCTCCCAGACCTCTTATCGTGATCAAGTCTCTGTCTAAGTCTCCTAAAAACCTCTCTCCATATCTTCCTATTCCCTTCCCACACACACCCCACACATGTGACGGAAAACTCTGTTTCACGTGGACAATGCCTGGAGAGCTCAGAAGTGCATGGGTAAGGTCTAGCAAAGTCTGACACCGGTAGAACAAAAGCAGGAGGTGACATTGATTCAACCTTCAGACTGTACAGTCCTCTGCCTAAATACACAGTTCACTGGAAGTAAACTACCTTAAAATTATATGAGAGTTGTAATAATGATTCCTATAATAATTACTGAATATAACATGATATACTACAAGTCTAGGCTCTTATCTCTAGTTTGCAATTCCTACTCTCCATTGCTGAGAGACTAATGGGTCCTAACTTGACTCCTTCAATTACTGGCAAAGCTACCTCATTTACTAAGCTGATTAAACTCCCAACCGCCTAGCTCATCAATCTCGTTGCGTGCACCCACGAATGAGGGCTCTAACTAACTAGCATCTAACTCGGCAAGACATTTGGAGTCATTTAACTAATCAGTTGATGATTACTAAGATAGGTAATCTCAAAGGCAATTGAGCAAGTTTACAGGCAATCGGTCAAAAGGTCCTCGGTGAACACTCAAGGCCTTGCAATTCTATCAGTACTGCTATCAACCGTCAAACGGTCTTCTGTAATTGTCAATTAAAATCATTCAATAAGTGATGGGGATGGTCATCCAGGGCCAGAGTGTCTCATCTGCTTATCACCTCAGAGTCGGCTGTGCCTTCATCTGTCACTCTCTGTGAGGGGCACTGACAGCAGATCTATCTCAATAAGACTAGGGGAAGAGTGTCATCAGGGGCGGCCTCAACAGTAGGGTACAGGCACTTAAAACTCTCTTGTTGCAGTTATTCACGTCGGGCTCGGGGTAACTCTGTTTCCCAACGTGTGGTCACCTCCTCAAAGTACTGGTCTGGGGCTCCTAGGGTGTGGTCTCTGTATAAGGGCTTGTAACTCCAACAAATCTGTGTTGCTAATTTAAGGTGGTAACTGCAGCAGTGGCTGGGAATGCTCAAAGGCAGTATAGAACATTCTATCTCTCTAGTTAAAACATTTCCTTTTTCTTTGCCTCTTGACGAGCCTTTCACTGTACCAGGTGCTGACAAAGGTAGAGCTGGGGGTTGCTGGAGGAGGAGGACCGTGTTCTTGGAAACAGCAGAGGGAACTGTCTGTCGAGAGGCAGGTGGAGGGTCCTTATATGGCCCGGCGGCGGATGCTGATTTCCGCTGCTAGCCAATCACTGGGCTTCCAGGATCGAAGCCAGAACTGTCAGATTGGGAGTGACTGTGTTCTCTTCCTTGCTTTCATCGGCCTTTTTCACCTCTGGAATCCGGCCAATAGGGTTGCAGTGGCCACGGAAGCAAAAATCATTCCATGGGAAGTCAAAGAAGTATTGCCGAAGAACCTCCCAGTCGGCAGCGTCAAAGTGCCACAAGCGCAGCCGGCTGGAAGGATCGGGTGGCCATACTGGACAGATAGGGCCGGTGACAGAGATAAGTTTATGGTTGGAGGAGCCCAAAGGAGAGAAAAGATCGACAATATAAACGGAAGTGTTAGAAGTCGAAAATGTTGGGTCGATCTCCGAAGCGATCCGGGATACGCGTGAATTGCTGACCCAACTGCTCTAGGTCTTTTAGGATAGACAAGATGTAGGTTTGTTCACCAGGTTGGTCAGTGGAATGAGAAGAGAGCCATTGGTGGTGGTGAACGTTGAAATCTCCTAAGATGGAGATTTCAGCGAGGGGAACAACGGATAGGATGTGTTCCACTTTAGAGTTTAGATAGTCAAAGAATTTGGGGAAGGCAGTAGAGTTGGGGGAAAGATACACAGCACATAAATATTTAGTATGAGAGTGACAGGATAGTTTGAGCCATGAAGTTGAGAATTCAGAGGAGTCGAAGTCGGGAACACGAGAGCAAGTGAGTTTGTTGTATACGTATACACAACAACCGCCTTTGGCTTTGAAACTAGGATAGAGATAGTAGGAGGGTACATAGAAGGGTTTGCTGTCAGTAGTCCCAGACAACTGAGTCAGTAGTTCCAGTCTCTCAGAAGCTGGGTGTGCTCAACTGCCTCCGGAGGTTCTTTACCCCTACACAGCTTCTTGCTCTGTACAGGGGCACAGTGCATCCATGTATTGAGTATTGTTTGCATGTGTGGGGAGGTTCCTTTCACATAGCACTAATATATATATATATATATATATATATATATATATATAATCTGCTCTCAGATCGCCAGTATGGCTTCCTTAAGGGTCGCTCTACTGGTGATCTTCTTTCATATCTTACTAACTCTTAGTCATCCTCCTTTCGGGAATTCGGTGAGACTTTTTCTATTGCACTAGACATATCGAAAGCCTTCGATAGAGTCTGGCACAAATCTTTAATTTCTAAACTACCCTCCTTCGGTTTCTATCCCTCCATCTGTGCCTTTATCTCTAATTTCCATTCCATAGCCGCGGTTGTGGACGGCCATTGTTCACTTCCTCACCCTATAAACTCCGGTGTTCCTCAGGGCTCTGTCCTATCTCCTATGAAACCATGACCCAAATCTGTAGCCACCATATACCTGCAAGACAAACAAAACGAAAAAGCAAACAAGATCGGGAAAGGAGGAGGCTGTACAGAAGAAAGTTACTCACACAAAGACGCACACATCAAAATCTACAGGATAGGCAAAAGGTCGAAATAGATAGAGAAATTGTGGAAATTGAACAAAGGCTAAGAATATCATATGAACTACAACATATGGAAGAGGAGAGGAAAGCTATTGCAGGTATAAAGGAAAATTCCAAATACTTCTTTTCATACGCCAAACAAAAGGCTAAAACAACATCAAACATCGGCCCACTGAGCAAAGGGGACGGCTCTTTCACAGGGGACAAAAAGGAAATGAGCGAACTCTTAAGCAGGCAGTATGAAATGGCATTCAGTGAGCCTGATGAAACAAAAGTCATCAGAGACCAAAATATATTTTTCATGGAAACCTCCCCCACGGAAACCCCTCAGATGCTGGATATTGATTTCGGTCCAAAAGACATAGAAGAGGCCATTTCCTACATGCCATCCCACTCGGCACCAGGCCCGGACTCATGGAATTCGATCCTAATGAAAAAATGTAAGGAAAACCTCTCAAAACCCCTGGCTATAATGTGGAGAAGGAGTTTAGACACTGGTGACATACCAGATAGCTTGAAAAATGCAATAATTGCCCCACTGCATAAAGGAGGGAGTAAAGCACTACCAAAAAACTACCGCCCGGTAGCTCTAACCTCTCACATCATTAAAGTTTTCGAGCGAGTCCTGCGAAGCAAAATTTCAACATTCATGGAGGCAAATGAACTACACAACACCGGTCAACATGGGTTTAGAGCGGGAAGATCATGTCTCTCACAACTTTTGGAACACTATGACAAACTTCTTAAAGCGCTAGAAGAAAAGAAAAACGTGGATGTCATTTACACCGATTTTGCTAAGGCATTTGATAAATGTGACCATGGTATAATAGCCCACAAACTGAAAGCAAAAGGTATAACTGGGAAAATCGGATGGTGGATATACAATTTCCTCGTAAACCGAAAACAATCGGTAGCAGTAAACCAAGTCACTTCTGAGCCTTCGGATGTCAAAAGCTCAGTGCCCCAAGGAACAGTGCTAGCGCCCCTTCTGTTCCTCATACTAATTTGTGACATAGATACCAACACCAGACACAGTACGGTGTCGTCTTTTGCTGATGACACAAAATTAAGTAAGATAGTAAACACACAAGAGGACACGGGCCGACTGCAGGAAGACATGAATGTAGTGTTCCAGTGGACCAGGGAAAACAACATGAAATTCAATGAGGAAAAATTCCAATTAATACTGTACGGAGATAATAATGGTGTTAAAGAAATTACAAATTACTTAACAGAATCTAACCACATAATAGAACGGAAAGACAGTGTGAAAGACCTTGGGGTATTAATGTCTGAAAATATGGGTTTCAAAGTACATAACCAGGTCAAAGTGGCGGCTGCGAAACGTCTAACGGGTTGGATTCTGCGTACTTTTAAAACACGCGGTGAATTGCCTATGATAACGCTCTTCAAATCTCTAGTGCTACCGCGGCTTGAATACTGTAGCGTATTAACCCCTAACTGTCGGCGAGCAACATAAGTCGAGTTAAATAAAGCTGGACTATGTGGCGGCGCTCGACATAGGTCGAGTGGCAATTTCAGCACTTAATGTTGCTGAGAGAGAGAGACAAGTGGTGGCAGGAGAGTAGCGAGCGTATGACTGCTCCAGACCACCGCGGCGAACCTACTGACACGAATCTCACCTCCCTCCTCCCTCTCTCACTCGCTATATACGGAATTGTATGGGGAAAGTGCCTAATTACATGCTTTTTGCACTCGCGTTGCACGGTTATTGCAAGAAAACTAGCCATCATAAAAGGATCGTTATGGTGTCATTCGAAAGCTCTGTTCATGCCCTTTCAGGGATAGATACTTGTTTTACGTTCAGGGTCTTATTTAGGCATGAAAATGATCACGTAAACAGCCCTATTTTGGCTAAAAACACCCCGCTGGGCGGTACATATAAATAAACCGCATAGGCCGCTCTTAAGGTGTTAACATCCCCATACAAAGCAGGTGAAATAAATGACGTAGAGAGTGTACAAAGAAATTTCACTTCGCATATAAGTTCGATAAAACATCTACACTATTGGGAGCGTTTAAGAGCACTGAATCTGTACTCACTGGAACGTAGAAGAGAACGTTACCTAATAATATACACATGGAAAATCGCAGAGGGTTTAGTACCAAACCTACATACTCCGATAGTCATGAAATTCAGTGATAGGAGAGGCTGGGAATGCGAAATCCCCCGGATGAATAACAGGGGTGCTATGGGCTCTCTGCGAGAGGGCTGGTTATCACACAGAGGCCCACGTCTCTTCAACAAACTCCCACGGCGAGTAAGAGACATGAGGGACATCTCGTTAGACAACTTCAAGAGAGCCCTAGATGTCGAACTGCAAAAAGTGCCAGACGAGCCCATCCTCGCAAGGGAGCGAGCTGTCGCTTCAAACAGTCTACTGCACCAAATCACCACCCATAACGAGGGGCGTCGCGCTCCTTGGTGCCGCTAGATGAGCGGCGAACACATCCAAAGGTATCCAAAGGTAAGGTATTCTTTTTCTAATTTTTATAAATGATCTCCTCAACTGTACCTCAATTCCCATCCATTCATACGCAGATGACTCAACCTTACACTACTCCATTAGTTTTTCAGAACGCCCCAGCCAGCAATCCCTCAACGACAAACGTAATGAAGCCATAGATCTCTTAAATTCTGATCTAACTACTATCTCCAATTGGGGCAGAGAAAACCTTGTTACCTTTAATGCTTCCAAAACCCAATTCTCCATCTATCTACCCATAATACAATACAAAAATCAATCCTTCATCTTCTCTCAATATTCTTGGTGTCTCTTTTTCTTCTGCTCTCAGTTGGAAGGACCATATTACCAGTCTTGCTAAGGCAGCCTCCCAGAAGCTGGGTGTGCTCAACCGCCTTAGGGGGTTCTTTTCCCCTGCACAGCTTCTTGCTCTGTACAGGGGCATAGTGCGTCCTTGTATTGAGTATTGTTCACATGTGTGGGGAGGTTCCTCTCACACCACTCTCCTAGACAAAGTTGAAAGGTAGGCCTTTCGTATCATTAACTCCCGTCCACTCACCAACTCTCTGCAATCTCTCTCTCTCCACCGCAATGTTGCATCTCTCTCGCTATTCTATCACTACTATAATAATCAGTGTTCCTGAGAGCTTTCCCAGTGTATACCACCTCCTTTACGTAGGGCACGTGGTACCAATCTTGCAACTCATTCCCACCCCTACTCTGTGCAACTCTCCAAGCCAAGAGTGAAACGTTACTCTCAAACTTTCTTCTACTCAACAGCTGAGCTCTGGAACTCTCTCCCATAATCAGTCTTTCCCTCTTCCTATGACTTAAATTGCTTCAAACTCCGTGTGTCCCGGCATTTTGGCTCGAACGTCCCTTGATTGTGGCCCTGTCACTCTTTCAACTATGGGGGAGGCACTCGCTATAGGCAGTTCTGCCTTTTGCCTCAATCACATAGAAAAAAAAATAAAAAACAAAAACAAATATATATATATATATATGTGTGTGTGTGTGTGTGTGTGTGGGTGTGTGTACAAAGGAGTACAAAGGAAATCAAGCAACAACAGATCTAGTGACCCTTCTAGGTTGCTTGTCCTCCAAAACACTGAGGATCAAGTGTCCAAACAGTGGTTTAGAGTGGGTAAGGGAACATTGGAAAGGGAATTACTGCCCTGGAACTAATGTCCGTGGCAGGATTAGGAAGTTAGTAGGGGACAGATGGGTTAGTAACTGAGGGGGGGATAAAATAAAGTTATTAATTTACAAACGCAGTCAGTCGCGGGTTTGATGCGAGATATTTGTCTAGGCGGAGTTTAAATGAATCAACGGTGATGCAGTCTATAACGTTTCGGGGAAGCCCATTCCACAAGTTGACAACTCGATTGAAGAAGAAATTCTTAGATTCGTGTGAGTTAAAAGATTTACCAATAATTTTGCAACCGTTTCCCCGCGTGTAATTAGATTGGTTGATAGTGAAGTACTTACTACAGTTCATATTGTCGATGCCTTTGATGATTTTGAACACTTGAATTAAGTCACCTCTTAATCTGCGCTGGGTTAAAGGAAATAGATTTAATTCTCTAAGACGCTCTTCGTATGGTTTGTTCTTTAGGCTAGGTATCATTTTGGTAACTCTACGTTGAACTCGTTCTAGCTTGTTTATATCTTTTGGTAATAAGGGCACCAGGATTGAACGCAGTATTCCAGAAGAGGGCGGACTAATGAATTGTAAAGGGTTAGGATAACTTCTTTGGATTTATGCTCAAATGACCTGCCTATAAAGCCAATTATTTTGTTTGCCTTCTTAACAACTTCTGAACATTGTTGACTCGGTTTTAGGTTACTCGATATTGTTACTCCCAGATCGGTTTCTCTGTTTACATTCTTAAGCTGAGTGCCATTCATCGAATAGTTTGCTTTCTCATTTAGGTATCCGATATGTAGTACTTTACATTTATCCGCATTGAAACTCATTTGCCAAATTTGGGCCCAACATGACAATTTATCTAGATTGTGTTGCATATCGTCAACTTGTTCTTTTGAGAGTACGCTATTTGCAATTTTTGTATCGTCAGCAAATTTTGAGATTGTACAGGTGAGACCCTCATCTATGTCGTTGATGTAAATTAGAAAGAGAATTGGTCCTAGTACCGATCCCTGGGGTACCCCGCTACTTACATTGGTCCATTTTGATGCCTTACCGTTTATGACTACTCTTTGCTTTCTGTCGCTGAGCCAATTTTCTATCCATTTCAACACACCGTCTTGTATTCCATGCGCTTTTAGTTTTAGCAGTAAACGTTTGTGGGGAACTTTGTCAAAGGCCTTTTGAAAATCAAGGTATATAATATCTACAGCTTTACTCTCATCGTAGAGGTTGAGGATATCGTGGAAGAAGTCTAAGAGGTTTGTTAAACAGGAACGTTTTTTACGAAAGCCGTGTTGAGTATCTTTAAGTATGTTATTTTCCTCTAAGTGATTTACGAGTCTGTCTCGTATGACCGTTTCTAGCATTTTACATACAACTGAGGTTAAGCTAATTGGACGATAGTTACTGGGTAGGGATTTGCTGCCTTTTTTGAATATCGGTGTTACGTTGGCTAGCTTCCACTGATCGGGCATAGTTCCAGACTGCAAGGATTTATTGAATAGTAATGTCAGTGGTTTAGAGAGCTCATCCTTAGCTTCCTTTAGAACTCTAGGCGAGATTGTATCAGGTCCAGGCGTTTTATTTACCTTGAGTTTATCTAAACAATTCAATACTTCTCTCTCTGTAACGGTGATATTGCTTAGAACATCTGAATTATCAATCTGAATCGGCGATGGTGTAGGGGGTGTGTGTGAGTGTGTGTGTGTGTGTGTGTGTGTGTGTGTGTGTGTGTGTGTGTGTGTTGAATAAGTTATTAGGAAAGGAAAAAGTCTCAAAATAGCACAAAGTTAACTAGCCTTAGGCAAACAAGACATTACTTCTCTGAGAGACAACAATGGTGACGGGAGACGGAGTTCTATGAAAAGTTATCTCTACAAGTATTTCAGTTCCATCAACTGATTCAACAAAAGACACCAGCGAAGTCCCACATACAGCATATCTGTAGATGAAGTAAGGTCTGCCCTAAATAAAATGAAAAGGAGAAAAGCTCCAGGAGATGATGGAATAACAAGTGATCTTCTGAAGGATGCACGAGATGAGGTCCAGTGTAAATTAGCTCAGCTATTCACCCAATATTTATGTAAACAGGATGTTCCAGAAGATTGGTGCAGTGCAATAGCAAGTTTACTTCACACACAAAAAAAAAGCGATAAGAAATATCTTGGCAACTACCGTCCTATTAGTTCGTTAACAGTTGTTCTCTAAAATCCTCACACATAAATTTTAGATGAAAATCAATCTCGGGAACAGGCAGGATTTAGAAGTGGATATTCAACCATGGATCACTTGCATACAATGAACCAGTTAATAGAGAAAATCTCAATGTATAATATACCTCTTTGTTTAGCTTTTGTAGACTATGAAAAAGCCTTTGATTCGGTAGATATAACAGCTTTAGCAAATTCACTAAATGAACAAGGGCTAAATGAAGCATATATAACACTCATAGAGCATATATATGCAAAAGGCACTGCTGTGGTCCGATTACGCAAAGATACAAAGAAGATACAGATTGGGAAAGGAGTGAGACAGGGAGACACAATCTCACCCAAGCTGTTCACAGCTTGTCTTGAAGGAATCTTCAGAACAAAGGGAATGGGAATCAAAGGGAATTAATGTAGACGGGAAATACCTTATCCATTTCAGATTTGCAGATGACTTTGTCTTAACTTCAGATAAAGCAGAAAAGCACCAATAAATGCTTAATGATCTCAGTAAAGAAAGTCTCAAAGTATGTCTAAACATGAACAGGAGTACTGTGTATGTACTGTGTATATACATACAGTATACTGTATATATATATATATATATATATATATATATATATATATATATATATACCCAGTATATATATACTGTTTATATATATATATATATATATATAGAGAGAGAGAGAGAGAGAGAGAGAGAGAGATAGATATGTAGAGGTATATTTATAAGTGGCCCCTCCATCATTGACGATTATGCCTATTACATAAGGCTACCTCTTCAAACGCTCATACGCGTAGTTTGAATCTACTGCCGCAGAGCTCAGAGGAACCTTCATCATAAGCACACGCAAAATCACTCATGGTTCGTCTTTATGATTAGGTTCTCACTACGAAAAAACTTCGTAACAAATAAAAACTAAAATTAAAATAAGAATAACTATTCATAAGCTTTCCATATTCCGTGGATGTACTTTTGTGGATTCTTGGACCAGACGCTGACTAGCGCATCTATCCGCCTTCCTTGCTCTGCGCTCACCCCACCCGGACGTGTCCCCCTCAGTGCTACGCTTTGATTCCGCATTCTTGCGTCCCTAGTGAGTTTTTTCTCATTTGTTTACTCTGGGATGTCTTGAGTAAGGTTAGGATTAGCTTAGCAGGGGTGTCATGGGTGGTTTTCTCGCAGAACAAGTGTATTTTGGGTCGTTTTTCGTGTTTAGCCATCTTTAGTCCTAGCTTATTAGGCGGCTTTAACTACGCGATGTCAGGCTTCTAGCTATCTTTCAGATGGAGTAGCCTTGTTTGTTTTTTACTGACGTTCCTGGTGTTTTTTCTTCACGTAGTGGAGTTCTTTCTGGGTCCCGAGTCAGTGTTACCCTTACCGGGTTTTTTCTACGATGTTGATGTGGCAGCTGTTCCAGTTTTGGTGGGATGGAGTGCTTTTCGATTGTGTTTCGACGTCATTAAGTGTTTTCCGTTTTCACTAGGCCTAGCCAGCCACTCGTAGTTTTTCACATATGCAAGTGTTTTCATTATTTATTATTATATAAATGTATTCATGTGTCATGTGTGTCCTGGATTAGTTGTGATTGGCTGATCCAGGAGCTTCGGACTGCGTCTGATTATGTTTATCAGATTGCGTTCTGATTGCTGTGGGTTGCCTTTCCGGCGGTTTTTCTCGATTGCTCCGAGAAAGCCGTTTTGTGTACCGGGTTTTAGTCAAGTTGGTTAAAATCGGTAGTTTCCCCGGCGAGTTTGGTAGCTTGAGGGCTCATCAGAAACTGCGTTCTCTGTGGTCGACCCTGTGATCAGGCTTCCAGTGTTCTCCCGGCGAGGTGGGCCCCACACATCTATCTAGGTGATCATGCTGACACCTGTTGGATTTGGTTTTCTCGGCTTTTCAAAGCCATTGAAACAATGCTGTTTGTTTGTTCTTTTCCTCCCGGCGACCTTTTTACAAAGAGATCTTGGGCAGGTACAATTGGTTTGACATTTAATATGAAACCCGGCGGTGGTACCTTCAGGTGGTTATATTAACGGATTTGCAATTCGCTATGGTTTGCCAAACAATTGATTGATACCATAAGGTATCACGGCCTTCAAGACAATGCTGTTTGTTTGTTTGGTCTTTTCCTCCCGGCGACCTTTTTTGCAAAGTGGTCTGGGGCAGGTACAATTGGTTTGACATTTAATATGAAACCCGGCGGTGGTACCTTCGGGTGGTTATATTAACGGATTTGCAATTCGCTATGGTTTGCCAAACAATGACTGATACAATAAGGTATCACGGCCTTCAAGACGGCGATCTATGAGGGCTTCTGGTAGAAGTCGGATAA
>CM064561.1:9675649-9729073 GCA_032716605.1 Paralithodes platypus
GTGACATGTATGGTTAGGGAGGATGGAGGTGGAGGGATGGGGTAGGGAGGCTGGTGAAGTTAGGGGAAGCTGAACTAGCAAGCATGGTAGAACCCCATCCTTAAGGGGGGTCACCTGCCTTTTGTCTCTCCTTTCCTCTCTTTCTATGGCTGGTATCCTTTCGGCCCCATTCAGCCTACTGTTTTATGACGCTTATCCCCATTCAGGTGTCTGGGTTTTTTCCTGGCGAGCGATAGCGAGCCAGCATTGTAAGGAGAAATCCGGCTTCGCCGGAGAAATTTTTCTATCGAAAAATGTACAAATCTAGCCTGCTGTCAAAAATATCGTCAAAAAAATGCACACAAAACAATCGACAGCTGGATGGGGATAAACGTCTTAAAACAGTTGGCTTGGGGCCGAATGGATACAACCCAGAGAGACCGGGAGAAAAAAACGAGGTGGGTCCCCTTAACACTATGCACATTATAGACATCATTAATTGGTTGTCGCAATTGATGACATTCCGAGGTTTCTGTATTCGTGTACTAATGATTTATAGAAAGACCCTGCTGCAAATGTTGTTATAGATAAAAACTGCATACCACATTTTGCAAAACGGTGGATAACATTCAGAGATAATTTTATGCAACTATATATATGCCAATATATATAACTTAAACGAGCGTTTCCGCACCCTCCTCAGCTCCCCGCCTTGGAGTGGCTTCGGTCACCCAGTGTTTATTAGTGGTAAGAAGGGAGGGTTTTGTGGGGGCGCTCGTTTATGGCCTTGGCCTTGTTCAGTACCCTGGGGCTGTTCGGCCAGACAGCCTGGGGAACAGCGAGAACAACAAAACCTAAACGAAGGTGTAATTTCCAAAGTGCTACAATAAAAATACAAACAAATAATAGATAATACAAATGATACAATAATGTAAAATGGTAACCTAACCACCTTGCAAACCAAATTACAATTATGATTTGTTTCCGTCTTAATATTTCGTTCCAAGATATTTTCTGATTAAAACTACAGAACACCTGCTTGACACTGGTATTATGGATTAATATAACATTTCTAGTTTTCGGATAGTAAAATAAATATAATATTTTCCATGTATCGTGTATCGGTAATATTCACACATTGATTTACTTCCTGACTATTATATCTAGTTGTTAAAATATAATATTTTATAATTATAGTAAATAACAGAGGAGGGGAATATTACAACATGACTGCCTTAAGGGAGCCCACCTCGCTTTATTTCGCTTTCGCTCCTTCTCTCTTTGGCTTGTATTCATTCAGCCCGATTCAGCCTACTGTTTTAAGACGTGAACCCCCGTCCAGGTGTCAATATTTTCCTGGCGGGCGGTAGCGAGCCAGCATATATATATTTTTTGTTTTGACAGCAGGCTAAATTTCAAAATGTTTCGATAGAATTAAAAATCCGGCGAAGCCGGATTTCTCCATACAATGCTGGCTCGCTATCACTCGCCAGGAAGAAATCGACACCTGGATGGGGATAAACGTCTTAAAACAGTTGGATGAATGGGGCCGAATGGATACAAGCCAGGGAAAGAGAGAATAGGAGAGAAAAATAAAAAAGGCGGTGACCCCCCTTAACTATATATCCCTGTACCTTCCACTAATACCAACGTACACATGTCAGCCCTGCTCACATCTACTTGTAGTAGGACAAGAGGAGGTCATATTATAATTATGCTCTGTCAACAGTTCTTGGGTCCTCCTCTCTCTAGGTTTACGAACGTACTGTATCGACCTCACTTTCCTTTCATATACGTTTAACTAACATTAATCGATTATCTAGTATATAACTTTGCATATTATACTTTTCGGTGTACACTTTACTCTATCTCTCATTATGTGAAGCACTATCTACCTCACAAACATTTTTCTTATTGTGTTTACACATACAATATTTACTACATAATTGTGTAAATTACGGTCTATCAACTAGGCCTTTATGCTAATGAACCTATCAGTTCATTGTTACATGCCTAACCCTACGGCCACAGTGGCCAAGCGCACTGAGTCACATTACTACTGGACTCTAAGTAACGCGGGGTCGCGATTTCATTCCCAGCTATCTGTAAGTGAGATTTCTGTCAAGGTGGATTTTTTTTTTTTTTTTTTTTATATATTCCAACTACTCCCTTTCGGGCATAGGCCCGTGAGGTCTCGTTCCAGTCTTGGTGGTGAGACATATGAAGCACTTTTTAGCTGCAACCAACCCCTGCCATCTTGCCTTTGCAGGATGCATGGGGTTTAGTTGCTCACTCACGGTTCGAAGCAGCCCCATCTCTGAAGCTGCCTCGCTCCAGTGCTTCACTGCCTCATCTAAACTCGGACCCTCACTCTCAGAACGTTCCCTATTGTGCAATGAACTCACTAGGCATTGACCCTCTGTAACATATTTTGAATATGGGAATATTCATACAGTGCTATTTAATCTGGGAACAATGAGGGTATTTATTTGGCGTTTCGGTGGGCTTTGTAATGCGTTGATACTAGGTACAGCACAAATTCCATCCCAATAATATCTTCCCATTGACATATCGGGATTCGAACCCGGGTCCATTGGATTACCAGTCCTGTGGCAAGACCACTCCACCACTTCTCATCAGTGGATGCGCCACTTTTAGGTTTTATCTAGTTCCCTGCACACATCCTACCCCTTCTTGGGGTATGGAGGGCCTCTTTTGGCAGCCAAAGTCAACCTGTTGACTACTTGGAATAAGTTTGGTCAAGGAAATGTGTATTTTCCACCTCATTGGCTTCCAGCTCGAAATAAACCAATTGCCATGTGTATATATATATATTATTTTGTTTGTATTATGATTATTGTTATTATAATTGTTTTGTTTTAATGTTTTTTTTATTTGGGGGCAGGAGGTTATTAATCCTCATCCCATTGTAAAATTCACCTACTAGACGAGACAGAGTAAGCGGCGCGGGAACGCGAAAGTGGTCTCAGACCCTGACAAATGAAACTTTAAATAATTTTGTTTTCGTTCGGGCTCTGTCTCAAGTCAGCCACCACCAGCTATGGAGTATTCATCTGAGTATATACTTACATACATACACTATTATCATTACTGTATCACTCTCGCTACCGCCAGACGCTGCAGACGCTCTGTCAACGCTCTCACGATATCGATCATAATTTGAGTATTAACTACTCATCCTCTTCATTCTTGTGCATGAAAGGTGGTTAAGAGCACGTTTAATCATCCTGTAGTAAGTAACACTGCACGATATTTCGCTGTGTATTGACTGATAAACTTTGTGTTCATCACAAGACTCCTGCTCGGACAGGGCGCCACTAGCGCCATCTATTGTTTTGTTTTGTTTTGTAAACAAATGCTCTTACTATTTTATACCAAATCGTAACCCCTAATTTTACCCATTATCTACTGTAGTAAGTATCTATTTAACTGCCTTGTATGTAAGTAAAGCTTTGCATATTAATTTGCGATAAATCTACAGTTATACTACCCCTATTTTGTGGCTATTCTGTTGGTACTAATGGGTTAATATTATTAGTAGTAGACTTAGTATGGTTTGATGATGCGCGGAAATGTATATTTGACTTGAAATATATACATTGAAGTATTACAAAACCTTCGCGAACCCTTACACAGGGAACGTGAGCTGGGTTTAGACCGTCTTGCACCCATAAACAGGAAACCTGAGCTGGGTTTAGACCGGTCGCGAGACAGGTTAGTTTTCGGGTAGGTTAGGTTAAGTTAGGTTAGGTTAGGCTAATGTTAAAAATACTAAAATGCGACGGTCCTCGGCATTAAACAACATTGTATATCAAATAAAAACTTAAAAACAACAACAAATTATCTGAAAAACTCGTATCTGGTTGGTGATAAATTTGTATCAAAATACGTTTTTTTCCAGTTTCCGCGTCTGCCGAACCATCCAAAATCATGCTAAAAGACGTTTTTTAGAGGGGGGGAGGTGGTGGGGTGTATTGGGGGAAGGGTAGTATAACTGTAGATTTACCAAAATAGGCACCAATAGATTCGCCATATTTTTCTCCATATAGTCCGCATGGAGGATTTTCGTTATCAACAAATTGAAAAATATCCACTTCACAGACAAATACACCAAACATCTAAGTCAAAGCGGGGGTGTGGGGGCGGCAGCCCCCACCTATATTACTAGGATAGGTTAGGTAAGGTTGTTAGGTTAGGCTAATGTCCTTTCAAAGGGGTATAGGCTAGTAAACACTAGGATAGCCTATACCCGGTCAGAGGTAAGAAGAAGAAGAAGAAGAGCCTGCAGTAGTCTCCTTGAATGCTACCATTATACATATTAAATTCCAGCCAATTTTGTACCAAATCTAAGTGCATTCATTTATCTTTTCCCCCTAGATATATTCTTGACTTTTTCTCCTCAGACTGATTTTACTTTAAGCTAAGGGTGGTATTTGTACAAACTAACCTAGCCTAACTCAACCTGCCAAGCTTTTAACCTAACCCAAGCCTAGCCTAGCCTGTAGCAGCCAATTGTTTTTTTTTTTATTATTAACTCTTGTAGATATTGTATTTAGTATCCTACTGTAGCTTCTGTATATATATCTGCAATTGTAGTTGTTGCTTGCACGATCTTGTAGTAACCATTGACTGATACACTTTTTTATCTAAAAAGAATAGGCTACTGCTTTACTAGGCTACAGCGACACCAGGTCCATCTGTTGACACAATACTGTATATTAACCCCTTGTGTGCAGTCACACTTTTTTTTTATATAATCTCTATTTGGTGAATTGTATATTAGTTACATATTCTGTTATATATATATATTTGTTTAAAGTTAGGTTATTTTTGTTTTTGGTTAGTCTAGGCTATCATCCCTGGTGGCCTATTTTTGTGTACTTCAATTTTTTAATTTTCAGTTAGGCTATCACTGCTGGTGGCCTATTTCTGCGTACCGGTATTTCATAATTTTTTTTTCGGTTGTTTTTGTTTTCGGTTAGTCTAGGCTATCATCCCTGGTGGCCTATTTCTGCGTACTTAAATTTTTAAATTTTCAGTTAGGCTATCACCGCTGGTGGCCTATTTCTGCGTACCGGTATTTCATAATTTTTGTTTTAGGTTATTTTTGTTTTCGGTTAGTCTAGGCTATCATCCCTGGTGGCCTATTTCTGCGTACTTAAATTTTTAAATTTTCAGTTAGGCTAAAACCGCTGGTGGCCTATTTCTGTCTAAATAAAAATAAAATTGTTTTCGGTTCGGTTATCACTGCGTATTTATATTTAATTTTGTTTTGTTTTAATTTTCGGTTAGGCTATCACCGCTGATAACCTATTTGTGCGTATTTCAAATTTTGTGTTTTCGGTTAGGCCTATTTATGTAAGTGAAGTGACCTGAATGAGTTAAGTGTTTTTAAAAGTGAGATAAGTGTTTTTTTTAAAGTGAGTTTAGTGTTTTTAAAGTGAGTTAAGTGTTTTTAAGTGAGTGAAGTGATCTGAAGAAACTGACTGTTACCATGCCTCGCACTTGTACGAACTGTGCCAGTAGGTTTGGTGAGACCATGTTTGCTAATGTCGATCTTCAAGTCTGCCATCTCTGCCAGCAACGAGAGAATTTGGCAGTGAAATTAGATGAAGCCTACAACAAGATCAACGTCCTCACCATGAAGCTGGAATCACTCCAAGAGTTTGTAACACTCAATGTTGGAGTACCACAAACTTTAATTGTCACCGCAACTCCAGCAGCTACCAACGCCCCAACGTCAACTGCCAACAATTCAACGCCTGCAGTAGCCATTTCAGCTGATGGTTCCGATACTCAAGAAACAAATGGTGACTCACTTCCCCCTCAAGACAACTTCCGTGTCGTGAGGAACAATGTTTGCCCCAAGACCAGGAAACCCATACCGATTACCGAGTGTCAAAACCGCTTCCAGATACTCACAGACTTAGATGACGAAGCGGAAATAGAAGAAGTCCGGCTCGTGGGAGACTCGATGATACGTGGTCAGCTCACACAGTTTTGCGCCAGAGCACCTAAGACCAGGAAGCCTTTTTGTATCCCTGGTGGTGGTGTGGACGACGTAGTTGCTGCAGTTGACGAAGTATCTAAGCTGGCCCCTGCTAATACAATGTACGTCATCCACGTTGGATCCAACGATGTACAGCGAACCCGGTCGGAAGATTTGCTTTTAAAGTACCAGCAGCTGATCAAGTCATTTAAGGAGAAGTCATCAAGGATTTCAGGAATCGTCCCCCGGCTTGGTGTAGAGAGCCGATTTTACAACATAGCCACCAGCACAAATCGTTGTCTAGCAAACCTCTGCAGGAAGGAAAACGTGGGATTCGTCGACATCTGGGACAATTTCTACTACGATGACTATTTGTTTTCGGACGATGGAGTTCATCTGAACCAGGTGGGAGCAGCACGTTTTGGGCGTCTTTGCAACGATGTGGTGAAGGATTTTCGGAGAAGAAATCGACTCAGCACAGGACAACCAGGAAGGAGGACCGAAGACAGCGAGGGCGGCAACCTGCGAAGGAATTAAATGCTAATCTGTCAAGAACCGCGAATTTGGATAAAGCTCCACCAACACGACCCAAATTCAAAACCGCCAGGGATAACGACCGAGGACCGATGACAGCCATGAATGTAAATGTAGATCCGACCAGAACCAAAAATTTGATTACAGAACGTTCTGTGAATTCTAAAACCGCAACTTTAAAGGTATTCTATGCAAACGCTCGTAGCATACGCAATAAATTTTCAGATTTAGAGGAACTAGTGTTTACTGAAAATTATGATGTGATTGGTATAACAGAATCTTGGCTCAATACAGAAGATAGAGACATTTTAGCAGAGTATTCACTTCCCGGTTATGTAATGTTTGAGAAAAGCCGAATAAATAAAAATGGAGGTGGCGTTTTATTTTATATCAAAGAAAGTCTTAACCCGACCCTCTTGTCAAAACCTCAAATTGTGAACGTCGACACATCTTTTGTGCTAATAAAGAATAATAAAGGTGCATTAATATACAGACCTCCAGCTCAATCAGTGCAAACTGACCGAGAAATTTATGAACAAATTGCAGATGTAAGTAACTCACAAGATACCGTATTTTTTGGCGACTTTAATTTACCTGTGACCAAGTGGGGCGATACTCTTACTTCACACTCCGGACATGACTTGTATACGAACTTGCAGGAGAGTTCGCTCTATCAATTTGTTCGAACACCGACCCGTGGTAATAACGTTCTTGACATTGTACTTGCAACAAAAGAAGAATTAATAGAGAATTTGAATGTTGGTGATGAATTCAGTAACAGCGACCATCGTACAATAACTTTCACTTTAAACTTTACTAGTAACGAACCAAATAGTAGCATCGAAAAAGTCCCTAATTTCAAGAAAGCAAACTTTCATAAACTTAGAGCTATGTTTAAAGAAACTGACTGGAGCTTTTTAATTAACAATAACAACATAAATACACCTTGGAAGTTATTCGAAACCACTTACCTAAAAGCAGTGCAAGACTGCATACCATCGAAAATACGGCGTCCAGGCCATAATAATAAGCCCAAATGGTGGAATAAAGATATTTCAAACTGCCTGCTTGCTAAAAAATTTGCTAATGATAGATTAAAATCCTCACAAAATGACGAAGAACGGGTGAAATTTCTAGAGCTACGACGCAAAGCCAAAAAGTTAATTAAGGAAAGTAAAAAGACCCTAGAGTTACATATTGCGAATCAAAGTAAAAGAACCCCGAAAGAATTCTATAGTTATATCAGAAAGAAAAAAGTAGTTACTTCAACTGTTGGACCGTTAGTCGATGAATATGGAGAATACACCAACAACGAAGTACAAATGAGTAATGCCCTCAATACCTTCTTTGCTTCAGTTTTTACAACAGAACACCTCAGTGATATCCCTACACCATCGCCGATTCAGATTGATAATTCAGATGTTCTAAGCAATATCACCGTTACAGAGAGAGAAGTATTGAATTGCTTAGATAAACTCAAGGTAAATAAAATGCCTGGACCTGATACAATCTCGCCTAGAGTTCTAAAGGAAGCTAAGGATGAGCTCTCCAAACCACTGACATTACTATTCAATAAATCCTTGCAGTCTGGAACTATGCCTGATCAGTGGAAGATAGCCAACGTAACACCGATATTCAAAAAAGGCAGCAAATCCCTACCCAGTAACTATCGTCCAATTAGCTTAACCTCAGTTGTATGTAAAATGCTAGAAACGGTCATAAGAGACAGACTCGTAAATCACTTAGAGGAAAATAACATACTTAAAGATACTCAACACGGCTTTCGTAAAAAACGGTCCTGTTTAACAAACCTCTTAGACTTCTTCCACGATATCCTCAACCTCTACGATGAGAGTAAAGCTGTAGATATTATATACCTTGATTTTCAAAAGGCCTTTGACAAAGTTCCCCTCAAACGTTTACTGCTAAAACTAAAAGCGCATGGAATACAAGATGGTGTGTTGAAATGGATAGAAAATTGGCTCAGCGACAGAAAGCAAAGAGTAGTCATAAACGGTAAGGCATCTAAATGGACCAATGTAAGTAGCGGGGTACCCCAAGGATTGGTACTAGGACCAATTCTCTTTTTAATTTACATCAACAACATAGATGAGGGTCTCACCTGTACAATCTCAAAATTTGCTGACGATACAAAAATTGCAAATAGCGTACTCTCAAAAGAACAAGTTGACAATATGCAACACAATCTAGATAAATTGTCACATTGGGCCCCAATTTGGCAAATGAGTTTCAATGCGGATAAATGTAAAGTACTACATATCGGATACCTAAATGAGAAAGCAAACTATTCGATGAGTCTCACTCAGCTTAAGAATGTAAACAGAGAAACCGATCTGGGAGTAACAATATCGAGTAACCTAAAACCGAGTCAACAATGTTCAGAAGTTGTTAAGAAGGCAAACAAAATAATTGGCTTTATAGGCAGGTCATTTGAGCATAAATCCAAACACGTTATCCTAACCCTTTACAATTCCTTAGTCCGCCCTCTTCTGGAATACTGCGTTCAATGCTGGTGCCCTTATTACCAAAAAGACATAAACAAGCTAGAACGAGTTCAACGTAGAGTTACCAAAATGATACCTAGCCTAATGAACAAACCATACGAAGAGCGTCTTAGAGAATTAAATCTATTTCCTTTAACCCAACGCAGATTAAGAGGTGACTTAATTCAAGTGTTCAAAATCATCAAAGGCATCGACAATATGAACTGTAGTAAGTACTTCACTATCGACCAATCTAATTACACGCGGGGAAACGGTTGCAAAATTATTGGTAAATCTTTTAACTCACACGAATCTAAGAATTTCTTCTTCAATCGAGTTGTTAACTTGTGGAATGGGCTTCCCCGAGACGTTATAGACTGCAGCACCGTTGATTCATTTAAACTCCACTTAGACAAATATCTCGCATCAAACCCGCGACTGACTGCGTTTGTAAATGAATAACTTTATTTTATCCTCCCCTCAGTTACTAACCCATATGTCCCCTACTAACTTCCTAGTCCTGCCACGGACATTAGTTATAGGGCAGTAGTTCCCTTTCTAATGTTCCCTTACCCACTCTAGACCATTGGACACTTGATCCTCAGTGTTTTGGAGGACAAGCAGCCTAGAAGGGTCACTAGATATGTTGTTGCTTGATTTCCTTTGTACTGTTATTGAAGTGCCATTATTATTAGGTTCACATTAGCTAGTGTAATTGACTGGGAAGAAAAACAAATGAACAATGGACACGATATTTAGTATACTGTATATACGTGTATACAGACAGTCAATGAACATAGCGCACAAGCAATCAACATACAATTAATTAACACAATTCACTAACACAATTGCATGAACACAATAATCCGGGATAATCTCTACAATTCCTTTGACACAAAGTAGGAACACAATAATGGGCAGTCTCAGCAGTTATTCTATGAAAGTAATCCACTGCAATATCCTTTGCATTCGACGTTGGGGGTACATTAATTGTGGATTTCACTGTAGGCCAATGTTGAAGATATTGCCAAACATGTATTATTATTATTATTATTATTATTATTATTATTATTATTACACACACTCAATTGCACTTGCCTCTTATTGTGTGAGAGCTTCCGGTTACATTGGTAACGTTCGTGTATTTACAGTATTTATCAACAAAATCAACTTAAAACACACATATGGTTTATCACAATTATATACTGTTTACCAATTTACAGTATATCCGTTCGGTAATATGGATTTTCAGTTTAGCCGATAACAGTCATGATTTGCGGCATCTGATAATTTTTGCATATAGATTATAAACATTAAAATACACTGTGTTGTATCAGAATCTGATCTTCCCAGCCACTTCCTTATAATGGTAAGTTGATAGCAAAGTAATGATTTTGTTTGTGTGTGATTCACACGATTAAATAAAAAAGTATATGATTCTGCTGTAAAATCCTACTGTATCCTATTATACGTAATTATTGCACTCCACTGAAGTTAAGGGTTATTTGTAGAGGTTATATTGTAATGGATAATACTGAGTTCCTAAGAAGATTTGTAAATATATTAATATTCGAGGGTAGCTCATTCTATATAATGAAAGTTTCATAAATATTGACTATACATTATAGTTGTGTGTGTGTAGGTGTGTGAATACTTCCCTTCAATTCGGTTTGACTGCTTCTGTCAGTTCCAATGCATCACTTCATTTTGCATTCATGGAGCATTGTTTGTCAGTGTGCGTGGGACGTTGGAGTCTAGCGCTCGTGTGAGGTACTACACGTAAAGTATGTTCTGCATGTGAGCGGAACTACATAACTGATGATGAAGATGTTGACGAAAGCTCATGTTGGATCAAACAGAAGGTGACAATACGTGTCATGTTCTTGCTGGTAACTTACTCATGACAGGTTGGTGTCCTCATTTTGCCTCAACTGTATAATACAGTAGGTTGGACTAATCATTGTGAATAATATTATTCTCCCAATTCATTAATATTCCATATATATCACATAATTGGCCTGTACACACCTCTGTATGTGCATGTGCTTTGGTGAGATCGTTCTTGTGAATGTATGTAGTCTTAATTGTGTTGATACGGTTGTTTGATCAAATTAGCAATCTAAAGTAATGATGCCATGCGTGGGTGTGTGTAGGAGCGACACAGGGAGTGAAATATATTGGGAGACGAATACAGAGAATAATAATAGAAGACATACATATGTCAATACTATATATATATATATATATATAATTTTTTTTTTTTTTTTTTTGTTAAGAGACAATGAACGGAGGAAGGAAAAACACAGATAAAACAAAAAGGTCCATGTGCCTAAAGGCATCCTCCATTCATAAAATGTTTGTAACAACTGGATTTAAACTGTTGTAGATTGTAAGTTTGTGGAAAGCAACTCGAGGGAAGTGAATTCCAAAGAGTAGTAGTTCTGGGGATAAATGAATTTTAATAAGCAGAAGTTCTGCATTGTGGAGGAGAAAGTGTAAATTCATGGGAGCTCTCAGCTGCCCTAGTTCTACGGGGAAAGATGTGGAGAGGCGGAACAATTGAAGCAAGTTCTTCGGAACAATATATATATATATATATATATATATATATATATATATATATATGTGTGTGTGTCTGTCTGTTTATACTCTTAGCGGGGTTCGAACCACCGACAGTCAGGAAGATTGTCAATGCTTTCATGTTTTTAACATTTTCGGTACCAGTTTCATCTTTTAAACTTTATTCTGTTTAATATGAGACTTTTTAATTCAACTGAAGTAAAATTTCCTCTGATTGTACAAAAATGTATAATATTTGCCAGAAATATATGAAAAGGGAGTCATTGTATTGTCTGAGTTACAAACATATAAGGTATAGTTCCAATTAAATTCACTCGAGCGGATATCGGAAAATGTTTCATTCTGTAAAACTTTCAAAGAATTTTGCTCATACTGATGTAAAATGAATAATATTGTACCTATTACTGTTTCACTATATGGATTAATCTCTCTCTCTCTCTCTCTCCTACGCTACCCTTACATTCTCACATTTCTTAGTCTGTAATATTTTCAAACTCATTACTCACCCTTCCTTTTGTCTAACTAACTAACAACATTTCCCAGGGCGGAACAAATCTTTTCTACTTTTCCAGGCCAGGCTTATTTGTTTCGGCAACTCTTTCTTCGCCAACTCTTGGCATTTTCCTAATTCCGCTAAATTCTTCCTCTAGTTAGTTTTCAGTCATGTGTCCCCTAAAGTGTTCCTCGTGTTGTACTGCATATATTAACTTACTCCTTGTTGTTTACATGTTTGTGCTATTGATGTATTTTACCCCCTGAGTGCCAGATCCGTATATATACGGACTAGGGTCTTGTCACGCCCAGTGCCAGGTCCGTATATATACGGACTCTCCGAACAAAAATTGTAGCAGCGAAACGATTGCACCTATGGCTTTCATATTTCTACCACATGTACAGTACCTTACCCTTCTGGCTTCTTGCCACCACCAACACAACCCCCTCCCCCCACCCACTCGCTGACTATTGGTCGCCTCACAAGGAAAAAAAAGGAAAATTTGTGGCGGCGAAACGACTGCACCAATCGGTTCCATATTTGTGTGACAAGTCCCTTACCCTTCTGCCTTCCCCCCACCACACCCCCAACCGCCTCCCACCACCCACTTCCAGCTTATCCGTACGAAGAAAAGGAAAAAAAGGAAAATCCGTGGTGGCGAAACTACCTCACCAATCGGCTTCATATTTGTAACACGAGTCAATTACGCTTCTACCTTCCCCCCACCATCCCCCAAACCACCCTTCCACCGCCCTCCTTCCTATACGTTCCGATACCATAAAAGTCGATGATTTACTCTGAAAATTTCAGCTACATTTGGGACCATCGGGGACCTGATTTCTGGCGAAAATGGACAAGGGGAGTGGTTTTTTACCATTATCCTTCCTTTCTCACCCAACTTGATAGATTTAGCCAAAAAAAAAAAAAAAATCTCTGGCATTGCCAGATGCATAGGGTCAATAATTGTCTGGCACTCTGCGGGAAAATACAAACACTCCGCACTAAAAGCGTCCTCTTCCATGTTGCTTTGTTGTTAAATTTTGTTGTTAAATTTCTAAATAATATCTTAGAGGTATTAACACCTAACGAGCGGCCTCGGCGGTAAATAATATGTAGCCACCAGCGGGGTGTTTTTACCCAAAATAGGGCTGTTTACGTGATCATTTTCATGCCTAAATAAGACCCAGAGCGTAAAACAAGTATCTATCCCTAAAAGAGCATAAGCAGAGCTTTCCAATGACACCCAACGATCCTTGTATGACCGCTAGTTTTCTTGCAACAATCGCGCAACACGAGTGCAAAAACCATGTAATTCGGTACTTTCCCTAAACAATTCACTGTGTAGCGAGTGTGAGAGGGTGGAGGAGGGTGGGATTCATGTCAGTTGGTCCACCGCGGTGGTCTGGAGCAGTCATACTCTCGCTACTCTCTTGCCACCACTTGTCTCTCTCTCTCAGCAACATTACATGCTGAAAATGCCACACGACTTATGTTGTGAGCCGCCACATAGTCCAAATTTCTTTCACTCGACATTTGATGCGCGCCGCCAGTTAAGGGTTAAGGTACAGTTTACAGTTCATGTTCATTATTACAGTATATACGGTACCTATTTAAAATATGTAACAAGCGATAGGATTGTGTAATGTCACCGTGGTTGTTTAATGCATACTGTATATGGATGGTGTGGTGAGGGAGGTAAAAATGAGAGCTAGGGGTAGAGGATTGGGTATAGTAGGAAAGAATGGTGGAGATTGGGAGTTAAATCAGTTGCTATTGCTGATGACACAGCGCTGATGTCGGATTCTGAGGAGAAACTGCAGCCAGTAGTAAACGAGTTTGGTGTAGTATGTGGGAGGAGGAAGCTGAGGGTGAAGGCAATAATAGTAGTGATTTTCACAGTGCAGTACACAAAACAAGATTTTTTTTTTTTGGATTTAATATATATACTATATATACAGTATATATATATATATATATATATATATATATATATATATATATATATATATATATTATAATATATATATATATATTTTATTTTTTTTTTTTTTTTTTTTTTTTGGTGAGGGAGGGCAGGGGGGACTATTATCAACAGACAGTTAAGTATAACAATCAAATATTCGTATGTTCAATATAAAGACCTAGTATGACCACTTTTAGAATACGCTGTCAATTTTGTATTTTTTGTATTATTATTCTATGTGTATGAAGGAGACAAAATGCAGTTTGTCTGTAACGAGTGTCTACTCCAGAGTCAAAAGAGAGCCACAATCAAGAGACGTTGTGGTCAAAATGCCTGGACACACAAAGTTTAAAACAGCTTAAGTCATAGGATGAAAGAAAGATTGATTGAGGGAGAGAATTCCAGAGTTCACTAGTTGAGTAGAATAAAGACTGAACAATTTTGGGACTGTGTTGCAAGGTGTGTGCCTCACACTCGCACCATCGAACCCTGGGGTAGGCATAACACTAGGGAAGCACACTGACCGATTATAAGAATTCGAATCTAATAAAACACAAAAATAAGACTATGAGGAACTAAATATAGTGGCATTGATCGGTTATAAGTTTTAGGTCACTTTTCGTTGAACAACGAGGCTAACATTTTGTAGTATTCATAATACTAATTGAGTTAATTGGCAACGAGGATTGGAACAGGATTTTTCGACACATACTAGAAGTTAACTTTGAAGAAGTTGAAAAATACTGTACTGGTATCTGGCGACACCTTTTTTTTTCTACCTGCAAACAACTCAATCTTTAGCAGAACAGAATAGATCATATTTTTCTCGCAGTGCAATGAGTCTACCGCACTATGCAGCAGTGTATTTAATTAGAGTAATTCCCGGAATTAACTTCAAAAATCTGTGAAACACTAGTTATTCTTTGTAACTTCTTGTAACCTTTTCTCTCTCACCAACACACTCAATCATTCACACTCTATCTCCTCTTGTTACAGACTGTGGTGATTGCGTTTTCCAAGTGTCTCCTCCACACAAACACACGCATTCTCTCCCTCCCTCCCTCTCTCTCTCTCTCTCTCTCTCTCTCTCTCGCTCTCGCTCTCGCTCTCTCTCTCTCTCTCTCTCTCTCTCTCTCTCTCTCTCTCTCTTAATGATTGTTTACAGTCATATATGTGAAAGCTGAGTGAATAGTCTGAGACTTGAAATGTAATATTCTTATAAACGTATAAGTCATGTATGTCGGCCAAGTTAATCCAAAATCAAGATATTTATCATTAAAAAGTAGTTTATAAATGACATAGAAAACCAATGCATTGACAAAGAAAACTCAGAAGTGTGTGTTGTAAAATAAGAGGTAATTTCACGACAGGTATACCAGTATCATGTTTACGCTGTATAACCCTTTAAGTACCGGTGACGTCCTTTTCATTATATTTTGGCAACTATTTTATTCAGTTTAGGAAGACCCTCTAGCAATTAAAAGACATCCAACACTCTCGTTTATCCCTTTCAACTATACAGATCGTTCTTAAATTGTATAAAACCGTCCAAATATAGCTAAAATAAGGCACAACTGACATCACCGGTACTAAGTGGGTGAATATGGTAAGCTAACTGTTCCTGAAAATGTCGTTTATGATTTCCAGAACTCAGGACAAAAACAAATATATAACATACTCAACCTAAAGACACAGAATTGGAATTTTGGTTATCGTTAAGACACTCACTGAACTATTTAATGAACTAATTGGTTTGACAATATATATTATGAGTTGCTTTTCCATAATATAAATAATATATAATTATGAACCCATGGTGGGAAGTTAGTTTAATATAGGGTAAACAAAAGTGTGTTTGGAAGCTTCTTCATAATTATATTATATCTAATCTGTCTGGACCAAATGTTTCTTACACCCGCACATATCATCTAAGTAAATAAATGTGGCTCTTACACACAAACACTTTAACACCCTATTTGTTTATCTCTAACAAATGTATCTTCCTGAATATTTTATCTCTTTTCCTCTTAAACCTATACTAGTTTGATATTTCCTAAAATTAGTGTTGCCAAGCATCTCACCTCTCTTATCTCTCTCTCTCTCTCTCTCACACACACATACACACACACTGAAGTACAAAAACACAATCAGATTTAATTCCACTCTCTGTGTTGTCTTTACAGTGTGTGTGGTGACAGCGGTTTTTCCTGTACTTCCTCCCCCCCCCCCCCCCTCTCTCTCTCTCACACACATTCACACACACTGAAGCATACACAGTCATTGAATCCCTCTCTCTCTCTCTGTTATATTTACAGTGTGCGTGGTGATAGCGTTCTTCCTGTGCTTCGCCCCCCACCAGACCCAGCGACTGATGGCCTTGTACGGTGACCCAGACAACCCCCTCACAGCCCGGGTCTTCAACATCCTCCACAACATCTCCGGGGTCTCTTACTTCATCTCCACCTGCGTTAACCCCATCCTCTACCACATCATGAGCAATAGGTTCAGGCAGGCGCTCAGGGTAAGTAGTAAACACTTTATCTCATCTTTTGTCCAGTTTATATTCCATCGTCTTCAACTACGACACTCAAAAAGTTAATTAAACAAAGTAAAAAGACCCTGGAGATACATGCTGCTAATCAAAGTAAAACAAACACAAAATAATTATATAGTTATATCAGAAAGTAACCAGTAGTTTCTTCAACTGTTGGACCGTTAGTCGATGAAATGGAGAATACACCAAAGACGAAGTATAAATGAGTAATGCCCTCAATACTTTGTTTGCATCAGTTTTTACAACAGAAGACCTCAGTGATATCCCTACTACATTAGTTATGTCATCATATACAGCATCTACTTTATCTGCGCCAGTGCTAACCCAATTCTATACCACATTATGAGCAATAGGATCTGAGAGACACAGAGATACAACACTAAGCGCCTCTCTCGCACGATGTATTATTCAAATAAACTTTCACACGACCCTCCCGGGATTGAACTCTGGACACATTGATCAGTAGGCCAATGTGCTAACCACTACACTACGCTGGCCATAACAAAGTTGTTGAAACCTGACAGACACTGCAATCCAGGGGTCATCTGGGTCAACAGACAAATTTTACACTCTAACTTCTACCAATAAGCTATAGAGGCTGCGCAGAGTTTGAAGCAATTTAAGTCATAGGAAGGGGGAAAGACTGATTCCGGGAGAGAGTTCCAGAGCTCAGCAGTTGAATAGAAGAAAGGCTGAGATTAGCGTTTCACTCTTGGGTTGGAGACTTGCACAGAGTAGGGATGGGATTGTGTTGCAAGACAGGTTTTACGTACCCTACATAGAAGGAAGATACACTGGGAAAGTTCTGAAGAACACTGAGTAATATGGTCCTTCCAAGTGAGAGCAAAAGAAAGAGAGACACCGAGAATATTGAGAGAATATGAAGGATTTATTTTTGTATTGTTGAAGTGTAATGGATAGTTCTCTGGAAGTTCCGAACGGGTAGTAAGATGAAGAAATTGGGTTTTAAAAGCATTAAAGGTAACAAGGTTTTCTCTGCCCCAATTGGAAATAGTAGTTAGATCAGAAGATAAGTGTTGCATGGCTTCATTACGTTTGTCTTTGAGGGATTGCTGGCTGGGGAGTACAGGAAAACTAATTGAGTAGTGTAAGGTAGAGGCGTCTGCGTATGAATGGATGGGACTGGAGGTACAGTCGATAAGATCAATTATGAAAATTAGAAAGAGAATGGGAGATAGGACAGAGCCCTGAGGAACACCGGAGTTGATAGGATGAGGAAGTGAGTGATGACTGTCCACAACCACAGCTATGGAATGGCTGGAAAGGAAATTAGAGACAAAGGCACAGATGGGGGGATAGAAACCGAAAGAGGGTAGTTTAGAAATTAAAGATTTGTGCCAAACTGTATCGAAGGCCTTGGATATGTCTAGTCCAATAGAAAAGGTTTCACCGAAGTCCCGAAAGGAGGATGACCAAGAGTTAGTAAGATAACGAACAAAGATCACCAGTAGAGTGACCCTTATCCCCTCCAATCCCAGCGCCGTATATATACGTCAGTAGATAAGTAACTCCCCAGTCCCAGCGACGTATATATCCGTCAGTAATGTACTCTACTTGTAACTGCCTGTACAAGGTTGTACCAGGTACCACCACCGTTTGAGCACTGCTAACGATATGGCAACACATCTCACATCATATATAAGACCAGCTGAAGGGTGGCAGGGCCAGTCTTGCCTCACTCTGGAGGTGGAAAGGTGGTCTCTCCTGCCATTTTGGCCACATTGCTTGGGACTGCTGGGGACTTTTATTACTGTATCCTACGGTACAGTACGGGTTAAGGAAGCCATACAGGCGATCTAAGAGTAGACTAATAGAAGAGAAATGCTTAAGAAAATTGGATGTAAGAATAGTTTAAAAAACTTTAGAGATACAAGAGATGAGAGCAATTAGACAATAGTTGGAGGGTTGAGAGCGGTCACCCTTCTTTAGGACAGGTTGAATGAGAGCAAACTTCCAGCAAGAAGGGAAGACGTTAGAGGAGAGACAGAGACGAAAGAGTTTGCCTAGGCAGGGAGTCTGCATGGAAGCACAGTTTATAATTACAACAGGAGGAAGACCGTCCGGTGATATTAGGCATAAGTAGGAGAGAGGGGGGTGAAGAGGGAGAAATAGCACCAGAATCATCCAATCATGGAGGGATAGACAGATGAATGAGGAAGCAAGAAGGAGGTGTGGTGTGGAGGTAGATGTTCTGGAAAGTGTGAAAAGGAACAACATGAGATGGTTCGGCCAAATGGAACGTATGGGAAGCGAGATAATGACTAAGAGGGTGTACAAAAGCGAGGTGGAAGAACAGAGAGGGAGAGGTAGACCGAAGGAGAGGTGGAAGGATGGAGTGAGGAAGTATATGAATGAAGGCGGTGCTGGTTGGGAGGAGGGGCGTCGACTGACTGGGGACTGAGGTGCTTGGGGGCAGTTCGTTCGTGGCCACCCCTTCGGGGGTCATGGCGTTAGGCAATAGATAGATAGATAGATAGAATCATCCAAAGTGGAATTTCTAGCAAAAGTTTGAGCAAAAAGTTCAGCTTTGCCAGTAGAAGAAGTGATGGTTGTGCCATCAGAGTGGAAAAGGGGAGGGAAAGACGAGGAAGGAAAATTGTTGGAGAGGTTTTTGGCTAGATGCCAAAAAGCTTGGGAAGAGCTAGAGTTGGATAGTTCAGTGCATTTATCATTGATGAAAGAGTGCTTGGCAAGTCGAAGAACAGATTTGGCTTGATTCCGTGCAGAAAAATAGGAAGAATGAGACTCTTGAGTTTTTAGGCGTTGGTACTGTTTGAATGCTTCCTCCTTGTTGTGGACAGCAGTAGAACAAGCATAAGTAAACCAGATTTGTTTGCATTAGACTGAGAGAAAAAAGATGGCAAGTATGCCTCCATGCCCGAGAGGATTACCTCGGTAATGCGTTCAGCACTTTCCGAGGGTCCCCGGCCATGGAAGCAAAAGTCGTTCCATGGGAAATCAAAGAAGTACTGCTGAAGAGCCTACCAGTCGGCAGCACCAAAGTGCCACAAGCGCCGCCGGTTGGGAGGATCGGGTGGCCTTACCGGAGAGATAGGACAGGTGACAGATATTAGTTTATGGTCGGAGGAGCCCAAAGGAGAGAACAAATTTATGGTATAAGCAGAAGGGTTAATGGTTAGAAATAAGTCAAGAATGTTAGGACAATCTCCGAAGCGATCCGTGATACGGTAGGGTTGCCGGACTAGCTGCTCTAGGTCATATATTACTAAGACGTTACTCTCTTTTACCCAGATATACGAAAGATCACTTATAACTGTGTTATGTTACTAATACATCTGTCCTCTACTAACTTCCTAATCCCTGCCACGGAAATTAGTTCCAGGGCAGTAGTTCCGTTTCCAAGTTCCCCTTACCCACTCTAATCCACTTTTTTTACACTTGACCCTCAGTGTTTTGGAGGACAAGCAGTCTAGAAGGGTCACTAGATATGTTGTTGCTTGATTTCCTTTGTACTTCTTTGTACTCTCTGGCTCTCACACATTCACTCTAATCAAGACCCCTTCTTGCTTTCTCTCTCTAATTTCGTTTTCCCCTCCTCGATTCAGGTTAGGGCAAAATGATGGGCAGAAATTATGTGATTCTAGAAGTACCAGTTTCCCTCAAACCTGCTGGATTGTGTGTGTGTGTGTGTGTGTGTGTGTGTGTGTGTGTGTGTGTGTGTTTTTTTTTTTCTTTTTTTCTATATTCCAACTTACTTCCTCTTGGGCATAGGCTGAGAGCCTTAACATTCACCGCTTTACAATGAACAGTGAAGCCCGTGAGGTCTTGTTCCAGTCTAGGGAGTGAGACATGTGAAGCACGTAGAGTACAACGAGCACCTGCCATCTTGCCTTCACATGAGGCACGGTGCTCACTCATGGCCCGAAACGACCCCATCTCTGAAGCCACCTCGTTCCCGTGCTTCACTGTCTCACCCTCTACACTCGGACTCTCACACTTACACACACACAACGCCACCTGTTGAGCAGATAACTCACCAGGCATTGCACCCCTATAGCATTTTTTGAATATGGGAATATTCATACAGTGCTATTTAATCAGGGAACAATGAGGGTATTGTATTGACGTTTCGGGGGGCTTGTGGTAATGCACTGATATTAGGTACAGCACAATTTAATTCCATCCCAATAATATCTTCCCATTGATACATCGGGATTTGAACCCGGGACCTTTGGATTACCAGGCCAGTGGCAAGACCACTCCACCACACCTCCCCTTGTGTGTGTGTGTGTATGTGTGCGTGTGTTTGAATGGAATACAATTCCATTAAGTTTATTTGCTCAGACTTTTACAAAAAGTATGGAGCACAGCCCCTTACATATTACACATGTACAATATGCCTTTGTTGACTAAATTAGCTTACATGTTAATACACTGGTACATCTTAAACAACCCGTGTTAAATGTCCTAAGACTTAATTTGTCTATACATATTATTTTTTTGTTTTAGAAACAATGCCAGATTCTTCATTAATTTTAAGTTAGTATTATTCATTAACAGTATATATTTATACTGTGTTAGGTTATGCCTGTATTAATTAGAAATATATCTATTTCCTGTACAATATCATCATTTTGACAAATCAACAACACATTATATTCGTCCCCACCACATGTTCATACATTTAGTACATTCCTGTCTTCTCGATCAATATTTATGTGTCTACCAGTAATAACTGATAATTTATTAGGCCAATTACTTGCTCTCAGTTTACTCATAACTAGTCTCTCTCCCTTATCCAATTTCACAAGATAATCCTCCATACGGAAAACAATGTTATAAGTTCTATAGCTACTACAAATGGCCTTACTTAACACATTACTATTCCATTTTGTTATCCATTGATCTTTAAGCTGTTGTTCTATTGCCAATCTGAACCAGGCAGGGTTTATTACAGTATGTGTGTGTGTGTGTGTATGTGTGTGTGTGTGTGTGTAAACAAGAAATATCGATGTTTAAATTTGCTAGAAGAGAAAAATGTATGCACAAAGCCGGAAGTGTAAAGATAAAATCAAGATTGAATGCATAATTAATGCAGGTTTCTTGCTAAGGTTTTTGGGAAGAGGAAAATATACACGATAAGAATGAAATAATGGATGAGGAGGGGGAGGAAGAGTAAGATGTCGTGGGAGGGAAATAAGGAAAAATAAGAAAAGGGAAGAAAGGACAGGAAGGAAATCGTGAGGAAGAGGAGGTGGCAAAGGCAAAGGAGGAAGAGACGGTGGTGGAGGAACAGGAGGAAGAAGAAAGCAACTATAGACATGGAACGGAACTATAGAAGGGATGCTATAGAAAAGGGGAAGAATATGGAGATACATGTGACAAAGGAGGAGAGAATAATACAAAATGGAATATAAGATAAATGGTTGTTTGAAATAAAGAAGAGGAAAATAAAACAAATGAATGTGTAATATTATGTAAAACACTGTTAACTCCTTCAGACATATTATGTTCCAGTAAGTCCACGGAGGCGGGCGCCCGGTATCATTGCCACTGCACCACACAACTGTCAAAACCACACTGCTGGCCGTTAGAATTGTTAGAGGAACCTGGGGTTGCCACCAACCAACAGATCTTCATCTAACTTACCGGACTTACTGAGCTCCATATGACGCTAGTGCGTCATATGGACTTATTGGAGAGGCATATAGATAAGTCCATATGACGCGATCGCATCATATGAGTTTTTGGTCATAAGTTCCATATGACGCGATCGCGTCATATATGTCGCAAGGAGTTAAGGAGGAAAAATAACAAACTCCGTAAATATATTCCATAAACATATAGGCAATAACCTGAATTGCGGTAAAACTCAGCACATAAGTATATATAAATAAAATGTATCTATGCAACAAAATATACTGTATATAAACTTGGTTGAGCCCGAGAATTTTCAGTCCTCTACTGTACTTCTCACTTCTCAGCTTGTTCTTCCTCTGTCCAATTGCTCTTCTTTCCTACTTTACTCCAGCCATCTGGTCTGGTCTAGCTCGATATGTATGATACTGTAATGAAGGAAAATATAAAAATATTAACCCTTATTTAGCGGCTCACCACATAAGTCGAGTTAAATAAAGCTGGACTATGTGGCGGCGCTGGACATAACTCGAGTGGCAATTTCAGCACGTAATGTTGCTGAGAGAGAGAGACAAGTGGTGGCAGGAGAGTAGCGAGCGTATGACTGCTCCAGACCACCGCGGCGAACATACTGACACGAATCCCAGCTCCCTCCTCCCTCTCTCACTCGCTATATAAAGAATTGTATCGGGAAAGTGGCTAATTACATGCTTTTTGTACTCGCGTTGCACGGTTATTGCAAGAAAACTAGCCATCATAAAAGGATCGTTATGGTGTCATTCGAAAGCTCTGTTTATGCCCTTTCAGGGATAGGTACTTGTTTTACGTTCTGGGTCTTATTTAGGCATGAAAATGATCACGTAAACAGCCCTATTTTGGCTAAAAACACCCCGCTGGGCGGTACATATAAATAAACCGCATAGGCCGCTCGTAAGGTGTTAAAAATAGGAAGAAATGTAAAAAAACATGTGGATAAAAGGTAGATAATACGTAACAAAATTATAAGAAGATAAACGTTGGGGTCAGATTGATTGCAGATATCTATTATACAGGTATAATGTTAGGATATTTACGCTGACATTAGTAGTTTGACAATGGCTCTCTCTCTCTCTCTCTCTCTCTCTCTCTCTCTCTGGTTGGGGAGAGAGCCTTCTACTTTGCTATCTTTACCTTCTTCATTGTAGCAAATGTTATGTTAGCATTAAGCCCGGACTACCTAGTAGGGACCGCAGGTCTGTGTTGTCTGTGTATCTATGTAAATATATGTAACTATCTCAATCTGGAAAACAAATAATATTTCGATTCCAATCTTTAGTGGTATTACTCTCCCACTCACTCTTCCTTTATTCTTTTTAGTTTTCTTGTTTTCAACTTAGCTGTCCGTTTGTCTATTTTCTCTGTCCTTCAATACAACGTCCTATATAAGAATAATACTGTTTAGGTTGGTTAATTTACAACTACAAAATCCTTACTAACCTGGCCATTTTCTATTACTCAGGTTTTAAAAGCACGAACACACAACACAAGAACTGCACACAATGCATACCTCCATCATCTATCTACTCCCATCCATCCGGTGTTCAGTGATCAACCCCCCCCCCCCATATCGCTGCACTTAGCGCCTTCGCCCTACCTCTGTTTTGCATCATCGAAATGTAGTATATACATTTGATTACAGTTTTTGACATTCCAATCATTTATTGCCCAATTTTCAAATCAAGTTAACCAGATCACATTAACCCCTTCTGTACCGGTAACTTATTTTGCATTATATTCTGGCAATTATTAGACAATTTTATTCAGCTTAGGAAGGACGTCTGCCTATTAAAAGGCTACAGACTATTTCACTTAACCCTTTTTACTACCACCGATCCTTCTCAAGTTGCACAAAATCGTCTAAATATACCCAGAAGAAAATTAAAAAGACATTGCGGTACAGAAGGGGTTAAAACTATAGAAGAATTAATTTATTACCCTAAAAAAATACATGTGTGCATATGTAGTTTTGTTCATAAATATTAAGTATTGGAAATATTCAAAACTGGAAAGGTCTTAAACTAAAAACCTGCAGATAATGTTATTTTACAGTTGCATAATGCGTTAAACATGTGCATAAAACAGTATATTGCACCATTTCCTCAGAGGTTTATAGGTATTCTGCAATAGTTTAGGTGGTCTGGATTGTGTGTAGTGATTTTTGGGTTTGGCAATTTTGAAAAGTGTAAACTATAATCCTTTCAATTAAACTTGGCAGCAAATTCTTAATGATTTATATATTTGAATGAATGATCACTTGGTATTTGTGTCAGGAATGGCCCATTTAGTATAAATAATAAATAACTTTTGATATATTCAAAGGGTGAGAATATTTTAATATATTCATTAGCAAATGCAAGATGGTAAAATGTTATGCCAAGTAGCTTAAAAATAGTATAAACCCATATTTAATCTTGTTCTTGTATCCAATATCTCTAAAAGTTTGTTTTTATTCTTAAATTTATGGGGTGGATAAACAAGATAGAATTACAGTAATTGTCTTACATTGCAATAAATGATATTCCAAAAAAATATTTGCCATGTATGTGTATATACTGTATATAATATTTGCCATGTATGTGTATATACTGTATATAATATTTGCCATGTATGTGTATATACTGTATATAATATTTGCCATGTATGTGTATATACTGTATTATAATATTTGCCATGTATGTGTATATACTGTATATAATATTTGCCATGTATGTGTATATACTGTATTATAATATTTGCCATGTATGTGTATATACTGTATATAATATTTGCCATGTATGTGTATATACTGTATATAATATTTGCCATGTATGTGTATATACTGTATTATAATATTTGCCATGTATGTGTATATACTGTATATAATTTGCCATGTATGTGTATATACTGTATATAATATTTGCCATGTATGTGTAAATACTGTATTATAATATTTGCCATGTATGTGTATATACTGTATATAATATTTGCCATGTATGTGTAAATACTGTATTATAATATTGCCATGTATGTGTATATACTGTATATAATATTTGCCATGTATGTGTAAATACTGTATTATAATATTTGCCATGTATGTGTATATACTGTATATAATATTTGCCATGTATGTGTATATACTGTATTATAATATTTGCCATGTATGTGTAAATACTGTATATAATATTTGCCATGTATGTGTATATACTGTATATAATATTTGCCATGTATGTGTATATACTGTATATAATATTTGCCATGTATGTGTATATACTGTATATAATATTTGCCATGTATGTGTATATACTGTATATAATATTTTATCATATTTTTGTTGTGTGTATGAAGTAGACAACAGACAAAGATGCCTATATCAAATGTCCCTCCAAACAAATGAAAGCATTATTGAGAGCCAAATTCAAGGTGCTTTACAGTCAACCGTTCTAGATACACAGACTTTGAAGCAGTTTGAGTCATACAATGGGGCAAGATAGATTGAGAGAGAGAGTTCCAAAGTTTACTTGTTGATTGGAAAAAAGACTGGGAAAATCAGTTCAGTCTTTGGTAAGAAAGTTGTCATACTAGGGGTGAGAATGTGTTGCAATGCGGGGGGGGGGGGGGATAGGATAAACTATAAGGGAACTAGAATAAGATAGATTGTACACCACTATGTAATTGTCACTTTAATACAAAATATAATAAAAACAAATAGAAGGAAACATGCTTACATTACTGAAATGTTTGTGGACATGCAGTAATGCAAGTAATCGTCGCTCTTCTGTAAATCTAAAATGGCTTACTTAAGAATTGGAAAGGGGTGCGACCTTTTATTTTTTTGTATAAAAAAAAAAAATGTTGCAATGTGGGTGCCATCTACTCTACATAAAGGAGGAGGCATACACTGAGAGAGCCCTGAAGAACACAAATGATTGTAATAGCGGTAGACAAGTGAGAGAGATGCAACATTGCGGCGTGTTATAGATGTGAGAAATGAGAAATGATGAGACAAAATGCTAGACTATTTTTTCGAGAATTACGGTATGGTTGGAATATCCCCACACATGTAAACGGTACTTGATACATGGGCGCACAGTGCCCCTGTACAGAGCAAGAAGTTGTGTGGAGCTTAACCCGGGAACTACGGGAAGACTCTTAAGAGTTCCCCCGGCGGACTGCGGGAAGACTTAACCCGTACAGCCCCAGCGACGCGTCTGACGCGTCGGCGATGTATGTAACGCACAGCCCCAGAGACGCGCCTGACGCGTCACCCTAATTGCGCCGACCGTAACCTCAGGTGTAGCCACTCAAGAGGGCTCAGATATGTAAGGGAACTGTGTACGTATCCCACGCAACCGTGCCGATGGTTGAAAACTCTCAAAGTCCACGTGCGTGCGCGCGAGCGCGCAATAACCTGTTTTTTTGGGATAATTGCCTTCAATTTTTTACTCTTGTAAAATCCGTTTTCGGGGGCTCTGTAGGACCATTTTTTAAGCTTTTTGAGCGGTTTTCGTGGTTTTTCCTTCATTCCTAACCCATTCGCTATTGTTTCTGGAATAAAACCATTTTTTGAAAACCGGCCGGGTTCTGGTGCGCAAACATTACAAAACTAGCCGGGGCTCCACGGGTTAAGAGTCAGAGAAAAAAAAAATCAACTTTAAACATAGATTTATTTATTTATTTTTTTTTTTTGGGGGGGCCCCTGGGCCATGCACAATATCACTCCTCTACCTCCCCTCCTTCTCCACTTTCCTCCCCTCCTTCAGTTATCACCTATTTTCCCTGTTATTCCCTTATTCTGAGGTATATTTTCGTGCTAACATTAGCGAGTTGCAAGCAGGGCATTGTCATCAGTGTTAGCAAGCGAGTGCAAGAGAGAGAGAGAGAATATCGATCGACTGTGTCTCAGTGGCCTTGGGGGATATTGGCAGGAAAGCAGGTTGCCTCACCCATACATTATATAACTCGCAGCCTATATCTCCGATTTTGACCATCCAAACGCTGTTTTCACTCGTTTTATTGTTGTTTCAGGTTAATACCTTTATAATCAACCCATACTAGGTGCGTATGGATAAGTATTAATGCTAGTTATGGTAAACTGAATATTTTAGTGATGGAAACAGCTCAAATACGTCAGCACAGGGGGACGTTTCTAATTACCCCCATGCGCACTTCTTAGGTTAAGGGAGCTCAGACGGTATTGTGCAGCATAATTTACTGGTTCGGCTCAATGGTTTAAGGAAGGGGTTTAGTTTGCTCTCTAAACCTCTATCAAGCTTAAAAAAAAACACCCACAAGACCCCCCTTCAATATAAATTTGTACATTTTTTGGTAGACAAATGTCCCTGCCGGAGGCCGATACCTCTACAAATACAGCCTCGCTATCGCTCGCCAGGAAAAAATTGACACCTAAATGGCGCGAAAGGTTTTAATATTGGCAAAAAAATGGGGCAAAAGGTCTGAAAATCGCCAAACTAATTGACCGAATGTCTTGAAATCTCATAACTAATAGAGCTAAACATGAGGGAGGAGGAGGACTCGAAAAACAAACTGCCTCCCCTTAAAACACACGGAGACGGTTGAGTACACCTCACTTCTGGTAAGTTGTTTTAGCAAGAGTGGTAATAGTGTCGTCCACAACCACAGCTATGGAGCTAGCAGAAAAACAACTTTGAAGCAAAAGCACAGATAGATGGACAGAAACCGATGGATGGTTGTTTGGCAGCAATGGATTTTTGCTAGGCTCTATTAAAAGCTTTGGATATATCTAGCACAATACAGTACAACAAGGTCTCACCGAAGTCTCAAAAGGAGGATGAACAAGTTAGACAAGAAAGGAGATCTCCAGTAGAACATTCCTTAACCCCTACTATACCAGAGGGTATTACTATAAATGTAACCTCCAGCACCAAGCATTGTGGCCAAAATGGCTTCGAAGTCCAGAGAGAGCATCCTATCACCCCAAAAGTTGGACGAGTACTGAGCCAGCTCGCCCATGGGACCATAGATATACTCTGAGAAATGTTGTCAAGGTCTCAAAGCAGTGTTTACAAGTCATGGTGTCAGGTACTGCTCGGTACAAGGACCGATTGTTACGGACGTACCTTGTACGGCGCTGGTACTGGCGAGTGACTTTTTTCCTGTCGGCCAACATACGTCGCTGGTACAGAAAGGGTTAAGGAAACAATGCTGGTGATCAGAAAGTTAGTTATGGGAAGAGGAATGCTTAAGGAATTTTGATTTTAATAACTTTGAAGAAACAAACCATAAAACCAATTTGAATTTAGTTGGAGGGTTGTGAGAAATCCACTTTCTTCGGAGCAGCAAGAAAGATGTTAGAAGAAAGACAGAGACAGAAGAGTATGCCTATGCAGTGAGTCAGCATGGAGGAACAGTTTTGGGGCACAACAGAGGAACACCATCAAGTGCATACATCTTCTTAATTAACCTTTAAACTGTGAGTATTCTTTAGAAAGTCCTATATTGAGGGCTGCAAATATCCTTTCCAAATACACAAACTTTAGAGGCAAATAAAAACTGTGCCAGTATGCACACGGCCCCCCTACTTTGGTAGCGCATAGTTACACTAGGCAACTCAAGCTTCCACAAGGCACGAATATCCCAGACGCTTCAGTTACATGACAGACATCGAGGAGAGATGTACTTATCTGTCCGGCGATGGCCAAGAGAGGGGCAAGGTGAGGGAATGAGGTCGAACGCGGGTGCTGGACTGCAAGGGGAAAATCCGTTGTGGTTGGGAGAACGAAGCACTACTCCTGCAACACCACCGCCATATACTGCTTGGGTGAACATACACTTGCACAACATGCTTTTCATGCACAATGTGCACTCCATTTCAGCCTCAGAGCCACACACAACTGCCCGAGCCCCTTTCAGTAGCATGACGTGTGGGGGCGAGGGGAAGGATGATGACACACACCACAGACTCACATATTTCCCTCTCTCCGCCTCCTTCCACTACAAATACTTCTCACATCCCATATTGTAACCCCTTCTTTTTCACATATTTCTGCTATATAGCATGCTGCAATTACATTCCGATACCTCATTACATCCTCTCCTACATTATAATACTCCGTAGGTAGCATAATATGTACCTCCGAAAAACATTGTGATGACTGCAATGAGGTGCTATAAAGGATATATACATATAAGCGGATCTTTAGGGATGTGCTTATGCAGGACAACTACACTATATCAGGCCACTGCCACGGGAAAACCAGATTGTCTAGGGCAGTAAAATTTACATGGTAGATGTGAACTTCCATTTCAGAGACGTTGATGGTATTTTCACTCAATTCAGTAATCCCTATCAAAATCGTCAATCTATCGCATGGGGCGATGAACTCCAGCTAGTTTAGATTAAATTTACACTGAGAGACCAGCAGATTTGGCCTTTTTTTTTTTTAAATAGCTTAAATAGGTGAGAAATGAAGAATAACACAAACAAAAACCACTCACCTCAGTCATTTTGGGGTCCTATGGGGCAGGGGCAGCCTCAGTCATCAGCTGATGCCGGGCGGCCTTCAAGCTTCCCGCCCTTCAAGACACAGCTGAGCGCTGCAGCATGTCAGATGTACGATGCGTCCAGTTTTCGAGTGACGGTTATTTACACCACCCGAGCATTATGTGTGCCTTCATAGTTCGGATACTAGCAACATGTATCACATATATATTGTCATTGTAAGTGAAGTTACAGTGTGATAAGTGCATAGATTCAAGTTTTATAAATGTCGAGGGTGTGGCAAGCCTCGCGCGCGTCCCCTGGTTACCATGATGACTGTCGGGCTGGCGGCCACCTTGTTCATGGACTCGCGCACGTACACACTGCCAGCTGAATGACACACGACTTCCCCTTCACTTACTCTCACTTTTATTATGACTCTCTCACGTACTCTGTTTATTGATTTTATACTTTACCGTATATTTTATAGTTAGAATATGAGTGTTACACATTGTTTTAGGCACTTTTGACTTAGAAATATGGGTTTTGACGTATTCTTATTGGGGAGACAGGGCAGGTGGTGGTGAAGGCAGAGGGAGTGGGGGAGGACCAGCGTACACAAGCCTAGCTTGCTGTGTACGTAGCAACATGACACACTATATCTCGTCTCTTCTTACCCCTACCATGACCTGGCGGAATTTTGAGGAATGCCGTGGGGTCAGGGTCATCCTCTTCTTCCTCTTCCCCACTTGGTGGGGAGTCAACTATGTTATGGAAAGCGTTAAGGGAGCGATAAACATAGCGAGGTGACATGGTACCTCCAACACTCACGATGTAAACTGAGCCGGGGGGGAGGTGGGAGGCAGCCTAGTCCTTCCACTCCCATTCTCTCTCTCTCCACTCCCCACCGCAGCGGGACTTGGGTATTGCCAATTGATAAGTATTGCCACTGTTGGTCAATATCATAAGGTATATCCCATACGAATTTGAACCCTCTAGCTACCATAGGACAAGAATAAATAAGCTCAAAAGTGGCGGTGGGATAAGTGGGTAAACTGGCTTTCCCCATCCGCCCTTACTCACCCGCGCAGATGGGCTAAGGGGTTGCAGCGTACCGCCAATGTTCGGCAACATCATACGGTAGTTTCCCATACCATCCTCAAGCCTCTAGCTACCATAGAACAAGAGTAAATCATTTAGAAGTAGCGGACACAACGTATGCGGCGCTGGGATTTAGCGTTACATACATTGCGGCGCTGGGGTCCAGTGGGTTAAACCTATAAATGCAGTTTAGAGGTTACCAAATTTGATCATATGAGTGCGTAAAATTGCATTCCCTCCCCACAAACGGATACAAACTTAAGCCAAGAGAGAGCAGAAAGAACATCCCAAGAAGAGATTAAAACACTATAGGCATAAGTAAGAGAGAAGGAAGAATAGCACCGGAATCATCCCAGGTAGAGTCTTCAGTGAAAGCTTGAGAGAAGAATTCAGCTTTGTCAAAGGAAGAAGTGACAGTGGTGCCGTCAGAGCGGAAAATTGAAGGAAAATATGAGGAAGTAAAATTGTTGAAATCTTGAGTAAATGTCAGGAAGATTAGTTAGACCTAGAGTTAGAAGGTTCAATATACTTGTTATTGATGACAGATTTTTTTGGCAAGTCGAAGAACAGATTTGGCATGATATAGAGTACAAGATTCTTGAGTTTGAAGGTTACGGTTCCGTTTGAATGCTTCCTCATTGTTGTAGGCAAAAGTAGAACAACAGTGAGTAAACCAAGATTATTTGCATGCCTTCATGCCCAAGATGATTACCTCGGTAATGTGTGCAGCTCACTTTAAGGGTACCCGACCACGGAAGCAGCAACCGTTCCATGGGAAATCAAAGAGGTACTATCAAAGAGACTCCCAGTCAGCAGTGCCAAAGTATTACGCTGCCGGCTAGGAGAATCAAATGACCGCACTGTAGAGATAGGACAGATAGCAGAGATACAGTTATGACTCGAGGAGCCCAACAGAGAAAAAAATATACACAATGTAAGCAGTGTAAAGCTGATAAGAGATAGGAGAGGAGAGCCATTGGCAGTGGTGAACATTGAAATCCCAAGAAATGAAAAAGGAAATGGAGAAAGGAAAGTTCCACTTTAGGATTCCAATAGTCACAGATTTTGTAAAAGCCAGTATACTTAGGGATAGACAGCACTAAAATATTATATTTGAGGGTGACAGGAAAGGTTTAGCAAGAGAGTTGAGAATTCAGAGGATTAGAAGTTGGCAACACGAGAACAAGTGCACATATACACAACATCCACCTTTGGCTTAGAAAGTAGGATACAGAGAAGGACCAGCACAGTTGCTTCAGACACCTAATTCTCGGTGAGGAAAAAAGGATCAGGATTGTTGGAGAAGAGGTATAGTATTCAACAGAGGGAAAGTTATAGAAAATGCCTCGCAAAATTTAATGATAAGAATAATAGGCCATGGTGGTCCAGGAGCCTCCCTGCCCGTGAACTGCTAGGCTGGGTAATTAGTTGCCATTAATATTATTAAGAGGTTGAAGAAGAGGAGGTGCTCGTGTCTTAACTACACACAATTAGTAAGAGAAACAAGACAAAAGATAATATATATATATATATATATATATATATTGTTACGTATCTTGATCCTCAAGTGGTTAACTTGATGAATCTAGATAGCACAGAGATATATATTAAGGTATCAGTCAGCTGAAGGCAAAACAAAAGTAAAATCTAATAAAATTATATCCTGTTGTTGCTTCCTTTCCTTTTGGATCTTAGGACTTGGTATCCTTTATTGACTGATACTCTTTACTTATGAAAAAATACTGAAACTAATTAAAGTCATGTAGTATTTATAAACAAATATTATTTAACCGAAGCTTAGTAGGCTATGGTTATGAACCGAATAAGTTATATCTAAAGAAGGACTATTAATTCTATAAAAAGTCTTGAAAGATAAATATTGAGGTAAGAATATTTCTGTCTCTTACCCTTATTGAAATGAATAGCTAGTTTTCTTATATGTCCTTTTATTTATATTTAATGTAATTATTCTTGGTTCTTGTCTTACGTTAATAGTATTATATTATTATTATCATCAGGATTAATATCAAAATCACATGCAAAGTTAGATATATATTTAATAATTAGTTAAATGTATTTCTTAACCACGTAACATTGAGGTTTGATTATGAGTAAATTAAGTTACAGAATCGTTGCATAGATTTGATTCAGGTCTCACTCAAATAATATGAAAAACAAAAATAATATTTTGAAGCTAAAAGAATTTTCTTCAGCTTAGGAAATCACTAGAAGTAACATTAAAACAGCCATGTTAGTCTAAGGCGATATTACTAATATGAGACAATAGTAGCACAGTACTAAGCACCGTTAAGCAATGTAAGCTTAATTAAAAGAAAATGAAAGAACTCGTAAGTATTAATATAAAACAATAGTATTACTTTCATCATAACCCAATTACTTAAAGAGTTGCTTTAGTCCACAAGTCAGTCAACTAACATAGTTAAGTACATAATAGTAGCGTTAACGTTAATTCCCAATAAAATAGTTAAGTACATAATAGTAGCGTTAACGTTAATTCCCAATCAAATAGTTAAGTTAAGTACATAATAGTAGCGTTAACGTTAATTCCCAATCACATATCTCACTAACCAACATAACGTAAGTGTTTACACGGAACACACTTAACACACACTTATATAATCTGACTGACAGTCACAAACCCATTATAATACTTCACCCCATCTTCCTCCAGCTGCAAGTTCACCTTCCCAACTACAAATGAGACTGATTTGTATGCCCACTACTCGGGTCTTATATACTAAACAATGATGGTGTAGGAACGAATCAGGAGGCGGTTGATGGTGCGCGCTCCAATCACAGCTCCTCGAGTTGTGTAGCAGGTGCGTGGTCCAAAGGAGTCTCCTGGCGTCGATCATACGTCATAGCGTCGGGTCATCGAAGTAGTTTGCAGGGTCCCCTATGACGCACGCAGGTGTGAAGGCTTGTTTGCTGGTATGCGGACGAGCTGGTTTCCCACTCGCTGGTTCGCTCGCTAGTCTGTTTCGCCGCTTGGGTAGTTTGGCACTCCTTCAACTCTTAATTCTAACTCCTAAATAAACATACAGGGCTCCGTATGTAAGACCTCCCCCCTAGAAAAGAGTTTAAGGAGTATAGTACATAATATTAAACATAATACATAAATAGATTCACCACCAGATTGGCTACAGCAAGATTATAATGAGGATATATTAAGGATATCACCCAAAGTAGGCAACGTCTCCAGGTACCACATCAGAACATAGCCGAAACGTAGCTGGAGCGTTATTCGAACTGCAAGGCATCTCACAGCTGAAGGCTTAAAAGCGCACTACTAAAACACAATATTTACCTCGCTACAAGGGAGAGCTAATTGCCAAAATCCTCTCATTAAATTATACTTACTTCTGTATGAGGCCAACCTGGTAAATGCAATCTTTGATCCGTGGCAGTGGGTAGGTATCGTTCTTTGTGACAGCACTAACTTGCCTATAGTCCATACATAACCTATGGCTCCCGTCTGGCTTTGGCACAAGTATGACCGGACTACTCCACTGGCTTAAGGCCCTTGTGATCAGCTGGTTTGAAAACATGAAGTTAAGCTCGACCTGCAGTATACTCCTGCGTTGTGGTGAGACACGGTAGGGGGATAGTTTTATGGGAGTTGCATCTCCTACGTCGATGTCGTGCAAGGCCAAAGAAGTGAGCCCTGGAGTACCACGGAACACACTGGGAGACTGAGATAAAACAGAGATTAGTTGGTTCGCTTGATCAGAGCGAAGATGACATAGTTTAGATGGTAATTCCCCCCAAGCTACTGAGTAATAATGAAAGTTGGATAGGCTACATGACAAGTCAAAGTCTGCATAGATACCTTCAGGCTCTGGAACAGTCTGTTGCGGGTCAGTAAGAAAACTAAAGACTTCGTCCGCACCAGGCTGTCCACAGGTCCTGACATTCACTGCCACAGTGGGAGAATCTGGAGGAGAGGAATCAGGGGACCTATGGTAGGGTTTCAACATATTTATATGGAATACTTGCGTGGGCTTTCTCCTGTCTGGGGTAGTTACTAGATAATCGGTAATGCTCACCCTCCGAATGATCTTATATGGGCCCCTGAACTTGGCAGATAAAGGTTGGCCAAAAAGGGGGAGCAGGACCAAAACCTCATCACCGGGCTGAAACTCCCTCTCACGGGCTTTTCTGTCATACCAGTTCTTCATGGAGCTTTTAGCCACTGTCATGTTTTGAGCGGCAAACTCACATGAGGATCTCAGCAGGGTTCTGAAATCTGCAACATACTTGAGGTTTTGGTTCCCCTCCTGGCCAACTAGGCTATCCTGCAATAGTTGCAAAGGACCTCTTACCTGGTGACCGAAAACTAGCTCATTAGGGGAAAAACCCAGGGATTCAGTTGGAACCTCACGAGTAGCAAATAAAAGAAAAGGTACCCCCTTATCCCACTCAACTCCGGTCTCTGTACAATACTTACGCAACATAGCATGATACCGTTCGAGAACCCCTTGACTCTCTATGTGGTAGGTGCTAGACTTAACATGCTCGATACCCAACTCCTTCAGGGACTGCTGAAAAATGTTAGAGGTAAAATTAGTTCCTTGATCACTTTGCACCTCATGGGGGAAACCCATTCTGGTGAAGAATTTGAGCAGTTCCTTGATGACAGTTGGAGCAGAGGTAGTCCTTAAGGGGCAGGGCCTCTGGGTAGCGAGTTGCCATGCCCGTAATAGTTAATAAATAACTGTTACCTTGGGAAGTCTTAGGCAATGGGCCTACAATGTCCACTACCACCCGAGTAAAAGGATTCTCGAAGACGGGCAAGGGCACCAGAGGATGTACAGGAACCTTCTGATTGGGTTTTTCTGTCATCTGGCAAGTGTGACACACTCTACAAAACTCCACTACCTCTGCACGCATTCCTGGCCAGTGAAAGTGGGCTCTGATTCTGTCTAGAGTTTTTCTCACACCTAGGTGTCCTGCCAATGGTATACAAAGTGCCATTTCCAAGATATCTCTACGACAAGGTTTGGGGAGTACTAATTGATGGACGTCCCAGGCCCCGTCATCGATTGGTCTGTGTGGCTGTCTCCATCTACGCCACAATACTCCTCCTTTGAGGTAGAAACATTCACCACCCTCCTTCTCACATTCCTCTTCACTCACGGACCTGGCAGCTAACTCCTTGCATTCACTATCATCTCTCTGTAGCTCTACCAGGCCACTAGGACAATTTGGAGGGGTTTCATGGTCATCATTAGGGTCAAGATGAGCCATAAAGGTGTCAGATAAATCCACCTCAGTCACATCATCAGGCACAGTTGGAGCGTCATTCACACTGTCATCATCCCTTTCATCAACTCTTTCATTCGGTACATTTCTGTCTGAGGGAACTGCTACTTGAGACATTGAACGTGTGACAGCACACACAGGGAAAACTGTTGGCATCTCCTTTTCGAGCTCACAGATTAGTGGCTCGTTAACAGGGGAAAGTGACAAAATGGGGTCTGGTCGGACCTTCTCACCTGCTACATCATTACCCAAAAGGAGTGTTACCCCAGGCACAGGGATATCTTGGGACCTACACAAAGCTATGGTGGCCTCACCCTGTAGTAACTCACATTTAATTTCGCCTTTTACCAAGTATGCATAAAATTGGCCTCCAGCACCTCTCATTATAACTGGTTCGCCAGGTGGGCACTCAGTGAAAGGATTCACCATGAGGGTGCTAGTAGAACCTGTGTCTCTCAGAAGTGTTACCTCATGCTGTGACGTTAACCACTCCGTTAGAACCGCATGGCTTGTCCTACAGTGACTCGCTAGGATCGCCAGGGCAGTGGATGTGGCTACAGTTGATGTATTATTGTGTGCTTTATTTCATATGAGAGCTCGTGTCATGGGCAGTCCAGAAAGGCTCTTTGTTTTCGCCCATGTCAAGGCTTTATATATTTTATTGCAAAGTATATGTTTTATCATTAAGTAGTAATGATTGGAATTGAGAGAGAGAGAGAGAGAGAGTAGAACAGAGTGAGAGGAGGCGCGTAGTGTTTTGCTATACTCGATGACGTCATAGCTGGCTGGCCTCGTGGGGATTGGTTGAGGGAGTTCTTTACCATGCTTGGTGACGTAATGTTTTGCTAGCTACTTTGGTAGTGGTTAGAGGACTTGTTACCGCTTTTTTCCCACGCGGCTAGAGCTAGTGCGAGTATATATACAGCCCTCTCGCCACTTTCTCCCTCAGATCTGGTTTCTAGAACGCATCCTTCTTATCCTTTGATACCTGTCACCCGCACTGCACCTGAGAATCTTTTCCTCTGCCTATCTCTCTCATTTTCCATACCTTTCACCACCTTTTATTCATATTATATCCCCTCTGGTTAACTCTGCATAATCAGCTTCATGCTGGCCAGTTGTATTGTGCGTTAATGTCTGATATAACCCATGTATGTTTAGTTGTTAATATAAGTTGATCACGAAGCATTGGTTGGCATTCATATTGTTTAGTACCGCTTCCTATAATTATTAGTGTTCTGCTGGATTAGATAATGCTAGACTAGGAGTCTGATATTATAAGGTATTGTTTCCTATGAGTGCTGGCTTTAGTTAAAAGCTGCACGACATACCTGATAACTGGAGTTGATTGAGTAAATTCTAGTCTGTGTGCCATTGAGAGTAGAGCATGCACGAATGAGGGTTTTTTGCCTATACCATTCTGCACTGTTCTAAGCTCGTAGTTTGTCTTTGAGGTACGCCAGGAGAACGCTTAATACTTCGGTATTAAGGTTTCTCAAGAGAGCTACCCTTCCCTATAACGTAATATTTGACGCACAGACTTGAGATTTGCACTAGGCTATGCGGCATGCCATGCGCACCAGTATCTCGTATCATTGACTCTAGCTAGACTTTATCAGTCACAGTAGACATTAAGTATATTAACCTAATTACTCTTTTTATGCATACCCATTTATGATTACACAAGCATTTCGCAGCCTAGTTTGATGTATGGAGACACAAACAACTTAGGCTCTTTTTGTTGACAGGAATACTGCATTGTCGTGGCGATTATTATTGTTGTAGCGTTTAGGATATTTTTGGCCCCGACTGCATTATATATCCTGCCTTTTTGTGTGCATAGCCTGCACGAGCATTGTTCCGCTGCCTGCCTTTTTGGGTTCCATTTCCGATTTGAGCATCTTGATAGCATCTAACATTTAAAGAAGATTCCTTGTTGGTGTTGAAGGACTTTAGTGCACTTTCTTTCATGCAGGAGTGCCTGACATTTATTGATTACAGTAACGTAAGCTGTAACTTCTCTTACCACCTTACTTTGCATACCATAACCAAACACCTTCGGTTATAGGTAGTAATAGGCTGTTTTCACATAACATTAAGCCTAGAGTAGATGCACATTTATTGAGAGTTTAATAACCTATTATTGCATATAGAACTCTGTAGAGTATTTGTGTTCTTTGTTCACTGGGAATATACATCAGAAGTTGGATCTAGCACTTTCCGTTGTAGCATTTATGCCATAACTAGTCCAATGAATAAGAGCCCTGATATATTTAAACCCCAGTCGTAACAAATGGCGACCTTACCTAGGATTTGGTGAACCTACATTTATTAGCCCTGGGTCTCTGGGTCTTCTCCTGGGTGACCTGGATGTGTGTGAGTTTGTGTTTTTTATCTGTGTTTATTTTTTGTTTTATGTTGTTTTTGTGTTTTCCCTGTTCTTGCTCTGTCTTGAGTCGGCTACCCCCACAATGGGGATTGGGCCTGAGCATATAGATAGATAGATAGACATTTATTAGCAGGGAACATTTGTTGTTTTGGGGAATATTTTGCGGGGATCAGCAAGAATTTTATTTTTTTGTAACATAGTATAGCCCTTGAGTATTTCCGAGAATTTGTGTGTGTATATCGAGGTATAAGAGTTTGGGGTTCTTCTTTTCTGAATATTGAGGTGGGAAATTTTTGTGAGCATCATGTCTTATACCGGATCAGAGGAGAATGGAGACACAGTACGTCATGTCGAAACTGAGGAACAGCAGCATGATGAAATGGTTAATCAGGTGAACTGTGAGGAGGATGCTAGGATATTTTTGCAATGGCCTGTTACTGCCGAGCGGTTGGAGGGTGTGAATCGGTACGGTCTTCAATGCCTGGCCACAGCTATCGGTCATGCGGGTACTAGCAGCATGACCAGGGATAACTTGATAACGTGTGTACTGGGCAGGGTGACTGGTGAGCGAGATGGGTTGAGTGCTCAGAGCCCTTCGGCCATGCTTCCCCTACACTCGACTCCCAGCCATCCCAGTGGTTTGCCGACCCCGGGTACGCTTCCACAGGTGGGTGGTGACTGGCAGGGTGGGTTGCCCCTGGGGGGACCACCGGTAATTTCAAACATTGTAGCACCTTCAACTCCTCAAGGGTTATCTCCAGAATTATTGTTTAGGCTCGAATTAGGTAAGATCGAAGAGAGAAAGGCTATCAGGGTATCTGAGGAGCAACATAGGGCATCTGAGCTTCAGCTTCAGCAGCAATTAGAATTAGCAAAGATAGAAGAGAGAGCCAAGATAGAAGAGAGAAAAACTATCAGTCAGCAGCACATAGAGCTAGCAAAAATTCAAGCTGATTTAGAGTCGAGTAGGTACTGTGCCGACATGGACGTAGAGAAGTCGCGAGTAGAGACAACAGGACAGCGACTTGGGGCTGGTAACCGTCCTCATGATCAATCTCTCTCGCACTTATTGAAACTGGTTCCGGTGTTTGATGAGAGTGGTGTAACAGAATTTTTCGCACGCTTTGAGAAGAAGTGCCAGGAACACCAGTGGCCAGAGAATAAATGGGCAGCACTTGTATCCTCTAGATTAATAGGCAAGGGTCTTAAAGCCTACGATGCGTTACCTTTGGAGTCATGTATTGTGTATGAGGATCTCAAGGAGGCTGTCCTGAGGGCTTACGAACTGCAACCAGAAACGTACCGTTTGAAGTTCCGGGGTGTAACTAAGGGAAGAGATAGCACCTTTTTGGAACACGCCCGGGACTTGTCCGATGCTATGGGGAACTGGTTCCGATCTGAGAAGGTAACAACATTTGATGGAGTTAAGCAGTTGATGATGTTGGAGCAGTTCTTTAAGAGCACGGGCGGTGATCTAACTTTGAACTTAAAGGAAAAAAACCCAAGAACTCTAGTCGAAGCAGCAGAAATGGCTGATCGACGGCTGTCGTTGATTCGGGGTTGCGGGTCCTCACAGAAGTACAATGTAAGTGCTAGGGACCGTAATCCTCCCCCTCCCCGTAGCAATGACACATTTAAACAGAAGAGCCATGAAACTAAAACTGAATCCAAACCTTACACCACACCGTATGTGAAAAGTCAGGGGCCTTTTACATCACAGTATAAGCCGAAACCGAAATGTATGTGTTTTAGTTGCCACCAGGAGGGTCATAAGGCAAATGAGTGCCCTAGTCGACCTCTTCCGGCAGCCGTGTCTTTTGCTCACGGCATTGGAGTGTTCAAGAGGACATCGGAGTTTGTTAGAGTCATTTCTTCCGAGGTAAATACACTGCCGGTGCAGAAGCATCCGGAAGGCTTATTCCCTGTCCGTGATGCCTTTAGTGACCACAGGGGACTCGGTTGTGTGGAGTGGGGGGGTAGAAGACATGAGGTGAGAATTTTGCGGGACACTGGGGCATCGCAAACATTGTTGAGAAATTTCACTGGTAAACCTGTCAATACGGCGCAGGTAGTTGTGGTTCAGGGAGTTAATGCAACAAGGTCATACCCGCTTGTAAGAATGAAGATGGAAGTTGATGGTGTGACTCGTGACCTGGATGTAGGAATTGTGGAGAAGTTACCTGTTGGGGGCGTCGACCTCCTTCTCGGCAACGACTTTGCGGGACCTACTTCTGAGGCTCCACCCTTGGTCGTTGCCGAGAAGCCGGCCGACGTGAGTAGGGAGGAGCAGGAGTGGGTTGAGAAGTGTCCGGTGCAGCCTATGGCGTGTGTTGTCACCGGAGATCCTGCATCCAGGGAGTCACATTCTGGTCAACAATCTTTAGATCAGCGGAGGAAGGGTACCGAGAAGGGGTTGAAAGTTGATGCGGTTGAGAGTTTAGTATCAACGGACCTTCTCGGGGACTCATTATTAGGACCACATTTCGAGTCTGGAGAAGACCCAGTAACTGTTCCTGAAAAGGCATAGGATGGGCTTAAAAAGACGAAAGGTGTTGAAGGAGGACAGTGATGCACAGTCGGGAGATGTAGCAACAAGGTACCCTGACGCGTATCCTATGAGAAATGGGTCGGCGAAGACGGTGGTCCGAAGCTTGCTAGTGTATTTTTCTAGGTATGGTTACCCGCAGGGGATTCAGTCAGTCCAGGGACCCAACTTCCCTTCTAGCCTCTTTGTTCAAGCAATGCCGCAGCATGGGATTATTGGGGTTGTGTCATCTGCGTATCATCCGGAGAGCCAGGGTGTGTTAGAGCGATGGCACTCAGCCTTGAAATCTGTGCTTCGTTGTTGTTGCTTTGAGAGTGGGAAGGATTGGGATCTTGGCCTGCCATGTGTTTTGTTTGCTGTGCGGGAGGTACCTGGGGAGAGTTTGGGATTCAGCCCTAATGAGCTCGTCTTTGGACACCGTGTCAGAGGGCCTCTCCATATGGTTGAAGAAGTATGGGAGGGCACAGAAACACCTTGTTCTATGCTCAAGTGTGTCCTCAACAGTCGAGAACGGATGTTGCGCAGTCTGGAGTTGGCTGGCCGTAATTTGACTAGCTCTCAGGCCCTCAGGAAGGACAGGTACGACCTCAAGGTTGAACTCAGGGAGTTTCACGTGGGTCAGGAGGTGTTGATTCTACTGCCCCTTGTAGGTCACCCCTTATCCGCGAAGTACGCTGGTCCTTATAGGGTGGTTGGGGAGCTATCAGACCTGGATTACTTGGTAGCCACTCCAGACAGACGGAAGCGCAATCAGTTATGTCGTGTTAATCCCATGAAGGAGTATGGGAGGCACCCCCCTGAGCCTCTCACTGTGCCTGTGATGACGTTTAGCAGTCAAGGTGGAGAAGGAGAACGGGACAGTCAAGCTCAGGTGGGGGATAACTGGAAGGATAAGAAATTCAAATGGGCGCCTGAGTGTGAGAAGGCGTTTGGAGTAGTGAAACACCTGTTGTGCACTCACCCGATCCTCAGGGCCCCTGACTTTAGCCTACCTTTCCAACTAGCAACGGATGCTAGTGGTGTGGGGGCTGGTGCCGTCCTTGTGAAAAAGGACGATGATGGGCTGGAGCATCCTGTTAGTTTCTGCTCGGAGAAGTTCAATTCAGCCCAGGGGAGCTGCTCTGTTGTCGAGAGGGAGCTGCTGGCAATTGTACCGCAAGTACATATTCCAGCCTATGGTCCGGTCGTTGTAGTTTACCCAGATCATCACCCTCTCAAGTTCTTGGACCAGTTTCACAATCGGAATATGAGGCTGACCAGGTGGTCACTAAGGTTATTGGTATATAACCTGGACATACGCCATATTGCCGGTTGTGACAACGTGGTTGCAGATTGTCTTTCAAGGGTATATGATCCTGGGTAGATTGACACACGGGTAGCCTCCTGCTTTAGTTTGAATAGTATTTTGCGCTTGGTGCTTGTTGGCTCGCGGTTGTAGCCCAGCGTATTGGGTCATAAAGCAGGAGTTGAGCGTTTGGTATAGAAGAAAAAACTAGGCTTGCCCCTATAGTGCAGCCGAAATAAACAAATTAAAAACATAAAAATCAAATAAAAACTCTTTCTTTGGTAGTAGAATTTTTTCAGTATGTTATAGCAGTAATTCTGAGTTGCACTCCTCTCAGAATGCTGGGCTAGAGAAGCTCGCTCTTGAGGAGCATAACTACATATGATTTAACCTATTGTGTTGGGGAGGGTTATAATTTTGTAAAATGTTTTGTTGAGAACTGTGCCAGATATTTTACTGCCGCTGGGTGATGGGAAGTAGAGATATAGCATGGGTTCTAACAATCAGATTTTTGTGAGTCTTGGGCCTCTGAGAAAAATCTTGGGGGGGGGTGTGACGTTAACAACTCCGTTAGAACCGCATGGCTTGTCCTACAGTGACTCGCTAGGATCGCCAGGGCAGTGGATGTGGCTACAGTTGATGTATTATTGTGTGCTTTATTTCATATGAGAGCTCGTGTCATGGGCAGTCCAGAAAGGCTCTTTGTTTTCGCCCATGTCAAGGCTTTATATATTTAATTGCAAAGTATATGTTTTATCATTAAGTAGTAATGATAGGAATTGAGAGAGAGAGAGAGAGAGAGAGTAGAACAGAGTGAGAGGAGGCGTGTAGTGTTTTGCTATACTCGATGACGTCATAGCTGGCTGGCCTCGTGGGGATTGGTTGAGGGAGTTCCTTACCATGCTTGGTGACGTAATGTTTTGCTAGCTACTTTGGTAGTGGTTAGAGGACTTGTTACCGCTTTTTTCCCACGCGGCTAGAGCTAGTGCGAGTATATATACAGCCCTCTCGCCACTTTCTCCCTCAGATCTGGTTTCTAGAACGCATCCCTCTTATCCTTTGATACCTGTCCCCCGCACTGCACCTGAGAATCTTTTCCTCTGCCTATCTCTCTCATTTTCCATACCTTTCACCACCTTTTATTCATATTATATCCCCTCTGGTTAACTCTGCATAATCAGCTTCATGCTGGCCAGTTGTATTGTGCGTTAAGGTCTGATATAACCCATGTATGTTTAGTTGTTAAGATAAGTTGATCACGAAGCATTGGTTGGCATTCATATTGTTTAGTACCGCTTCCTATAATTATTAGTGTTCTGCTGGATTAGATAATGCTAGACTAGGAGTCTGATATTATAAGGTATTGTTTCCTATGAGTGCTGGCTTTAGTTAAAAGCTGCACGACATACCTGAGAACTGGAGTTGATTGAGTAAATTCTAGTCTGTGTGCCATTGAGAGTAGAGCATGCACGAATGAGGGCTTTTTGCCTATACCATTCTGCACTGTTCTAAGCTCGTTGTTTGTCTTTGAGGTACGCCAGGAGAACGCTTAATACTTCGGTATTAAGGTTTCTCAAGAGAGCTACCCTTCCCTATAACGTAATATTTGACGCACAGACTTGAGATTTGCACTAGGCTATGCGGCATGCCATGCGCACCAGTATCTCGTATCATTGACTCTAGCTAGACTTTATCAGTCACAGTAGACATTAAGTATATTACCCTAATTACTCTTTTTATGCATACCCATTTATGATTACACAAGCATTTCGCAGCCTAGTTTGATGTATGGAGACACAAACGACTTAGGCTCTTTTTGTTGACAGGAATACTGCATTGTCGTGGCGATTATTATTATTGTTGTAGCGTTTAGGATATTCTTGGCCCCGACTGCATTATATATCCTGCCTTTTTGTGTGCATAGCCTGCACGAGCATTGTTCCGCTGCCTGCCTTTTTGGGTTCCATTTCCGATTCGAGCATCTTGATAGCATCTAACATTTAAAGAAGATTCCTTGTTGGTGTTGAAGGACTTTAGTGCACTTTCTTTCATGCAGGAGTGCCTGACATTTATTGATTAAAGTAACGTAAGCTGTAACTTCTCTTACCACCTTACTTTGCATACCATAACCAAACACCTTCGGTTATAGTTAGTAATAGGCTGTTTTCACATAACATTAAGCCTAGAGTAGATGCACATTTATTGAGAGTTTAATAACCTATTATTGCATATAGAACTCTGTAGAGTATTTGTGTTCTTTGTTCACTGGGAATATACATCAGAGGTTGGATCTAGCGCTTTCCGTTGTAGCAATTATGCCATTACTAGTCCAATGAATAAGAGCCCTGATATATTTAAACCCCAGTCGTAACAAATGGCGACCTTACCTAGGATTTGGTGAACCTACATTTATTAGCCCTGGGTCTCTGGGTCTTCTCCTGGGTGACCTGGATGTGTGTGAGTTTGTGTTTTTTATCTGTGTTTATTTTTTGTTTTATGTTGTTTTTGTGTTTTCCCTGTTCTTGCTCTGTCTTGAGTCGGCTACCCCCAAAATGGGGATTGGGCCTGAGCATATAGATAGATAGATAGACATTTATTAGCAGGGAACATTTGTTGTTTTGGGGAATATTTTGCGGGGATCAGCAAGAATAATTTTGTTTTGCAACATAGTATAGCCCTTGAGTATTTCCGAGAATTTGTGTGTGTATATCGAGGTATAAGAGTTTGGGGTTCTTCTTTTCTGAATATTGAGGTGGGAAATTTTTGTGAGCATCATGTCTTATACCGGATCAGAGGAGAATGGAGACACAGTACGTCATGTCGAAACTGAGGAACAGCAGCATGATGAAATGGTTAATCAGGTGAACTGTGAGGAGGATGCTAGGATATTTTTGCAATGGCCTGTTACTGCCGAGCGGTTGGAGGGTGTGAATCGGTACGGTCTTCAATGCCTGGCCACAGCTATCGGTCATGCGGGTACTAGCAGCATGACCAGGGATAACTTGATAACGTGTGTACTGGGCAGGGTGACTGGTGAGCGAGATGGGTTGAGTGCTCAGAGCCCTTCGGCCATGCTTCCCCTACACTCGACTCCCAGCCATCCCAGTGGTTTGCCGACCCCGGGTACGCTTCCACAGGTGGGTGGTGACTGGCAGGGTGGGTTGCCCCTGGGGGGACCACCGGTAATTTCAAACATTGTAGCACCTTCACCTCCTCAAGGGTTATCTCCAGAATTATTGTTTAGGCTCGAATTAGGTAAGATCGAAGAGAGAAAGGCTATCAGGGTATCTGAGGAGCAACATAGGGCATCTGAGCTTCAGCTTCAGCAGCAATTAGAATTAGCCAAGATAGAAGAGAAAGCCAAGATAGAAGAGAGAAAAACTATCAGTCAGCAGCACATAGAGCTAGCAAAAATTCAAGCTGATTTAGAGTCGAGTAGGTACTGTGCCGACATGGACGTAGAGAAGTCGCGAGTAGAGACAACGGGACAGCGACTTGGGGCTGGTAACCGTGCTCATGATCAATCTCTCTCGCACTTATTGAAACTGGTTCCGGTGTTTGACGAGAGTGGTGTAACAGAATTTTTCGCACGCTTTGAGAAGAAGTGCCAGGAACACCAGTGGCCAGAGAATAAATGGGCAGCACTTGTATCCTCTAGATTAATAGGCAAGGGTCTTAAAGCCTACGATGCGTTACCTTTGGAGTCATGTATTGTGTATGAGGATCTCAAGGAGGCTGTCCTGAGGGCTTACGAACTGCAACCAGAAACGTACCGTTTGAAGTTCCGGGGTGTAACTAAGGGAAGAGATAGCACCTTTTTGGAACACGCCCGGGACTTGTCCGATGCTATGGGGAACTGGCTCCGATCTGAGAAGGTAACAACATTTGATGGAGTTAAGCAGTTGATGATGTTGGAGCAGTTCTTTAAGAGCACGGGCGGTGATCTAACTTTGAACTTAAAGGAAAAAACCCCAAGAACTCTAGTCGAAGCAGCAGAAATGGCTGATCGACGGCTGTCGTTGATTCGGGGTTGCGGGTCCTCACAGAAGTACGATGTAATTGCTAGGGACCGTTATCCTCCCCCTCCCCATAGCAATGACACATTTAAACAGAAGAGCCATGAAACTAAAACTGAATCCAAACCTTACACCACACCGTATGTGAAAAGTCAGGGACCTTTTACATCACAGTATAAGCCGAAACCGAAATTTATGTGTTTTAGTTGCCACCAGGAGGGTCATAAGGCAAATGAGTGCCCTAGTCGACCTCCTCCGGCAGCCGTGTCTTTTGCTCACGGCATTGGAGTGTTCAAGAGGACATCGGAGTTTGTTAGAGGCATTTCTTCCGAGGTAAATACACTGCCAGTGCAGAAGGATCCGGAAGGCTTATTCCCTGTCCGTGATGCCTTTAGTGACCACAGGGGACTCGGTTGTGTGGAGTGGGGGGGTAGAAGACATGAGGTGAGAATTTTGCGGGACACTGGGGCATCGCAAACATTGTTGAGAAATTTCACTGGTAAACCTGTCAATACGGCACGGGTAGTTGTGGTTCAGGGAGTTAATGCAACAAGGTCATACCCGCTTGTAAGAATGAAGATGGAAGTTGATGGTGTGACTCGTGACCTGGATGTAGGAATTGTGGAGAAGTTACCTGTTGGGGGCGTCGACCTCCTTCTCGGCAACGACTTTGCGGGACCTACTTCTGAGGCTCCACCCTTGGTCGTTGCCCAGAAGCCGGCCGACGTGAGTAGGGAGGAGCAGGAGTGGGTTGAGAAGTGTCCGGTGCAGCCTATGGCGTGTGTTGTCACCGGAGATCCTGCATCAAGGGAGTCACATTCTGGTCAACAATCTTTAGATCAGCGGAGGAAGGGTACTGAGAAGGGGTTGAAAGTTGATGCGGTTGAGAGTTTAGTATCAACGGACCTTCTCGGGGACTCATTATTAGGACCACATTTCGAGTCTGGAGAAGACCCAGTAACTGTTCCTGAAAAGGCAGAGGATGGGCTTAAAAAGACGAAAGAGTTGAAGGAGGACAGTGATGCACAGTCGGGAGATGTAGCAACAAGGTACCCTGACGCGTACCCTATGAGAAATGGGTCGGCGAAGACGGTGGTCCGAAGCTTGCTAGTGTATTTTTCTCGGTATGGTTACCCGCAGGGGATTCAGTCAGTCCAGGGACCCAACTTCCCTTCTAGCCTCTTTGTTCAAGCAATGCCGCAGCATGGGATTATTGGGGTTGTGTCATCTGCGTATCATCCGGAGAGCCAGGGTGTGTTAGAGCGATGGCACTCAGCCTTGAAATCTGTGCTTCGTTGTTGTTGCTTTGAGAGTGGGAAGGATTGGGATCTTGGCCTGCCATGTGTTTTGTTTGCTGTGCGGGAGGTACCTGGGGAGAGTTTGGGATTCAGCCCTAATGAGCTCGTCTTTGGACACCGTGTCAGAGGGCCTCTCCATATGGTTGAAGAAGTATGGGAGGGCACAGAAACACCTTGTTCTATGCTCAAGTGTGTCCTCAACAGTCGAGAACGGATGTTGCGCAGTCTGGAGTTGGCTGGCCGTAATTTGACTAGCTCTCAGGCCCTCAGGAAGGACAGGTACGACCTCAAGGTTGAACTCAGGGAGTTTCACGTGGGTCAGGAGGTGTTGATTCTACTGCCCCTTGTAGGTCACCCCTTATCCGCGAAGTACGCTGGTCCTTATAGGGTGGTTGGGGAGCTATCAGACCTGGATTACTTGGTAGCCACTCCAGACAGACGGAAGCGCAATCAGTTATGTCGTGTTAATCCCATGAAGGAGTATGGGAGGCACCCCCCTGAGCCTCTCACTGTGCCTGTGATGACGTTTAGCAGTCAAGGTGGAGAAGGAGAACGGGACAGTCAAGCTCAGGTGGGGGATAACTGGAAGGATAAGAAATTCAAATGGGCGCCTGAGTGTGAGAAGGCGTTTGGAGTAGTGAAACACCTGTTGTGCACTCACCCGATCCTCAGGGCCCCTGACTTTAGCCTACCTTTCCAACTAGCAACGGATGCTAGTGGTGTGGGGGCTGGTGCCGTCCTTGTGAAAAAGGACGATGATGGGCTGGAGCATCCTGTTAGTTTCTGCTCGGAGAAGTTCAATTCAGCCCAGGGGAGCTGCTCTGTTGTCGAGAGGGAGCTGCTGGCAATTGTACCGCAAGTACATATTCCAGCCTATGGTCCGGTCGTTGTAGTTTACCCAGATCATCACCCTCTCAAGTTCTTGGACCAGTTTCACAATCGGAATATGAGGCTGACCAGGTGGTCACTAAGGTTATTGGTATATAACCTGGACATACGCCATATTGCCGGTTGTGACAACGTGGTTGCAGATTGTCTTTCAAGGGTATATGATCCTGGGTAGATTGACACACAGGTAGCCTCCTGCTTTAGTTTGAATAGTATTTTGCGCTTGGTGCTTGTTGGCTCGCGGTTGTAGCCCAGCGTATTGGGTCATAAAGCAGGAGTTGAGCGTTTGGTATAGAAGAAAAAACTAGGCTTGCCCCTATAGTGCAGCCGAAATAAACAAATTAAAAACATAAAAAATCAAATAAAAACTCTTTCTTTGGTAGTAGAATTTTTTCAGTATGTTATAGCAGTAATTCTGAGTTGCACTCCTCTCAGAATGCTGGGCTAGAGAAGCTCGCTCTTGAGGAGCATAACTACATATGATTTAACCTATTGTGTTGGGGAGGGTTATAATTTTGTAAAATGTTTTGTTGAGAACTGTGCCAGATATTTTACTGCCGCTGGGTGATGGGAAGTAGAGATATAGCATGGGTTCTAACAATCAGATTTTTGTGAGCCTTGGGCCTCTGAGAAAAATCTTGGGGGGGGGGTGTGACGTTAACAACTCCGTTAGAACCGCATGGCTTGTCCTACAGTGACTCGCTAGGATCGCCAGGGCAGTGGATGTGGCTACAGTTGATGTATTATTGTGTGCTTTATTTCATATGAGAGCTCGTGTCATGGGCAGTCCAGAAAGGCTCTTTGTTTTCGCCCATGTCAAGGCTTTATATATTTAATTGCAAAGTATATGTTTTATCATTAAGTAGTAATGATAGGAATTGAGAGAGAGAGAGAGAGAGAGTAAAACAGAGTGAGAGGAGGCGTGTAGTGTTTTGCTATACTCGGTGACGTCATAGCTGGCTGGCCTCGTGGGGATTGGTTGAGGGAGTTCTTTACCATGCTTGGTGACGTAATGTTTTGCTAGCTACTTTGGTAGTGGTTAGAGGACTTGTTACCGCTTTTTTCCCACGCGGCTAGAGCTAGTGCGAGTATATATACAGCCCTCTCGCCACTTTCTCCCTCAGATCTGGTTTCTAGAACGCATCCCTCTTATCCTTTGATACCTGTCCCCCGGACTGCACCTGAGAATCTTTTCCTCTGCCTATCTCTCTCATTTTCCATACCTTTCACCACCTTTTATTCATATTATATCCCCTCTGGTTAACTCTGCATAATCAGCTTCATGCTGGCCAGTTGTATTGTGCGTTAAGGTCTGATATAACCCATGTATGTTTAGTTGTTAAGATAAGTTGATCACGAAGCATTGGTTGGCATTCATATTGTTTAGTACCGCTTCCTATAATTATTAGTGTTCTGCTGGATTAGATAATGCTAGACTAGGAGTCTGATATTATAAGGTATTGTTTCCTATGAGTGCTGGCTTTAGTTAAAAGCTGCACGACATACCTGAGAACTGGAGTTGATTGAGTAAATTCTAGTCTGTGTGCCATTGAGAGTAGAGCATGCACGAATGAGGGCTTTTTGCCTATACCATTCTGCACTGTTCTAAGCTCGTTGTTTGTCTTTGAGGTACGCCAGGAGAACGCTTAATACTTCGGTATTAAGGTTTCTCAAGAGAGCTACCCTTCCCTATAACGTAATATTTGACGCACAGACTTGAGATTTGCACTAGGCTATGCGGCATGCCATGCGCACCAGTATCTCGTATCATTGACTCTAGCTAGACTTTATCAGTCACAGTAGACATTAAGTATATTAACCTAATTACTCTTTATGCATACCCATTATGATTACACAAGCATTTCGCAGCCTAGTTTGATGTATGGAGACACAAACGACTTAGGCTCTTTTGTTGACAGGAATACTGCATTGTCGTGGCGATTATTATTGTTGTAGCGTTTAGGATATTCTGGCCCGACTGCATTATATATCCTGCCTTTTTGTGTGCATAGCCTGCACGAGCATTGTTCCGCTGCCTGCCTTTTTGGGTTCCATTTCCGATTCGAGCATCTTGATAGCATCTAACATTTAAAGAAGATTCCTTGTTGGTGTTGAAGGACTTTAGTGCACTTTCTTTCATGCAGGAGTGCCTGACATTTATTGATTAAAGTAACGTAAGCTGTAACTTCTCTTACCACCTTACTTTGCATAACCAAACACCTTCGGTTATAGGTAGTAATAGGCTGTTTTCACATAACATTAAGCCTAGAGTAGATGCATTATTGAGAGTTTAATACGAGCTATTTATGGCATAACCTTATGCATTAGAACTCTGTAGAGTATTTGTTTACTTTGTTCACAGGGAATATACATCAGAGGTGGGATCTAGCGCTTTCCGTTGTAGCAATTATGCCATTACTAGTCCAATGAATAAGAGCCGTGATATATTTACACCACAGTCGTAACAAATGGCGACCATACTTTGGTGAACCTACATTTATTAGCCCTGGGTTTGGTCTTCTCCTGTATGTGATTGTGTTTTTTATTTATTTGTTGTTTTTGTGTTTTCCCTGTCTGCTCGGTCGGCTACCCCCAAAATGGGGATTGGGCCTGAGCATATAGTGATAGATACATTTATTAGCAGGGAACATTTGTTGTTTTGGGGAATATTTTGCGGGGATCAGCAAGAATAATTTTGTTTTGCAACATAGTATAGCCCTTGAGTATTTCCGAGAATTTGTGCGTGTATATCGAGGTATAAGAGTTTGGGGTTCTTCTTTCTGAATATTGAGGTGGGAAATTTTTGTGAGCATCATGTCTTATACCGGATCAGAGGAGAATGGAGACACAGTACGTCATGTCGAAACTGAGGAACAGCAGCATGAAATGGTTAATCAGGTGAACTGTGAGGAGGATGCTAGGATATTTTGCAATGGCCTGTTACTGCCGAGCGGTTGGAGGGTGTGAATCGGTACGGTCTTCAATGCCTGGCCACAGCTATCGGTCATGCGGGTACTAGCAGCATGACCAAGGATAACTTGATAACGTGTGTACTGGGCAGGGTGACTGGTGAGCGAGATGGGTTGAGTGCTCAGAGCCCTTCGGCCATGCTTCCCCTACACTCGACTCCCAGCCATCCCAGTGGTTTGCCGACCCCAGGTACGCTTCCACAGGTGGGTGGTGACTGGCAGGGTGGGTTGCCCCTGGGGGGACCACCGGTAATTTCAAACATTGTAGCACCTTCACCTCCTCAAGGGTTATCTCCAGAATTATTGTTTAGGCTCGAATTAGGTAAGATCGAAGAGAGAAAGGCTATCAGGGTATCTGAGGAGCAACATAGGGCATCTGAGCTTCAGCTTCAGCAGCAATTAGAATTAGCCAAGATAGAAGAAGAAGAGAGAAAAACTATCAGTCAGCAGCACATAGAGCTAGCAAAAATTCAAGCTGATTTAGAGTCGAGTAGGTACTGTGCCGACATGGACGTAGAGAAGTCGCGAGTAGAGACAACGGGACAGCGACTTGGGGCTGGTAACCGTGCTCATGATCAATCTCTCTCGCACTTATTGAAACTGGTTCCGGTGTTTGACGAGAGTGGTGTAACAGAATTTTTCGCACGCTTTGAGAAGAAGTGCCAGGAACACCAGTGGCCAGAGAATAAATGGGCAGCACTTGTATCCTCTAGATTAATAGGCAAGGGTCTTAAAGCCTACGATGCGTTACCTTTGGAGTCATGTATTGTGTATGAGGATCTCAAGGAGGCTGTCCTGAGGGCTTACGAACTGCAACCAGAAACGTACCGTTTGAAGTTCCGGGGTGTAACTAAGGGAAGAGATAGCACCTTTTTGGAACACGCCCGGGACTTGTCCGATGCTATGGGGAACTGGCTCCGATCTGAGAAGGTAACAACATTTGATTGGAGTTAAGCAGTTGATGATGTTGGAGCAGTTCTTTAAGAGCACGGGCGGTGATCTAACTTTGAACTTAAAGGAAAAAAACCCAAGAACTCTAGTCGAAGCAGCAGAAATGGCTGATCGACGGCTGTCGTTGGATCGGGGTTGCGGGTCCTCACAGAAGTACGATGTAAGTGCTAAGGACCGTTATCCTCCCCCTCCCCGTAGCAATGACACATTTAAACAGAAGAGCCATGAAACTAAAACTGAATCCAAACCTTACACCACACCGTATGTGAAAAGACAGGGGCCTTTTACATCACAGTATAAGCCGAAACCGAAATTATGTGTTGTAGTTGCCACCAGGAGGGTCATAAGGCAAATGAGTGCCCTAGTCGACCTCCTCCGGCAGCCGTGTCTTTTGCTCAACGGCATTGGAGTTTTTCAAGAGGACATCGGAGTTTTGGTTAGAGGCATTTCTTCCGAGGTAAATTACACTGGCAGTGCAGAAGGATCAAGGAAGGCTTTATTCCCAGTCCGTTATGCCTTTAAGATGACCACAGGGGACTCCGGTTTTGTGTGGAGTGGTAGAAGAACATGAGGTGAGAATTTTGCGTGACCACTGGGGCATTCGCAAACATTTTTTGAGAAATTTCACATGGTAAACCTGTCAATTACGGCACAAGGGTAGTTGTGGTTCAGGGAGTTAATGCAAACAAGGTCATACCCGCTTCTATAGAATGAAGATGGAAGTTGATGGTGTGACTCGTGAACCTGGATGTAGGAATTTGTGGAGAAGGTTACCTGTTGGGGGCCGTCGGACCTCACCTTCTCGGCAAGCGGACTTTGCGGGACCTACTTCTGAGGCTCCACCCTTGGGTCGTTGCCCAGAAGGCCGGCCGACTTGAGTAGGGAGGAGGAGCAGGAGTGGGGTTGTAATAGAAGTGTCCGGTGCAGCCTATGGCGTGTGTGGTCACCGGAGATTCCTGCATCAAGGGAGTCACATTCTGGTCAAC
>CM064561.1:9729173-9804003 GCA_032716605.1 Paralithodes platypus
GAGGCACCCCCCTGAGCCTCTCACTGTGCCTGTGATGACGTTTAGCAGTCAAGGTGGAGAAGGAGAACGGGACAGTCAAGCTCAGGTGGAGGATAACTGGAAGGATAAGAAGTTCAAATGGGCGCCTGAGTGTGAGAAGGTGTTTAGAGAAGTAAAACACCTGTTGTGCACTCACCCGATCCTCAGGGCCCCTGACTTTAGCCTACCTTTCCAACTAGCAACGGAGGCTAGTGGTGTGGGGGCTGGTGCCGTCCTTGTGGAAAAGGACGATGATGGGCTGGAGCATCCTGTTAGTTTCTGCTCGGAGAAGTACAATTCGGCCCAGGGGAGCTGCTCTGTTGTCGAGGAGGAGCTGCTGGCGGTTGTGCTTGCGCTGGGGCATTTCGAGGTCTATGTTCCAGCCTATGGTCCGGTCGTTGTAGTTTACCCAGATCATCACCCTCTCAAGTTCTTGGACCAGTTTCACAATCGGAATATGAGGCTGACCAGGTGGTCACTAAGGTTATTGGTATATAACCTGGACATACGCCATATTGCCGGTTGTGACAACGTGGTTGCAGATTGTCTTTCAAGGGTATATGATCCTGGGTAGATTGACACACGGGTAGCCTCCTGCTTTAGTTTGAATAGTATTTTGCGCTTGGTGCTTGTTGGCTCGCGGTTGTAGCCCAGCGTATTGGGTCGTAAAGCAGGAGTTGAGCGTTTGGTATAGAAGAAAAAACTAGGCTTGCCCCTATAGTGCAGCCGAAATAAACAAATTAAAACATAAAAATCAAATAAAAACTCTTTCTTTGATAGTTGAATTTTTTCAGTATGTTATAGCAGTAATTCTGAGTTGCACTCCTCTCAGAATGCTGGGCTAGAGAAGCTCGCTCTTGAGGAGCATAACTACATATAATTTAACCTATTGTGTTGGGGAGGGTTATAATTTTGTAAAATGTTTTGTTGAGGAACTGTGCCAGATATTTTACTGCCGCTGGGTGATGGGAAGTAGAGATATAGCATGGGTTCTAACCATCAGATTTTTGTGAGCCTTGGGGCCTCTGAGAAAAATCTTGGGGGGGGGTGTGACGTTAACCACTCCGTTAGAACCGCATGGCTTGTCCTACAGTGACTCGCTAGGATCGCCAGGGCAGTGGATGTGGCTACAGTTTATGTATTAGGGTGTGCTTTATTTCATATGAAAGCTCGTGTCATGGGCAGTCCAGAAAGGCTCTTTGTTTTCACCCATGTCAAGGCTTTATATATTTAATTGTAAAGTATATGTTTTATCATTAACTAGTAATGATGGGATCTGGGAGAGAGAGAGAGAGTAGAACAGAGTGAGAGGGGGCGCGCAGTGTTTTTGCCCCGCTCGATGACGTCACGGCTGGCTGCCTCGTGGGGTTGGTTGAGGGAGGTCCTTACCATGTTGCTAGCTTCTTTGCTAGTGGCTAGAGGACTTGTTACCGCTTTACTTTGCGTGGTGCAAACTAGTCCCGGTATATATACAGGTTCCTCGCCACTCTCTCCCTCAGATCTGGTTTCTAGAACGCATCTCTCTTATCATTTGATACCTGTCCCCTCTGCACCTGAGAATCTTTTCCTCTGCCTACCTCTCTCTTTTTCCATATCTTTCACCACCACCTTATTAATACCATTATCCCCTCTGGTTAACTCTGCAAAATCAGCTTCATGCTGGCCAGTTGTATTGTGCGTTAAGGTCTGATATAACCCATGTATGTTAGTTGTTAAGATAAGTTGATCACGAAGCATTGGTTGGCATTTATATTGTTTAAGTACCGCTTCCTATAATTATTAGTGTTCTGCTGGATTAGATAATGCTAGACTAGGGGTCTGATATTATAAGGTATTGTTTCCTATGAGTGCTGGCTTTAGTTAAAAGCTGCACGACATACCTGAGAACTGGAGTTGATTGAGTAAATTCTAGTCTGTGTGCCATTGAGAGTAGAGCATGCACGAATGAGGGCTTTTTGCCTATACCATTCTGCACTGTTCTAAGCTCGTTGTTTGTCTTTGAGGTACGCCAGGAGAACGCTTAATACTTCGGTATTAAGGTTTCTCAAGAGAGCTACCCTTCCCTATAACGTAATATTTGACGCACAGACTTGAGATTTGCACTAGGCTATGCGGCATGCCATGCGCACCAGTATCTCGTATCATTGACTCTAGCTAGACTTTATCAGTCACAGTAGACATTAAGTATATTAACCTAATTACTCTTTTTATGCATACCCATTTATGATTACACAAGCATTTCGCAGCCTAGTTTGATGTATGGAGACACAAACGACTTAGGCTCTTTTTGTTGATAGGAATACTGCATTGTCGTGGCGATTATTATTGTTGTAGCGTTTAGGATATTCTTGGCCCCGACTGCATTATATATCCTGCCTTTTTGTGTGCATAGCCTGCACGAGCATTGTTCCGCTGCCTGCCTTTTTGGGTTCCATTTCCGATACGAGCATCTTGATAGCATCTAACATTTAAAGAAGATTCCTTGTTGGTGTTGAAGGACTTTAGTGCACTTTCTTTCATGCAGGAGTGCCTGACATTTATTGATTAAAGTAACGTAAGCTGTAACTTCTCTTACCACCTTACTTTGCATACCATAACCAAGCACCTTCGGTTATAGGTAGTAATAGGCTGTTTTCACATAACATTAAGCCTAGAGTAGACGCACATTTATTGAGAGTTTAATAACCTATTATTGCATATAGAACTCTGTAGAGTATTTGTGTTCTTTGTTCACTGGGAATATACATCAGAGGTTGGATCTAGCGCTTTCCGTTGTAGCATGTATGCCATTACTAGTCCAATGAATAAGAGCCCTGATATATTTAAACCCCAGTCGTAACAATGCATACAACCATTTAATCTCACGTTGCCATATGAAATAAAGGGACGGTAACTGTCCTGCACTGATGGTGAAATTATTATTGGCTTAACCCTAGTGGGTTGTACCACACATGCTACTACACCCCTGTCTAGATGATTTACGTTAGCTGCTAGGTACTCCTTCTGTCGGGAGTCCTGTATTAAAGGAACTTTTGGTGCTAGGTACTCCTTCTGTCGGGAGTCCTGCATTAAAGGCACATATGGAGTTTGAGATACGGCGGCAACTGTCTGCCCCGATCTCTCTGTTCTCTCCTTGGCCCAGCACTGATAAGCAAGGTGGCCTCTCTTGCCACAAAAAGTACATACTTTATTGGATACGGGAACGTTCCCTCTTTGAGCATTACTATTACTTTGGGGCCCACCTCTGTTACCATTGCCCTGAGTTGCATTTTTAGTTGGGGGAACAATTCTATTTTGGCTAGCTGGGGAAGACGTTACAGGCTTGTGACTGGGTCGGTCAGATTTGTGATTGGGATACTTAAAATTAGAACTAGAATTATCGTAGGGCTTCTTTCCACGAAATTTGTTGTTGAGCACGTATGTGCCAGCCATGTCAGCGGCGTCGGCAAGACAATCTACCATTTTCCCCTTTAACACCTAAAGAGCGGCCTAGGCGGTATAAAATATGTAGCCACCAGCGGGGTGTTTTTAGCCAAAATAGGGCTGTTTACGTGATAATTTTCATGCCTAAATAAGACCCAGAGCGTAAAACAAGCATCTATTCCTGAAAGGGCATAAACAGAGCTTTCCAATGACACCATAACGATCCTTTTATGACGGCTAGTTTTCTTGCAACAACCGCGCAACACGAGTGCAAAAAGCATGTAATTCGGAACTTTCCCCATACAATTCAGTATGTAGCGAGTGAGAGAGGGAGGGAGGAGGTGGGATTCATGTCAGTAGGTTCGCCGCGGTGGTGTGGAGCAGTCATACGCTCGCTACTCTCCTGCCACCACTTGTCTCTCTCTCTCAGCAACATTACGTGCTGAAATTGCCACACGACCTATGTCGCGCGCCGCCAGATAGTCCAGATTTATTATACTCGACTTATGTTGCGCGCCGACATTTAGGGGTAATGATAGGATACAGAAGAATCAATTTTCCTTAGGATATTTTCTAACAGGACCAAATCCTTCAGATCGTTGTAGCTTGTGACTTTCTTACTCTTGACCCAATGATTGAAAGTTTTAGTCATGGTCTTGGCAAATACCTTATGGGTTTCTTCTACTTTCTTCTGGTTTTTATGGAAAGATTGCCTGTAAGCCTCAGGCTGCAATTGATAGGTTTTTAGGATAGCTTCTTTGAGATTGTCATAATCCTGCCTAACCTATGCTACTTCTGACAAATACGTGGCTCGAGCCTGCCCTGTCAAAACGGTTTGTAACATAAAAAACAAAGAAATCCTGCACATTATCCTCAGTGAAAGGTGGAATGACACTGGTCATAGTCAATCCCAGAGGGGGAGCAATTACGGGAGCATTTGTATTGACATTTAGTTGAGCTATTTGATATTGATATTCATAATGTTCGGTCTTTATTCTGGCTTCTTCGATATTTGCTCTGGCTTGTTCGGCATTTATTCTGGCTAGTTCTATATTTAGTCTGGCTTGTTCGGTCGTTGCTCCGGATTTTATGCTGGCTTCTTCGGTATTTGCTTTTATTCTGGCTAGTTCTAGTTCGAATATTTGATCACCGGTCAAACCAGGTGGCAATTGTACATCAAGTTGGCTAGGTTTACTCGGGATCCCACCAACTGCTCCGTCTCCCTCCCCACCTTCTACAGGGAACAGGTGGGTTTTTATGGTCTGAGCCACCTCTACTTTATACATGTTTGAGACAGTTAACTGGAGATGTGAGGCAAGCACTTTCAGTTCGGATTTTGACAGATGGTCAATATCAGGGGCTGTGGGTTCTGATTCTATGAAAATCGAGCATCTTCGTCATTAATTAGTTGAGGCATGAGTAATATTTGATTTTTAAGTAGTGAAACAGTAATGAAACTAAGTGAAACTGTATGAAACGAATCCTGGCGAGGTCGCCACTCTTCTGTTACGTATCTTGATCCTAAAGTGGTTAACTTGATGAATCTAGATAGCACAGAGATATATATTAAGGTATCAGTCAGCTGAAGGCAAAACAAAAGTAAAATCTAATACAATTATATCCTGTTGTTGCTTCCTTTCCTTTTGGATCTTAGGACTTGGTATCCTTTATTGACTGATACTCTTTACTTATGAAAAAATACTGAAACTAATTAAAGTAATTTAGTATTTATAAAGAATTATTATTTAACCGAAGCTTAGTAGGCTATGGTTTTGAACCGAATAAGTTATATCTAAAGAAGGACTATTAATTCTATAAAAAGTCTTGAAAGATCAATATTGAGGTAAGAATATTTCTGTCTCTTACCCTTATTGAAATGAATAGCTAGTTTTCTTATATGTCCTTTTATTTATATTTAATGTAATTATTCTTGGTTCTTGTCTTACGTTAATAGTATTATATTATTATTATCATCAGGATTAATATAAAAGTCACATAAAAAGTTAGATATATATTTAATAATTAGTTAAATGTATTTCTTAACCACGTAACATTGAGGTTTGATTATGAGTTAATTAAGTTACAGGATCGCTTCATAGATTCGATTCAGGTCTCACTCAAATAATATGAAAAGCAAAAATTATATTTTGAAGCTAAAATAATTTTCTTCAGCTTAGGAAATCACTAGAAGTAACATTAAAACAGCCATGTTAGTCTAAGGCGATATTACTAATATGAGACAATAGTAGCACAGTACTAAGCACCGTTAAGCAATGTAAGCTTAATTAAAAGAAAATGAAAGAACTCGTAAGTATTAATATAAAACAATAGTATTACTTTCATCATAACCCAATTACTTAAAGAGTTGATTTAGTCCACAATTCAGTCAATTAAAATAGTTAAGTACATAATAGTAGCGTTAACGTTAATTCCCAATAAAATAGTTAAGTACATAATAGTAGCGTTAACGTTAATTCCCAATAAAATAGTTAAGTACATAATAAATAGTTAAGTACATAATAGTAGCGTTAACGTTAATTCCCAATCACATATCTCACTAACCAACATAACGTAAGTGTTTACACGGAATACACTTAACACACACTTATATAATCTGACTGACAGTCACAAACCCATTATAATACTTCACCCCGTCTTCCTCCAGCTGCACGTTCACATTCCCAACTCCAAATGAGACTGATTTGAATGCCCGCTACTCGGGTCTTATATACTAAACAATGATGGTGTAGGAACGAATCAGGAGGCGGTTGATGGTGCGCGCTCCAATCACAGCTCCTCGAGTTGCGTAGCAGGTGCGTGGTCCAATGGAGTCTCCTGGCGTCGATCATACGTCATAGCGTCGGGTCATCGAAGTAGTTTGCAGGGTCCCCTATGACGCACGCAGGTGTGAAGGCTTGTTTGCTGGTATGCGGACGAGCTGGTTTCCCACTCGCTGGTTCGCTCGCTAGTCTGCTTCGCCGCTTGGGTAGTTTGGCACTCCTTCAACTCTTAACCCGGCAAGCGCGATAGGCCTCACGGAAGGCTTCCTATAGGGAACGCGATAGGCCTCACGGAAGCAGGACCATAAAAAAAGACTTCCATAAAAAAAAAGGGCCTATCAAAACAAAGGAATTTGTCTCTAGGTGAGATAATTCCCCTCCAGTACTCATCCATGTAAATCTCACCCACCCCCCTCCCCTCCTTCCCCACCTTATTCCCCCCTCCCTCCCCTCCTCAATTATCACCTATTTTTCCTCTTATTATCATCATTTATCGGTTATTTTTCTCTCCCGCGATAATGTAGCACAAGTGGGTTGCATAAAAGATCGTTATGCAACACCCAGACACCGGCACACACCGCCCCGCTCTCCTCAGTTGACTCCCAGACAGCGAGAGGGGAAGGCTGCCTGTCTCTCTCTCTCGCCTGAGATTATGACCGGGTGGCCAATATCTTCGTTTTTCACCACCCAAATGCTTTTCCCACTTATTTTAGCACTCTTGAAGGTTCATATATACATCATATATGTAAAATAAAAGCATACCGAAAACAAATAATGGTTTATATTGTAAATATAACGAATTCTGTCAGAATCCAGGGCTAGAAATGCACAAATAACTACCCTAGCACCTACTGTCAAATCGCGCTTGTCAGGTTAATTCTAACTCCTAAATAAACATACAGGGCTCCGTATGTAAGAATATATATACAGTATATATGAGAAGCTGAAGCTCTTGTATCATTACAAAAACAATATACAGTGAAGCCTGAAGAAAGACTTTTTAGTATTAAATTGTTGTGAAAAATGTACTTGTTAATTAACACATGGTAACCTATTTTATTCGAATTCGATTTTTTTTGGGCAATATGTATAGCCCATCAATAGTGTACAAAATCTAGAGTTAATTTTTTTACAATGATTGATTGGCAGTAAATATTATATAATGATTCGCACCAATTGAAGCGCATTCTAATAATGAAACTAAGCATGTGAAACATGTGAATTACTTAGTGGGGAATGAAAAAGAAATATGATCTGAACGATGTTCGCGAGTATTTGAAATTCTGATATGTTGTTCGATAGTGTTTGGGGTAGCCGCCAGACTACCGTGATCTGGTGCGTAGAAAGATATTTAAGATCTCCGGGCCTAACAATAAGTTGGACCCATAGAGTCCTGAGAGTGCGAATATATATATATATATATATATATATTGATGTGTGAACAGCTAATACAGGTATGACCCTAACCAATACCTGTTTTGCCTAACTTAACCGTCTAGGTGGTGTAATGGTTAAGGTGTCTAAAAATCTGTGTGCGATAACCTGGGTTCGAATCCTGGTGGATCACATATATGCTTTCATTATTTTAATTGGAGGTGTTTGGTGTTGTGGTGAAATTGATAAAACATAGATTATATTAGTATTTGTCTCACTAATACCTGCATACATCTAGCTAACAGCAATATGGGCCTAAGTATTATTGGTATGCACCTTACTATTAACAGTGTGACTTGAAAATAAAGATGTGCTTAATTAGGCTAAAACGTGAGTATTTAGCAATACTAATTTGTACCTATACTATCGGCATGCAATTAAAAGTTTTCTACAAAATATATTGATAAATTCAAACATTCAAGCAAGATATATGCAGCGTTAACTAAAGTAGCACACACAGGGAAATAAAAAAAACAAAAAAACACGGTTACTATTCCCTATCCTTGCTTTACGACTGGCTACTCCAATGACGATATACAGCCAATCACCAGCCAGGATTCCTGCTATGCTGGATACGAATTGAACCAATTACCTTTTGCAGTGAACGTCGACATACAGAGATACACATACATACAGACATACATAGACATAGTAATAGTTAGGGTATACAATAGATATATATGTAACAGGTTACACAAATAGATAGGTATATATACAGATAGATATGGAGATACAGGTATCTATCTAATTTTTTTCTATGTGAATGAGGAAGACAAAAGGCATAACTGCCTGCAGCGAGTGCCTCCCCCAGATTTCAAAGAGTGACAGGGCCGAAATCAAGGGACGTTCAAACTAAAATGCCTGGACACACAGAGTTTGAAGCAATTTAAGTCATAGGAAGAGGGAAAGACTGATTCTGGGAGAGAGTTCTAGAGCTCAGCAGTTGAATAGAAGAAAGTCTGAGAATAGCTTTTCACTCTTGGGTTGGAGAGTTGCACAGAGTAGGGGTGGGATTGTGTTGCAAGGCGGGTACTACGTACCCTACGTAGAGGAGGTGGTATACACTGGGAAAGCTCCGAGGAACACTGATTATTGTAGTAGCGATAGAATAGCGAGAGAGATGCAACATTGCGGTGAAGAGAGAGAGATTGGAGAGAGTTGGTGAGTGGATGGGAGTTAATGATATGAAAGGCTTTCCTTTCTACTTTATCTAGGAGTGCGGTGTGAGAGGATCCTCCCCACACATGTGAGCAATACTCAATATAAGGACGCACTGTGCCCCTGTACAGAGCAAGAAGCTGCGCAGGGGTAAAGAACCCTTGAGGCAGTTGAGCACACCCAGCTTCTGGGAGGCTGCTTTAGCGAAACTGGTAACATGGTCTTTCCAAGTGAGAGCAGAAGAAAAAGAGACACCGAGAACATTGAGGGAAGATGAAGGGTTGATTTTTGTATTGTTGAAGAATAAGGGATAGTCCTCTGGAGGTTCCTGACGGGTAGTAAGATGGATAAATTGAGTTTTGGAAGCATTAAATGCCACAAGGTTTTCTCTACCCCAATTGGAAATAGTAGCTAGATCAGAAGATAAGCATTTTATGGCTTCATTACATTTACTTTTGAGGGATTGCTGGCTGGGGCGTTCTAGAAAACTAATTGAGTGGTGTAAAGTAGAGTCGTCTGCATATGAATGGATGGGATTGGATGTACAGTTGAGAAGATCATTTATGAAAATTAGAAAGAGAATAGGAGATAGGACAGAACCCTGAGGAACACCGGAGTTGATAGGATGAGGAAATGAGCGATGGCCGTCCACAACCGCAGCTATGGAACGGCCGGAATGGAAATTAGAGACAAAGGAACAGATGGAGGGACAGAAACCGAAGGAGGGCAGTTTGGAAATTAAAGATTTGTGCCAGACTCTATCGAAAGACTTCGATATGTCTAGTGCAACAGAAAAAGTCTCACCGAAGTCCCGAAAGTTGGATGACCAAGAGTTAGTAAGATATGAAAGAAGATCACCAGTAGAGCGACCCTTAACCCAGGAACTACGGGAAGACTCTTAAGAGTTCCCCCGGCGGACTGCGGGAAGACTCTTAAGAGTCAGGGGAAAACCAAAAAAATTTAAAACACCGAAAAAAAAAAAAAAAAAAAAAAAATGCCCCTGGGCCATGCCAAATATCACTCCTCCACCTCCCCTCCTTCCCCAGTTTCCTCCCCTCCTTCAGTTATCACCTATTTTCCCTGTTGTTCCCTTTTCCTGTGGTTTATTTTCGTGCTAACATTAGCGAGTTGGTAGCAGGGCGTTGTCATCACTGTTAGCAAGCGAGTGCAAGAGAGAGAGAGAGAGTATCGATCGACAGTCTCTCTCCAGAGGTGGAGAAAAGTGGTGGGCTGGGAGGTTGCCTCAGCCATACATTTAACTCCCGGCCTGTATCGCCGATTTTGACCATCCAAACGCTGTTTCCACTTGTTTTATTGTTGTAACAGGTTAATACCATATAATTAACCTATAATAGGTGCATATGGATAAGTATTAATGCTATTTATGGTAAAATAAATATGTTAGTGATGGGAACAGCTCAAATACATCAGCACAGGAGTGTGGTGTCTCATACCCCCCATGCGCACTTCAGAGGTTAAGGAAGCCATACTGGCGATCTAAGAGCAGATTATGAGAAGAGAAATGCTTAAGAAATTTGGAAGCAAGAATAGTTTCAAAAACTTTAGGGATACAAGAGATGAGAGCAATTGGACGATAGTTGGAGGGTTGAAAAGCGGTCACCCTTCTTTGGGACAGGTTGAATGAGAGCAAACTTCCAGCAAGAAGGAAAGACGTTAGAGGAGAGACAGAGACGAAAGAGTTTGCCTAGGCAGGGGGTCAGCACGGAAGCACAGTTTTTAAGTACAACAGGAGGAACACCGTCCGGAACGTACGCCTTCTTAGTATTAAGCCCAGAGAGGGTAGAAAGTACTTCTTTAGAAGAGATTAGGATATTAGGCATAAGTAGGAGAGGGAGGAATAGCACCGGAATCATCCAAGGTAGAGTTTCTGGCAAAAGTTTGAGCAAAGAGTTCAGCTTTGTCAGAGGAAGAAGTGATGGCTGTGCCATCAGAGTGGAAAAGGGGAGGGAAAGACGAGGAAGAAAAGTTGTTGGAGAGGTTTTTGGCTAGATGCCAGAAACCTTGGTTAGAGCTAGAGTTGGATAGTTCAGTGCATTTATTATTGATGAAAGAGTGCTTGGCAAGTCGAAGAACAGATTTGGCTTGATTCCGGGCAGAAACATAAGAAGAATGAGATTCTTGAGTTTTAAGGCGTCGGTACCGTTTGAATGCCTCCTCTTTGTTGCGGACAGCAGTAGAACAAACGTGAGTAAACCAAGATTTGTTTGCATTAGACTGAGAGAAAGAAAATGGAATGTACGCTTCCATGCCCGATAGGATTACCTCGGTAATGCGTTCAGCACTCTCCGAGGGTCGTCGGCCACGGAAGCAGAAGTCATTCCATGGGAAATCAAAGAAGTACTGCCGGAGAGCCTCCCAGTTGGCAGCGCCAAAGTGCCACAAGCGCACAGGCTGGGAGGATCAGATGGCCGTGCTGAAGAGATAGGACAGGTGACGGAGATAAGTTTATGGTCGGAGGAGCCAAAAGGAGAGAAAAGATTGACAGTATAAGAAGAAGGGTTTGAAGTCAGAAATAAGTCAAGAATGTTGGGCTGATCTCCGAAGCGATCCGGGATACGGGTGGGTTGCTAGACCAGCTGCTCTAGGTCATTTATGATAGAAAAGACATAGGCTTGTTCACCAGGTGGGTCAGTAGAGTAAGAGGAGAGCCATTGGCGGTGGTGAACGTTGAAATCTCCTAAGATGGAGATTTCAGAGAAGGGAGAGAGAGGTAGCTATTAATGGTATCATAGCTATCTATTCATTTATAATACATATATATATATATATTATATATATATATATAACAAACAGCGGAAGGCCAGGCAGATGTACTGATATGGTGCCTGAGTGGGTCAAAGAACGAAAAGGAAATGGATAAGGCTTGAGACTTTGCACATGGATAATTCTGTAATGGCTAATAAGCAACTAGCTGTGGAATATAATATGGATAGTGAAATTAATTATATCTGGTGTGACCAATGAATGGAGACTAGATGGAGTATTCCCTCTTGTAGGTAGGCGTCATTTCCTCCTAGTGGATGCCCTCTGCCTCCTCTCTTCATTTTGTCCCATATATATATATATTTATATATATATATATATATATATATATATATATATATATATATATATATATATATATATATATATATATATATATATTACATATTTATCATTATATTCTACAAATGTCCTTAACATCTAACCACTTACACAATGTAATGTGTAGGGTTAATAACTAATGAATGATTGCAACTACCGGGAATCGAACTCGGGACCCACAAACAGGACGACAGTGCTCTACCACTGTATTATCAAGAAGGTTAAAGGTTTAGCACACACACTTTATACACATACCTTGTCGATATATAGGAACATGCACTGAGTGTTACACTAAACCCAACCTCACTATGATAGTCAAATGGAAGTACTGAAACAGGTAGATATAGTATTATGATATTATTAAGATATTTGGATATTATCGTATGTGTATTGTTCTGTTTGTTTCAAATAATAATGTGATTGTGTTCTAAATCCATATCTAACAATTACTGTTCTTATATCCATAATTAGTTGTATTGTATTACATTCTAAAACTTAAGGTAATATAATAGGAATATTACATCACATTTACCCTAATATCCTTCCATGAAGCCCAAGCAGCATCACATTAGTCACATCAGCTACCATGTCTGTGGTAAACTATCAATGGAAGTTAAATATTACTAAGCTATAATGAATCAAATAAAATCAATCTAAATGAATACTCTATATCTAAATTGAATTCAATCTGAAACAAGCTAATTTATATCCAAAGGTCTCACATAATAAATGTATATAATGATAGGGTAAGGTTATAAGGGTTAATATTAGCCAGGAATTAACTCACCAATAGTTCCACGTGGCAATGAGGCAAGGGAGAACGTTTTACCCAATATGGCGGTGGACAATGGGGAACGAGACTTCGGTCCCAAGACACGAGTCAAGTTAGAGAAAGAATAAATGATTACATGGGAATGGACATGATTATTATAATTTATGCTTATCTATCAGTCAGTCATGATGTCGATGAGAGCGTCGTGATGGTGTAGTTGTGTGTATTGCTGTATGTTTATTGTGATTAGAGGCACAAAAGCACGATCAACTGAGGGCGGAAAATTAGATGTTAACTGGTTGGTGTTCGTGAAGGCTCTGGCGTACCTCAAAAGCACACCTTGCTGCCTTGGCAAACCGCCAGGAGCCCAAATTATCGTACCGCATTTAGGTTGCTCTATACGATAAATTATATTAATATATACGATAAATTCATATATACTACATAAGACCATGGCAATATTGCTTAATAGCATATTAGGCCTTTTATACTTAACTTATTTACAATCTTATAATATACGATCTACTCGTCCTACGTCGTGCTGTAGGAGAGATCGTGACGTCACAGAGACATACAAGATCACAAAAGAGTCATATTCTATCGTATTTATACGATACACTCCCCCCACAAAAAAGACCTGAACCCCACCTTAAACCTAAAGTTGCCCAGAGGCTATCTTCTGACGCCACAAGTCGACGGCGCCAGCAGCCGACGCGACTGGGACGCGTCCCGGTCCGAGAATGATCACCATCAGTAAGAGGCGAGTCGTTCCTTTGAGAATCCTCGGACCCAGCAATAACAGGTGGAGCCTCAGATTGCAATGCGGAATCGAGCTCCAAAGCGTACAAACGTGCGATAGGACGAACAGTAGTTCCAGTGGCTGTCTTCAATAGCGCCACCCGCTCTACAGAGTCTGCCCCCTTGTATACCTCAAATACGCGGCCTAATTTCCAGTATAAACGAGGACTATCTTCTTTAATTAAAACAACTTCGCCAACTGTAGGTGCCGTTGGTCGACCAGAGGGAGTAACACTCCTTTCCCTCAATGCTAGCAGATATTCACTAATCCACCGTTTCCTAAAATCCTCGATTATCCTGGATATATACTGGTATCTCTTAGACACCGCTACCTCAGAGTACAACGAGGGATCCTCTAACTCTACTATGGATTGGAAATCAGATGGAAACGCAGTCAATGGTTTTCCATATAGCAAGTGAGCTGGCGTTAATGGTAGTGGTTCTTGCAGGTCGGTGTACAGGTATGTAAGCGGGCGATCATTCACGACTGCCTCTATCTCTGTGAGGACTGTCGTCAACTCACTCTTCTTTAATAGAGCACGTCCTACAACCGCTCTTAGTCCTGACTTTACTATGCCGACACATCGTTCCCACATGCCACCAAACCAAGGTGCCTTAACTGGAATGAACCTCCATTCGCACTTCTTCTCTCCCAAAAAAGTGATGATAGTAGGATCACTACTCATATCCTTTAGATATTTTGATGCTTGGACATAAGTGGGAGCATTGTCGCTAAGAATGAGTTGAGGGAATGAACGACGGGCACAAAACCGTCTAAACGCCAGCATAAATTCTTCGCTAGACATATTATCACATAGTTCTAGGTGTACCGCTCGAGACGTCGCACAGGTAAACAATAATATATAAACCTTCTCACGCTCCCTCGTCTTCAATGCCCCTGTGTAATCTAATCCTACCGCTTGGAAAGGTTCTACGTGCTTTACACGGCATTCAGGTAGAGGTGGAGCTGGTCCAGTTGCATATGGTTTATCCTTTAGTCTCTGGCATATTACACACTTTCTCACTACGCGTCGAGCTACTTGTCGAACTCTGGGTATCCACCATGTGAGACGTAAATTGGATATAATATGACATACCCCGTAGTGTTTTACTTCCCTATGTGCACATATGATCAATAGATCAGTAACGTGATGTCTTGTTGGCATAAGTATAGGTCGGTTTGTGCCATCTGGTACACCCGACCACTTCAGGCGACCCTCACACCTGATGAGGCCATTGTCTAGGTGCAACCTTAGTTGACGCACTATATTAGGCATTAATGTCTTATTCGAGCCTTTCAAGGATTCTAATTCATTGGAAAAGGTTTCTACTTGAACCCATTTAATCAAAGTTACTTCAGCTGCTTTAAATTCACGAGCATCAATGTTGTGACCCCTGTTGCAGAGTTGGCCCGTTACTTTAAGCTTGAGATTGGATACATATCGCAATACCCAAGCTACAACTCTGACTAGTTTATTATAGTCACCGAATCTTGCCCACTTTATGATAGGACCCGGTGGCTCATTTGGTTGGGCTGTAACTGCCACTGTTTCCAGTGGCAGAAGTCCCTCACCAACAGCATGCCATATCGTCCATTCACTTTCATGGAGCAGCCACTTTGGACCATGCCACCACAATTCGGACTTCATTAACTGGCTAGCCGTTATACCCCTAGTTATCAGATCACTAGGGTTTTCCTTTGTATTTACATAATGATAAGCAACGTCTGGCAAAAGGGCTCTAATCTCATCTACCCTATTCCGCACATAAACTGGCAGAGACTTCTTGCTATGTATCCAGTTGAGTGCGACCTGACTATCGCACCATACATGAACGATTTCAATATTTAATTCGCTCTCGTATGCTGCGCGTACATGTTGCACCAGACGTGCTAATAGCAGCATGGCAGTCAATTCCATTTTAGGGATAGTTACCTTTTTAACCGGGGCTACCTTGGCCCGGGCTGTAACTAAATGTGCCCCAAATGAAGTAACAACATATATGGCTACCCCGTATGCCGTGGCGCTAGCATCGCAAAACGTGTGTAACGTAACGTCACCGAACGCCGCCACTTTACGAGGTATAGGTTTAGTACATAGGATGGCATATTCATTCAACAGCAATGTCCCTTGGTCATTCAGGTCCTCGGGCAAACTGTCATCCCATCCTATTTTACGTCTCCAAACTTCCTGCATTAGAATCCTAGCTCTTATGGTAACAGGTAATGCTAGACCCAAAGGATCAAAAAATTGCGCAACTTTGCTCAACAGACTTCTTTTTGTGTGCGCTCCTGTCTGCTGAGCAAAAGACCTTGTTTGAAAAGTTAGTATGTCATGTTTAGGTTGCCAGATCATCCCCAAATTTCTGGACTTTTCCTGGTTAAGAGATGCCGTACCATCCACCTGTATTAAACTCTGAAGATCTTCACTATTAGTAACCCACTCGCGGAGAAATAGATGTGCATCCGCAAACAATCTGCGTGCTTGCCAGTATGCATATAACAAATCATTTTGACTATCGCTAGTACCCTGCAAATTGTCAATGTATAATCCGCGAGATAGTTTACTTGTGTCCTCATGAGTGTCAGCTAGATGTTTTCTGATTGTGGTATTTAACAAAAACTGCGAGCAAGTGGCCCCAAAGAGTACAACCCGAAAACGGTATATTATGATGGGACTTTCAGAGTCGCTAATGTCGCCGAACCAAAGAAAGCGGGTAACATCTCTATCTTCCTCCTATAGCTTGACCATCAAGAATGCTTTCTCGATGTCACTGGTATAGGCGTACTTCCCCAGCCTAAACCGCAATAGATGTTGGGACAGGTCCGACACCATGGACGGACCTGTCAACAGGCAGTCATTTAGACTGGGTTGTTGACCTTGGTGGGCAGAACAGTCATACACCACCCGTATTGGTGTGGTGACGCTGTCTTTCTTTACCCCATGATGGGCCAGATAGTGAACCCTACCCTTCTTACACGGTTCCTTGACATCGACTCTCTCTATAAAGCCCCTATCCTCATAACTCCGAAATACATCGTCATACGCCTGGCGCGTGCTCGGTTCGTTAGACAATTTCCGCTGCAATGCGCGCAAGCGACCTAATGCCAAACCATAGTTGGTAGGTAGGCTTATCTCACTGTTCTTCCAGGGTAAACTAACTTTATATTGCTTGTCTGAGGCACAGTAGTACACAGACTCGTCAACCTTTGTAGCGCAACTTCCGAGTCATAATCAGTCTCCATAGGATTAATGCCTATGTGATCCAATCTCCACAGTCGTTCCAGGTCGAACTCGGCAGCCATCTTAGGGTCACTAGGTTGGGAATCCTCCCTTCCCAACTCCTCTGCCGCGGTTACATTGACTCTATATATCGAGACCGTGTCGACCAGGACCTTTGACTGTGTAGTATGCACCTTTCCGCTCATGCAGTATCCAAATTTTGTGGGGATTAAAATTACACCACACATCTTTTTAAATCCAGGGTATACTACTTCATAATAATGATCCACACCAAGTAGAACATGCACCTCACTCTGATTTCCCATGGGATCTGACAAGTTAACCCCTTTGCTACGTAATGCGTGTTCCACCTTCTTCACACCCACAGATACATATTCTGGTAGGGTGTCTACTACGATACAAGTCATAAAGTACCGGTTTTTACGATAGAAATATGAAATCTCCGCTATCTCGTAGTCTTGTTTATCAGTAACCCCTGTGAAGCCCTGTAATCGAAGAGTCTCAGCCCCTACGATTCGGTGCTTCAGTCCCACTAGTACGGACCTCTTTATAAAGGAACGTTGAGACCCTTGATCTAGAAGTACCCGACAAACTTTGTTACTGTCATTACCTTCCATGGGAATCTGTATTGTGGGCAATATAGTGGTGTCTTGCGTGCTACCTAGTGCCACAGTTGTAGTACCCTCATTTTTGACGTCTTTGACTTTATCTGCTGTAGGACACAACTTATCAAAGTGATGTCCTTTGCAGTGCCGACAGGGCCTTAAGTATGTAGCAGTACATTGTCCCTGCTTACCATGTTCCCCACTTAGACAACCTACACATAGCTTCAATCTTCTCGCCTGTGCTAGTTTTGTCTCATTTGTCGGGTATTTTACACAGAAACTCCATTTATGTTTGTTGTTACATAGCTTACATAGAATCTGAGCAGGTTTCTTATACACACCCTCTTTCTTTACTTTAGTCCCCACTGTCATGCTTACTGTTCCCCTCTTCTCCACATTCTCACTCCCTCCCGACACATACATTCTCCCTTTGTTCAACTGTAGATTATTGATCTCCTTACTGAACTGAGTTTTGAATTCCCCCAGCTCAAATGATCTTACCTTATCAAGTATTGCCATAGGAAGCTTCTGACGCAAGATAATGACTATCATTTCCTGCGTGGTAAGCCCTAGGGTATCTAGCGATCGAGTATGGCACTCCATATTTGCCCTGAAGTTTGTCAACTCATCAACCTTATACTGTGGTTCTGCGAGCCCCAACAAGGCAACGACATGGGCCATCTTCAACTGCTCTCTATCCCCGTATGTGGACTCTAATAAGTGTACCGCTTCAAGATAACTACCACCTACTACTGCAAAACCCTCTATTAAATGTAAGGCCTCTCCTTCCATTTGTCCCTTCAGATAGTGAAACTTGCGGACATTATCCAAAGAGGATTCATGAACCGTAGATCGAAATACGTCCCAAAAAGCTAACCACTCGGTTAACTTGCCCCCAAATGTAGGAAGATTGAGCTTTGGGAGGTGTACAGTATGTTTTGGGTCAGCCCTTCTATGGGCCTCATTATCGCCTCCCTTCTTACTTGCGACAGCACGCTGTAATAGGCGCTTCGCTCTAAAGACAGGTTCGTCATAGAGGGCGCGATTATCACACTCTGTAACTATCTCTTCCTCCTCTATCATGTCAGCCACAATCACCTCACTCAGAGCCGTAATACGACCGTGGGTAGCCTGGACGTTATCTAATCTAGCCTCCAATTCCTCTAGATCAGCAGTAGTGATGAAAGTGTAAGTCCACAATTAGCCTATTTACACTCCCCGAAGTCCCGCCCTTTGATTTTTAGGGGCTTTGATTAGCACCCTACTAGACGGTGTCTCTTTACCGTTTTTATCCATTTTGCATGTGAGCCTATAGGCTATGTATCTAAATATCACGTTACAAAAACAACGGCCAAATAATAGGCTACTTAAGAGACGCCAACCGGCGGACTTCTATGTTATGGAGAAAAAATAGTACACTATATAGCAATACCTACTAATGGATCATATTGAACAAGAAAAAATGTTAGGTCAGGTCATATGTCACAGGAAGTCTGAAACTGAAAAGAACATTACTGGGGAAAGACGATGGGTGGGAAGCAGGACTTAGGCAGGCGCAATGACACAACCCCGGCGTCCCTCTCTAGCCAACGCTTCGTTAGCCCTACAATTTTGTTATATAGGACTTGATTGGTGTCTAAGTCGAGGTGGACACCATCCTGGTCGAGGTCTCGGATGCTGAGTGTTATGGAAACAAAGCGGTGCTTCGTTTCTATTAACCGACACCTCAGGGCGCGGTTAACAGAATTTTTTATAGCCTGAAATTCCGCAACTGAGAACCCTCGGACTTTCGTCCGGCTCTCAATTGCCACGATCTTGCAGCTTCCTCCGGACTCACGCTCCAGATCCAGCGCCACCTCTTTAATTGCGTCAGCTAACTCGCGGGGCACTGTACCGGGGCGTATATCATTGCCGCCTATAAACAAAAAGATCATATGTGGCCTAAACCGTACCACTTGCCCCCACTGGGGGGAGGCTTTCAGGGTGTCAACGGTTGCTCCCGGTACCCCGAAGTAGGTCAGCCGGAAAGTTCTTTCCCCCTCTGACGCCCGATACGACTCAGTACCTCCGTCAGCTGCCCTTAGCCTAGTGGCATAAGAATGCCCCACTATGGCTATTCGCTGAGGTACCGGCGCCTGAGGTACAGGAAGATAGCCAAGCCCTACCCCTCCGGGGTCCTTGCTCCTGCATCCCTGGGCTAATCCCTTGCTCATTGCCTAAGATCCCTTACTGGTAGCTAGTTCCCGGGTCTGGGCACCAATGTGGTAAACTATCAATGGAAGTTAAATATTACTAAGCTATAATGAATCAAATAAAATCAATCTAAATGAATACTCTATATCTAAATTGAATTCAATCTGAAACAAGCTAATTTATATCCAAAGGTCTCACATAATAAATGTATATAATTATAGGGTAAGGTTATAAGGGTTAATATTAGCCAGGAATTAACTCACCAATAGTTCCACGTGGCAATGAGGCAAGGGAGAACGTTTTACCCAATATGGTGGTGGACAATGGAGAACGAGACTTCGGTCCCGAGACACGAGTCAAGTTAAAGAAAGAATAAATGATTACATGGGAATGGACATGAATATTATGCTTATCTATCAGTCAGTCATGATGTCGATGAGAGCGTCGTGATGGTGTAGCTGTGTGTATTGCTGTATGTGTATTGTGATTAGAGGCACAAAAGCACGATCAACTGAGGGCGGAAAATTAGATGTTAACTGGTTGGTGTTCGTGAAGGCTCTGACGTACCTCAAAAGCACACCTTGCTGCCTTGGCAAACCGCCAGGAGCCCAAATTATCGTACCGCATTTAGGTTGCTCTATACGATAAATTATATTAATATATACGATAAATTCATATATACTACATAAGACCATGGCAATATTGCTTAATAGCATATTAGGCCTTTTATAACTTAACTTATTTACAATCTTATAATATACGATCTACTCGTCCTACATCGTGCTGTAGGAGAGATCGTGACGTCACAGAGACATACAAGATCACAAAAGAGTCATAGTCTATCGTATTTATACGTTCCGCTGCCTGCCTTTTTGGGTTCCATTTCCGATACGAGCATCTTTATAGCATCTAACATTTAAAGAAGATTCCTTGTTAGTGTTGAAGGACTTTAGTGCACTTTCTTTCATGCAGGAGTGCCTGACATTTATTGATTAAAGTAACGTAAGCTGTAATTTCTCTTACCACCTTACTTTGCATACCATAACCAAGCACCTTCGGTTATAGGTAGTAATAGGCTGTTTTCACATAACATTAAGCCTAGAGTAGACGCACTTTTATTGAGAGTTTGATAGCCTATTATTGCATATAGAACTCTGTAGAGTATTTGTGTTCTTTGTTCACTGGGAATATACATCAGAGGTTGGAGCTAGCGCTTTCCGTTGTAACATTTATGCCATTACTAGTCCAATGAATAAGAGCCCTGATATATTTGAACCCCAGTCGTAACAGGGTTGAGAGAGAGAGAGAGAGAGAGAGAGAGAGAGAGAAACTAAACGCCCCAAAATCGGTAGAACATCCCCTAATGACCCATCAAAATATTTTGGACCTAGACCCGTCTCTCTTACTTTCAACTGTTGCAATTTGTCCTGCCTTTCCTCTAACTTTCTCTCTGTTGAACAGCACCTCTTCTCCAACAAACCTGATCTTTTTTTTTCCTCGCCGAGAGCCAGGTGCCTATACCAACTTCCAGCAGCCCCTTCTCTGTACCCTCCTACTTTCTCTATCGTAGTTTCCAAACGAAAAGGCTGATGTGTGTATGTGCACAAGAAACATAATTGCCATCATGTTCCCGACATTGACTCCAACATACTTCCTCGTCTTTCCCTCCTCTTTTCCACTCCGACGGCCCCACCATCACTTCTTCCCTCAGACAAACTTTCCCTAAAATCTTCACCTTCACCCTCTCCATCCCCATCTCTCTTATTTTTTTTTATTTTTTTATTTTTATTTTTTTCCAACTTACTCCCTCTCGGGCATAGGCTGAGAGCCTGGACATTCACAGCTGTACAATGAGCAGTGAAGCCTGTGAGGTCTTGTTCCAGTCTAGGGAGTGAGACATGTGAAGCACATAGAGTACAACAAGCACCTGCCATCTTGCTTTCACATGAGGCAAGGTGCTCACTCATGGCCCGAAGTGACCCCATCTCTGAAGACACCTCGTTCCCGTGCTTCACTGTCTCACCCCCTACACTCAGACTCTCACTCTTACACACACACACAACGCCTCCTGTTGAGCAGATAACTCACCAGGCATTGCACCCCTATAGCATATTTTGAATATGGGAATACTCACACAGTGCTATTTAATCAGGGAACAATGAGGGTATTTTATTAGCGTTTCGGTGGGCTTTGTGGTAATGCACTGATACTAGGTACAGCACATATTCCATCCCAATAATATCTTCCCATTGATACATCGGGATTTGAACCGGGACTTTTGGATTACCAGGCCAGTGGCAAGACCACTCCGCCACACCTCCCCTAATATCCTAATCTTCTAAGTATGTGCTTTCTGCCCTCTCTGCTTAATACTAAGAATGCGTATGGACTAGATAGTGTTCCTCCTGTTGCACTCAAAAACTGTTCTTCCATGCTGACTCCCTGCCTAGGCAAACTCTTACATCTCTGTTTTTCCTCTAACATCTTCCCTTTTTGCTGGAAGTTTGCTCTGTGACGCCTACCAGCGTTGGCAGAATCGCCTCCCGGTAGCCACTAGCGCTCGCCAGGGACATTGAAATGGGCTACAGTTATCAGATAATGTTGTTCTTTCTTTCCTAGCAATCGTATTGTTACAGACAGTCCAGTGGTGGTCTTTATTTTCGTCTGTGACAACGGGAAGTATTTTATTTCATTGATTGAATATAACATGCATTGTATATTGTTAAGGAGAGAGAACAATATAGGCAGTGAGGTGGTAGTGTGTGCGTGTGTATACATGTGATGCTTCCCTCGCTCGGAGGCACGTGCGCGTACTTTCTCACGCCCCTTGATTGGCCTGGCTGGCTGTGTCACGTGACACCTGCTGCCTTGTGACGTCTCGGCCTGTGATTGGCCGACCACCGCGGTTTTGTGGGCTCCTGTGTTCGCGGGGGCTTCCAGGAGCGTCCCTTCCTCAGATCAGGCTAGGGACGCGCACGACTAACACCCTTTTTACAACTGTCCCCCATATCCCCACCATTCTGATACTGTCTCTCTCACTCTACTTCTTCTCTTTCATTCCTCTAATCTTTTAACATCACAGCACTCCCTTTGGGTTCTGTACACGATTTCATATCGGCCCATCGTATTGTGTGCGTCGCTCTCAGAGATATTTACATATGAGGAGGTCCGTGCCAGAGGGGCCAACTCGCCACGTTTTAAAAAACAGCGCTCTAGCTGGTTCCCACTCCGTGACATTCTTGGGAATCATCTGTCAAAAAAAAACATCCGACTTTCGTCCTTATAGCAACTGCACATAGGGTTGAGTGTCCCTTGTTTTTGCCGTTTGGCAGACCGTTTATGGGTGTGAATCTGGGTAGATAGAGGGGCCAACTCGCCAACGCGCTCAGCCAATGAGAGCGCGGCTACGACGTGGGGAATTAAATGGCCGCCCGCCCGACCACTCACAGGCGCTGTACGAGACGTGCTTCAGTAGTCACGCTCAAACCGAGTTAGAGTCAACACACGAGTGACTACCTCCGCTACTTTAAACATCAATAACTCAAAACTCTACTCGTGGCGAGTTGGCCCCTCTGGCACGGACCTCCTCATATATTAGAATAGGCTATAAGGTTTCTTAGTCTATGGAGGTTTGATGACTCTGTGTGTGTCGCCCTCAATGTCCTTAGTTTATGGAGGTTTGATGACTCTTCGTGTGTGTCTCCCTCATTATCAGTAGTGCTCTGCTTGGTTATTTAATGCTAGACTGGGATAAGGTTTCTGTTGTCGTTGTCACCGATGTGTGTATGGTTCGCTTATACCTACACGACTTCGACGGTTTCTGTGGTAGCCTAGGTCATCCTTTTGGTTGTGCCTTTTGCGAGTGCAGCATCGTGTTGTAAGAGGGCATTAGCCTACTACCTTATAACACAGTGCTGCCTCTTTGCTTGACTTTTGAGGGATCGCCAGTGTAGAGCCAGATACGTGAGATCTGGGTTTACCAAGAGAGCATCCCCGTCATTAACGTAACTTTAATCATACTGCCTTAAGGACAACGCTAGGCTATGAGCCTGTCTTGCTCAGCCACAGTTTCCTAACCTTGATATCCCAGCTAGACTTTATTCACTTAGCAGACACTAGTTAGGACATAAGCTCTTTTGATATGTATGCATTATTATTCACAAGCATTTATTAGTCTAGGTTGTTGTTGAGTTGCACAACCATAGTAGACTGTTTCGTTGATAAGGAAGTACTTCTTTCAGTGTCGAGCATTACTACCGTTGCGCATTTATAGTATTCTCGTGTCAGTTAACATTATATGTCCTATCTTTTTGTGTATTCGCTTTACACGTGTGGTGTCCTGCCTCCTGCCTTTATTTATAGTTAAGATACGAGCATCTTATGAGCATCAGACATTCTTCAGAAGTTTCCAGGTCTATGCTGTAGGACTATACTTCACTTGCTTTCAGATAGGAGTGAAGAGTTTATTGTTGTTTAGAGTAACTGTATTTAAGCATCTTTTTATTGTATTAAATCTTGCAGTGATTTAATTGATCTTTCCCTAGATTCTTGTTTATGTATTTTAACGTAACTTGCATCCTGTGTTATCAGGCTATACCAGTGTGGGTTAGCCTGAAGTAGAGTACATTTATGCCCAGTTAAGGATACCCCGTTATCACCGATTAACTCTGGAGGGTATAGGTGTTTTGTTCGCCGGCATATAAGTTCAAGGGTTTGGATCTAGCGTACCGTTGTTGCATAGTGCCCTATTACTAGTCCAATCATTAAGTGCCCTTGTTTTATTCGTAGCCCCGGTCGTAACAAATGGCGACCTTGCCTAGTATCTTATCTTAGTCGTCACAACAACCTAGTGAACTAAGAAATAATTGCAGGATTTTTGGACATTTGTTTTTTGAGGAATATTTTGGACACGTGGGAATTTTTTTTTGGCAACGTGGTATAGCACTTGAGTTGTCTTCAAGCATTTTTGAGTGAATAGTGCTACATGAGAATAGGTACTTTTTTGTTTTATAAACGTTAAGAATTTTCGGTGGACACTATGTCGAACGACGGATCAGTGTACAGTGAGGACACAGTACGGGAAGCAGGCGAGGAAGTGGAGAAGGTGGAGTTGCCTAGCGGCGCTCGGGTGGTAAACAGTGAGGAGGATGCTCGGATATTTTTGGAGGAGCCTGTGTCAGTGGATCGTGTGTCGGAGCTAGACCGGTACGGACTACAGTGTGTAGCCACGGTCTTATGGTTTCCGGTACTAGCAGTTTGTCGAGAGGTGAGCTGGTTACCTGTGTGCTCAGTGGGGTGTGTGGGGCTTCAGGTGGAGCGGGAGCTGGGGCACCTTCTGGCCAGCCCCCATTCCACTCGACTCCTACCATGACGCCCCCTCGGGCTCCGGAGCCGGGTACGTTCCCGCAGACCGATGCCCACTGGCGGTTGGGCATGCCTCTAGGTGATTCACGGGGTGGGTCCCCAATAGTAGCACCCCCTCCTCAGGGCTTGTCTTCCGAGATGTTGTTTCAGCTCGAACTCGCCAAACTTAACCAGCAGGCTGAGCAACGAAAGTATGAGTTCGAGCAACGAAAGTATGAGTTCGAGCAACGAAAGTATGAGGCTGAGCTCAGGCAGCAGAAGCAGCAGCGGGAGGCTGAGCTTCAGGTGGAGGCTACGAAGTACTGTGCAGACATAGATCTTGAGAAGTCGCGGGTGGAGTCGACAGGGCAGCGTCTCGGTTCTGGGAATCGAGGTCTTGATCAGTCTTTATCGCACCTTCTTAAGTTAGTACTGTATTTGACGGCCGACGTGAGTAGAGAGGGGCAGGAGTTGGTCGAAAGGTGTCAATTACAGCAGATGGTTTGTGTTGTCACCCGATCTCGTGCATCTAAAGTGTCACAGCCTATTTCTCAGTCTCTAGAACCGCGGAGGAACGGTCGGAAGGAGCAAGCTAAAGCTGGAAAAAGTTTTGTGAGTTTTGACCCAGCGGTTCTTCTTGGCGACTCAGTATTAGCACCTATGTTTAGGTCCGGAGTGGCCCCAGAACCTGTCACACTTGGTGAGGAGGTGGGGGGTGAGAAAACTCTGAGACAGCACCGTTACACTCGTAAGCAAGATAGGATAGAACAGCTTAGTATCGGGGGAGGCCATAAGTTGCTCCGGGAGCATCTAGATAAGTTGGCTCCTTCGGATATTTGGAAGCTACAGTTAGATGATCCTGAGCTTCAAAAGTGTAGCAACGGTGCAGTGGAACTTGAGGAGGACGGGGATGCAAAGCCGGGGGACTTCTTTCGTTTGGAGGGTGTTTTGTACAGGCGTTTTCTAGATCCCAGACGAAGTTGGGAGGGTGGGTCGAGAGTGGTTGACCAGTTGGTAGTGCCTCGCGTGTGCCGTGATAGCCTACTGAGGTTGGCGCATGATATACCGTTGGCAGGGCATTTGGGTGTACGTAAGACGGTAGCAGCCTTGGATAAATTGTTTTGGTGGCCGGGTATGAAGGCACATGTGGCATCATAGGTGGCAATGTGTAGTACCTGCCAGACAGTAGGTAAACCAAACCAGTGCATCCCTAAGGCTCCGTTACACCCTATTCCTGTAATCGGGCCAACGTTCAGTAAGGTTATAATCGACATGGTTGGCCCTCTCCCCCCTACTAGTGCAGGCAATAAGTACCTCACCATTATGGATGTTGCCACTTGTTACCCGGATGCTTACCCCATGCGAAATGGTACTGCTAAGACTGTTGTTCGTAACTTGCTATTGTACTTCTCTAGGTACGGGTACCCGCAGGAATTGCAGTCGGACCAAGGATCCAACTTTACTTCTAACCTTTTTAAACAGACCATGCAGCAGCATGGTGTGAGTACCGTTGTCTCTACAGCCTACCACCCAGAGAGTCAGGGGGTGTTAGAGAGGTGGCACTCGACTCTCAAGAGTATGCTGCGGTGTTATTGTGTTGAGAATGGTAAAGACTGGGATCTTGGGTTACCTTATGTATTATTCGCTGCTCGGGAGGTACCTGGTGAAAGCCTAGGGTTTAGTCCCAATGAGCTAGTCTTTGGACATCAGGTCAGAGGCCCCCTCAACATGGTAAGGGAGATTTGGGAGGGCACAGCAAAACCATGTTCCATGTTAAAGTACGTCCTCGAAAGCCGTGAAAGAATGTTGAGAAGCCTAGAGTTGGCAGGTAGGAATTTGGTAGGGTCTCAAGCCTTGATGAAGGACAGGTACGATGAGAAGACAAAACTCCGGGAGTTTAAGGTAGGGCAGGAGGTGTTAATTTTGTTACCCCTGCCTGGTCATCCATTGTCTGCTAAGTACGCTGGTCCTTACAAGGTGGTTAAGAAGATCTCTGACCTAGACTATCTTGTGGCTGTTCCAGATAGGCGTAAGAAGAACGAGTTGTGCCATGTGAACCTGGTAAAGGAGTTTGTGAGGCGACCCCCTGAGCCTCTCGCTGTCCCGGTGTTGACCTGCAGCGGTCATGGAGGAGAAGGAGTGAGGGACAGTGAAGTTCAGGTGGAAGATAACTGGGAGTGTCATGTCTCTGCGAACCAGTGGGTGGGGAACTCCAGACAGGTGGCTGACGAGGCTTTAGTGCACCTGCCTGAGCAACAGCGTGTAGCCGTGCAGCGCCTGTTTGATTCATACCCCACTGTGTTCGCGGAGCATCCAGGCCTCACAACTCGGGTGGTGCATGACGTAGACGTGTGAGATCACCCCCACTTTAAATCAGTACCCTACAGAATTCCACCCATTAAGCTCCCAGCCCTCCGAGCGGAGTTAGAATATATGTTAGAACGGGGGATGATTGAGAAGGGGGCAGTGAGGTGGACATCTCCTGTCACTCTGCAGCCTAAGCCTGACTTGAAGGTTTGCTTCTGCATTGACTATCGGAGATTAAACGAGTTGACTCCCACCAATGCTTATCCCCTTCCCCGTGTTGATGATAGTGTGGACAAGATTGGTAAGGCAAAGTTTTTAACTAAAGTAGACCTAGTAAAAGGCTACTGGCAAGTGCCCTTGTCTGAGCGGGCGAAGGGGGTATGCAGGTTTGTGGTTGATGGGAACACCTACCGTTGCAATGTGATGCCGTACGCTCTTAAGAATGCCCCAGCAACCTTCCAGAGTCTTATGAATGAGCTAGTAGCTGACATCCCTAACTGCACTGTCTACCTAGATGACGTTATAATCTACGATGACAACTTTGAGTCACTGTGAGCACATAGAAGCCTTGTTTCGGAAGCTCAGTGAGGCCAGCTTGGTGGTCAATCTGGGCAAGTGTGACTTTGTCCGGGCAACTGTACAGACTCTGGGGTTTGTGGTCGGGTTAGGCCAGGTGTGCCCCCCCCAAAAACAAGATACAGGCTATTAACCAGTTCCCCAGGCCGTCCACCAAGAGGCAGATCATGAGATTTTTGGGCATGATCGGTTACTATCGCCGTTTCATTAAGGGTTATTCTACTGTCTTAGCTCCTCTGACAGATTTATTGAAAAAAGAGAAAAGTTCAAGTGGGCACCTGAGTGTGAAAGGGCTTTTTCGCTGGTCAATCACCTATTATGCACTCACCCAATCCTCAGGGCCCCTGACTTTGAAAGACCATTCCAGCTGCCAACAGATGCCAGCGGTGTAGGGGCTGGTGCCGTCTTAATGCAAACAGACGAGGAGGGTTTGGAGCATCCAGTCAGTTTCTTTTCAAAGAAGTTTAATTCCGCTCAGAAAAACTACTCTGTGGTAGAGAAAGAACTGCTGGCAATAGTGTTGGCGCTCAGGCACTTTGAAGTATATGTTCCTGCCTATGGACCAGTCGTGGTGATTTACACCGATCACCACCCTCTTAAATTTCTGAACCAATTCCATAACCGGAATATGAGGCTGACCCGTTGGTCGCTCATGTTTCAAGAATACAATCTAGACATTCGCCATATTGCCGGTTGTGAGAATGTGATTGCAGACTGTTTGTCGAGGGTGGAGGATCCGGCGTAGATCACCACAGGTGTGTGGGTTTGAGTGGAGAAAAACTAGGCTTGCCCCTGTAGAGCAGCCGTCAAAAACAACATTAAAATTAAATAAAAAATCACATAAAAACTTTCTTTTTTTATAGTTAATTGTAAGATGCCAATATTATAGCTAATGTCCTAAGTTGAACCTGTCTTTCACTTAGGAGGCTGGGCTCTGTGAAGCTCGCTCTGGGAGCATAGTTGGCTAAAATTATACTATTATGTTTGGGAGTGGTTATAAGATTTTCTTTATGTTAAAATATTGTTTTATGTAAGATTGAGCTTTGCATTTCATTTTCTGGTGGAGTGGCTAAGTGTGTCGGGTCTTGTCGGCATTCTGCCTTGTCAGATATCGTGCTCGCCTAGGGTTGAACGTCCTATATCTTGGGCAGGGTGTGACGCCTACCAGCGTTGGCAGAATCGCCTCCCGGTAGCCACTAACGCTCGCCAGGGACATTGAAATGGGCTACAGTTATCAGAGAATGTTGTTCTTTCATTCCTAGCAATCGTATTGTTACAGACAGTCCAGTGGTGGTCTTTATTTTCGTCTGTGACAACAGGAAGTATTTTATTTCATTGATTGAATATAACATGCATTGTATATTGTTAAGGAGAGAGAACAATATAGGCAGTGAGGTGGTAGTGTGTGCGTGCGTATACATGTGATGCTTCCCTCGCTCGGAGGCTCGTGCGCGTGCTTTCTCACGCCCCTTGATTGGCTGGCCTGGCTGGCTGTGTCACGTGACACCTGCTGCCTTGTGACGTCTCTGCCTGTGATTGGCCGACCACTGCGTCTTTGTGGGCTCCTGTGTTCGCGGGGGCCTCCAGGAGCGTCCCTTCCTCAGAGCAGGCTAGGGACGCGCACGACTAACACCCTTTTTACAACTGTCCCCCATATCCCCACCATTCTGATACTGTCTCTCTCACTCTACTTCTTCTCTTTCATTCCTCTAATCTTTTAACATCACAGCACTCCCTTTGGGTTCTGTACACATTTCATATCGGCCCATCGTATTGTGTACGTCGCTCTCAGAGATATTTACATGTATTAGAATAGGCTATAAGGTTTCTTAGTTGGAGGTTTGATGACTGTGTGTGTCTCCCTCAATGTCCTTAGTTTATGGAGGTTTGATGACTCTTCGTGTGTGTCTCCCTCATTATCAGTAGTGCTCTGCTTGGTTATTTAATGCTAGACTGGGATAAGGTTTCTGTTGTCGTTGTCACCGATGTGTGTATGGTTCGCTTATACCTACACGACTTCGACGGTTTCTGTGGTAGCCTAGGTCGTCCTTTTGGTTGTGCCTTTTGCGAGTGCAGCATCGTGTTGTAAGAGGGCATTAGCCTACTACCTTATAACACAGTGCTGCCTCTTTGCTTGACTTTTGAGGGATCGCCAGGGTAGAGCCAGATACGTGAGATCTGGGTTTACCAAGAGAGCATCCCGTCATTAACGTAACTTTAATCATACTGCCTTAAGGACAACGCTAGGCTATGAGCCTGTCTTGCTCAGCCACAGTTTCCAAACCTTGATATCCCAGCTAGACTTTATTCACTTAGCAGACACTAGTTAGGACATAAGCTCTTTTGATATGTATGCATTATTATTCACAAGCATTTATTAGTCTAGGTTGTTGTTGAGTTGCACAACCATAGTAGACTGTTTCATTGATAAGGAAGTACTTCTTTCAGTGTCGAGCATTACTACCGTTGCGCATTTATAGTATTCTCGTGTCAGTTAACATTATATGTCCTATCTTTTTGTGTATTCGCTTTACACGTGTGGTGTCCTGCCTCCTGCCTTTATTTATAGTTAAGTTATGAGCATCTCATGAGCATCAGACATTCTTCAGAAGTTTCCAGGTCTATGCTGTAGGACTATACTTCACTTGCTTTCAGATAGGAGTAAAGAGTTTATTGTTGTTTAGAGTAACTGTATTGAAGCATCTTTTTATTGTATTAAATCTTGCAGTGATGTAATTGGTCTTTCCCTAGATTCTTGTTTATGCATTTTAACGTAACTTGCATCCTGTGTGTTATCAGGCTATACCAGTGTGGGTTAGCCTGAAGTAGAGTACATTTATGCCCAGTTAAGGATACCCCGTTATCACCGATTAACTCTGGAGGGTATAGGTGTTTTGTTCGCCGGCATATAAGTTCAAGGGTTTGGATCTAGCGTACCGTTGTTGCATAGTGCCCTATTACTAGTCCAATCATTAAGTGCCCTTGTTTTATTCGTAGCCCCGGTCGTAACAGCTCTCATGCAACCTGTCCCCAAAAAGGGTGACTTCTCTCAACCCTCTAACTATCATCCAATTGTTCTCATTTCTTGCATCTCTAAAGTATATTATTATATTCTTGATTGTTTTTTGTTTTTCCCATAATCTACTTTCAGATAGTCAGAATGGTTTCCTTATGGGCCGTTCTACTGGTGATCTCCTTTCTAATCTTAATAACTCTTGGCCATCCCCCTTTCGGGACTTTGGTGAGACAGGTTCTATTGCTCTACTGTAGGAATATTGAAAGCCTTTGATAGAGTCTGATACATATATATAATTTCTAAACTACCCTCCTTCAGTTTCTATTCCTATATATGTGCCTTTATCTTTTATTATATTTTCTGGCAATTCCAATGCTGCGATTGCGGACAACCATCACTCACTTCTTCAGCCTATCTAATACCAGTGTTCCTTAGGGTTCTGTTCTGTCTACAGTTCTCTTTCTAATATTAATTACTGATCTTCTTAACTATACCTCTAGTCCTCTCCACTAATATGCTGAGGACTCTACCTTACACTATTCAACTAGTTTATCAAAACTACACACCAAGCAATTACTATAAAACTCACAGGATGAGGCCATAGATCTTCTGATCTATTAACTATTTCCGATTGGGGCAATGTAAATCTTGTTACTTTCAATGCTTCCAAAACCCAATTTCTCCATCTATCTATCTATCACAATATTGCACATGACAATTCCTCACTGTTCAACAATACACAAATCAACCCTTCATCTTTCTCTCGATATTTTTGGCGTTTGCTTTTAGAATAATCAGTGTTCTTTAGAGCTTTCTCAGTGCATACCTTCTCACTACAGAGAGTGGGTGGCACCTTCCTCTCAACACATTCCCACCCCTATTCTGTCCAATCTCTCCAACTCTCCAACATACCTTGAATTTGGCTCTTCATCACTCTTTCAACTTTGGGGGAGGAGGGGGGGGGGGGACACTTGTTGCAGGCAGCTTTGCCTATTGCCTCTTTCATACACACATACAAAAATATATTGTTACTGGTACCCAACTTAACCATACACAGTATACTATCATGGCAGATCATTATTTGGCACACAAACTGGTCACATTTGGAATAATCAGTTTGGCTCTTCACATAACAAAAATATTATATTTTTTGAAGCTAATACTACAAACTCCAATTTTGTAATAATCACTGTATGGCTTTTCACTCAACATAATTATTATTATTATTATCATTATTAACCCTTTATTGGCGGCGCGCAACTTATGTCGTGTAAAAGAAATTTGGACTAAGTGGCGGTTCACAACTTATGTTGTGTGCCATTTTCAGCACTAATGTTGCAGAGAGAGAGAGCTGAGCGGTGTGAGGAGCGTAGTAAGGCTATGACCGTCGCACACCAACGCGGTGGGCCAACTGAAGTGAAAACCACCCTTCCTTCCCCCCTCACACTCGCTACACAGGGAATTATGTAGGGAGAGTACCTAATTACATGGTTTTTGCACTCGTGTTGCGCGATAGTTGCAAGAAAACTAGTGGTCGTACAAGGATGGTTGGGGTGTCATTGGAAAGCTCCGTTTATGCCCTTTCAGGGATAGATACTTGATTTACGCTCTGGGTCTTATTTAAGCATGAAAATGATCACGTAAATAACCCTATTTAGGGTAAAAACACCCCGCTGGGCGGTACATATAAATTACCGCCTAGGCCGCTCGTAGGTGTTAAACTAGCTGATTATACAAATTTCACCTTTGTAATAATCACTGTTTGGCTCTTCACACATAAATATATATATATATATATATAAATATATATACCGGTATATATATATATATATATATATATATATATATATATATATATATTCTGACATACGGAGCCCTGTATGTGTTTATTTAAGAGTTAGAATTAAGAGTTGAACGAGTGCCGAATTACCCAGGCGGCGAAGCAGACCAGCGAGCGAACCAGCGAGTGGAAACCAGCTCGCCTGCATACCAGCAAACAAGCCTTCACACCTGCGTGCGTCATATGGGACCCTGCAAACTACTTCGATGACCCGACGCTATTACGAGGATCGAGGCCATTGGACCACGCATCTGCTACGCAACTAGAGGAGCTGTGATTGGGGCGCGCACCATCCCCCGCCTCCTGATTCGTTCCTACACCATCATTGCATAGTATATAAGACCCGAGTAGTGGGCATTCAAATCAGTCACATTTGGAGTTGGGAAGGTGAACTTGCAGCTGGAGGAAGACGGGGTGAAGTATTATAATGGGATTGTGACTGTCAGTCAGATTATATAAGTGTGTGTTAAGTGTGTTCGGTGTAAACACTTATGTTGGTTAGTGAGATATGTGATTGGGAATTAACGTTAACGCTACTATTATGTACTTAACTATTTTAGTTGACTGACTTGTGGACTAAAGCAACTCTTTAACCCGGCAAGCGCGATAGGCCTCACGGAAGGCTTCCTATAGGGAACGCGATAGGCCTCACGGAAGCAAGACCATAAAAAAATCCTTCCAAAAAAAAAAAGGGCCTATCAAAACAAAGGATTTTGTCTCTAGGTGAGATAATTCCCCTCTAGTACTCATCCATGTGTTTCTCACCCCTCCCCTCCTTCCCCACCTTATTCCCCCCTCCCCCCCCTCCTCAATTATCACCTATTTATCCTCTTATTATCATCATTTATCGGTTATTTTTCTCTCCCGCGATAATTTAGCACAAGTGGGTTGCATAAAAGATCGTTATGCAACACCCAGACACCGGCACACACCGCCCCGCTCATCTCAGTTGACTCCCAGGCAGCGAGAGGGGAGGGCTGCCTGTGGCTCTTTCTCGCCTGAGATTATGACCGGGTGGCCAATATCTTCGTTTTTCACCACCCAAATGCTTTTCCCACTTATTTTAGCACTCTTGAAGGTTCATATATACATCATATATGTAAAATAAAAGCATACCGAAAACAAATAATGCTTTATATTGTAAATATAACAAATTCTGTCAGAATCCAGGGCTAGAAATGCACAAATAACTACCCTAGCACCTAGGTCTATATCGCGCTTGTCAGGTTAAGTAATTGGGTTATGATAAAAGTAATACTATTGTTTTATATTAATACTTGCGAGTTCTTTAATTTTCTTTTAATTAAGCTTACATTGCTGGTAAGAACAAGAACGGTGATACTATTGTCTTATATTAGTAATATCGCCTTAGACTAACATGGCTGTTTTAATGTTACTTCTAGTGATTTCCTAAGCTGAAGAAAATTCTTTTAGCTTCAAAATATTATTTTTGCTTTTCATATTATTTGAGTGAGACCTGAATCGAATCTATGAAGCGATCCTGTAACTTAATTTACTCATAATCAAACCTCAATGTTACGTGGTTAAGAAAATACATTAATCTAATTATTAAATATATATCTAACTTTTTTATGTGACTTTCATATTAATCCTGATAATAATAATATAATACTATTAACGTAAGACAAGAACCAAGAATAATAACTACATTAAATATAAATAAAAGGACATGATATAAGGAAACTATCTATTCATTTCAAAAAGGGTAAGAGACAGAAATATTCTTACCTTAATATTTATCTTTCAAGACTTGATATATAATTAATAGTCCTTCTTTAGATATAACTTATTCGGTTCATAACCATAGCCTACTAAGCATCGGTTAAATAATAATTCTTTATAAATTCTACATGACTTTAATTAGTTTCAGTATTTTTTCATAATTAAAGAGTATCAGTCAATAAAGGATACCAAGTCCTAAGATCCTAAAGGAAAGGAAGCAACAACAGGAAATAATTTTATTAGATTTTACTTTCGTTTTGCCTTCAGCTGACTGATACCTTAATATATATCTCTGTGCTATCTAGTTTCATCAAGTTAACCACTTGAGGATCAAGATACGTAACAGAAGAGTGGCGACCTTGCCAGGATTCGTTTCATACAGTTTCACTCAGTTTCATTAACGTTTCACTACTTAAAAATCAAATATTAATCATGCCTGATATAGTTAATGACGAAGATGCTCGGGTTTTCATAGAATCAGAACCCACAGCCCCTGATATTGACCGTCTGTCAAAATCCGAACTGAAAGTGCTTGCCGCACATCTCCAGTTAACTGTCTCAAACATGTCCAAAGTAGAAGTGGCTCAGACCATAAAAACCCACCTGTTCCCTGTAGAAGGCGGGGAGGGTGACGGAGCAGTTGGTGGGATCCCGAGTAAACCTAGCCAACTTGATGAACAATTGCCACCTGGTTTTACCGTTTATCAAGTATTCGAACTAGAACTAGCCAGAATAAAGACCGAACAAGCCAGAATAAATGCCGAACAAGCCAGAGCAACGACCGAACAATATCAATGTCAATATCGTATAGCTCAACTAAATGTCAATACAAATACTCCCTTAATTGCTCCCCCACTGGGATTGACTATGACCAGTGTCATTCCACCTTTCACTGAGGATAATGTGCAGGATTTCTTTGTTTTGTTTGAGGAAGTTGCTGGAGTTATGAAGTGGACAAGAGATCAATGGCCTTTTATGTTACAAACCGTTTTGACAGGGCAGGCTCGAGCCACGTATTTGTCAGAAGTAACAGAGGTTAGGCAGGATTATGACAATCTCAAAGAAGCTATCCTAAAAACCTATCAATTACAGCCTGAGGCTTACAGGCAATCTTTCCGTAAAAACCAGAAGAAAGTAGAAGAAACCCATAAGGTATTTGCCAGGACCATGACTAAAACTTTCAATCATTGGGTCAAGAGTAAGAAAGTCACAAGCTACAACGATCTGAAGGAGTTGGTCCGGTTAGAAAATTTCCTATGGAAAATTGATTCTTCTGTAGCCTATCATTTGAGGGGGAAAAAGGTAGATTGTCTTGCCGACACCGCTGACATGGCTGACACATACGTGCTCAACAACAAATTTCGTGGAAAGAAGCCCTACGATAATTCTAGTTCTAATTCTAAGTATCCCAATCACAGATCTGACAGACCCAGTCACAAGCCTGTAACCTCTTCCCCAGCAAGCCAAAATAGAATTGTTCCCCCAACTAAAAATGTGACTCAGGGCAATGGTAACAGAGGTGGGGCCCAAAGTAATAGTAATGCTCAAAGAGGGAACGTTCCCGTATCCCCTAAAGTATGTACTTTTTGTGGCAAGAAAGGCCACCTAGCTTATCAGTGCTGGGCCAAGGAGAGAACCGAGAGATCGGGGCAGACAGTTGCCGCCGTATCTCAAACTCCATATGTGCCTTTAATGCAGGACTCCTGACAGAAGGAGTACCTAGCAGCTAACGTAAATCATCTAGACAGGGGTGTATTAGCATGCGTGGTGCAACCCCGTGGGTTAACCGTGGGTTAAGCCAATAATAATTTCACCATCAGTGCAGGACAGTTACCGTCCCTTTATTTCATCTGGCAACATGAGATTAAATTATTGCATGCATGAGGTAAAAATTCTGAGAGACACAGGTTCTACTAGCACCCTCATGGTGAATCCTTACACTGAATCCTTACCTGGCGAACCAGTTATAATGAGAGGTGCTGGAGGCCAATTTTATGCATACTTGGTAAAAGGCGAAATTGAATGTGAGTTCCTACAGGGTGAGGCCACCATAGCTTTGTGTAGGTCCCAAGATATCCCTGTGCCCGGGGTAACACTCCTTTTGGGGAATGATGTAGCAGGTGATAAGGTCCGACCATACCCCATTTTGTCACTTTCCCCTGTTAACGAGCCACTAACCGGTGAGCTCGAAAAGGAGATGCCAACAGTTTTCCTTGTGTGTGCTATCACACGTTCAATGTCTCAAGTAGCAGTTCCCTCAGACAGAAATGTACCGAATGTAAGAGTTGATGAAAGGGATGATGAGAGTGTGAATGACGCTCCAACTGTGCCTGATGATGTGACTGAGGTGGATTTAGATGACACCTTTATGGCTCATCTTGACCCTAACGATGACCATGAAACCCCTCCAAATTGTCCTAGTGGCCTGGTAGAGCTACAGAAAGATGATAGAGAATGCAAGGAGTTAGCTGCCAGGGCCGTGAGTGAAGAGGAATGTGAGAAGGAGGGCCAGATGACCGGAAAACCCAATCAGAAGGTGCCTGTACATCCTCTGGTGCCCTTGCCCGTCTTCGAGAATCCTTTTACTCGGGTGGTAGTGGACATTGTAGGCCCATTGCCTAAGACCTCCCAAGGTAACATTTATTTATTAACGATTATGGACATGGCAACTCGGTACCCAGAGGCTATACCCCTAAGGACTACCTCTGCTCCAACTGTCATCAAGGAACTGCTCAAATTCTTCACCAGAATGGGTTTCCCCCATGAGGTGCAAAGTGATCAAGGAACTAATTTTACCTCTAACATTTTTCAGCAGTCCCTGAAGGAGTTGGGTATCGAGCATGTTAAGTCGAGCACCTATCACCCAGAGAGTCAAGGGGTTCTCGAACGGTTTCATCAAACTTTGAAAGCCATGTTGCATAAATATTGTACAGAGACCGGAGTTGAGTGGGATAAGGGGGTACCTTTTCTTTTATTTGCTACTCGTGAGGTTCCAACTGAATCCCTGGGTTTTTCCCCAAATGAGCTAGTTTTCGGTCACCAGGTAAGAGGTCCTTTGCAACTATTGCAGGATAGCCTAGTTGGCCAGGAGGGGAACCAAACCCTCCTCAAGTATGTTTCAGATTTCAAAACCCGGCTGAGGTCCTCATGTGAGTTTGCAGCTCAAAACTTAATAGTGGCTAAAAGCTCCATGAAGAACTGGTATGACAGAAAAGCCTGTGAGAGGGAGTTTCAGCCCGGTGATGAGGTTTTGGTCCTGCTCCCCCTTTTTGGCCAACCTTTATCTGCCAAGTTCAGGGGCCCATATAAGATCATTCAGAGGGTGAGCATTACCGATTATCTAGTAACTACCCCAGACAGGAGAAAGCCCACGCATGTATTCCATATAAATATGTTGAAACCCTACCATAGGTCCCCTGATTCCTCTCCTCCAGATTCTCCCACTGTGGCAGTGAATGTCAGGACCTGTGGACAGCCTGGTGGGGAGGAAGTCTTCAGTTCTCTTACTGACCTGCAACAGACTGTTCCAGAGCCTGAAGGTATCCATGCAGACTTTGACTTGTCATGTAGCCTATCCAACTTTCAGTATAACTCAGTAGCTTGGGGGGAATTACCATCTAAACTATGTCATCTTCCCTCTGATCAAGCGAACCAACTAATCTCTGTTTTATCTCAGTCTCCCAGTGTGTTCCGTGATACTCCAGGGCTCACGTCTTTGGCCATGCACGACATAGACGTAGGGGATGCAACACCCATTAAACTATCCCCCCCGTGTATCACCACAATGCAGGAGTATACTGCAGGTCGAGCTTGACTTCATGTTGTCAAACAAGCTGATCACTAGAGCCTTAAGCCAGTGGAGTAGTCCGGTCATACTTGTGCCAAAGCCAGACGGGAGCCATAGGTTATGTATGGACTATAGGCAAGTTAATGCGGTCACAAACAACGATACCTACCCACTGCCACGGATCGACGACTGCATTGACCAGATTGGTACAGCCACCTATATCAGCAAGATTGACTTAATGAAGGGATATTGGCAAGTAGCTCTCACCCCATGAGCGAGGGAAATATCATGCTTTGTAGTCAATAATCAAGCATTCTGCTGTAACGTAATGCCCTACGGCTTGAAAAACACTCCAGCTACATTCCAGTGCCTCATGAATTTGGTGACTGAAGGGGTACCTGGATGCGTTGTCTACATCGATGATATTCTTATCTTTTCACAGTCATGGGAGGAGCATCTTTACCAACTTAGATTGCTGTTCTTAAATCTTGCTGATGCCAATCTGGTGGTTAATCTTAAGAAATGCACCTTTGTAAAGAGTACGGTCCAGTATCTGGGATATACGGTAGGTCAGGGGCAGGTTGCACCTCCTCAAGCAAAGGTAGAGTCTATTCTAGAATTCCCAACTCCTAGCACTAAGAAACATATCCAAAGGTACCTAGGAATGATTGGTTATTATAGGCATTTCATCTTAAACTTTCTAGGTTAACAGCTCCCCTGACAGATCTTCTCCGTAAGGATGTGAAGTTTGAGTGGTCCTCCGAATGTGAGGAGGCCTTTAATGCTACCAAATATATTTTATCAAATTATCCTGTACTCCGAGCTCCTGATTTTAACAGATCTTTTTCCCTAGCAGTGGATGCGAGCAATACCGGGGTTGCTGCAGTATTGCTACAGGAAGACAACTATGAAATATTGCATCCTGTGTGCTATTTTAGTAAAAAATTAAATTCTGCTCAACGTAACTATTCAGTCATTGAGAAGGAGCTGGTAGCATTAATTTTATCCCTTCAATACTTTGCTGTCTATGTGCAATCTGCCTCTGGTGCCATCACTGTGTATACTGACCATCACCCCTTAACATTTTTGCATTAGTTCCAAAATAAAAACCAACGACTGACCAGGTGGAGTTTGTTGCTGCAGGAATACTCCCTGGATGTTAAACATATTAACACCTTACGAGCGGCCTATGCGGTTTATTTATGTGTACCGCACAGCGGGGTGTTTTTAGCCAAAATAGGGCTGTTTACGTGATCATTTTCATGCCTAAATAAGACCCAGAACGTAAAACAAGTACCTATCCCTGAAAGGGCATAAACAGAGCTTTCGAATGACACCATAACGATCCTTGTACGATGGATAGTTTTCTTGCAATAACCGTGCAACGCGAGTGCAAAAAGCAGGTAATTCGGTACTTTCAGTACATAATTGAGTATGTAGCGAGTGAGAGAGGGAGGAGGGAGCTGAGATTTGTGTCAGTAGGTTCGCCGCGGTGGTCTGGAGCAGTCATACGCTCGCTAGTCTCCTGCCACCACTTGTCTCTCTCTCTCAGCCACATTACGTGCTGAAATTGCCACTCGAGTTATGTCGAGCGCCGCCACATAGTCCAGCTTTTTTTAACTCGACTTATGTTGCTCGCCGCTAATTAAGGGTTAAGGGGGTCCAGAACGTGCTAGCCGATTGCTCTTCACGTATCTATTAAAGATTACATTTACCGGGTTGGCCTCATACAGCAGTAAGATTAACTTAATGAGAGGATTTTGGCAATTAGCTCTCCCTTGTAGCGAGGTAAATATCATGATTTAGTAGCATCTGTGAGATAATGCCTTGCAGTTCGAATAACGCTCCAGCTATGTTCCGGCTATGTTCTGATGTGGTACCTGGAGACGTTGCCTACTTTGGGTGATATCCTTATTATATCCTCATTATAATCTTGCTGTTGCCAATCTGGTGGTGAATCTGATTATGTATTATGTATATTATGTACTATATTCCTTGAACTCTTTTCTAGGGGGGAGGTCTGACATACGGAGCCCTGTATGTGTTTATTTAAGAGTTAGAATTAAGAGTTGAAGGAGTGCCGAATTACCCAGGCGGCGAAGCAGACCAGCGAGCGAACCAGCGAGTGGAAACCAGCTCGCCTGCATACCAGCAAACAAGCCTTCACACCTGCGTGCGTCATATGGGACCCTGCAAACTACTTCGATGACTCGACGCTATGACGAGGATCGAGGCCATTGGACCACGCATCTGCTACGCAACTAGAGGAGCTGTGATTGGGGCGTGCACCATCCCCCGCCTCCTGATTCGTTCCTACACCATCATTGCATAGTATATAAGACCCGAGTAGTGGGCATTCAAATCAGTCACATTTGGAGTTGGGATGGTGAACTTGCACCTGGAGGAAGACGGGGTGAAATATTATAATGGGATTGTGACTGTCAGTCAGATTATATAAGTGTGTGTTAAGTGTGTTCGGTGTAAACACTTATGTTGGTTAGTGAGATATGTGATTGGGAATTAAAGTTAACGCTACTATTATGTACTTAACTATTTTAATTGACTGACTTGTGGACTAAAGCAACTCTTTAAGTAATTGGGTTATGATAAAAGTAATATTATTAAATATATATCTAACTTTTTATGTGACTTTCATATTAATCCTGATAATAATAATATAATACTGTTAACGTAAGACAAGAACCAAGAATAATAACTACATTACATATAAATAAAAGGACATGATATAAGAAAACTATCTATTAATTTCAAAAAGGGTAGGAGACAGAAATATTCTTACCTTAATATTTATTTTTCAAGACTTGATATATAATTAAGTCCTTCTTTAGATATAACTTATTCGGTTCATAACCATAGCCTACTAAGCTTCGGTTAAATAATAATTCTTTATAAATACTACATGACTTTAATTAGTTTCAGTATTGTTTCATAATTAAAGAGTATCAGTCAATAAAGGATACCAAGTCCTAAGATCCAAAAGGAAAGGAAGCAACAACAGGAAATAATGTTATTATATTTTACTTTCGTTTTGCCTTCAGCTGACTGATACCTTAATATATATCTCTGTGCTATCTAGTTTCATCAAGTTAACCGCTTGAGGATCAAGATACGTAATAATATATATATATTCTAAGCTGTTAATACAAATTCCACTTTCGTAATGTTAAGTATTCAGTGTTTGCACAACATAATACAATGCCTTGCAACTCAATATATGGAACACAAAATAAATATTCACACGAATTACTGTAGTTTTAATAACAAAGAATTTAAACTTCCTTCAGCATAATCATAAGCAGCAGTGAGTGCATTCATAGACTTAAAAAGAAAAAGAAAGTTTGTCGCTTTTTTCGTACTGAAATGGTTCCTTAGTTTTAAATACACAATTCCATAGAGAAGAAGACTCGTTGTTGTTGTTGTTGTTGCTGTTCCCCAGGCAGTCTGGCCGAACATCCCCAAGGTCCCAAGCAAGGCCAAGGCCATAACCGAGCGCCCACACAAAACCCTCCCTGCATACCACTAATAAAGCCCAGGTGACCAAAGCCACTCCATGGCGGGGAGCTGAGGAGAGTGCGGAAACGCCCGGGATACCAAAGCCCCACCCAATTGCCCTGTGCCCCTTAGCAATTATGAAGGGAAAGTTGAGGGGCAAAGGAAAAATGTGACGCTTTGGTTCCCAGCCTGCCAACCTATATGGTTGGTATTAGGGAGGTCAATCCACGGAAGAGACGTCGTCACTTGAGATCTAGAAAATATATAAGTAAAAGGAACAGTCAGCGTAAGCTATTGGTATGGCAGAGATCGCTCACCTCTCACTCTGATAGACCAGCCCCTCACCACATGACTAGAACCCAATTCTTTCAGCATCAGCTAGGAAAGGCATAAAGAAAGCCGCCGTTGGTGGGGGGATAGCCCCCCTATTTCAACTCCTTTCGGGGTTGGGCACCCGCCCAACAAGCTACATCCCTAGCGTTTCGGCCCTTACCAACTCGGACCCTAGTGACTCAGCCCCAGTCACCGCGGCCACCCACCACTGCGGCCCCCAGTCACCTACGCCCCAAGTCACTGCAGCCCTAGCCACCCTCCTCTGTGGCTACCTGATAATCCGGCCACCAAGCACACCAATTTTTATTTATTCCGGCATTAATTTTTGTTTAATTATCCAACTTCAGGTATATATATATACAGTATATATATATATATAAATATATATATACCCAGTATATATATATATATATATAGTTTATATATATATATATATATATATATATATATATATATATATATATATATAATGAAGGTGAAGATCAGAGACAGCGTAAACAACATCTTTATTATTTTCTATGAGAAGGATGAGTCGCTGATCGTAACACCTCTGAAGGAGGTCAATGTCGCACTCAGCTTTTCTCCTCTTCAGGTCGACCTGCTCTGCAGACCTGAAAGTTCGAAGGGTCCCTGGTCCATATCTGCGTTCTATGATATCCTTAATTGATGTGTGTACAGGAAATCGTAGTCTTATAATGAAGGTGAAGATTAGAAACAGCGTAAACAACATCTTTATTATTTTCTATGAGAGGGATTAATCGCTGATCGTAACACCTCTGAAGGAAGTCAACGTCGCACTCAGCTTTTCTCCTCTTCAGGTCGACGTGCTCTGCAGACCTGAAAGTTCGAAGGGTCCTTGGTCCATATCTGCGGTCTATGATATCCTTAATTGATATGTGTACAGGAAATCGTAGTCTTATAATGAAGGTGAAGATCAGAGACAGCGTAAACAACATCTTTATTATTTTCCCTCATTTTTGACTCATCCCCCTCATAGAAAATAATAAAGATATGTATATATATATATATATATATATATATATATATATATATATATATATATATATATATATTGTTATGTTTATGGGGGAGGTGAAATGACACAAACAATAGGATAACTTTAAATTCTAGACTGATGTCAAAACCCTCTCCAAAATATCCAGGTTCAAGGAAAACTAGATTAAATTTTTTTAGTTTAATTAAAATTAAGTATTAATGTAACAAATAAAATCAGTCTCTTCAGGACGAGCAGTAAGAATATATAATGCACTAAAATTATCAGAAAATATACAGGTGAAAAAATAAATAACAATATACCTTTACTGAAACAATGCAAGGTCAAAATAGTTATATCACAAGAATTAATATTTTCTCAAGATCACAGGAAATGCAGTTAATATCTGTTTAATCACTTTAAGGTGGTGGGGCATGCAAAATTTAAATTAATTTATAATTTATTTAAAGAGATGTTGAGCTCTCCAGTAATCAACCTGACTACTCCTTTGTCAAAACTAATCTTCAATATTAGAGAACAAATAAAAAATAGATATTGAATTGCGACCCCTTGCAACTAGTACTCACGTGAGGATGTGACGTAGGCCCAGGCAAACATTTGGGAAGTAAACATCAGCAAGTATAGCAAATAGGTGAATAGGTGTGCTGTTTTTGGGTGTAGCAACATCCCTGGACCAAACATAGCACTACACAAGTTTCCAAGTGATCCATACCATTGTAACAAATGGGTGAAGTTTATACAAAGAACCAGAGTGTGGGAGGCAAAGCCCAAAACAAGCTTCATATGCAATGGACATTTTCGTGATGAATGCTTTGACAATAAAGTGCGGTGGAGTATGGGTATGGCTAGATGCACCCGCTGATTGCCTATACGGACTGGGGTCTTGTCACGCCCAGTGCCTGGTCCGTATATATATGGACTCGCCGAAAAAAAATATCGTAGCAGCGAAACGACTGGTGCGCACCTATAGCTTTCATATTTCTACCACATGTACTTTAAGGGTGGTTCACACATAGCCGAGTCGGTGCGCGAGTCCAACACGAGTGTTGAATTTTTGCTATTCGGCAATGACTCGTCGAGACTCCTCAACACTTGTGTTAGACTCGTGTATACTCTTTGTTTACTCGACACACTCGTGGGTACTCGCCACGGGGTCCAAAAATGTCATGCATGACATTTTTGGGCCACGTGGCGAGTACCCACGATTGTGGCCTACTTACGTGTAGACTCGTGTACATACGTGTTAACTCGTGCTGAACTCTGAATAACTCTTCATTATTCGTGTTGACTCGTGTAAACCCGTGTAACACTCTTTGGTGATTCGTCGCTTTTCGTCATCATTTCGACGTTGGCGAATCAACACGAATCAACACGTGTCTACACGCAACAACACGTATGTAACACACATGTTGATCCGTGTAACACTCGCGTTGACTCGTGTTGACTCGTGTTGACTCATGTTAGACTCGTCCATACTCTTTGTTTGCGTGCTCTGGAATGTGGCCGTTATTTTTCAAATTTTGGACACTCGTGTTTGGTTCGTGTTACACTCGTTTTGATTCTCAGTTACTCATACAGACTCTTGCATGGACACGTGTTGACTCGTATTGACTCGAGTTAACTTGTGTTACACTCTCCTTGACTCGGGAGCAATTGCCACTCGCGGCCGACTCGGCCTCCAGCGACGGCGATAATCGACGAGTGTGACTCGTGTTGGACTCACGCACCGACTCGGCTATGTGTGAACCAGGCTTTACCCTTCTGACTTCTTGCTACCACCACCCCAACCCCCTCCCTCAATCCACTCGCCGACCATGGGTCGCCGCATCAGACCATCACAAAGGAAAAAAAGGAAAATATGTGGCGGCGAAACGACTGCACCAATTGGTTCCATATTTGTGTGACAAGTCCCCTACCCTTCTGTCTTCCCCCCACAACAACCCCAAATTCCTCCCACCACCCACTTCTAGCCTATCCGTAGATCATCACATAAAAAAATGAAAATCTATGGTGGCGAAACTACCTCACCAATCGGCTCCATATTTGTAACACAAGTCAATTACCCTTCTACCTTCCCCCCCCCCCCCAATCCCCCAAACCACCCTCCCACCCATACGTGCTTGCCAATTTCAGGAGTCAGGAGAGTGGATATATTCATCACTTGAGGTTCTTCGCCATAATCACGGTTATCACCCTCAGTATTGGCAAACGAATCTGAACTACTGTCACTATCCTCCATTTCCACCTGTCAGAAGAGTTTGTTGTGTTGCTGGGCATACGTCATCAGAGCGCTTAAACTCCGAATCCAGAAAAGTGTCACCCATATCCTATTTTGGCCATTATATAAATAATTAAGCCATTGTAGCAGAAAATATTGCACCAAAAGCTATAGTGCACACTGCCGGTAATGATTGTGGAGGAAAATAATAGCATGCACACCCACCTTTAAGGGAATCCACACAATATTAATAAAAGCAATACAAGTAATAATACAACTATTTAAAAGCACTTAAATATCACTTGAGAAAATATTTTAATCTAATAACATTCACAAACTTGGAAACTAATCACAAATTAATTAATGCTTTACACTTGCAATATTAATAAATGTAATCAAAAGGAAATAACAAAATAATATGAATTTACAGAAAACTCAATGATAATTAATTAGAAACTGATCACTAGATAATACACAATATCAATAATAGGCTATAATATGGGACACACTTATATAGTATACTCAACACTCAAATCACAGGAATCAGCTTGCAGGTTGCTTAAAAATCGGTTGAAGGTAGCCAGGAGAGATAATTGTATCACTACACAAGGTATATATCACTATGTACAGGCAAGAGAGAGAGGTGTGATGCTAACAGCTGGTCAGTTGAATCTGGAGTCCGACTGAGAGCGAGGCGCCGCTGCCTCCGTACGAGACATGATCACGGGAAATGAATGACGCATCTCTACTCACACTTACGTATCAAGTTACTTTATCTAAAATGCGTATATTAACCCTATCACAATAATTGTACTTATTAATTTTATATATTATTTTAATTCATATTACATAACACCTCCCCCCTAAAGAAAGAAATTTACAGGGAAATGTTTATTACTTCACAACAATTAGGCTACAATCTAGACAAGCAATCTGCAATCACATTTTCTTTCCCTTTAATATGCCTTATATCTAAAGGATATTCTTGAAGAAGCAGACTCCACCTGGTCAATCTCTGATTCTTATCTCTAAATTTACTAAGAAACTTAATGGATTGTGATCAGTATAAATAACATAGGATCTGGGCCGGAACACAAATATAAAGAACAAATTTGCAATCCCAAAATCAGAGCCAAAAGTTCCTTTTCAATAGTTGAATAATTCCTTTGGGGTGGAGTGAACTTCTTGCTGTAATAAGATACACGATGCTCAATACCTTGGTCATCCTCCTGCAACAAAACTGCCCCAGCTCCTGTATCACTAGCATCCACAGCCATTTTAAAGGATTTGTCAAAGTTAGGGGTGGAAAGCACTGGCTGACTCAACAGGATAGCTTTGAGTTTGTTGAAAGAGGATTCACATGCTTCATTCCACTCAAATTTAACTCCCTTTTTCAGAAGATCTGTGAGTGGTGACACAAGGATTGAGAAATTTAGAACAAACCTGCGGTAGTATCCTACCATACCGAGAAATCTTTGCAATTCTTTCCTATTCTTAGGTCTGGAAAGATCACTTATCACCTGTACTTTTGCCCCTGGTGGCACAACTTGTCCATTACCAATTACATAACCAAGATACTGTACTTTAGCTTGACCAAATTCACACTTTGATAAATTGGCAACAAGATTAGCCTGAACCAAACGATCAAGAAAGTTACTGACATGGCATAGGACATAGGTGATCATTCCAGGTTTCACTAAAGATCAATACATCATCAATATACACAACACATCCTTCCAAACCCTCGGTTACAATGTTCATGAGTTTTTTAAATGTCGCAGGTGCATTTTTCATACCATATGGCATCACAGAACATGCAAAAGTCTTACAAAGAGTTACAAAGCATGAGATATCCCTAGCACGCTGAGTCATAGGTACTTGCCAATATCCCTTTAACAAGTCAAACTTACTGATGTAATGTGCCTTTCCAATCCTATTTATACAATCTTCCATGCGAGGTATTAGGTAGGTGTCTAATTTTGGTGATTTGGTTAACACGTCTATAGTCAATACAGAGCCATTGTGATCCACCTGGTTTAGGAACTAAGGTGACAGGAGAACTCCACTCACTTTGGCAGGGCTCAATCATCTTGTGGGTGAGTAGGTAGTCAATCTCCTTCTGGATCAGGGGAACCTTCAAGAGATTCACACGGTAGGCTGGCAGCTTAATTGGCTTTGCATCTCCAACATCAACATTGTGCATCAAAATAGTTGTTCTTCCTGGAGTATCTCGGAACACTTGATGGTACTTCTGGAGTAGAGCCGTGAATTCCTGCCTCTCCTCAGGGGTTAGATGAGATAACTTAGTCTCCAGATCACTCATGATAGCAACATTCTGCCCCAGGCTATCACTCAAGTTTATACTGCATGGGAGTGCCTCACTTTCGGGGTCTTGAGGAACAGCTACAATGCAGACGGGTTTCTCAGGGTCTCTCTTGTGGTACAATTTTAGCATGTTGACGTGACAAAGTTGTTTGCTCTTCCTACGATCTGGCGTGGCAATAACGTAGTTTACATCACTGGCTTTCTTCTCCACCATGTACGGTCCACTAAACTTGGCTTGAAGAGGTTGTCCATGTACTGGCAGCAGAACTAGGACCTGATCACCTGGCTGAAACTGGCATACTCTTGAGTTCTTGTCATACCACATTTCATCTTCTGTGCAGTTCCCAAATTATCTCGAGCTAGCTGGAATGCGTTTGATAACCGCTCCTTAAAGTTCGCCACATATTCCAGCAGGTTGACGTCAGCAGATTCCGACAGCCAAAACTCCTTCAACAATTTCATAGGATCTCTAACTTCATGCCCGAAGAGTAGTTCAAAAGGTGAGAAGCCTAGTGATTCATTTGGAGACTCTCTTGAAGCAGACAGCACAAAAGAAAGACCTTTGTCCCAATCTTTCTGATGTTCCAAGCAGTACTTCCTCAGCATAGATTTGAGTATCTGATGATATCTCTCCAGAGCTCCCTGTGTTTGAGGATGATATGCAGAAGACATGATCTGTGTGATGCCCAACTCTTTCAAAGACTGCTTAAAAACATTGGACATAAAATTGCTCCCTTGATCTGACTGTACCTCCTTAGGCAATCCAAATCTGGTGAAGAACCCAAGCATTTCTCTCACTACATTCTTTGCCAAAATATTTCTGAGAGGGATAGCTTCAGGATAACGAGTAGAAATGTCAATGAGTGTCAGCAAATAGGAAACCCCTGAAGAAGTCTTGGTAAGAGGTCCTACAATATCAACTAACAACCGAGTAAATGGCGTCTCAAAGGGAGGAATGGGAACGAGTGGTGCAACTTTCTTCTTTTGATTACACTTCCCCACTACTTGACAGGTGTGACAAGATTTGCAATACCAGGAAGCATCCTTGAAAATACCTGGCCAGTAAAAATGCTTCAAAATACAGGCTGCAGTCTTCCTCACTCCCACGTGTCCTGCCAAACTGGAGTCATGAGCCACCCTAATGATATCCTGCCTACAAACTTGAGGGATGACAATTTGATGCACAACCTCCCATTCACAGTCTGCTGATGACGTTGGGGTCTCCACTTTCTCATTAATACTCCTGACTTAAAATAGTAACAAGTAGAAGCACTAGTTGACTCTTCCTCACTACAAGCAGAACTAGCTAAACCTTCCAACTCTGGGTCAGCCTGCTGCAACTCTACCAACTCACGAGGTGACAAATTATCCACACTGCGGGGAACTGATTCATCCTCTGAATGGTTTAAATTGGCAAGGAAAGTATCAGCCAAGAGAACATCATCATCTTCATCACCCTCTATATCACTAGTACTTTAGCTTTTGCTCTAGTGACAGCACATGCAGGAAACACATCAGAGGAGCTGTCCTCGACTCCAGCCACCGGCTCACTAGACAACCGAGGAGCTGGACAAACCCGACCCCCAGCAATGTCGTTGCCAAGGAGAAAAGTCACACCAGACATAGGAAGTGTCTCAACCAATCCTACCATAACTGGACCTTGAACAAAATCAGACTCAAGATTCACTATGCACAAAGGGACAGAAAAATAATTACTCCCTAAACCCTGCAACATTACAGTTTCACCAGAGGAATTATTAGAGCCTGAAACACTAGTCACTAGTAGGGATTGGCAAGCACCTGTGTCTCATAAAATGTTAACAGATTTCCATTAAGTGAACTGACAAAACCATCAGACAGGAAATTTGCATAGGAACTCTTGAGAGTGTCACCCACATCACTGCTCAAAAGAGGAACTTTATCAGGAGAGCTTACGTTACCCTTCAAAGCACTCAAAGCAGGTACAACAGAATTACTGCTCAAAAGAGGAACTTTATCAATAGAGCTTACGTTACTCTCCAAAGCACTCAAACAGGTGAAACATAGTCATTTATAAGACATTGGGAACTCTCAAGAGTGGACACCAGACCAACTGACTGAAAATTAGCAGGTGTATTATTAGCATCACGCTGTTTCTTAACCCTTAACTGACGGCGCGCAACTTATGTCGTGTGAAATAAATATGGACTATGTGGCGGTTCACAACTTATGTCGAGCGCTATTTTCACCACGTAATGTTGCTGAGAGAGAGAGCTGAGCGGTGTGAGGAGCGTAGCTACCTTATGACCGTCCCCCACCACCGCGGTGGACCAACTGAACTGTATTCTAACTTCCTCCCCCTCTTCTCACTCACTACACAAGGAATTATGTAGGGAAAATACCTAATTACAGGGTTTTTGCACTCGTGTTGCACGATCATTGCAAGAGAACCAGTGGTCGTACAAGGATGGTTCAGGTGTCATTGGAAAGCTCTGTTTACGCCCTTTCTGGAATAGATACTTGTTTTACGCTCTGGGTCTTATTTAGGCATTAAAATTATCACGTAAACAACCCTATAGGGTAATAAAAAAAAACGCTGGGCGCTACGGTCAAATAGACCACCTAGCCCGCTAAATAAGGGTTAAAGCATTTCTCAGCAACATGACCTAGCCTACCACAATAATTACATTTCTTCTTAGAGAAGTTAGAAGTGTAACTAGTATTTCCTTCCTGAGAAACATTATCCTTACTCTCCTTCTTTACACCTGTACTCTGAGAAGAGGCTACATATTTACTCTCATATCTCTTTATGTGATTACCTGTATAATGTTTGTGAGTGAGAACATACTCATCAGCTAAAATTGAAGCATCAGAAACAGTGTCAACCTTTTTCTCATCAATATATAAACTGGCATCCTTCCTGACACATCTTTTGAAGTCCTCCAATAAGATAATCTGCTTATATTTATCAAAGTCAGCATTTACATTCTTAGAGTTTAACCATTGATCCAACACATCTTTAATTTTGGCATACTCAACATGAGATTGCTTATCCTGCTTGTAAGTGGTCCTAAATTTAGGCTTCAGGAATGAGCTCATAGGCTTTAAGAATCAGGCTCTTAACTACATCATAATTATCAGACTGATCCTGAGACAAAGATGCATAAGTAACTTGAGCTTTTCCAGTGAGTACACTCTGAAGGAGTATTGGCCAATACTGCTTGGGCCATTTGAAACCGTTAGCTGCCTTCTCAAACAATTGAAAATATTTAGTTACATCAGATTCATTAAAGACAGGGACAAGTCTAACATTTTTAGCTACATCAAAATTATCAGGATTAGATGACCTATTTACCCCCTGTTTCATACGGTACTCATGGTCTAATTTAGCAATTTCCAGCTTAGTGTGAGCCTCACCCTGTGCCTGTGCCTGTTGAGCCTGTGCCTATGCTTGTGCCTGTTGAGCCTGTGCTTGTGCCTGTGCCTGTTGAGCCTGTGCTTGTGCCTGTTGTGCTTCAACTTGTGCTTGAGCTAGTTTAATCTTTGCAAGCTCTAATTGTACATTCATATTTACGTCAACTGAAGGAGTTATATTAAACAGTTTCAGATTAATCATGTCAACAATTTGATCTTTATGAGCACTTGAAGGAGGAGCAAGCTGCAGGTATTGTGCAAGGACTTTGAGGTAATTTGTATTCCTACTTTCTACCTCAACAACTGTCTTAACCCTTCTTTGGCGGGGATGGACTTAAGTCGGTCTAGAGAACCATGGACTATGTGGCGGGGACCGACGTCAGGCGGTGTGCAATTCTGAGCAATATTTGGCTCTGAGAGAGAGACGAGCGGGGGGGAGGAGCGTAGGCCGACTCTGACCGTTCGGCACGGCTCTCGGGCCAGCACTGGGCCCAGTCCACACACACCCACACTCACTGCCTCGCTACACAGGGAATTATGTAAGGAAATTACCGTATTTTAGGGATTTTTCCTTCGTCTTGCACGATCGTTGCAAGAGAACGCGTGGTCGTAGAAGGATGGTTCTGGTGTCATTGGAAAGCTCAATTATCGCCCTTTCAGGGATACATAATTGTATTACGCTCTGGCTCTGGTTTATGCATGAAAAAGAGCACGGAAACAAGGTCATTTAGGGTAAAACCAGCCGCTTGGCGGGTAGTAGAAGTTACTGACGGGCCCGCTCGTAAGGCGTTTACACTCTCTACAAAATCTTTAGCTGTGGAACACCACCTCTACTCTGTCAACCCTGATCTTCTCATTCTCACTGAAACTCGGTTGTCTGGGACTACTGACAGGAAACCCTTCTCTCTATTTTCCTACTATCTCTATCCTTAGTTTCAAGCTAAAGGTGGATGCTGCGTATATCTTGCTTCCTCTCGTGTTCCCAACTTTGATTCTTCTAAATTATCAACTCTCTGGCTAAAGCTCTCTTGTCACTCTCAAACTGAATATTGCTGCGCTGTGTACATCTCCCCAATTCTACTGACTATCCAAAATTCTTTGACTATCCAACTTCTAAAGTGGAACACACTCTATCCATCTCTCCTTTCGCAGAATATTTCACCACCGCTAATGGCTCTTCTCCCATTTCACTGACCAACCTGGTGAACAAGCTTACATCTTTTCTATCCTAAATGACCTAGAGCAGTTAGTCCAGCACCATTCTTGACTACTATCTAACTTATAATCCTTCTACTTATGATGTAAACCTTTTCTCTCCGTTATAGATAGCCAGCACCTCTATAGTTTCCAGACTGATCATCCGCCTACTCGCAACAAAACAGAGCACACAACACACGAATCTAGGACCTCTGAGGACCAAAAGCGCATTAACAATCCTTGAAGCGAGTTCTGCCCTACAATGACTAGAACTCTGAGTGTGTAGTGGAACTTAAACATGAACTTACACTCAAGCAAATACTCAGCACTATATCCGTTGATCACTGGGGCGGATCCTTCCCAAGCTGAGACCAGGGATATAACATGCTCTGCTTTTATGTTACCTTACTGAGATAAATCAAGTGGCCACATAGTTAACTACCAATACGATGAGCAGTCCTAAAATGACGTACACTCAACGGGTTTCTTATAGTAGAGTCATTGCAATAAATGCCTTCCCTCACAGAGAGTGATTAAAGTATCAAAGTTAATTATGAGCAGGCACTGAATAACTACTATAGGAAAACCATTCCATCCAGAATGCAAGAGTGCATCTCCAAAGCAATCCACCCATATAACTAAAGGCTGATGAAGCCCGCCACCCTCTGCTTCGGAAAGGACACTCGTGCAAACTGGACTCTTATTAATTATCAATTAATCAAATGCAATCACTTAAGTATATTAATTAATCAAATGCAATCACTTAAGTATATTATATCCCCACAGTTAAGCAAACATGGCAATTACTGGGCAAATAGGTAAAATTAACTGAACAATGAAGCCACAGTCGTGAAGCGATTGTTGAATGCTACAACAACAAACACACAACAAATTAAATAAATTAAGTTAATTAAGACAAGTGAAATGAAAGCTAGGTACATTAGCTGGCTGGCAAAAGCCCATTGCCAGGCTTGCAACAGATGCACAGCAGCTGGTCGGCAAAAGCCCGTTGCCAGGTGTAGAAAAGATAAGTGCAATAAAATAAATGAGTATAAAATGACAAAATACAAGGACCTATGTCCTGTGCCTGGTTGTATTTAATAACAAAAATAAATCTTCAGTCCCATAGTCTCTTGGAGACTGGGGTGGAATCTATGTTACATTAATACAAGCATGTAATTAAAGCAAGCAAGTAGGGAACATATCCAAACAGTCCATTCCACAAGGCACATCCACACAGACTGACGTCGGTCTGAAAATCCAGGCTCCAGACAGTTGCCAGCTGGTACAGTTAACATACATCATCCTCAATCGTCCATGAACAATTCAAGACTAAACAGGAACACATAGGCAAAGGCTACAAATAATGATAAGTGTGAACATATGACAAAGTAGGCAAAGCAGGCTCACACTCACGAAGGTCCCGCCACCCTCAACAAGGCACGTGTGGCCAGCATACGACATCCGCAGGAATCAGACAGGGCAGCAATATTTTTCCAGCAACTTTTGAGTACAGCTACCCTACATCATAATTCGTAGCTTAATCACCACGTGTTCTATACCAACCGATAGTACAACAATGCACCCAGGTGCTTCACACCAGAGGGCCATGTAATCAAGTATGGTTAGTGAGGAATGAATAAGGAACAAATTATGATGGACAGGGCAACACAAAAAAATAACTCAGATATGTGTATACGCCACAACAGGTCGTGAAATATCCAATGCTATATTAGGACATCGTAACAGCTCCTCCAATCTCAACCCTATCTCTGTTACCTGTCCTATCTCTCCAGTACGGCAATCTTATACTCCCAGCCGGTGGCACTTATGGCACTATGGTGCTGGCGAATTGGAGGCTTTTCGGCAGTACTTCTTTGATTCCCCCATGGAATAATTTTTGTTTCCATGGCCGGCGACTCTCAGAGTGCACTGCGCGCATCACCGAGGTAATTCTCTCGGGCATGGAGGCATTTTCTTTCTCTCAGCCTAATGCAAGAAAATCTTGATTCACTCATGGTTGTTCTACTGCTGTCCACAGTAAGGAGGAAGCATTCAAACGGTAGCATCGCTTTCAAACTCAAGAATCTTGTGCTCTTCATGTTTCTGCCCGGAATCAAGCCATATCTGTTCTTCGACTAGCTAAAAACTCTTTCATCAATAACAACTATTCTGAACATTCCAACTCTAGCTCTTCCTAAGCTTTCTGGCATCTAGCCAAAAACTTCTTCAGCAAATTTACTTCCTCGTCTTTCCCTCCTCTTTTCCACTATGATGTGCCATCAGAGTGGCAAAGCTGAACTCTTTGCTCAAACGTTCACTTAAAACTCCACTTAGGATGATTCCTCTGCTATTCCTCCCTCTCCACCCCCTCTCACTTACTTATGCTCAATATCATAATCTCTTCTAAGGAACTACTTTCTGCACTCTATGGGCTTAATACTACGAAGGCGTACGAACCGGATGGTGTTCCTTCCGTGCTGACTACCTGCCTAGGCAAACTCTTCCGTCTCTATCTTTCCAGTAACGTCTTTTCTTCTTGCTGGAAGTTGATTATCATTAAACCTGTCCCAAAGAAGGATGATCACTCTATGCCCTCCAACTATCGCCCAATTGCTCTCATTTCTTGCATCTCTAAAGTTTTTGAAACTATTTTTAATTCAAAATTTCTTAATAATTTTTCTTCTCATAAACTACTTTCAGATCGCCAGTATGATTTCCTTATGGGCTGCTCTACTGGTGATCTGCGTGCTTATCTTACTAACACTTGGACATCTTTCCGTCGGAACTTCGGCGCTAGACATATTGAAAGCCTTTGATAGAGTCTGGCACAAATCTCTAATTTCCAAACTACCCTCCTTCGGTTTCTATTCCTCTATCTGTGTATTTATCTCTAATTTCCTTTCTGGCCATTCCATAGCTGCAATTGTGGATGGCCATTCGATCACTTCCTCAATCTATCAACCTGTTCCTCAGGGTTCTGTACTATCTCCAGTTCTCTTTCTACTATTCATTAATGATCTCGTCAACTGTACCTCTATTCCTATCCAGACATATGCTGATGACTCTACCCTACACTATTCAACTAATTTTCACATCAACGCAGCATGCAATCATTTCAAAAGTCACGTAACAAGGCCATAGCACGCCTATCTTCTGACCTGGTAATTATTTCTGAATGGGGCAGACAAAATCTTGTTACTTTCAATGACTCTAAGACCCATTTGCTCTATTTTATTTGTATTTGTTTTCTATGTGAGTGATGGAGACAAAAGGCAGAACTGCCTGTAGCGAGTGCCTCCCCCAGAGTTGAAAGAGTGACAGGGCCAAAATCAAGTGACGTTCGAACCAAAAAGCCTGGACACACAGAGCTTGAAGCAATTTAAGTCATAGGAAGAGGGAAAGACTAATTTCTGGGAGAGAATTCCAGTGCTCAGCTGTTGAAAAGAAGAAAGAGTGAGACTAACGTTTCACTCTTGGGTTGGAGAGCTGCACAGAGTAGGGGTGGGATTGTGTTGCAAGATGGGTGCTACGTGCTCTACGAAGAGGGGGTGGTATACACTGAGAGAGCTCTGAGGAACACTGATTATTGTAATAGCGGAGGAATAGTGAGAGAGATGCAACATCGAGGCGAAGAGAGAGATACTGCAGATAATTGGTGAGTGGACATGAGTTAATGAGATGGAAGGCTTTCTTTTCTACTTTGTCTAGAACAGCTGTGTGAGAGGATCCTCCCCACACGTGTGAACAATACTCAATACATGGACATACTGTGCCCCTGTACAGAGCAAGAAGCTGTGCAGGAGTAAAGAACCCCCAGAGCCGGTTGAGCACCCCCAGCTTCTGGGAAGCTGTTTTAGCAAGAGTGGTAATAATTATGATCTTTCCAAGAGAGATCAGAAGAAAAAGAGACACCAGGAATATAAAGAGAAGATGAAGGGTTAATTTGTGTGTTGTTGAAGAGTATGTCGTAGTTTTCTGGAAGGGGGCGACGAGTAGACAGATGGAGAAATTGAGTTTGGCAGGATTGAAAGTAACAAGGTTTTCTCTGCCCCAGTTAGAGGTAGTAGAGAAAGCAGAAGATAAGTGCTCTATGGCCTCCTTACGTGAGTTTTGGAGTTCCTGCCATGTATGTTGTTGAGGAAGTCTAGTTGAATATTGTAATGTAGAGTTGTAAGCAAATGAGTGGATAGGACTAAGGGTAAAGTTGAGTAGGTCATTAACCTGGGAACTGCGGGAAGACTCTTAAGAGTTCCCCCGGCGGACTGCGGGAAGACTCTTAAGAGTCAGGTAAACAAAAAATCAATTTAAAACACCACATTTTTTTTTACCCTCCTTCCCCACTTTCCTCCCCTCCTTCAGTTATCACCTATTTTCCCTGTTTTTCCCTTATTCTGTGGTATATTTTTGTGCTAACACTAGCGAGTTGCAAGCAGGGCATTGTCATCACTGATAGCAAGCGAGTGCAAGAGAGAGAGAGAGAGAGTATCGATCGACAGTGTCTCTCCAGACTTGGGGAAAAGTGGCGGGAAATGAGGTTGCCTCAGCCATATATTATGTAACTCCCGGCCTGTATCGCTGATTTTGACCATCCAAACGCTGTTTCCACTTGTTTTATTGTTGTAACAGGTTAATACCTTTATAATCAACCTATAATAGGCGCATATGGAGAAGTATTAATGCTATTTATGGTAAACTAAATATTTTAGTGATGGAAACAGCTCAAATACGTGCGCACAGGCAGAGGTGTCTCATACCCCCCATGCGCACTTCAGAGGTTAATGAGTATTAGAAAGAGAATTGTAGACAGGACAGAACCCTGAGGAACACTGGAGTTGATGGGTTAAGGAAGTGAGCGATGACCATCCACAACTGCAGCTATGGAGCAGTCTGAAAGGAAGTTAGAGACAAAGGCACAGAGAGAGGGATAGAAACCAAAGGAAGGTAGTTTGGTAATTAGAGATTTGTGCCAGACTCTATCGAAGGTTTTCGATATGTCTAGCGCAATACAAAAAGTCTCAACAAAGTCCTGCAAGGAGGATGACGAAGAGTTAGTAAGATAAGCAAGAAGATCACCAGTAGAGCGGCCCTTAACCTCTTAAGTGTGCATGGGGGTAATTAGACACCTCTGCCTGTGCGCATGTATTTGAATTGTTTCCATCACTAAAATATTAATTTTACCATAAATAGCATTAATACTTATCTATATGCGCCTATTATAGGTTGATTATAAAGGTATTAACCTGTTACAACAATAAAACGAGTGAAAACAGCGTTTGGATGGTCAAAATCGGCGATACAGGCCGCGAGTTACATAATGTATGGGTGCGGCAACCTCCTTTCCCGCCAATTTCCCCCAAGGCCACTGAGACACTGTCGATCGATACTCTCTCTCTCTCTCTTGCACTCGCTTGCTAACAGTGATGACAATGCCCTGCTTGCAACTCGCTAATGTTAGCACGAAAATATACCTCAGAATAAGGGAATTACAGGGAAAATAGGTGATAAATGAAGGAGGGGAGGAAAGTGGGGAAGGAGGGGAGGTAGAGGAATTATATTTTGCATGGCCAAGGGGCAAAAAAAAAAAAAATAAATTAAAAAACAAAACAAAAAACAAAAACAAAATTTGATGTTTAAATTTTTTTTATTTTTTCTCTGACTCTTAAGAGTCTTCCCGCAGTCCGCCGGGGGAACTCTTAAGAGTCTTCCCGCAGTTCCCGGGTTAAGGAAACCGTACTGGCGATCTGAAAGTTTATTATGGGAAGATAACAAAAAAAAAAAAATAGTTTAAAAAATTAAGATATGCAAGGAATGAGAGCAATTGGATGATAATTGGTCGGTTGGGAGCAGTCATGTTGAATATGAGCAAACTTTCAGCAAGAAGGAAAAGCGTTAGAGGAAAGACAGAGACAAAAGAGTTTGCCTAGGCTGGGAATCAGCACAGAAGAACAGTTTTTAAGTACAACAGGAGGAACACCATCCGGTCCGTACGCCTTCTTAGTATTAAGCCCAGAGAAGGCAGAAAGTACATCCTTAAAATAGATTATGATCTTAGGCATAAGTAAGATCCGAGGGAGGTGTAGAGGGAGGAATTGCGCCAGAATCATCCAAGGTGGAGTTTTTAGCAAAAGGTTTGAGTGAAGAGTTCAACTTTGACAGAGGATGAAATGACGGTGGTACCGTCAGAGTGGAAAAGAGGAGGGAAAGACGAAAAGCGAGAGGTTTTTGGCTAGATGCCAAAAAGCTTGTGAAGAGCTAGAGTTGGAAAATTCAGAGCATTATTATTGATGAAAGAGTTTTTTGAGAGACAAAGGATAGATACATAATTATAAAGTAAGAGATTCTTGAGTTTGAAGGTGACGTTACCGTTTGAATGCTTCCTCCTTATTGTGGACAGCAGTAGAACAAGAGTGAGTAACCCAAATTTTTGTGAGTTAGTTTGAGAGAAAAAAATGGGATGCATGCATCCATGCCCAAAAGGATTACCTTAGTAATGCGCTCGGCATTCTCTGAGGGTCCCCGGCCATGGAAGCAAAAATAATTCCATGGGAAATAAAAGAAGTACTGCTGAAGAAGCTCCCAATCGGCAGTGCCAAAATGCCACAAGCACCACTGGCTGGGAGGGTCAGAAGGCCATACTGGAGAGACAGGACAGATGACAGAGATAAGGTTATGATCGGAGGAGCCCAACAGTGGGAGAGGAGTTACGGTGTAAGCAGAAAGATTAGTGGTTAGAAATAAGTCGAGAATGTTGGGCGGATCTCCAGGGCAGTCCAGGATACGGGAGGGGTGCTGAACTAACTGCTCTAGGTCATTTAGGATAGAAAACATGTAGGCTTGTTCACCAGGTTGGTCAGTGAAATGAGAAGAGAGCCATTGGTGGTGACGAACATTGAAATCTTCTAAGATGGAGATTTCAGAGAAGGGAGAGATGGATAGAATGTGTTCCACTTTAGAAGTAAGATAGTCAAAGAATTTTGGATAGCCAGTAGACTTAGAGGAGAGATAAACAGCACATCTATATTTAGTGAGAGAGTGACAAGATAGCTTAATCCAGAGAGTTGAGAATTCAGAAGAGTCAAAGTCAAATGAGAGAAAGAATGATTGTTGCGTACATACAACATCTACCTTTGGCTTTGAATTGAGGATATATATAGTAGGAGGATACAGAGAAGGGTTTACTGTCTGTTGCCTTAGACAACTGTTTTAGTGAGAAAAAGTCATTATTACCACTACCCTTCACTCTCAAAAGCTAATTGTGCTACCACGAGACGATACACATATGATATTGTTCTGTTTTAACCCACAACAATCGCCTCTACACTTTTTTTCTTTTTTTTTCTCTATAGGCCTATTCCATCTACTCCCTCTCGGGCATAGGCTGATAGCCTTTACACTCTACCGCTGAACACGGTGAGGCCCGTGAGGTCTTGCTCCAGTCTAGGGAGTGAGACATGCAAAGCTTCACAGCTCGAAGCAACTCCATCTCTGAAGCCGGGGCGGCTTCAGAGATGGAGTTTTTTTTTTTTTTTTTTTTTTAAGAGACAATGAACGGAGGAAGGAAAAACACAGATAAAACAAAAAGGTTTATGTGCCTAAAGGCATCCTCCATTCATAAAATGTTTGTAACAACCGGATTTAAACATTTGTAGATTGTAAGTTTGTGGAAAGCAATTCGAGGGAAGTGAATTCCAAAGAGTAGTAGCTCTGGGGATAAATGAATTCTGATAAGCAGAAGTTCTGCATTGTGGAGGAGAAAGTGTAAATTCATGGGCGCTCTCAGCTGCCCTAGTTCTACGGGGAAAGATGTGGAGAGGCGGCACAATTGAAGCAAGTTCCTCGGAACAATTGCTGTGAAAATATCTGTAGAATAATGCAAGGGATGCAACGTTTCTTCGTATGGATAATGTAGGAAGGTCCTGTGTGATTGCAGGGTTATTGATTAATTTAATAGCTTTATTTTGAATTTTGTCCAACTGCCTCAATGCAACCACTCCACTTCCACCCCACAGAGGTGAACAGTAATCCATCTGAGAACGCACATGACTTTTATATATCACGGCCAACTGCTCGTCAGTGAAGAATTCTCGAACTCTGTACAGGAGTCCCAGTTTTTTAGAGGCATTCTTAGCAATGCTTCTAACATAATGTGTCCAGCTCAAGTTAGTAGTTAATGTTACACCGAGAATGTCAATACTAGGGGAAGTGGGAATATTTACATCATTAAAAAATATATGGGAGTCAGTGAGATTCTGTCGGTTAGAAAATTGAATGTACTTGGTTTTCTGTGCATTAAAGGAAACTAGATTCTTTTGTCCCCATCCATTAATTCTAGAAAGGTCCTGGTTCAGAGAAATTGCAGTGTTTATTTTTTAATTTATAAGATCGGGTTGGGTGAAAGAATTGGTAAATGTGAAGGAACTGTGGAGTGTTGAGTCATCTGCGTAGGAATGTATTGGATTATGAGTGGTAGATATGAGATCATTGATATGAATGAGGAACAGAATTGGGGCCAAAACTGATCCCTGGGGAACACCAGCATTTATTGAGTGAAATTGAGAATAAAGGCCATCTACCATTACACATATTTTGCTGTTATGAAGATAAGAAGAAATTAGTGGAACTAATGATGCAAGGCCGTAGTGTGACATCTTCGACAATAAGGATTGATGCCAGACTCTATCAAATGCCTTTGATATATCCAGTGCTATTGTATGTGTTTCACCATGTTGGTCTGTAGCTTGGTTGATTTGATGCGTAAGAAGGCAAAGCATGTCTGCAGTTGATCGACATCGTCTAAAACCATATTGCCTATCACTGATTAATTTATTATTCTCAAGATGCTTAATTATGTGATTATTTAATATAATTTCAAAGACTTTACCAAGAGTGGAAGTTATAGCTATTGGTCTGTAGTTTGATGGATCTGAAAAGGCACCTTTTTTAGGAACTGGATGGATGTTTGCTTCTTTCCAGGGTACTGGGAAGCATGAGGTATGAGTTGCCTCTGCGCTTCACAGTCTCAGCCCCCACACTCGGACCCTCACTCTCAGAACGCCACCTATTGAGCAATTATCTCACTAGGCATTGCCCCCCTGTAGCATATTTTTGAATTTGGGAATATTCATACAATGCTATTTTAATCAGGAAACAATGAGGGTATTTTTTTGGCATTTCGGTGTGCTGTGGTAATGCACTGATGTGCTGTGTACAGCACAAATTCCATCCCAATAATATCGTCCCATTGACATATTGGGATTAGAACCCGGGTCCATTGGATTACCAGTCCAGTGGCAAGACCACTCCGCCACACCTCCCCTGCATGTACATGCAATGTACATCCAAAGATAGAGCAAAACTTGGACTATTATCAAACTGGATTTTTTTTTTCTCCATAAGATCAAATTATCCCATTGAAAATTTATATATAAAAACATACTTAATCATTTATCCGAGTTTACACCGTCCATGTCCATAATATCGTTATAATCTGAGCAAAAATGTGTTTTATATATGAAATTAGAAATAGTGTTTTTCGTTCCTTCGAAATGTCATCAGAATTGTTTTCATCATCAATAGTTGTGTTTTATATGAATTAAATAAGAATCGGTACTTGACGAAACAAATTATGCCATGCATAAGCAAAAATATTAATTCTACATACATTTTCAGCAACAAGAATTACGTTTAGTACAATTTTCAATGGAAAGAGGAAAGTCCAATCTACAAAATTAGAGAATCAAGATCCACCAACAAATGTATAATCATCGCTAAAAGTGATGCTGACTAAAAAACAATATTATTGTTTTCCATTACAGAATCAAGATCCACCAACAAATGTATAATCATCGCTAAAAGTGATGCTGACTAAAAAACAATATTATTGTTTTCCATTTTTCCACTTTGCACCGTTGCTAATTAGAATTTTCAGTGATGACAATAGCTGTTTATATAATTTATGAAATTGCTATTATTGTTCACGCACTTTCCAAAAATGCAGTAAGAATTTCTTTATAGTAAATAATTTTTGTTACCGGTATGAATATAATAGCACAAGAGCATTAGATTGCGGTTCTCGGAGTCACACTCGTCTACACGAGCGTACATCGTTCATGATTTATTTTGTTGTAAGGTATTTTAGAGCTATATATTATGGTGATACATATAACCTATGATATGAGGAAGAGAATATAACAAATCCGTAGTCCCTATTCCTAATATTTGATTTAATGCGAATATTTATATATAGGTATTTGTCAGACATGAATCATAGCACTCATAACGGTTTTATATATAGGTATTTGTCAGACATGAATCATAGCACTCAAAACGGTTTTATATATAGGTATTTGTCAGACATGAATCATAGCACTCATAACGGTTTTATATATAGGTATTTGTCAGACATGAATCATAGCACTCATAACGGTTTTATATATAGGTATTTGTCAGACATGAATCATAGCACTCATAACGGTTTTATATATAGGTATTTGTCAGACATGAATCATAGCACTCATAACGGTTTTATATTCAGACAAGTTATACTGGACACTGTTGTTAACTTACATTATAAATATATAATAAAAAGAAAACTATTCTAAGATACAATACCCTTCATAAAGTATTTTAGAAACACTTAACAGTCATCCAGGCAGATTATCCGACATGTTTAATGTGACAGGCGACCGCACAGCGTCTGACTGACTGACTCTCTCGGCCTAGGAAGAAAGGGTTGGTTGACTGAGAGCTATGTTGCCAATGGTTTTATTTAGTGTGCCACTACAAAACCGTATCATAGCCCAATTTATACGCAGTTAGAGTATTCAGTTTTCATTCAATTGATTTCTTAATTATCCAATATGCTAATCGCATATCCGTGCATTTAGGAACACCCTTCCTGAATACACGATTGGAAATGGTAAGAGGGTTAATTTAGAACCGATACTTAAATATGCATGAGCAATTAAGAACACACCTCAAAAGATTCAACAGGCTCTAAGCAGTATCCGAATCACTGTGTTAGCTTAAAATATAACTACAGTACAGTTGACACAGTTGACATCATATACGAGTTATCCAACTCCATTACATTTATGAGACTATCCATATTGTCCCTTCCCTCCTCTATCCATCCTATCCTTCTCCCTTACACACTCACTCTCACTCTCTCTGTCTCTCTCTCTCTCTCTCTCTCTCTCTCTCGGTGTATTTCCTATTTCCATACCACCATATGAATGTATACTGGTTATGTGTTTGGCTACGTAGCTTTATTTATGTTTATGTTAGCGTCACTACGCTTTCTTTTCTCTCTCTCCCTCTCTGTTCACCAACACTGGTCTCCCTATCATTATATCTGCCCCTGTAATCATCCGACCCTTCTCTGTCACCACCAGTTGATAAACCTCCTTCATATACACCTCTCACACCATACACCTCTTACACCTAATTTTATTTTATTTTCTATACGTTTACTCCTTTGTATTTGTGTGTTTCCTTGGTTTCGTTTATTTTGGCTCTTATTCTATACCACCCTTTTCAGTTTCAACTCCTCTTTTATGTCCCTGTTTAACGCTTATTCGTCTTGACCTTCCTCACCTTCTTATTCATCATAAACATTATTCTTTTGTTCTAGTTGTTCATCATCATCATTATCACCTTCTGTTTTTAGTCATTTCCTGTTATTCACTCTATATCGCTGTGCTCCTTGAAACACACACACACACACACACACACACACACACACACACACACACACACACACTACAGTAAGAACTTTTCTTGCTATGTCCTTGCACATCCTCTTCTTATTTCTCCCTCACTTCCCAATCTAACCCTTTCTTTGCACTTCAGAAGATGAAGTAAAACAGAAATGAAAGAACTAAAGTCTACAACATCAATATCAACAAGGACATGTATAGCAACAACGAAAACAAAACTAAAATAGTGAGGGACTATTGAGATGGGGGATGAAAGCGCAAGAGGAGATGGAAGCATCAGAACAAAAACAACTCCTGTCACCACGCCGCCTAGACAAGAGGACACAAGAGCCTCCTCACCACGTCAGGCCCGGGTCACCACCATCACCTAGCCACTTCCCCCGACATCAGGAAAGGACATAACCGTGAGGTTAACCTCCAACACCACCAGCAAAACCAGAGAAGTCCAATACCAATTTCCTGGAAGGGAAACCAGCTTCCATAAGGCCCAAACCATTACGCGCCCATCTTGCCCGAAGACGCACCACCGCCGTGGCGCGAATTCCGAGAAGGGCTACCGCCGTCGACACACACCCTCCTCCACGCACAACCGCCCTTCTAGACCCGAGATGCGCAGCCGGAAGGAACGACGGACTGGTAAGACTTCTCCAACCAAATCCATAACCGGTACAGTTGAAAAGATACTGTAGATCGCACTGGCAGACTAGATATCTGGAAGACTTGGGATAATAACCAAGAAATTGCCTTGAGGGAGTACGACACTGGGGGAACTACTCGACGCATTTCTCGAAGCTACCTTGGATTTGCTCGTATTCCTTTTGGACCACACAGGTGACCACCCAACATCTTTGCATTGCCTTGGTACAGGATTTACTATAATTAGAGTATGCAGTACCGACAAGCGCTCTAGTTCTAATAAACCTACAAACGTAGTAAGGCTGGTTGGAAGAACGTAAGACACTGGTGAAATGGCTTCCTTCTCAGTCAGGACTCGTAGTGGAGGGTGTATGACACTGGTGTAACAACTTCCTACTTAGTCCTTACGATACGAGAGCATAAGACACTGGTGTAACAATTCGTACTCGTAACTATCCCAAAATTCCATCATATATGTTCCTCTAAAGACTCACATAGAAATCTAGGTCTGGATTGTAAGAGAGAGTGTAAGACACTGATGAAATGGCTCCTTACTTTAACCCCATGATATGAGAGTGTAAGACACTGGTGTAATGGCTCATTTTCATGTAAGACTCTCACCTCTACAGTCTTCAGAAGATCTACAAGGAAGTCTTCCCCTACCTTCTGTCACCGTCACATGACAGGACCACCCCCACAGACCAGGATGTCATAGGGAATACCAGGCAGCAACGTTTTCAGAGATCGTCAGAACCTGCCTATATCTTCCCCTTGAGACACCTAGAGGATCCTCGATCGTGCTGCTATCTAGAACCTATCCTTGTCTTATGTAACATTGCACATCTACCCATATGATTTTGTGTGAATAATAATAACCTATGTTTGTATTATCCGCTATTGCGTTCGTGCTTGTGTTCTTGTGTGTTCTCATCTTCTCCAGTCGAGTAAGAACCTACCTATAAAGTCAATATAACCCCAGTGAAAACCTGGTATAATATTGGTGACAGACGGTGGTTCTTAAATCGGGAGGAAGAGGCCATTAGGCACAAACTCAAAGGAAATAGAGCATTTTTTTCACATAAGTCATCATGGCTAATCGTTCTCACATTCCCATACCTAAGTATGAGGCAGACACATGACATTAGGACATATTTGGATATGGTCAACCCCGTGTATCAAACAAACAGAGAAAAAATTGCTATTCTGTTAACTCACCTGGGAAAGGCCATGTCCCTGGTAGCCGGACATATTACCCCTGATCTCATTTGGGTACAATTCTGGCAGATTGTGATTGGTGCCATTCAACCCCCTTTGGGCTCTGTCGTCGTCCTGAGTAAAATAGATGACATATTCTATGAGAGATATTTGGACACCACCCTCTGACTCCTGGCACAACAAGTCAGGTCTGCATACCCTCTCCAAAATAACATGCAGCAGCAACAACAGCATATTCAACACCCTGCTACGAGTGCTACGAGATGCATGGATGGTGAAGTGCTCTTTGATGAAGTTGGGTAGTGTAAAGTCAGTGAAAATAGTCTAGCCTAAACAGACCTCAAATGCGGAAATAGCCTCACGAAAATATCAAGCCCTGGTGGGGGCATGAACTCTCGACCCTTGGGTGTGAGGCAGACACCTTACCTGTTAGACCAATAGAGATATCCCACTCGACTTCAGTGCTTGCAACATCACCTGCCCCTTACACTACATAAGGGATCATGCAAAACAACAACAACAGCAGGCTTCCAGAGTACTTGCCGTACATGAAGAATCCCGGATACTGGAAATTGAGGACAACAATTCAGAAGGATAAGATCCCCTGGATACCCCACCCCCACTTCAATCCAGGCCACTGAAAAAAATCCAGAAGAACAGGAAGAGGAAGAAGATCTCCCTCAGGTTTTTGAAGCCTCCCACGCCCATCATGTCTTCGGCGGGGAATTCCATGCTGATCAAACTACCTCCCATCTACCATCTGGCGAAACTAGAAGGGGTACCAGTACATCTCCTGATAGGTACTGGAGCTGCTAGATACTGTCTGTTCAACCGTTTTTACGACCAAAACCGCCGCAGATTTGGAATGTTGAACGGCACCACCTCTAAGCTCATCAGTGCCGGAGACATGCCCCCCCTCAGGGGAGAGACCACGCCCTAGCGCACAGACCCAGAAACCTCCTGCCACCACCCTTTTGTAGTATTCTACTCTGAATGCACACAATATGACGGCTAGATGGGATTGGACATGTTGCAGCACCTGCAACAACAACTGGATTGTGGTCAACGACGCTTCACATTCTCCAATAAAAATACAAAAATTCCATCTTCCTAAAAACATCCCAAGGAACAAAGTTCAACGGAAGTACACAAAAGACAAGCCGAGCCCGAATGCTGACAAGACAGGCCACCTCACTACCAACTCCACAATGCCAAGCCACCGCTCACCTACCACCACCTGTACCAAACCACAGAGACGACACACACCTGCCTCCATCACCATAGTGGCCCCAGCAGTCACAACTCAGGCCATGCACATTTCGGCTCAACATAAAAAATGGGTACCCTTACGTCACACGTCTGACGTTCCCATGATCTTCACACCACAAATGGATCAACCCAGAGCAGATAGATGTCGAATTCAACCAGCCCTCATATCTCCTCACCACCACGGTGCCCTGATTGCTAATATCGCTGATGAGCCCCTCACCTTACTCGATTGGCGACCTAGAGACCTTCGATGACGAGCTCCCTCCTTCACCTACCATCACGCCCCAGCCTGTACTTCCCACCATTCCTGAAAAATTGACCAGCAACCAATGTCAACAGCTCCTGGAAATCCTCTACGAATTCACGGACGTCTTCGCTCAAAGTTCTACTGAGATCGCTCAGACTTGGTCCTTGGAGCACCCAATCCACACCACAGGACCTCCCATCCATCAACCCTCCAGAAGGAAGAAACCCTAGCAAAGGCAAGAAGAGGAACGCCAGGTGCAAGAAATGCTGGACTCGGGACTAGCCACACCTTCAGTCAGCCCACGGTCGTCCCCCATCGTGTTGGTAAAGAAAAAGGACGAGTCCACAAGATTCTGTGTGGGCTATCGTCACCTTAACGATGCAACGATAAAGGACACCATGCCCTTACCCAAGATAGACGACTCCCTCGACTCCCTACATGGCTCCAGATGGTTCACCACCCTGGACTTGCAGGCTGGATACTGGCAGGTGCTCATCCAGAAAGATCACCAGCAGAAGACTGCGTTCTCGAACAGTGGGGGAAACCTGTACACATTTATCATACTCCCCTTCAGTCTCTGCAACGGGCCTGCCACCTTCTCACGGTCACTCACGCCTGTTGGAGTCCGTCCTCTAAGGCCTCACCTGGGAGATTTATCTGGCGTACCTGGAGGACGTGATCGTGCATGCAGGACCTGGGAGGAACACCTGCAAAGACTACGGCAGGTGCTGGAGTGGATAGAAGCAGCCAAATTCAAGCTAAATACCACAAAATGTTCGGTAGCTCGTACCTCCGTTGGGTTCCTCGGTCATGTTATCTCGGCTGATGGCATCTCACCCTACCTTCACAAACTCTCCACCATCGCAGCACAAGCACCCTCTCGCACTGTCACGGGCGTCCGTTCATTCCTGGGACTCGCCACATACTACCGGAGATTCGTGAAGAATTTTGCAGCCATTGCACGTCCCCTTCACGAACTCACCAAGAAGGACGAGCCTTTATAATGGACCAAAGAAAGGGACCAAGCTTTCAATTCACTCATAACATCTCATCCAAGCCCCTACAGTAGCCTTTCCGGACTACAGTCAACCGTTCCGCCTGTATACAGACGTGTCCCTCTACACGATAAGAGCTGTTCAAGAAGGCTTCATCAACACCCACTGTGTGCGTATATATGTGTGTGAGTGTGTACATACTGTAGGGCCTAATCAGCAGCCTATTTATATGGCCGCTTGATTATAGGTCATGCTAGGCCTTACTATATAGGTATATGGTCTGTGAGGGGCTTTAGTAATCCAACTTGTAAACTTGTTAGTAATTATCGTAAAATTTTCTTTTAGGTATTATTATGTTGAAGCATGTTTTGTCAGTCAAGTTTGTTTATAATTAGTCAGTATTAAACCAATACTGTTGAAGAATGGACTATTCTTATAAAAACTGACTTCAAAATTATTAAATCTTCTCTTTTTCTTAACCTTAATGCAATTCTGAACTACTTATTGTTTTCTGTGCATGACAGACATATAATTATAGTAGCGTGACATTCGTGGTCAAGTTAATTAACTGAGTAAGAGGGAGTCACACGAGACATTTTTCTAACGACTATTTATCCCTCCATTTGATCACCAACTTAACTGATGGTAGGCTACAGTATATTACCCATCCAATACCAGCGACGGCAGGGAGCCGTCAGTAGATAAATCACTCCCCAGTCCCAGCGATGGCTGCCAGCCATCAGTAATATACGATCCTTGTAACTGCCAGTATCAGGCATTACCTGGTCCCACGATGTTTGAGCACTGCTCTAAGACCTTGGCAACACTTCTCAGCTTATATCCAAGCCCCCACAGTCTGGGAGAGGCAGTATTCCTCCATCTTTTGAGGTGGGAGGTTGTTATATCTTGCCTCTGAAGGCATTTTGGCCACATTGCTTGGAACTGGGGGGTACATTTATGCTAGTACCCTATGGTACAGTAGTGATTAAGTGGATATAACTGAATACTATATAACGTTAATCCTTTCATTACTTGTTCATTATTATCAAGTTATTCTGTCCAATATTGAATGGTATACTTCAGTTAAGAAGTGTTTCTAAGAATCAATAATATAAAGATTGTTGGAATATACCTTCCGACTCTCACTGGTCGTTCCTAAGCTTAATATATTCGTCCAATGGTAGCCAAAATGCAATGGTAGAAACACGTAGTCGGAGTAAAAGTGATTAACCCCTTCTGTACCGGCGACGTCTTTGTAGTTATATTCGAGCTATATTTATATATTTGTTTGCAGTTTAAGAAGGAGCTGTGGTAGTAAAAAGGGTTAAGTGAGATAGTTCGAAGCCTGTTAATTGCTGGGTCCATTTTCCAACAGGATAAAGTCGTCTAATAGTAGCCAGAGTAAAGTTAAAAATACGTCACCGGTACAGAAGGGGTTAAGGGGAAGAATTCGTTTTTCTGGACCCCCTTCTCCCTAATGTTTAGCCCCACTAGTTTTGAGATTATAATACGTTCGGCCCATTAGTTTGGCGATTTTAACACCTTTCGCCCCATTTCGTTGTCAATTTTAAGACCTTTCGTGCCATTTAGGTGTCGATTATTTCCTGGCGAGCGAAAGCGAGCCTGAAATTTTAAGAAGAACCGGCCTTCGGCCGGGAAATTTTTCTACCGAAAAATGTATACATTTATCTTGAAGGGGGTGTTTATCTAGGGGGTGTTATCTAGGGGGTGTTTTTCTTAAGCTTGATGGAGGTCTAGGGAGGAAACAAAAACAAATTTATGAATAAATGAATTAATAGACCTAACAAACGGCCAGCCTCCCCTTAATTAAAAAGCTGTTAGACCAGAATTACTGAAAACAACCTAGGAAACAACTAACCACTATTAGAAACCCAACTCCAATACATTGATCTGGTGACTCTTAACGGATTATTTATTCGATAGCATTCCTCGTGTGACCTCTCTTTGATCTCCCTTTATAGACGACAGAAATATGCCTATTTCAATTAAGGAAGCCCACCTCGCTTTTTTCTCTTTCTCTCCCTCTCTCTTTGACTTGCATCCATTCGGCCCCATTCAGCCTACTGTTTTAAGACGTTTACCCCTCGCCAGGAAGAAATTGACACCTGGATAGAGATAAACATCTTAAAACAGTTGGCTAAATGGGGCCGATAGGATAAAAGCCAGGGAAAGAGAGAAAAGGAGAGAAAGATTAAAAAAAAGAGTGACCCCCCTTAACCTTTAGTGAATGTTGGAGGTCACGGCATCACTTACAATCATGAGTCATAAAAAGTGTAAACCGATTTGAATCTTGAGCCTTTATACTTACTTGGTCCGAGGGGGGTCTTTCTGGAACTCACCTGTTTCCCTCCATTGGTTTAGAGATTTTAAGACGTTTCACTACATTGGTTTGGCGATACAAAGAAGCTTCACCCCATTCAGGTGTCTTTTTGTCTGGGATAGCGATAGCGAGCCTGTAGCATAAAGAAAATCGGCCGAGGCATTTTTCTATGGAAAAATGTACAAATTTAGCTTCAAGGGGGCCTGAGTGGGAATTATTTTTAGCTTGAAGGAAGTCTGAGAAGGCGTTTTTGTTACCCTAGAGGACAAACTAAAATATATTGGTCGAATATGGTAAAAACAAAAAAATAAAATCTTCAATAATATAATCAAACAATTTATCATAATAACCCACAAGAGGTCGGACTACATATTGTTAAAGCCATATTCCGAGGAATCTGGGATATAATAAAGCATTGTATTGTCTCGTTTGGTGATACAGGTTGTAATGGGTGATTAGCTACTACGATTCACGACTGTACAAATATACAGGCGCACATACTATAATATACTTATGTAGTACATTAAGAAAGGGTCCGCAGAGAAGTTCATGTGGTGAAGTAGTGCTTCAAGTAATCCTTATACTGCACTTAAAGATCTCTCCCGAAGTACGTCCCTGAAATAATCGTATTTACAACTGTGTCCAAGAATAGCAGTATACAATAACACCAGTGCAATGTTGAAGCCTCCAACTGAACAATTGAACCAGACATCGACCAGACAGACATACTATTGGTCGTCTACAAGTGACGAGTCGAGGCTGTATTATATAACAATATAATACATATTTTGCAAAATACACTCACACAAATATAATGTACGGTATATAAGCAACACATACCAACATCTCTCTCTCTCTCTCTCTCTCTCTTCACACATGATAATAATTATATGGCATAGCACACATACATACTCACACGAGATCCCCCCCCCCCCCCCCCACACACAAAGATAGCATGGCCTACAAAAGATAATATATCTGTCAGCCTGGCCCACTCCCCCGGCCCCCCCCCCCCCCCCCCCACACACACACACCACCACCACCACCACACACTATCACAAGAGCGGATATTAAGATATAGTGGAGCAGATATATTGCAGGATCTCGTGTGTAGGTTCTGCTTTTGTTATGTGCACAGGCAGCACAGCCTCGACTCGTCACTTGTAGACGATCAATAGTATGTCTGTCTGGTCGATGTCTGGTTCAATTGTTCAGTTGGAGGCTTCAACATTGCACTGGTGGTATTGTATACTGCTGTATACTGCTTGTATTCTTGGACACAGTTGTAAGTACGATTATTTCAGGGACGTACTTCGGGAGAGATCTTTAAGTGCAGTATAAGGATTGCTTGAAGCACTACTTCACCACATGAACTTCTCTGCGGACCCTTTCTTAATGTACTACGTAAGTTGTCGAGACTCGTAAGTAACTCGACAGTTTAGGTTAAGTAAACATACTGGACGTTCAAATTAGGCGCCAGTATTAGGCTAAGTTATATATCTATATAAAAGATATATACTATTTCGTATTAAGTTTATATGGGTTTATTATCCATAAATATATCGGGTTATCATTATAATCAATCCGGTATATCTTATATTTAGTTAAATGACGCATTAGTGGATTATAACTGCGCATGCATCATTCTCGGGACTGGCGGGTTCATCGCCATAAACCTCAGAATCGCTTTAGCTACGACCTCGAGAACATCTCCTTCTAGCCGCTCCGATACAACCACCTGTTTCCTGCAAAGTCATCCTAATTCTTATCTCTTAGTGGCCACTATACCTTCGTAGGTAGTAGGGGTAGGCAGCCCCGCCCAGGGAAGTACTACCGCCAAGGTTTCGGGAGACTCAGGGAATAGCCTGAATTCCATTTTCTCTCCCAGGCCTTGGTAGCTGGATACATATCTTTCTGCCTCACACATCAGGGGTATCAGGAAAACCCTCTTTATATAACATACACATCCAACTTCACGACATTGCCCTACATCGCTATCCTCTATCCATAAAATACTACTCTTCCCACTACATATCATACATGTAACACCATACACTTACCTTATAAATATGGCAGTACAATTGTTAAGAGCAAACCTGGTGGTCCCTAGATATCCACCCCCGGCAGGGTTGGGTTATTGACACAGGGCCCTCCCGGTCGTCATCATGCGACTGTGTCAAGAGCATTGCAACGTCCCAAAGCTGCTTGTCAGTACAGCTATTTCTTTAGTAATATAAGGGGACTTCACTCTAACATCAATTCTGTACACCAATTTCTTCAAGCAGAATCCCCTACTCTCCTTTTTTTGACAGAGACTCAAGTAACATCCACATCTGACACATCTAGATTTAATTTTCCAGGTTATCAACTGCTCCAAAATTTCAGACCTAAAGGTGGTGTATGTTGCTTCGCAAAATCTGAAATTGCCCTGGAGGAGGTTACTAGTTTCAATTGTCCCTATTTTGATTATTCTATATACAAATTAATTTCTGCTGGTAAATTTAAATACATATGTTGCATCTACCGTTCCCCAAATACTCCTCCAGAGCAAAGTCTTTTGATTCTCTGTCCTCACAACTCAGTGTCCTCAACTTAAATGCTTCTTCTGAAATCACTGTGTTGGGTGATTTTAATGTCCATAATGTTGAATGGCTCACTCATTCAGCCAGGACTGATGATGCTGGTCTTGAATGTGAGCTATTTGCAGACTCATTTAATCTCATTCAACTAGTCAACCAACCCTCCCGTGTACCAGATAATCCTAATCATAATTCGCACCTACTGGACTTATTTTTAACAACCAATTCAGAAAATTATGATGTTACAGTGAGGTCCCCACTTGGATCTTCTGATCACTGTCTGATACAGGCCACCTGTCTATCACCTACCACACCTTCCCACTCTGAACCTGTTTGGTGACTAAATGGCATTACGATTGGGCAGACTGGGAGGGTCTTCAAGGTTTCTTTATTGATATTCCCTGGACCTCTTTCTTTCTAATGATGCACACTCCACCTTGAGCCACATACAAGATTTTGTAAAAATTGGAATGGAAACTTTTATTCCTCATCAAAAGTACAGTAAAAGATCTAATTCACCTAAATGGTTTGACCATAATTGTGCTAGAGTAACTGAACAAAAAGCAATAGCCTACAATGCATACACAAGATCAAAAACACATGAAGCCTTTAATTACTTTAGAAACATCAGAAATCATGCCAAAACTGTATTAAACCTAACTAAATCAAACTTTCTCCATAAGCAGGCAAATAAACTTCTAAATAATCCAAATGATAACAAAATATTTTGGTCTACTCTTAACTCATTCAAATCCAACTTCACTACTGCTTCATCCATTCCACCATTAAAATCTCCGACTGGCAATCTTGTAAGTGACCCACGAGGTAAAGCTAACCTTCTTGCAGATTTTTTCTCCACCAACTCAACCTTAGATGACATAAATCAAGATGTCCCTGTACTTAATTTTAATTCACCTGAAATTCCCTCACTTAAGATCCACACCAGATATGTCAAAACTATTTTGCAGAATCTCTCAGTAGATAAGGCTCCTGGTCCAGATGAAATTCCTCCAATAGTACTTAAGAATTGCTCCTTGGTGCTCGCTCCTGTATTGGCAAAATTTTTCCGTCTGTGTACTCATACCTCATGCTTCCCAGTACCCTGGAAAGAAGCAAACATCCATCCAGTTCCTAAAAAAGGTGCCTCTTCAGATCCATCAAACTACAGACCAATAGCTATAACTTCCACTCTTGGCAAAGTTTTTGAAATTATATTAAATAATCACATAATTAAGCATCTGGAGAATAATAAATTAATCAGTGATAGGCAATATGGTTTTAGACGATGTCGATCAACTGCAGACATTCTTTGCCTTCTTACGCATCAAATCAACCAAGCTACAGACCAACATGGTGAAACACATACAATAGCACTGGATATATCAAAGGCATTTGATAGAGTCTGGCATCAATCCTTATTGTCGAAGATGTCACACTACGGCCTTGCATCATTAGTTCCACTAATTTCTTCTTATCTTCATAACAGAAAAATACGTGTAATGGTAGATGGCCTTTATTCTCAATTTCACTCAATAAATGCTGGTGTTCCCCAGGGATCAGTTTTGGCCCCAACTCTGTTCCTCATTCATATCAATGATCTCATATCTACCACTCATAATCCAATACATTCCTACGCAGATGACTCAACACTCCACAGTTCCTTCACATTTACCAATTCTTTCACCCAACCCATC
>CM064561.1:9804103-9896603 GCA_032716605.1 Paralithodes platypus
CTCAATGCTATACCACGTTGCCCAGAAAAAAATTCCCACGTGTCCAAAATATTCCTCAAAAAACAAATGTCCAAAAATCCTGCAATTATTTCTTAGTTCAATAGGTTGTTGTAACGACTAAGATAAGATACTAGGCAAGGTCGCCATTTGTTACGACCGGGGCTACGAATAAAACAAGGGCACTTAATGATTGGACTAGTAATAGGGCACTATGCAACAACGGTACGCTAGATCCAAACCCTTGAACTTATATGCCGGCGAACAAAACACCTATACCCTCCAGAGTTAATCGGTGATAACGGGGTATCCTTAACTGGGCATAAATGTACTCTACTGCAGGCTAACCCACACTGGTATAGCCTGATAACACACAGGATGCAAGTTACGTTAAAATACATAAACAAGAATCTAGGGAAAGATCAATTAAATCACTGCAAGATTTAATACAATAAAAAGATGCTTAAATACAGTTACTCTAAACAACAATAAACTCTTCACTCCTATCTGAAAGCAAGTGAAGTATAGTCCTACAGCATAGACCTGGAAACTTCTGAAGAATGTCTGATGCTCCATAAAGGCTCGTATCTTAACTATAAATAAAGGCAGGAGGCAGGACACCACACGTGTAAAGCGAATACACAAAGATAGGACATATAATGTTAACTGAACACGAGAATACTATAAATGCGCCACGGTAGTAATGCTCGACACTGAAAGAAGTACTTCCTTATCACGAAACAGTCTACTATGGTTGTGCAACTCAACAACAACCTAGACTAATAAATGCTTGTGAATAATAATGCATACATATCAAAAGAGCTTATGTCCTAACTAGTGTCTGCTAAGTGAATAAGTCTAGCTGGGATATCAAGGTTAGGAAACTGTGGCTGAGCAAGACAGGCTCATAGCCCTAGCGTTGTCCTTAAGGCAGTATGATTAAAGTTACGTTAATGACGGGGATGCTCTCTTGGTAAACCCAGATCTCACGTATCTGGCTCTACACTGGCGATCCCTCAAAAGTCAAGCAAAGAGGCAGCACTGTGTTATAAGGTAGTAGGCTAATGCCCTCTTACAACACGATGCTGCACTCGCAAAAGGCACAACCAAAAGGATGACCTAGGCTACCACAGAAACCGTCGAAGTCGTGTAGGTATAAGCGAACCATACACACATCGGTGACAACGACAACAGAAACCTTATCCCAGTCTAGCATTAAATAACCAAGCAGAGCACTACTGATAATGAGGGAGACACACACGAAGTCATCAAACCTCCATAAACTAAGGACATTGAGGGCGACACACACAGAGTCATCAAACCTCCATAGACTAAGAAACCTTATAGCCTATTCTAATATATGAGGAGGTCCGTGCCAGAGGGGCCAACTCGCCACGAGTAGAGTTTTGAGTTATTGATGTTTAAAGTAGCGGAGGTAGTCACTCGTGTGTTGACTCTAACTCGGTTTGAGCGTGACTACTGAAGCACGTCTCGTACAGCGCCTGTGAGTGGTCGGGCGGGCGGCCATTTAATTCCCCACGTCGTAGCCGCGCTCTCATTGGCTGAGCGCGTTGGCGAGTTGGCCCCTCTATCTACCCAGATTCACACCCATAAACGGTCTGCCAAACGGCAAAAACAAGGGACACTCAACCCTATGTGCAGTTGCTATAAGGACGAAAGTCGGATGTTTTTTTTTGACAGATGATTCCCAAGAATGTCACGGAGTGGGAACCAGCTAGAGCGCTGTTTTTTAAAACGTGGCGAGTTGGCCCCTCTGGCACGGACCTCCTCATATGTAAATATCTCTGAGAGCGACGCACACAATACGATGGGCCGATATGAAATCGTGTACAGAACCCAAAGGGAGTGCTGTGATGTTAAAAGATTAGAGGAATGAAAGAGAAGAAGTAGAGTGAGAGAGACAGTATCAGAATGGTGGGGATATGGGGGACAGTTGTAAAAAGGGTGTTAGTCGTGCGCGTCCCTAGCCTGATCTGAGGAAGGGACGCTCCTGGAGGCCCCCGCGAACACAGGAGCCCACAAAACCGCGGTGGTCGGCCAATCACAGGCCGAGACGTCACAAGGCAGCAGGTGTCACGTGACACAGCCAGCCAGGCCAGCCAATCAAGGGGCGTGAGAAAGCACGCGCACGAGCCTCCGAGCGAGGGAAGCATCACATGTATACACACGCACACACTACCACCTCACTGCCTATATTGTTCTCTCTCCTTAACAATATACAATGCATGTTATATTCAATCAATGAAATAAAATACTTCCCGTTGTCACAGACGAAAATAAAGACCACCACTGGACTGTCTGTAACAATACGATTGCTAGGAAAGAAAGAACAACATTATCTGATAACTGTAGCCCATTTCAATGTCCCTGGCGAGCGCTAGTGGCTACCGGGAGGCGATTCTGCCAACGCTGGTAGGCGTCACAGAGCAAACTTCCAGCAAAAAGGGAAGATGTTAGAGGAAAAACAGAGATGTAAGAGTTTGCCTAGGCAGGGAGTCAGCATGGAAGAACAGTTTTTGAGTGCAACAGGAGGAACACTATCTAGTCCATACGCATTCTTAGTATTAAGCAGAGAGGGCAGAAAGCACATACTTAGAAGATATTAGGATATTAGGGGAGGTGTGGCGGAGTGGTCTTGCCACTGGCCTGGTAATCCAAAGGTCCCGGGTTCAAATCCCGATGTATCAATGGGAAGATATTATTGGGATGGAATATGTGCTGTACCTAGTATCAGTGCATTACCACAAAGCCCACCGAAACGCTAATAAAATACCCTCATTGTTCCCTGATTAAATAGCACTGTGTGAGTATTCCCATATTCAAAATATGCTATAGGGGTGCAATGCCTGGTGAGTTATCTGCTCAACAGGAGGCGTTGTGTGTGTGTGTAAGAGTGAGAGTCTGAGTGTAGGGGGTGAGACAGTGAAGCACGGGAACGAGGTGTCTTCAGAGATGGGGTCACTTCGGGCCATGAGTGAGCACCTTGCCTCATGTGAAAGCAAGATGGCAGGTGCTTGTTGTACTCTATGTGCTTCACATGTCTCACTCCCTAGACTGGAACAAGACCTCACAGGCTTCACTGCTCATTGTACAGCTGTGAATGTCCAGGCTCTCAGCCTATGCCCGAGAGGGAGTAAGTTGGAAAAAAATAAAAATAAAAAAATAAAAAAAAATAAGAGAGATGGGGATGGAGAGGGTGAAGGTGAAGATTTTAGGGAAAGTTTGTCTGAGGGAAGAAGTGATGGTGGGGCCGTCGGAGTGGAAAAGAGGAGGGAAAGACGAGGAAGTATGTTGGAGTCAATGTCGGGAACATGATGGCAATTATGTTTCTTGTGCACATACACACATCAGCCTTTTCGTTGGAAACTACGATAGAGAAAGTAGGAGGGTACAGAGAAGGGGCTGCTGGAAGTTGGTATAGGCACCTGGCTCTCGGCAAGGAAAAAAAAAGATCAGGTTTGTTGGAGAAGAGGTGCTGTTCAACAGAGAGAAAGTTAGAGGAAAGGCAGGACAAATTGCAACAGTTGAAAGTAAGAGAGACGGGTCTAGGTCCAAAATATTTTGATGGGTCATTAGGGGATGTTCTACCGATTTTGGGGCGTTTAGTTTCTCTCTCTCTCTCTCTCTCTCTCTCTCTCTCAACCCTGTTACGACTGGGGTTCAAATATATCAGGGCTCTTATTCATTGGACTAGTAATGGCATAAATGTTACAACGGAAAGCGCTAGCTCCAACCTCTGATGTATATTCCCAGTGAACAAAGAACACAAATACTCTACATAGTTCTATATGCAATAATAGGCTATCAAACTCTCAATAAAAGTGCGTCTACTCTAGGCTTAATGTTATGTGAAAACAGCCTATTACTACCTATAACCGAAGGTGCTTGGTTATGGTATGCAAAGTAAGGTGGTAAGAGAAATTACAGCTTACGTTACTTTAATCATAAATGTCAGGCACTCCTGCATGAAAGAAAGTGCACTAAAGTCCTTCAACACTAACAAGGAATCTTCTTTAAATGTTAGATGCTATAAAGATGCTCGTATCGGAAATGGAACCCAAAAGGCAGGCAGGGAACGTATAAATACGATAGACTATGACTCTTTTGTGATCTTGTATGTCTCTGTGACGTCCACGATCTCTCCTACAGCACGATGTAGACGAGTAGATCGTAAATATTATAAATTGTAAATAAGTTAAGTTATAAAAGGCCTAATATGCTATTAAGCAATATTGCCATGGTCTTATGTAGTATATAAAGTAATTTATCGTATATATTATATAATTTTTTATCGTATAGAGCAACTAAATGCGGTACGATAATTTTTGGCTCCTGGCGGTTTTGCCAAGGCAGCAAGGTGTGCTTTTGAAGGTACGTCAGAGCCTTCACGAACACCAACCAGTTAACATCTAATTTTCCGCCCTCAGTTGATCGTGCTTTTTGTGCCTCTAATCACAATACACATACAGCAATACACACAGCTACACCAGTCACGACGCTCTCATCGACATCATGACTGATAGATAGCATAATATTCATGTCCATTCCCATGTAATCATTTATTCTTTCTTTAACTTGACTCGTGTCTCGGGACCGAAGTCTCGTTCTCCATTGTCCACCACCATATTGGGTAAAACGTTCTCCCTTGCCTCATTGCCACGTGGAACTATTGGTGAGTTAATTCCTGGCTAATATTAACCCTTATAACCTTACCCTATAATTATATACATTTATTATGTGAGCCCTTTGGATATAAATTAGCTTGTTTCAGATTGAATTCAATTTAGATATAGAGTATTCATTTAGATTGATTTTATTTGATTCATTATAGCTTAGTAATATTTAACTTCCATTGATAGTTTACCACATTGGTGCCCAGACCCGGGAACTAGCTACCAGTAAGGGATCTTAGGCAATGAGCAAGGGATTAGCCCAGGGATGCAGGAGCAAGGACCCCGGAGGGGTAGGGCTTGGCTATCTTCCTGTACCTCAGGCGCCGGTACCTCAGCGAATAGCCATAGTGGGACATTCTTATGCCACTAGGCTAAGGGCAGCTGACGGAGGTACTGAGTCGTATCGGGCGTCAGAGGGGGAAAGAACTTTCCGGCTGACCTACTTCGGGGTACCGGGAGCAACCGTTGACACCCTGAAAGCCTCCCCCCCAGTGGGGGCAAGTGGTACGGTTTTAGGCCACATATGATCTTTTTGTTTATAGGCGGCAATGATATAGGCCCCGGTACAGTGCCCCGCGAGTTAGCTGACCATTAAAGAGGTGGGTGGATCTGGAGCGTGAGTCCGGAAGCTGCAAGATCGTGGCAATTGAGAGCCGGACGAAAGTCCGAGGGTTCTCAGTTGCGGAATTCAGGCTATAAAAAATTCTGTTAACCGCGCCCTGAGGTGTCGGTTAATAGAAACGAAGCACCGCTTTGTTTCCATAACACTCAGCATCCGAGACCTCGACCAGGATGGTGTCCACCTCGACTTAGACACCAATCAAGTCCTATATAACAAAATTGTAGGGCTAACGAAGCGTTGGCTAGAGAGGGACGCCGGGGTTGTGTCATTGCGCCTGCCTAAGTCCTGCTTCCCACCCATCGTCTTTCCCCAGTAATGTTCTTTTCAGTTTCAGACTTCCTGTGACATATGACCTGACCTAACATTTTTTCTTGTTCAATATGATCCATTAGTAGGTATTGCTATATAGTGTACTATTTTTTCTCCATAACATAGAAGTCCGCCGGTTGGCGTCTCTTAAGTAGCCTATTATTTGGCCGTTGTTTTTGTAACGTGATATTTAGATACATAGCCTATAGGCTCACATGCAAAATGGATAAAGACCATAAAGAGACACCGTCTAGTGGGGTGCTAAGCAAAGCCCCTAAAAATCAAAGGGCGGGACTTCGGGGAGTGTTAAATAGGCTAATTGTGGACTTACACTTTCATCACTACTGCTGATCTAGAGGAATTGGAGGCTAGATTAGATAACGTCCAGGCTACCCACGGTCGTATTACGGCTCTGAGTGAGGTGATTGTGGCTGACATGATAGAGGAGGAAGAGATAGTTACAGAGTGTGATAATCGCGCCCTCTATGACGAACCTGTCTTTAGAGCGAAGCGCCTATTACAGCGTGCTGTCGCAAGTAAGAAGGGAGGCGATAATGAGGCCCATAGAAGGGCTGACCCAAAACATACTGTACACCTCCCAAAGCTCAATCTTCCTACATTTGGGGGCAAGTTAACCGAGTGGTTAGCTTTTTGGGACGTATTTCGATCTACGGTTCATGAATCCTCTTTGGATAATGTCCGCAAGTTTCACTATCTGAAGGGACAAATGGAAGGAGAGGCCTTACATTTAATAGAGGGTTTTGCAGTAGTAGGTGGTAGTTATCTTGAAGCGGTACACTTATTAGAGTCCACATACGGGGATAGAGAGCAGTTGAAGATGGCCCATGTCGTTGCCTTGTTGGGGCTCGCAGAACCACAGTATAAGGTTGATGAGTTGACAAACTTCAGGGCAAATATGGAGTGCCATACTCGATCGCTAGATACCCTAGGGCTTACCACGCAGGAAATGATAGTCATTATCTTGCGTCAGAAGCTTCCTATGGCAATACTTGATAAGGTAAGATCATTTGAGCTGGGGGAATTCAAAACTCAGTTCAGTAAGGAGATCAATAATCTACAGTTGAACAAAGGGAGAATGTATGTGTCGGGAGGGAGTGAGAATGTGGAGAAGAGGGGAACAGTAAGCATGACAGTGGGGACTAAAGTAAAGAAAGAGGGTGCATAAGAAACCTGCTCAGATTCTATGTAAGCTATGTAACAACAAACATAAATGGAGTTTCTGTGTAAAATACCCGACAAATGAGACAAAACTAGCACAGGCGAGAAGATTGAAGCTATGTGTAGGTTGTCTAAGTGGGGAACATGGTAAGCAGGGACAATGTACTGCTACATACTTAAGGCCCTGTCGGCACTGCAAAGGACATCACTTTGATAAGTTGTGTCCTACAGCAGATAAAGTCAAAGACGTCAAAAATGAGGGTACTACAACTGTGGCACTAGGTAGCACGCAAGACACCACTATATTGCCCACAATACAGATTCCCATGGAAGGTAATGACAGTAACAAAGTTTGTCGGGTACTTCTAGATCAAGGGTCTCAACGTTCCTTTATAAAGAGGTCCGTACTAGTGGGACTGAAGCACCGAATCGTAGGGGCTGAGACTCTTCGATTACAGGGCTTCACAGGGGTTACTGATAAACAAGACTACGAGATAGCGGAGATTTCATATTTCTATCGTAAAAACCGGTACTTTATGACTTGTATCGTAGTAGACACCCTACCAGAATATGTATCTGTGGGTGTGAAGAAGGTGGAACACGCATTACGTAGCAAAGGGGTTAACTTGTCAGATCCCATGGGAAATCAGAGTGAGGTGCATGTTCTACTTGGTGTGGATCATTATTATGAAGTAGTATACCCTGGATTTAAAAAGATGTGTGGTGTAATTTTAATCCCCACAAAATTTGGATACTGCATGAGCGGAAAGGTGCATACTACACAGTCAAAGGTCCTGGTCGACACGGTCTCGATATATAGAGTCAATGTAACCGCGGCAGAGGAGTTGGGAAGGGAGGATTACCAACCTAGTGACCCTAAGATGGCTGCCGAGTTCGACCTGGAACGACTGTGGAGATTGGATCACATAGGCATTAATCCTATGGAGACTGATTATGACTCGGAAGTTGCGCTACAAAGGTTTGACGAGTCTGTGTGCTACTGTGCCTCAGACAAGAAATATAAAGTTAGTTTACCTTGGAAGAACAGTGAGATAAGCCTACCTACCAACTATGGTTTGGCATTAGGTCGCTTGCGCGCATTGCAGCGGAAATTGTCTAACGAACCGAGCACGCGCCAGGCGTATGACGATGTATTTCGGAGTTATGAGGATAGGGGTTTTATTGAGAGAGTCGATGTCAAGGAACCGTGTAAGAAGGGTAGGGTTCACTATCTGGCCCATCATGGGGTAAAGAAAGACAGCGTCACCACACCAATACGGGTGGTGTATGACTGTTCTGCCCACCAAGGTCAACAACCCAGTCTGAATGACTGCCTGTTGACAGGTCCGTCCATGGTGTCGGACCTGTCCCAACATCTATTGTGGTTTAGGCTGGGAAAGTACGCCTATACCAGTGACATCGAGAAAGCATTCTTGATGGTCAAGCTAAAGGAGGAAGATAGAGATGTTACCCGCTTTCTTTGGTTCAGCGACATTAGCGACTCTGAAAGTCCCATCATAATATACCGTTTTCGGGTTGTACTCTTTGGGGCCACTTGCTCGCAGTTTTTGTTAAATGCCACAATCAGAAAACATCTAGCTGACACTCATGAGGACACAAGTAAACTATCTCGCGGATTATACATTGACAATTTGCAGGGTACTAGCGATAGTCAAGATGATTTGTTGTATGCATACTGGCAAGCACGCAGATTGTTTGCGGATGCACATCTATTTCTCCGCGAGTGGGTTACTAATAGTGAAGATCTTCAGAGTTTAATACAGGTGGATGGTACGGCATCTCTTAACCAGGAAAAGTCCAGAAATTTGGGGATGATCTGGCAACCTAAACATGACATACTAACTTTTCAAACAAGGTCTTTTGCTCAGCAGACAGGAGCGCACACAAAAAGAAGTCTGTTGAGCAAAGTTGCGCAATTTTTTGATCCTTTGGGTCTAGCATTACCTGTTACCATAAGAGCTAGGATTCTAATGCAGGAAGTTTGGAGACGTAAAATAGGATGGGATGACAGTTTGCCCGAGGACCTGAATGACCAAGGGACATTGTTGTTGAATGAATATGCCATCCTATGTACTAAACCTATACCTCGTAAAGTGGCGGCGTTCGGTGACGTTACGTTACACACGTTTTGCGATGCTAGCGCCACGGCATACGGGGTAGCCATATATGTTGTTACTTCATTTGGGGCACATTTAGTTACAGCCCGGGCCAAAGTAGCCCCGGTTAAGAAGGTAACTATCCCTAAAATGGAATTGACTGCCATGCTGCTATTAGCACGTCTGGTGCAACATGTACGCGCAGCATACGAGAGCGAATTAAATATTGAAATCGTTCACGTATGGTGCGATAGTCAGGTCGCACTCAACTGGATACATAGCAAGAAGTCTCTGCCAGTTTATGTGCGGAATAGGGTAGATGAGATTAGAGCCCTTTTGCCAGACGTTGCTTATCATTATGTAAATACAAAGGAAAACCCTAGTGATCTCATAACTAGGGGTATAACGGCTAGCCAGTTAATGAAGTCCGAATTGTGGTGGCATGGTCCAAAGTGGCTTCTCCATGAAAGTGAATGGACGATATGGCATGCTGTTGGTGAGGGACTTCTGCCACTGGAAACAGTGGCAGTTACAGCCCAACCAAATGAGCCACCGGGTCCTATCATAAAGTGGGCAAGATTCGGTGACTATAATAAACTAGTCAGAGTTGTAGCTTGGGTGTTGCGATATGTATCCAATCTTAAGCTTAAAGTAACGGGCCAACTCTGCAACAGGGGTCACAACATTGATGCTCGTGAATTTAAAGCAGCTGAAGTAACTTTGATCAAATGGGTTCAAGTAGAAACCTTTTCCAATGAATTAGAATCCTTGAAAGGCTCGAATAAGACATTAATGCCTAATATAGTGCGTCGACTAAGGTTGCACCTAGACAATGGCCTCATCAGGTGTGCGGGTCGCCTGAAGTGGTCGGGTGTACCAGACGGCACAAACCGACCTATACTTATGCCAACAAGACATCACGTTACTGATCTATTGATCATACGTGCACATAGGGAAGTAAAACACTACGGGGTATGTCATATTATATCAAATTTACGTCTCACATGGTGGATACCCAGAGTTCGACAAGTAGCTCGACGCGTAGTGAGAAAGTGTGTAATATGCCAGAGACTAAAGGGTAAACCATATGCAACTGGACCAGCTCCACCCATACCTGAATGCCGTGTAAAGCATGTAGAACCTTTCCAAGCGGTAGGATTAGATTACACAGGGGCATTGAAGACGAGGGAGAGTGAGAAGGTTTATATATTATTGTTTACCTGTGCGACATCTCGAGCAGTACACCTAGAACTATGTGATAATATGTCTAGCGAAGAATTTATGCTGGCGTTCAGACGGTTTTGTGCCCGTCGTTCATTCCCTCAACTCATTCTTAGCGACAATGCTCCCCCTTATGTCCAAGCATCAAAATATCTAAAGGATATGAGTAGTGATCCTACTATCATCACTTTTTTGGGAGAGAAAAAGTGCGAATGGAGGTTCATTCCAGTTAAGGCACCTTGGTTTGGTGGAATGTGGGAACGGTGTGTCGGCATAGTAAAGTCAGGACAAAGAGCGGTTGTAGGACGTGCTCTATTAAAGAAGAGTGAGTTGACGACAGTCCTCACAGAGATAGAGGCAGTCGTGAATGATCGCCCGCTTACATATGTGTACACCGACCTGCAAGAACCACTACCATTAACGCCAGCTCACTTGCTATATGGAAAACCATTGACTGCGTTTCCATCTGATTTTCAGTCCATAGTAGAGTTAGAGGATCCCTCGTTGTACTCTGCGGTAGCGGTGTCTAAGAGATACCAGTATATATCCAGGATAATCGAGGATTTTAGGAAACGGTGGATTAGTGAATATCTGCTAGCATTGAGGGAAAGGAGTGTTACTCCCTCTGGTAGACCAACGGCCCCTACAGTTGGTGACGTTGTTTTAATTAAAGAAGATAGTCCTCGTTTATACTGGAAATTAGGCCGCGTATTGGAGGTATACAAGGGGGCAGACTCTGTAGAGCGGGTGGCGCTTTTAAAGACAGCCACTGGAACTACTGTTCGTCCTATCGCACGTTTGTACGCTTTGGAGCTAGATTCCGCATTGCAATCTGAGGCTCCACCTGTTATTGCTGGGTCCGAGGATTCTCGAAGGAACGACTTACCTCATACTGATGGTGATCATTCTCGGACCGGGACGCGTCCCAGACGCGCTGCTGCTGGCGCTGTCGACTTGTGGCGTCAGAAGATAGCCTCTGGGCAACTTTAGGTTTAACCCTTATTTAGCGGGTGGTAAGGTATTTTACACTGTACCGCTCAGCGGGCATAATCCCGAAATATTCGCTCAATTTCACTCGCCCTAGTGCCGTTACTATGGCTCCAATGCGAACGAAATGATCATTTTTGGAAAGAGCAACTCTTTGTCTCCCCATATAAGTCTATGAATGGATGTTATGAATGAGTGTGGAGGGTGGGAAGAGGTGAGGAAGAGGAGGTACTTTTTGGTCTATTTCCCGGGCGCGTTCGGTTGCGTTCGCTTTGGCCTGACTTCGGCCTCTCGCGCGTCTACTATTCCTTTGGTAATCGGTCTTATTTTTCTCTTATTTCTCCTTATTTCTGTATTCTCTCTCTCTCTCTCTCTCTCTCTCTCTCGCTCTCTCTCTCTCTTTCTTTCTTTCTCTCTCCCTTTCTCTCTTCCTCATCCGTATATGTATTTCTCATTATTATTTTCTCTAACTAATCCCTCTATTTCATTTATTTGCTTGTAATATTTCTGTATTATTATATCTTTTTCACTCTTTCTTCAGTTCAGTTTCTGTATTCTCTCTATACGGTGGGAATGGTATTTCGTATGAGGGATGTGCAGCACAAATATTCAATCTTTCGTTGTTTGGTTGTTTGTATTACCGTAAGAAATTTACTGAACGCCTGCAAATAATACGCTATAAAATGCTTGCAATCAAACTCTCAAGCAATTTCAAGGTCACATGCAATTATAAATGTAGGCAATAGGTAAACCCAGAGAGGAAGAGACAAGAGAGAGAGAGAGTGTCGTGATAATATAACAATGTTACATAATTATGTATCATATATATATGAAAAAATAATATACGGTAGGCCTACATCTGTTCCGCACAATCATATAATGCCAAGCACAAATATTCAATCTTTCATTGTTTGTATTACCATAAGAAATTTACTGAACGCCTGCAAATAATACGCTATAAAATGCTTGCAATCTCTCTATTTTCTCTAATCTCTCCCACTCCTCCTGTCTCTCTCTCTCTCTCTCTGGCTCTGTCGCTTTCCCTCTTCCTCATCCGTATTATGTATTTCTCATTATTATTTTCTCTAACTAATCCCTCTATTTAATTTATTTGCTTGTAATATTTCTGTATTATTATATCTTTTTCACTCTTTCTTCAGTTCAGTTTCTGCATTCTCTCTCTCTCTCTGTTTCGCTTGCTTTGCAGGAATTTTGTTTTTGTTTTATATATAATATATAATAATTTACTTATCATTACTTACTATATCGTATAAACAATAGTAGGTAGCCAACTTACCATAATACCGATACACCAAACCGATCCGCATGTGGGTTTTGTTTATCACCTGTTTACTAAAGTGCCACCATTATCGATTTTCTTGGAGCCGACTCGAGCGGGAGGGTTACCAATTGAAGTTAAATCCGCTAGCATATATTGTTAGATGTAAGACATGATAAATACCACTAGAAATATGAATTGGCAAAATCCATATAATATCACTTCGAAATTGTTCTGAAATTTCAAAACAAAACCGCTAGTGTAAGTCATTGCTGCTAGATCGAAGTAAAGGTCTCTAGATCTAGCGGAAGTCGCTATACGTATTGGCAGTACTGCACACTCATTCATTTCATTCATTCATTTTCTATTGAGCTCGTCCTGGAATCTTTACGACTCTGAATCTTACGATTGCCGACGGCGATACGTTGTTGACATTGTTGTTGATGTTCCAGTGGAGGGATGAACAAAATATTTTCCTTGTCCAATAATAGCTATTTCATAGTCCCACAGGACTTATTTTGATATACTTATCAAATTTATTGAATGCCTGAAAATAATACGCTATAAAATGCTTGCAATCAACTTTCAAGCAATTACAAGGTCACATGCAATTATAAAAAAGTATATTGTAGACCACAATCTACGCCAAGCTTCGTTGTTGCTTGTATTATCGTGAGAAATGTACCATACACCCTGGTTATCGTGAGAAATTTACCGAACGCCTGCAAATAATACGCTATAAAATGCTTGCAATCAAACTTTCAAGCAATTACAAGGTCACATGCAATTATAAAAAGGTATATTGTAGACCACAATCTTCGCCAAGCTTCGTTGTTTCTTGTATTATCGTGAGAAATGTACCATACACCCTGGTTATCGTGAGAAATTTACCGAACGCCTGCAAATAATACGCTATAGAATGCTTGCAATCAAACTCTCAAGCAATTTCAATGTCACATGCAGTATAGGTAGACCCAGAGATGAAGAGACAGACAGAGAGAGAGGGGATGTCAAAAATATCTGCTAGGTGTGATTTCCCCTGGGAGGGAAGAGATTAGTTAGGGGCGTGCCCTGGCCTACATCAGACAAAGAGAGTACAAAAGAGTACAAACAAAGAGAGTGAGACAGAGAGAGAGAGAGAGAGAGTCGTGATAATATAAAAATATTACACATGTATCATATATATGAAAAAATAATATATACGGTAGGTCTACATCTGTTCTCCACAATCATATAATGCCAAGCACAAATATTCAATCTTTCGTTGTTTGTATTACCGTAAATTTACCGAACGCCTGCAAATAATACGCTATAAAATGCAAAGGAAATTTCTTGTAGAGTGCAATTTTGAGGACGTAATGTGCTCTGAGAGAGAGCGGAGCGGTGATTAGGAGCATATATTACCTCAGACCACTCGCCACACAGGGAATTATATAAGGAAATTACCGTATTTTAGGGTTTTTTCACTCGTGTTTTACGATCGTTGAAAGACAACCAGTGATCGTAAAAGGATGGTTCGGGTGTCATTGGAAAGCTCAATTTACGCACTTTCAGGATACATACTTGTATTACGCTCTGGGTCTTGTTTATGCATGAAAAAGAGCACGGAACAACCCCATTTAGGGTAAAAAAAAAAACCCGCTGGGCGGCACAGTGAAATATACTCCACCAGCCGCTCGTAAGGTGATAAAATGCTTGCAATCACATTTTCAAGCAATTATAAAATATAAATTGTACTTACCAACACCCACACCAGTATGTTCTTCGTCAGGAACGTCTCCAATTTGCTCAAGGGTCTGTCCAATATCAACCACAACATCCACCCCACGCAAATTATGCTTGGGGTGAAAGCCTATGATCGGGTTATTTTCGTCTTCAGAGTCATCCACACTACCAAAACTCTCACCCAGACCTTCGACGGTTTCATCCAACAACTTATTAGAAAGTTATGAAGAGGTCAGCATGATACCTAGTTCCTGGGTGGTAAGCCGGGCGTGGTTAGTAGGGTGGCGCGACGCACTAGGGATGGCGGCCACCGAATCGAACACGGGCAAATCTTGACCTTCCATTATGGCTGCTTGAGGGTCACTTAGTCACGGTCACACAGTGGGGATGTGTGGGTGGGCCCTTGTAGTACACCGCCTGACCACCAAGTTTCGCTTTCCACCTAAATTAGGGCGGGAATACGCCCACGGACTTAAGTCCGACCCCGCCATTTAGTCCAATTTTCTCGTATCGGACTTAAGTCCGACCCCGCTAAATAAGGGTTAAGGTGGGGTTCAGGTCTTTTTTGTGGGGGGAGTGTATCGTATAAATACGATAGACTATGACTCTTTTGTGATCTTGTATGTCTCTGTGACGTCACGATCTCTCCTACAGCACGATGTAGGACGAGTAGATCGTATATTATAAGATTGTAAATAAGTTAAGTTATAAAAGGCCTAATATGCTATTAAGCAATATTGCCATGGTCTTATGTAGTATATGAATTTATCGTATATATTAATATAATTTATCGTATAGAGCAACCTAAATGCGGTACGATAATTTGGGCTCCTGGCGGTTTGCCAAGGCAGCAAGGTGTGCTTTTGAGGTACGTCAGAGCCTTCACGAACACCAACCAGTTAACATCTAATTTTCCGCCCTCAGTTGATCGTGCTTTTGTGCCTCTAATCACAATACACATACAGCAATACACACAGCTACACCATCACGACGCTCTCATCGACATCATGACTGACTGATAGATAAGCATAATATTCATGTCCATTCCCATGTAATCATTTATTCTTTCTTTAACTTGACTCGTGTCTCGGGACCGAAGTCTCGTTCCCCATTGTCCACCACCATATTGGGTAAAACGTTCTCCCTTGCCTCATTGCCACGTGGAACTATTGGTGAGTTAATTCCTGGCTAATATTAACCCTTATAACCTTACCCTATAATTATATACATTTATTATGTGAGACCTTTGGATTTAAATTAGCTTGTTTCAGATTGAATTCAATTTAGATATAGAGTATTCATTTAGATTGATTTTATTTGATTCATTATAGCTTAGTAATATTTAACTTCCATTGATAGTTTACCACACTCGTGCAGGCTATGCACACAAAAAGGCAGAATATATATAATGCCGTCGGAGCCAAGAATATCCTAAACACAACAACAATAATAATAATCGCCACGACAATGCAGTATTCCTATCAACAAAAAGAGCCTAAGTCGTTTGTGTCTCAATACATCAAACTAGGCTGCGAAATGCTTGTGTAATCATAAATGGGTATGCATAAAAAGAGTAATTAGGTTAATATACTTAATGTCTACTATGATTGATAAAGTCTAGCTAGAGTCAATGATACGAGATACTGGTGCGCATGGCATGCTGCATAGCCTAGTGCAAATCTCAAGTCTGTGCGTCAAATATTACGTTATAATGAAGGGTAGCTCTCTTGAGAAACCTTAATACCGAAGTATTAAGCGTTCTCCTGGCGTACCTCAAAGACAAACAATCGAGACTAGAACAGTGCAGAATGGTATAGGCAAAAAAACCCTCATTCGTGCATGCTCTACTCTCAATGGCACACAGACTAGAATTTACTCAATCAACTCCAGTTCTCAGGTATGTCGTGCCGCTTTTAACTGAAGCCAGCACGCATAGGAAACAATACCTATAATATCAGACTCCTAGTCTAGCATTATCTAATCCAGCAGAACACTAATAACTAAAGGAAGCAGTACTAAACAATATAAATGCCAACCAATGCTTCGTGATCCACTTATCTTAACAACTAACATACATAGGCTATATCAGACCTTAACACACAATACAACTGGCCAGCATGAAGCTGATTTTGCAGAGTTAACCAGAGGGGGTATAATATAAATAAAAGGTGGTGAAGGATATGGAAAATGAGAGAGATAGGCAGAGGAAAAGATTCTCAGGTACGGAGCGGGGACAGATAGCAAGGGAAAACAGATGGGTGTGTTCTAGAAACCAGATCTGAGGGAGAGAGTGGCGAGGAACTGTATATATACTAGCACCAGCTCGAGCCGCGTGGGAAAAAAGCGGTTACAAGTCCTCTAACCACTAACAAGAGAGCTTGCAGCATGGTAAGGACCTCTCTCCACCAACCCCTGCGAACCAGGCAGCCAGCCGTGACGTCATCGAGCGGGACAAAAACACTACGCGCTCCCTCTCACTCTGTTCTACTCTCTCTCTCTCTCCCAGATCCCATCATTACTAGTTAATGATAAAACATATACTTTACAATTAAATATATAAAGCCTTGACATGGGCGAAAACAAAGAGCCTTTCTGGACTGCCCATGACACGAGCTTTCATATGAAATAAAGCACACTCTAATACATAAACTGTAGCCCCATCCACTGCCCTGGCGATCCTAGCGAGTCACTGTAGGACAAGCCATGCGGTTCTAACGGAGTGGTTAACGTCACACCCCCCCCCAAGATTTTTCTCAGAGGCCCCAAGGCTCACAAAAATCTGATGGTTAGAACCCATGCTATATCTCCACTTCCCATCACCCAGCGGCAGTAAAATATCTGGCACAGTTCTTCAACAAAACATTTTTTCAAAATTATAACCCTCCCCAACACCATAGGTTAAATTATATGTAGTTATGCTCCTCAAGAGCGAGCTTCTCTAGCCCAGCATTCTGAGAGGAGTGCAACTCAGAATTACTGCTATAACATACTAAAAAAAATCAACTATCAAAGAAAGAGTTTTTATTTGATTTTTATGTTTATAATTTGTTTATTTCGGCTGCACTATAGGGGCAAGCCTAGTGTTTTCTTCTATACCAAACGCTCAACTCCTGCTTTACGACCCAATACGCTGGGCTACAACCGCGAGCCAACAAGCACCAAGCGCAAAATACTATTCAAACTAAAGCAGGAGGCTACCCGTGTGTCAATCTACCCAGGATCATCTACCCTCGAAAGACAATCTGCAATCACGTTGTCACAACCGGCAATATGGTGTATGTCCAGGTTATATACCAATAACCTTAGTGACCACCTGGTCAGCCTCATATTCCGATTGTGAAACTGGTCCAAGAACTTGAGAGGGTGATGATCTGGGTAAACTACAACGACCGGACCATAGGCTGGAACACAGACCTCGAAATGCCTCAGAGCAAGTACAACCGCCAGCAGCTCCTCCTTGACAACAGAGCAGCTCCCCTGGGCCGAATTGTACTTCTCCGAGCAGAAACTAACAGGATGCTCCAGCCCATCATCGCCCTTTTCCACAAGGACGGCACCAGCCCCCACACCACTAGCCTCCGTTGCTAGTTGGAAAGGTAGGCTAAAGTCAGGGGCCCTGAGGATCGAGTGAGTGCACAACAGGTGTTTTACTTCTCTAAACACCTTCTCACACTCAGGCGCCCATTTGAACTTCTTATCCTTCCAGTTATCCTCCACCTGAGCTTGACTGTCCCGTTCTCCTTCTCCACCTTGACTGCTAAACGTCATCACAGGCACAGTGAGAGGCTCAGGGGGGTGCCTCCCATACACCTTCACGGGATTATCATGACATAACTGATTGCGCTCCCGTCTGTCTGGAGTGGCTACCAAGTAAACCAGGTCCGATAGCTCCTCCACCACCCTATAAGGACCAGCGTACTTCGCGGATAAGGGGTGACCTACAAGGGGCAGTAGAATCAACACCTCCTGACCCACGTGAAACTCCCTGAGTTCAACCTTGAGGTCGTACCTGTCCTTCCTGAGGGCCTGAGAGCTAGTCAAATTACGGCCAGCCAACTCCAGACTGCGCAACATCCGTTCTCGACTGTTGAGGACACACTTGAGCATAGAACAAGGTTTTTCTGCGCCCTCCCATACTTCTTCAACCATATGGAGAGGCCCTCTGACACGGTGGCCAAAGACGAGCTCATTAGGGCTGAATCCCAAACTCTCCCCAGGTACCTCCCACACAGCAAACAAAACACATGGCAGGCCAAGATCCCAATCCCTCCCACTCTCAAAGCAACAACAACGAAGCACAGATTTCAAGGCTGAGTGCCATCGCTCTAACACACCCTGGCTCTCCGGATGATATGCAGATGACACAACCCCAACAATCCCATGCTGCGGCATTGCTTGTACAAAGAGGCTAGAAGTGAAGTTGGGTCCCCGGACTGACTGAATCCCCTGCGGGTAACCATACCGGGAAAAATACACTAGCAAGCTTCGGACCACCGTCTTCGCCGACCCATTTCTCATACGGTACGCGTCAGGGTACCTTGTTGCTACATCTCCCGACTGTGCATCACTGTCCTCCTTCAACTCTTTTGTCTTTTTAAGCCCATCCTCTGCCCCTTCAGGAACAGTTACTGGGTCTTCTCCAGACTCGATATGTGGTCCTAATAATGAGTCCCCGAGAAGGTCCGTTGACACTAAACTCTCAACCGCATCAACTTTCAACCCCTTCTCGGTACCCTTCCTCCGCTGATCTAAAGATTGTTGACCAGAATGTGACTCCCTGGATGCAGAATCTCCGGTGACAACACACGCCATAGGCTGCACCGGACACTTCTCAACCCACTCCTGCTCCTCCCTACTCACGTCGGCCGGCTTCTTGACAACGACTAAGGGTGGAGCCTCAGAAGTAGGTCCCGCAAAGTCGTTGCCAAGAAGGAGGTCGACGCCCCCAACAGGTAACTTCTCCACAATTCCTACATCCAGGTCACGAGTCACACCATCAACTTCCACCTTCATTCTTACAAGCGGGTATGACCTTGTCGCATTAACTCCCTGAACCACAACCACCCGCGCCGTATTGACAGGTTTACCAGTGAAATTGCTCAACAGTGTTTGCGATGCCCCAGTGTCACGCAAAATTCTCACCTCATGTCTTCTACCCCCCCACTCCACACAACCAAGTCCCCTGTGGTCACTAAAGGCATCACGGACAGGGAATAAGCCTTCCGGATCCTTCTGCACTGGCAGTGTATTTACCTCGGAAGAAATGCCTCTAACAAACTCCGATGTCCTCTTGAACACTCCAATGCCGTGAGCAAAAGACACGGCTGCCGGAGGAGGTCGACTAGGGCACTCATTTGCCTTATGACCCTCCTGGTGGCACCTAAAACACATATATTTCGGTTTCGGCTTATACTGTGATGTAAAAGGCCCCTGACTTTTCACATACGGTGTGGTGGTAGGTTTGGCTTCAGTTTTAGTTTCATTGCTCTTTGGTTTAAATGTGTCATTGCTACGGGGAGGGGGAGGATAACGGTCCCTAGCACTTGCATCGTACTTCTGTGAGGACCCGCAACCCCGAATCAACGACAGCCGTAGATCAGCCATTTCTGCTGCTTCTACTAGAGTTCTTGGGTTTTTCTCCTTTAAGTTCAAAGTTAGATCACTGCCCGTGCTCTTAAAGAACTGCTCCAACATCATTAACTGCTTAATTTCATCAAATGTTGTGACCTTCTCAGATCGGAGCCAGTTCCCCATAGCATCGGACAAGTCCCGGGCGTGTTCCAAAAAGGTGCTATCTCTTCCCTTAGTTACACCCCGGAACTTCAAACGGTACGTTTCTGGTTGCAGTTCGTAAGCCCTCAGGACAGCCTCGATGAGATCCTCATACACAATACATAACTCCAAAGGTAACGCATCGTAGGCTTTAAGACCCTTGCCTATTAATCTAGAGGATACAAGTGCTGCCCATTTATTCTCTGGCCACTGGTGTTCCTGGCACTTCTTCTCAAAGCGTGTGAAAAATTCTGTTACACCACTCTCATCAAACACCGGAACCAGTTTCAATAAGTGCGAGAGAGACTGCTCATGAACACGGTTACCAGCCCCAAGTCGCTGTCCCGTTGCCTCTACGCGCGACTTCTCTACGTCCATGTCGGCACAGTACCTAGTCGACTCTAAATCCGCTTGGATTTTTGCTAGCTCTATGTGTTCATGACTGATAGTTTTTCTCTCTTCTATCTTGGCTAATTCTAATTGCTGCTGAAGCTCACATGCCCTTTGTTGCTGTTGAAGCTGACATTTTCTCTCTTCGATCTTAGCTAATTCGAGCTGAAGTAATAATTCTGGAGTTAACCCTTGAGGAGGTGAAGGTGCTACAATGTTTGAAATTACCGGTGGTCCCCCCAGGGGCAACCCACCCTGCCAGTCACCATCCACCTGTGGAAGCGTACCCGGGGTCGGCAAACTACTGGGATGGCTGGGAGTCGAGTGTAGGGGAAGCATGGCTGAAGGGCTCTGAGCACTCAACCCATCTCGCTCACCAGTCACCCTGCCCAGTACACACGTTATCAAGTTATCCTTGGTCATGCTGCTAGTAACCGCATGACCGATAGCTGTGGCCAGGCATTGAAGACCGTACCGATCCATACCCTCCAACCGCTCGGCAGTAACAGGCCATTGCAAAAATATCCTAGCATCCTCCTCACAGTTCACCCGATTAACCCTTTCATCATGCTGCTGTTCCTCAGTTTCGACATTACGTACTGTGTCTCCATTCTCCTCTGATCCGGTATAAGACATGATGCTCACAAAAATTTCTCACCACAATATTCAGAAAAGAAGCACCCCAAACTCTTATACCTCAATATACACACAAAAATTCTCGGAAATACTCAAGGGCTATACTATGTTGCAAAAAAAAAGTATTCTTGCTGATCCCCGCAAAATATTCCCCAAAACAACAAATTGTCCCTGCTAATAAATGTAGGTTCACCAAATCCTAGGTAAGGTCGCCATTTGTTACGACTGGGGTTCAAATATATCAGGGCTCTTATTCATTGGACTAGTAATGGCATAAATGTTACAACGGAAAGCGCTAGCTCCAACCTCTGATGTATATTCCCAGTGAACAAAGAACACAAATACTCTACAGAGTTCTATATGCAATAATAGGCTATCAAACTCTCAATAAAAGTGCGTCTACTCTAGGCTTAATGTTATGTGAAAACAGCCTATTACTACCTATAACCGAAGGTGCTTGGTTATGGTATGCAAAGTAAGGTGGTAAGAGAAGTTACAGCTTACGTTACTTTAATCAATAAATGTCAGGCACTCCTGCATGAAAGAAAGTGCACTAAAGTCCTTCAACACTAACAAGGAATCTTCTTTAAATGTTAGATGCTATAAAGATGCTCGTATCGGAAATGGAACCCAAAAAGGCAGGCAGCGGAACAATGCTCGTGCAGGCTATGCACACAAAAAGGCAGAATATATAATGCCGTCGGAGCCAAGAATATCCTAAACACAACAATAATAATAATCGCCACGACAATGCAGTATTCCTATCAACAAAAAGAGCCTAAGTCGTTTGTGTCTCAATACATCAAACTAGGCTGCGAAATGCTTGTGTAATCATAAATGGGTATGCATAAAAAGAGTAATTAGGTTAATATACTTAATGTCTACTATGATTGATAAAGTCTAGCTAGAGTCAATGATACGAGATACTGGTGCGCATGGCATGCTGCATAGCCTAGTGCAAATCTCAAGTCTGTGCGTCAAATATTACGTTATAATGAAGGGTAGCTCTCTTGAGAAACCTTAATACCGAAGTATTAAGCGTTCTCCTGGCGTACCTCAAAGACAAACAATCGAGACTAGAACAGTGCAGAATGGTATAGGCAAAAAAACCCTCATTCGTGCATGCTCTACTCTCAATGGCACACAGACTAGAAGCTCTGTTCCACAGGCGAAGCTAGGCGCATACCAGTTGGTATGCCTGAACTCCCTGAAGTAGTAAACAAACCTTGTCAAACAAACGTTTCCAAGGGTTGACTTGCATTATTGTTGCCCAAAACATGATTTAGACCACAAATATTGTCTTCAAAGCATATTATGTTGACTTGCACAAACACAAGAATGAATTGTCAACATGATATTAATAAATACAGGATCCTAGCTCTAAATCGCGCATGTACACCAACAAGCCATATTTTGTTGTAGTATTTAGACCTAGCCTATAGGCTATTATCCAAGAATATAATTACATATAAACTGATATGATAAGAAACAGGGATGGAGATAAATTAGATTAGCCAAATGTAGTGCGAATTAGTGTACCGTATATCAAGCATGAGAACTTTTCAATTACAAGGTCAAGTCTTCCATTTCTGACCAAAACTTTACAACTAGGCTATAGGAATCGCACAATAACCCACTATTGAGAAGTATTTACCTTCAAAGTTCAATACACATTATAGCCGGACATATTCTGGTGTGCTGAGTTCAAATACTAACTTGAACTTCTGTAGGCCTAGCCTATATAATATATAGGCTAGATTTGTTTTCTATTCAGTGAACAAAAAATAAAAGCTAGGCTATATTTGATCTGGCCCAATTTGGTAAAAATTGCAATTCATGGCCCATAGTAGATTTACTATGCTATTGAAACTAGTTTTTTTCAATGTTTATATTTAGGCTACCGATATTTATTTATTAATTATCTAATTTGACCGTTTTTTATTTTTATACATTATTTTGGGCAAGAATGTAGTTCGGGTGTACCGGCAGTACCGCCCACCTTGTTTACACTATGCGGATGCCTTTGGATATAAAAATACATTAGCCTAACCAAACAACCTAACCTTACCGTTTTGGTAAGATGATCCTCAGGGTATTAGAGTGTTGAGCCTATAATTGGGCTTTGTAATTGATTGGGGCTTGTGTGGGACAGGAATCTGCCTTGCTTAGGCCAATCGGCTTTCTGCAGACTCCCATTTTCTTATGTTCTTATGTTCTAAACCTAACCTAGTATTCATGCAGTAATGACGGGGGCAAATAGCAGAAAATATAGCGTCGAAATGGATGGGAACGTAAGTGCGAGCGCACAACATGACATTCTTCCCTATTTTGGTAAGGGTTGTGTTAGCGGGCGTACCGCCTGCTTTGTTTCCATATTAGCACACTCCCAGTTAATTCACGTCTAATTTGACTGCTGTTATTTGCCCCTGGTAATATACTGTATATGATGATGACAATGTCATGGGGGGTGAGGGGACATAGCACCCCTCAAACCATTATTGTATCCCACGGCCAGGTGTTGGGTAAATTGTTTTGCCGTGGGATACAATAATGGTTTGAGGGGGGCTCACCCCCCCATCATCCCCATGACTTGTCATTATCATACATATTACCAGCAGGGGCAAATAACAGCAATGAAATTAGACGCGAATGTAACTGCGAGCGTGCGACTGTAAACAAATTGGACAGTACGCCCGCTAACACAACCCTTACCATTATTTGTTATTTGCCCTTCTGCAAACATATATACTGTATATTGATGACAATAATTCCTGGGAAGGTGAGGCTCCCCTCAACCTAAGAAGCGGACATAATAGAAGTAAACTTAACGGTCATGGCCCAGAGCGTGCAAATCGACGCGGAAGGTTGCTTGGATAATACTGAACCTAAATAAGATTCTTCCAATTTTTAAATTGATTTTTGTTCTTGGGTAATCTGAATAAAAGATGAATCACCAATAGTTATGATTTAGGCATCAATAAGAACATAAGAACATAATGTTCTTGAGTAGGTTATTAATCATATTAGCTATCCATTAGTATAGTTTTGAAGATTGGGTGATATTCTATGTTCTTTACTCTCCCCTCAAAGGCTAGGCTATCATATAGTTTGGCAAAGGCTAGGTTATCATGTAGTTAGGCAAATATCATTGTAAGGCCTCGCCCAATTTCTTACCGATTACTCACATACACCAGTGGCTTGCACTATTTGTTTCACTAACTGGCCTTCCTTGTGCAGCCCAATATGTGCAATTAGATCCGGTGTCACGTTCTTTCGCTGACCCGTACACACTAAAAACTGACGGGGACTTGTCCACCACTGCCATACTGATCATGATAATGACTGATACCGATCCACCCACCACAGCTGCTGGAAGCACTGATGTTCCAACACTGTATGTACTGGATGTAATAATACCATAATTATTCCTAACCTTCAAGACTAGAGAATACTAAGGATGTAAAGTAAATTCAGACAGAAAATCCACAAATTTTATTTGAAACAGTGTGCGGGGACTCTGGTGACTAGTGGGGTTTTCCTTACAAACATTGAGTAGGCTATATTTGACTATTATTGCTTTGCTGATTCAGTCCTTTCAATGCATTAATATTGTGCACAGTGTGACTACATTATGACACATGTTAATGTAATAAGTTTGAAAATTCAGGTTTTGAGGCTTGCCAGGGATCAAGAACAATCCCAAGTTTTCAACAAAATCTCATACCATACTGTATACAGCCCAAAATAAGTAGCCACATTTTTTCATTAGCAATTTGGGCTCTAATCTTATACATTTTCTTTTAGCCTACCAGACTTTAGCAACTACCAATGTTAGTAAGTTAGCCTATACACTCGGCATAATCAAACGCTGTATATTAGCATAGCCTAGGCCTATCTTAGGTTCTCAGGTTAAGTTATATTGTTTGGATATTTAAAGAAAGTAGAGGGATTAGGCTAGGATATACTGTAATGAAAAATTAGGGTAGCCTATAATTGTACTCACAACCAATAGTATTGAATAGGCTAGTGTTTACAAATATGTTTTTCAAGGGATTTTGTTTTGATTAGGCTAATATGATGACAATATTCAAGCAGACACTGCGGCAATATTAGCACGCTCTATGCGTCAGATTTTGCCACTTTTTTCTGAAATCCCTCTGCGAGTGGTTATTTGCCTCCTGCTGGCATTATATATGAATATGATGATGACAATTATGTCCACCAAACACGGTCAAATTAAAAATAAACGCAGAGAGCGTGCAAACTGTGCTGTAGTCTCCTTGAACTGTAGTTAAGATACCCGGTAGCTACCGAATAATCTAAAAACACGCTCCCTGATAGTGTACAAGGCTATGAACATCAGGGAAAATATTATAGTGAAAAGGTAACTCGGACTTTCTATAATAAAGTAATAAAGGTAAGGATGTAGTATTCGAGGAATTTCGAGCTTATCGCCTGCCTTGTTTACACTACTCCACCGCTCGCGATCACGTTTCCGTCTATATTGACTGCCGTGGGATACAACATTAGGTTGAGGGCCCCCCTCACTCCCCCATGACTTATTGTCATCATCATATATAGGCATTTTGCCAGCAGGGGGCAAATTACTTAAAAAAAACAGTCAAAAGTCGTGAATCGTGAAGGATGTATCCGGGTGTACAGTCGTCATATTTACATAGGTAGTGCGCTCGTGGGTACGTTCCCGTCTATTTTAACGGTTACTTTCCCCCTGCTGGCAATATAATATATGATGATAACAACATGTAATGGGGGGGGGGGGGGGGGGTGAGGACCCCGTCAACCTATTATTGAATCCTGCGGCAGTCAAAATAGACTGGAACATGATCGCGAGCGTTCACTGCTGCCGCCGTTCGGCGTAGTGTAAACCAAGGCAGGCGCCATGTAGTATGTCCAAATACTACATCCTTCCCATAGGCCTAATAAATTCATAACATTTTAAAATCCAGATAGCCTATCTGAGGTGAGCCAATTCTGACAAAATCTAACAAATGTTGGCTTGAACATTATGATGGGCTAGCCTAGAGGGACAGAGACTAGCCTAGGTTAGTTTATTCAGTGGGGATGTAGCCTAAGAAAAAAAAATTAGGCCTACAATCCTGTATGAGTTGTGAAATTCATAAGAAAAATAGATTAGCCTGGGCTAGGCTAGCTTACATGATGATGTAGCCTACTGTAGGCTGTAGGCTAAGCCTAGCCGCCTAGCCTAACCCAATATGTGGTACGGTACTGGTAAGGTAGGCTAAATTAGTATATAAGATGATTGACCACTATTACTGTTAGCCCACAAATTTATATTAATATTACAGTATATGCCTAGCTATTTTTAGTTATGTAAAGTATGGTATTACTGGGAATTGTTGATAGCGTATCTCTGTCAAGCCTCAAACCTGGTAATGTTGACACTTAGTGCATTAACACGTGCCAAAATATAGTCACACCGTGCACAAAATTGATGCTTTGAAAGGGCTACATCAGTAAACCAATGAAAATCAATAATAATCGAAATATGTATATGAGGAATAGGCTATCAGCTGGCAGCCCGAAATTGTCCGAATCGTCCGCACGCGAATTCACGCCGAGATCAGGTGGTCTTCTAAAACGTTTAATAATATTACTTTATTTTCAATATCGTGCATTATATCATGTTAATAAAATTACATAGTGGTCAAATCCATTATTTAGTCACACTGACTCCAATTATATAAGAATGTTATGAACAAAATGACGAAGGGAAAACTGAAGACCTGCCTAGTGAGAGTCCTTCAAATTCCAATATTTTCCCCTGTTTAAGGGAAAGATTTTTCCTTCCCAAGGGAAAGGAACGGGAAGGATTTTTTAAGAATACCAAATCGAAAGAAAATTCCTTCCTTTCATTTTCGAAGGGAAAGAATTGTTTAAGAATACGGCTCTAAGCGTTCTCCTGGCGTACCTCAAAGACAAACAATCGAGACTAGAACAGTGCAGAATGGTATAGGCAAAAAAACCCTCATTCGTGCATGCTCTACTCTCAATGGCACACAGACTAGAATTTACTCAATCAACTCCAGTTCTCAAGTATGTCGTGCCGCTTTTAACTGAAGCCAGCACTCATAGGAAACAATACCTATAATATCAGACTCCTAGTCTAGCATTATCTAATCCAGCAGAACACTAATAACTAAAGGAAGCAGTACTACACAATATAAATGCCAACCAATGCTTCGTGATCCACTTATCTTAACAACTAACATACATAGGCTATATCAGACCTTAACACACAATACAACTGGCCAGCATGAAGCTGATTTTGCAGAGTTAACCAGAGGGGGTATAATATTAATAAAAGGTGGTGAAGGATATGGAAAATGAGAGAGATAGGCAGAGGAAAAGATTCTCAGGTACGGAGCGGGGACAGATAGCAAGGGAAAAAAGATGGGTGTGTTCTAGAAACCAGATCTGAGGGAGAGAGTGGCGAGGAACTGTATATATACTAGCACCAGCTCGAGCCGCGTGGGAAAAAAGCGGTTACAAGTCCTCTAACCACTAACAAGAGAGCTTGCAGCATGGTAAGGACCTCTCTCCACCAACCCCCGCGAACCAGGCAGCCAGCCGTGACGTCATCGAGCGGGACACAAACACTACGCGCTCCCTCTCACTCTGTTCTACTCTCTCTCTCTCTCTCCCAGATCCCATCATTACTAGTTAATGATAAAACATATACTTTACAATTAAATATATAAAGCCTTGACATGGGCGAAAACAAAGAGCCTTTCTGGACTGCCCATGAAACGAGCTTTCATATGAAATAAAGCACACTCTAATACATAAACTGTAGCCCCATCCACTGCCCTGGCGATCCTAGCGAGTCACTGTAGGACAAGCCATGCGGTTCTAACGGAGTGGTTAACGTCACAACCCCCACTTTCGTTCCTGGCAAAAGCGTGAATAGATAAAATTTGTCAGAAAGTTCTTTTTTTTTTCTTTTTTTTTAAAGAAAATAACTAAAGCTTTGTTATTATCAAACTATTAAACTATTGCCAGATCAAATTAGAGACAACTTGTCCTGCTGTTAGCAAACTTTAGACCGAGACTGAACATTTTGTTTGACCCGCTAATTTAAGAGGGTTCACACAAGCGATAATTCACGATAACTTTTGTTTCGGTAACTCTCGTCCCACCAGTTCTGAGTGAAACTGTCCTGTAAATGTTAATAAAAAGCGTCTTGTATATTCATTGTGAGTATTTATTAAGGAAGACTTCCTATCTTCATATTTGTCGCCGATAACAATGATGAAATAATGCCAAAATATTACCAGCAGAAAGGTGTTGATGGAAGGTTACCGGGAAAAACGTTTGTGTGAATCCGCCTTCAGGAAGTCAATGACCGACATATTTTCCTGGGCGACTCATAAAGTAGCTCAAAGGTGCAATTCTCAGCCCCACACACACACGCGCACATACAGATCGACACAGATTACCAGGCAAACACATTATCACATATTGAACAACTTTAAAGCATAGACGCAAACAAGGACATATTTAGACCAATACTCAAACACACAAATCAACACGGACCTGCACACACACACACACACACACACACACACACACACACACACACATCTTCAGCTACAACGTTTGTCAGAGTGTTGTTGTATGTAGTGATAGGAAAATGTTGGATGCAATAAAATAATATACACTGATTGACTGTCAGAGAATACTCTTGTGGAATATTTATCAAACTTATGAGGAACAATTTTATGCGTAGGACACAGACAAAATACAGGATAAAAAAACATACATTATTAATGGAAAGTGATATGGTTGATGAGGGTAAACACTATCTGGTCCGACTTATTGTGGGATATCATAATATTTTGTTTAATTTTAGCTGAGGATTTGGTAGCTCTTGCCATATTCGAGCAATGTACAGCATTTTAGTTTGTACCCTAGGCAAACAAAAACTCATTCCCAGACTTCCTTAAAACAAAATAAATAAATGCCTACTCGCACCCCCTTCAAGCAAAACTTGTACAATTTTTTATCAAACAAATTTCCCGGCCGAACGTCGATTTCTTCCAAGTTACAGGCTTGCTGTCGCTCGCCCAGAAAACAAAAATAACACCTAAATGGGATGAAGCGTCCTATTACCAAACTAATGGGGTTAAACATCTTGAATTCTACAAACTAATGGGGTGAAACAGGTGAGGTCCAAAAAGACCCCACTCGAACACTGGAATGCTTGTACTTTTTTATTTTGAATTTTGGACTAGAGTTTGCATTAGTGAGGTCGTTGCAAAAAAAAAAAAAAGGATTATCAGCGACCAGGATATGAGTTCGCGAGAATGATAAAAGAGATAAAAGCAATATAAGTTTGTAGGAACCGTTGCAGAGTTGGTAGGAACAGAAGGTGATAGAGAATATTGCGGATTATGTTGTCTTTACTTCCCACGAACTAGGCAATATCAAGTGAAAAAGTTGTAATGCCGAAAGCTGAAGATAAAATGGCCAAATAAGCAAGAATTATGGAGTCTACCCTAAACAAACAAGCTTTATGGAGGTTGATTCGCCAGCCTCACACTCTGTGACCTTGACTCTGCCCCGGCTTCAGAGGGAAACAGTAGCAGGCGGCCAAGCGACACCCCCAAGATCCCTTGGGAATACCCGGGCTGGCCCACCTGCCCAGCTCCCTCTCATCTCGCCACTTTCGTATAGACTAGGGCGAACCAGGCCTATCAATCACCTACCTTGGGAATGGGAATGAGACCATCTGGCCCAGAGCAGTATGATCAGCAAGAGGACATAAAAAGTTAAGTTACACAAAAAATTCATTGACATAATCAACACCCATTCACTCTCACAAACAGTACTCGAACTGTTACGAACTGGCCCTCGGGTACACAAGGGCTCTCAATCAGGACTCGAATACGGCTCGCTGCCACAACGGAAACACACGATCCCAACCCCTGAGTACTGCCTGCCGAACAAAAAACACCAATACCCTCCAGAGTTCAATCTGCTATAACGGGGTATACAAGAACTCGGTACTAGTGTTCAACAACAGACTAATAAAGAGACAGGAATTATCTAGTCTGGTCAACAATCAAACAATGAAGTAAGAAACAACAACACAAAAGAATAGTGTTGGCCGAAGCCGAAGTAATCCACCCTTGACTATGAACTTAAGAAGTCCTACACCCTCTACTTCGGATCGGCACTATTACGTTACGTTAATTAATAGTCCTTAAGCATCGAGCAAGGAATCTTCTGAAAAAAGTTAGATGCTTCTCTGATGCTCGTAAGAAGTACGTATCGGATTTTGAACAGTAATTCAATAAGCAAAAACACTGGCAATTAAATACTATTAAAGGTTTAAATTGGCATAAGAATAATTAAAAGAATATGCAATAGTAAATGGCAAACATTAAAAAGAAGTACTCCGCAAATGCAACGGCAATAGCCTACTCGGATTGTGCTCGTGGGCCACTAATCACTAAAGTAGCCAAGCTTGCAACACATGAAATCAATAATGCATAAACAATATCATACATAAGGAAAGCTTCAATACTATTCTGTATCTACTAATCGAGTAAAGTCTAGCTGGGGTACTGTGGGCAAAAGGTAGCAGTGACTGAGCAAAAACGGCTTGTAGCCTAGCGAAGTCCTCACGACTGTTTAAAGTATTACATTAAAACTAACAAGTGCCCTTTGAGAAATCCAGATCCCTTGTATCTGGTTTTCTCCCGGCTCCGTGACAAAGTAAAAACAAACTGTTAATAAAATACAGGGTGGTTAGGCTCTTGCCCTCACGCACTGTAAATTATTAACTCAACACAGTCAGCCGCGAAGACAACCTAGGCTTCACTGAACCGAAACGAGTATGCAGGTTTATTGCTTAACCACTGCATCAAACAACAACTCGTAACACAGAAAAGCCTTACCCCAGTCTAGCATTACCTAGACTAGCAGAAAACAGGAATAATAATAATAACACACAGGGAAATGCATATACAAGTGCAACAAACATAAATCAATCCTATTCTAAGTCAACCCTTCCAAAATAGGCTATCTAATAGGCAAGTATCTCGTGAGAACTCAAGCGATAATACGTTGGCTGACTAGCTCTGCACCAACGGGACCATGGAAGTTAAAAAAGGGCAGGGGAAAGAGGAGATAAGAATGTAAGGTAGTAGAGAAAGTTCCCATCAGTCAGAAGAATATATATAGTTAGCAAGGGATATGAGAAGTCGCTCTGCCTAATGAGTTCTGATGAAAAAATGGCTAGACTTCCCTTTTATACCCGGCCCTCTAGTGAGCCCAACGTGAACTACTAAGGACCGCCCACTGACAACCATTACGTAATTTCTCTCTCTCCTCTGGGATACACAAAGGCTCCCCTAGCACTGAGGGAGGGAGGAATGCGAGTGAGTTAGGCCCACCTCCCGCCTGGCGCACCCACTGACCCCCAACTGTGGCTGTTTCTCTTCCCATCATTACAAATAAGTTTTACACACAATACTTATAACTAATGATATAAAATAGAACTCGTTGACTCAGATGAAAACAAAATACATATTCATAATACTTATAGTACAACTGCTCACATGAACTAAGTTAGGAAACTCTACATAGAGTACAGCCAAAGTTCCTGCCCCGACGATCCTAGCGAGAGTGGGGCATGACTAGGCATTCTGTACAGCATGCTCACACGTGGACATGCGTCACACCTCCCCCAAGATTTTACTCGCTCAACCCTGAGCTAAAATCTGACAAACACAGAACCCCATCAAGCCCCTCACACCCAGCGACCGCATGGCACTAAAAGAAAGCTGAGTTTATCACCAAAACACATCTTATTATTAAACAAAAATTAACATTTTATAACTCCTCCCAACAATAGCAAAAAGACACAATATCATGCTCCCAGAGCGAGCTTACAGCAGCTCAGCCGTTTGATAGTTTGTGGACTACTCAAACTCTATAGGCTATGACAAACTTATACGATTACCTATATCAAAAGAAAGAGTTTTTATATGATTTATATATTTTAATATGTTTTTCCCGGCTGCACTATAAGGGCAGCCTATTTTCCTCCACTCAAACCCACACACCTGTGATAGCCTACGACTGATCATCCACCCTTGATAAACAATCCGCGATCACATTGTCACATCCAGCAATATGACGGATGTCCAGGTTATACTCCTGCAACATCAAAGACCACCTGGTCAGTCTCATATTGCGATTGTGAAATTGATTCAGGAATCTCAAAGGGTGATGATCAGTGTAGATAACCACGACTGGGCCATAGGCTGGAACATACACCTCGAAGTGCCTGAGCGACAGCACAATCGCCAGTAATTCCTTTTCTATTGTAGAATAGTTCTTTTGTGCAGCATTGAACTTCTTAGAAAAGAAACTTACTGGGTGTTCCACACCTTCATTGTCTGTCTGTAGCAAGACGGCACCAGCCCCTACACCACTAGCATCTGTTGCCAGCTGAAAAGGCCTGTTAAAGTCTGGGGCCCTGAGTATCGGGTGAGTACATAGCAAATGTTTCACCAAAGTGAAAGCCTTTTCACACTCAGGTGCCCACAAAAACTTTTTGTCTTTAGATAACAAATCTGTGAGAGGTGCCAACACCGTTGAGTAACCTTTTATGAAGCGTCTGTAGTAGCCTATCATACCCAAGAATCTCATAACCTGCTTCTTGGTTGTTGGGTGCGGAAATTTATTGATAGCCTGTACCTTGTTCTGAGGAGGGCACACCTGTCCCATTCCCACTACAAACCCAAGGTACTGCACAGTGGCTTTTACGAAGTCACACTTTGCCAAATTTACTACCAGACCTGCTTCACTAAGTTTCCGGAACAAGGTCTCAAGGTGCTCACAATGGCTCTCAAAGTCGTCATCATAAATGATTACATCGTCCAAATATACGGTGCAATTCGGAATGTCCTTTACAATTTCATTCATCAGGTTCTGAAACGTTGCTGGTGCATTCTTAAGTCCGTAAGGCATAACATTGCACCGGTAGGTACTCCCGTCCACAACAAAACCACATACCTCTTAACACGCTCGGACAAAGGTACTTGCCAGTAACCTTTTACTAAATCTACTTTAGACAAAAAACGAGCATTACCAATTTTGTCAACACTATCATCAACCCGAGGAAGAGGATATGGGTTAGTTGGAGTCAAACCGTTTAACCTACGGAAATCAATACAAAAGCGTACCTTGCCATCTGGCTTAGGCTGCAGTGTTACGGGGGAAGTCCACTTAACTGTGCCTTTCTCTATCAACCCTCTACCGAGCATATACTCCAACTCATCCCTCAGAGCTGGTAGTTTTATGGGGGGCACACGGTACGGGATGGACTTAAAGGGTAGATGGTCCCCCACGTCAACATCATGCATAGCCTGAGTAGTGAGGCCTGGGTGTTCAGCAAATACAGTGGGGTATGAACCGAACAACTGACGGATAGCATCAAACTGCGGCTCAGGCAAATGAGCTATAGCCTCGTCAGCCCTTAGGCTCGAGTTCCCCGCCCACTGATCCGCTGAAACATGTTGATCCCAGCTATCCTCCTCTGAAGCTTGACTGTCCCCCTCTCCTTCTCCACCACGGCCGCAACAAGCCAACACAGGGACAGTGAGAGGCTCAGAGGGGCGCCTCACATACTCTTTAATAAGGTTCACGTGACATAACTGGTTCTTTTTCCTCCTGTCTGGAGTGGCAACTAGGTAATCTAAGTCTGAAATGTTTTCTACAAATTTATAAGGTCCAATGTACTTCGCAGAGAGGGGGTTACCAACCAAAGGCAACAAAATTAATACCTCTTGTCCTACAGTGAACTTCCGGAGCCTCACTTTGCGATCATACCTGTCCTTCATCAAAGCTTGTGATTCTGTCAAATTTCTACCTGCCATCTCCAGACTCTTAAGCATGCGCTCACGGCTTTCAAGCACATACTTTAATAATGGACAAGGCTGCACAGTCCCCTCCCAAATTTCTTTCAGCATGTTAAGGGGGCCCCTGACACGGTGTCCAAAAATCAGCTCGTTTGGACTAAATCCCAGGCTCTCACCAGGTACCTCCCGAGCAGCAAACAGCACATAAGGCAATCCAAGATCCCAATCCATACCGTTGTCAGCACAATAACACCTGAGCATGCTTTTAAGTGTAGCATGCCACCGCTCAAGCACCCCTTGACTCTCAGGGTGATACGCTGACGATACTACTGCTCGTATCCCATGCTGTTGCATTGTTTGCTTGAACATGTTGGAGGTGAAATTAGATCCCTGATCAGACTGAATCTCCTCCGGGTACCCGTACCTTGAGAAGTACCACAACAAGTTACTGACTACCGTCTTAGCCATTCCATTTTTCATAGGGTATGCATCGGGGTATCTAGTGGCAACATCCATTATGGTTAACAAAAATTTATTTCCAGCCTTAGTGGGAGGGAGTGGACCAACCATGTCAACAATAATTTTACTAAAGGGTGGCCCAATCACAGGAATAGGGTGTAACGGAGCCTTAGGAATAACTTGGTTCGGTTTCCCGACACGTTGACAAATATCACAGGAGTTTATCCATGACTGCACATGAGACTTCATCCCCGGCCACCAAAACAATTTCCCCAAAGCCGCCACCGTTTTCTTGGCACCCAAATGTCCTGATAATGGAGAATCATGAGCCAACCTAAGCAAACTTTCCCTGCAGCCCTCTGGCACGACCAGCTGGTCAACTGTACCTGATCCGCCCTCCCAGTTCCTTTTAGGATCTTGATATCGGTGGTATAAAATTCCATTAACGAAAAAAAATCCCCTGCCTTTGCATCCCTATCTTCTTCTAACTCCACAGCCCCATTGGTACACTGCAAAACCTCTGGATCCTCTAATTGCAACTTTCGAATGTCTGTGGGAGCCAACATGTCTAACTGCTTGGTCAACAACTCATGCCCTCCCCCAACATCCAACTTAGACATCCGGTTTTCTCGCTGCAGGTAACGGTGCTGTCTCTGAGTCTCTGCCTCCTCCACTACTTTATCAACTGTGTTAGGCACTGGAGTTACAACAGACTCGGTCAATTGGATCTTTTGGATCTTTTGGGAGAGCCACTAGTTCTAAACTCTTCAAACTTTTCCCAGCCTTCCGCTTCTCCTTAATTCCCTTCCTCCGCTGTTCTGTGGCCTGGGAAATAGGCTGTGATACCTTAAATGCTTGGGAACGAGTTACCACACATGCCATCTGTTGGTGTTGACAACTCACTACCCACTCTTGTTCCTCCCTACTCACGTCGGCCGGCCTCTCGGCAACGACTAAGGGTGGAACGTCTAAAGTAGGCACCGCAAAGTCGTTGCCGAGAAGAAGGTCGACGCCCTCCACTGGCAATTTCTCAACGATCCCAACATCTAAGTCCTTAATCACACCATCAACTTCCAGCTCCACACGAACCAACGGGTATGACCTGGTCGCATTAACCCTTAAAAAGCGGCTCACCACATAAGTCGTATTTAATAAAGCTGGACTATGTGGCGGCGCTCGACATAGGTCGAGTGGCAATTTCAGCACGTAATGTTGCTGAGAGAGAGAAACAAGTGGTGGCAGGAGACTAGCGAGCGTATGACTGCTCCAGACCACCGCGGCGAACCTACTGACACGAATCTCAGCTCCCTCCTCCCTCTCTCACTCGCTACATACTGAATTATATGGGGAAAGTACCGAATTACATGCTTTTTGCACTCGCGTTGCACGGTTATTGCAAGAAAACTAGCCATCATAAAAGGATCGTTATGGTGTCATTCGAAAGCTCTGTTTATGCCCTTTCAGGGATAGGTACTTGTTTTACGTTCTGGGTCTTATTTAGGCATGAAAATGATCACGTAAACAGCCCTATTTTGGCTAAAAACACCCCGCTGGGCGGTACATATAAATAAACCGCATAGGCCGCTCATAAGGTGTTAATACCCTGAACAACAACCACCTGTGCCGCATTAATTGGTCGCCCCGTGAAATTCTTCAAAAGTGTCTGTGAAGCTCCAGTATCACGCAAAACTTCCACCTTATGCTGGCAACCGGCCCAACTTACCCTACCGGTCCCTCTATGGGCGCAAAAGACATCACGGACAGGGGACGAGCCTTCCTGAGTCTTATACATAGCCTGTGACCCTGCCGCTGGCAAACTGCCCTGGGTAAATCCAGACGACATTTCAGCCACACCTATGCTGCGCATCAAAGACACGGCTGCAGCTGGCGGCTTACCAGGACAAGATTTTGCAAAATGCCCATTCTTTCTACAATGAAAACATTCCACTTCCCCTATCGGTCTCTTCCGATAAGGGGCGGAGTTCTGACCCTTCTGTAATGGGACGGCTGTAGTCTTTGGTTCAGTCCTGGTATCTTGGCTTTTAAACTGAGGTTTATATCTATAGTGATTGTCCCGAGCTCGAGGGTTTGGAGTATCGCGCCCCTTGGGAACTGCATCAACACGCTTTACAGATTCACATCCCCTGATTAGCGACAACCTGAGGTCAGCCATCTCAGCTGCCTCTTGAAGAGTTCTTTGGTTCTTTTCTTTAATAGTTAAAGTCATTTCTGCACCAGTACACTTATAAAACTGCTCGAGCAGAAACAGCTCAGTCAACTGTTCTGCCGTCTCAGCTTTCTCAGACCGTGTCTAGTTTTTAAGTGCATCTTTTAAGTCCCGGGCATGTTCAAGAAAGGTCGCCTCCCTAGTCTTTGTAACACCCCGAAACTTCAATCGATATGTTTCCGGTTGCAACTCGTATGCCCGTAGGACAGCTCTCTTCAATTCTGGGTAGTCAATGCAAGACTCTAAAGGCAGTGCATCATAAGCCTTCAGACCCTTACCCGTAAGTCTTGAGGAGACTAGAGCTGCCCACTTCTCTTCAGGCCAATTATGCTCCCTACACTTCTTCTCAAAACGATTAAAACATTCTGTGACTTCAGTTTCACTAAATACCGGCACCAATTTGACTAATTGGGCCAAGGACTGTTCTCTTACTTGGCTCTCACGGCCCATCCGAGTCCCTGTCAACTCTGCACGAGACTTATCTAAATCTAATTTAGCACAATATTTCTCCGAGTCGTACCTAAGCTCAGCCTCATGCCTCCTAACCTCAATCTCATGCCTCCTGGTCTCATCCTCCTGCCTCCTGGTCTCATCCTCCTGCTTCCTAGTCTCATTCTCCTGCTTCCTAGCCTCAATCTTAGCAAGCTCAAGTCTAAATACCATCTCTGGAGACAGGCAGGAAGAGGGAGCTGCCACTACTGAAGGAGGGGGGGCAAAAACTGGGGAACCACCACGTGCACCACCCGAGGGCACTCCAATCTGCCAATTCTCATCCCTCTGTGGGAGAGCGCTAACCTCCGGTAACTGAGTGGACGGCACTGTGGGAGTCGAGTGAGAGGGGATCTGGGGAGGAACCCCCCCAAACACCCTCTCCTCCGAAACCCCATGTCGCCCACGCAACACCCAGGAAATCAGCTCCCCCTTGGACATCCCTGCTACATTGGAAATGCCCAAAACCTTGGCTATCAGGTGCAAGCCACAAACATCCACCCCAGTCAGCCTCTCCTCCGTCACGTGGTACCGCTTACTCACAAAAACTCTAGCATCCTCCTCACTGGTTACTAACGGCACACCTTCAAATGACATCTCTCGCTCATCGTCAGTGCTAATGCACGACATACTGAAGTCCACAAAAAAATTCTCGAGACAAAAGTGTTAAACTTCCTATGCAAGCACTAATTACTAAATTAACGGGAGTCTCTTAAATGCTTTACTAATTGCCATACAAAAAAAATATTCTTCAATATGCACGCTAAAATACAAACAAACAAATGTTGTACAACTCTGCAAAAATTTATACTGTTCACAAAATCCTAAGCAAGGTCGCCATTTGTTATGAACTGGCCCTCGGGTACACAAGGGCTCTCAATCAGGACTCGAATACGGCTCGCTGCCACAACGGAAACACACGATCCCAACCCCTGAGTACTGCCAGCCGAACAAAAAACACCAATACCCTCCAGAGTTCAATCTGCTATAACGGGGTATACAAGAACTCGGTACTAGTGTTCAACAACAGACTAATAAAGAGACAGGAATTATCTAGTCTGGTCAACAATCAAACAATGAAGTAAGAAACAACAACAAAGAATAGTGTTGGCCGAAGCCGAAGTAATCCACCCTTGAGTATGAACTTAAGAAGTCCTCCACCCTCTACTTCGGATCAGCACTATTACGTTACGTTAATTAATAGTCCTTAAGCATCGAGCAAGGAATCTTCTGAAAAAAGTTAGATGCTTCTCGATGCTCGTAAGAAGTACGTATCGGATTTTGAACAGTAATTCAATAAGCAAAAACACTGGCAATTAAATACTATTAAAGGTTTAAATTGGCATAAGAATAATTAAAAGAATATGCAATAGTAAATGGCAAACATTAAAAAGAAGTACTCCGCAAATGCAACGGCAATAGCCTACTCGGATTGTGCTCGTGGGCCACTAAAGTAGCCAAGCTTGCAACACATGAAATCAATAGTGCATAAACAATATCATACATAAGGAAAGCTTCAATACTATTCTGTATCTACTAATCGAGTAAAGTCTAGCTGGGGTACTGTGGGCAAAAGGTAGCAGTGACTGAGCAAAAACGGCTTGTAGCCTAGCGAAGTCCTCACGACTGTTTAAAGTATTACATTAAAACTAACAAGTGCCCTTTGAGAAATCCAGATCCCTTGTATCTGGTTTTCTCCCGGCTCCGTGACAAAGTAAAAACAAACTGTTAATAAAATACAGGGTGGTTAGGCTCTTGCCCTCACGCACTGTAAATTATTAACTCAACACAGTCAGCCGCGAAGACAACCTAGGCTTCACTGAACCGAAACGAGTATGCAGGTTTATCGCTTAACCACTGCATCAAACAACAACTCGTAACACAGAAAAGCCTTACCCCAGTCTAGCATTACCTAGACTAGCAGAAAACAGGAATAATAATAATAACACACAGGGAAATGCATATACAAGTGCAACAAACATAAATCAATCCTATTCTAAGTCAACCCTTCCAAAATAGGCTATCTAATAGGCAAGTATCTCGTGAGAACTCAAGCAATAATACGTTGGCTGACTAGCTCTGCACCAACGGGACCATGGAAGTTAAAAAAGGGCAGGGGAAAGAGGAGATAAGAATGTAAGGTAGTAGAGAAAGTTCCCATCAGTCAGAAGAATATATATAGTTAGCAAGGGAAATGAGAAGTCGCTCTGCCTAATGAGTTCTGATGAAAAAATGGCTAGACTTCCCTTTTATACCCGGCCCTCTAGTGAGCCCAACGTGAACTACTAAGGACCGCCCACTGACAACCATTACGTAATTTCTCTCTCTCCTCTGGGATACACAAAGGCTCCCCTAGCACTGAGGGAGGGAGGAATGCGAGTGAGTTAGGCCCACCTCCCGCCTGGCGCACCCACTGACCCCCAACTGTGGCTGTTTCTCTTCCCATCATTACAAATAAGTTTTACACACAATACTTATAACTAATGATATAAAATAGAACTCATTGACTCAGATGAAAAGAAAATACATATTCATAATACTTATAGTACAACGGCTCACATGAACTAAGTTAGGAAACTCTACATAGACTACAGCCAAAGTTCCTGCCCCGACGATCCTAGCGAGAGTGGGGCATGACTAGGCATTCTGTACAGCATGCTCACACGTGGACATGCGTCACAGAACCAACACATACACACATTAGCGTAACTAGAAACAACCCTATCATAAGACTCGTGGTCACATCCAACATATTAGACTTGTTCCTTACGAACAACACCTCTTTTATTACACGAACACAGGTTTTACCTGGGCTTAGTGACCACGACATGATACTTGTAGATGCAAACATAAAACCAAACATCCAGAAACAATTACCCAGGAAAATCTACCAATACAACAGAACTGACATGGGAGCCATCTCGGTAGACTTAGCTGACTTTAGAGACACATTCCTCGACAACGACCCAATGGCCAATTCTGTTGCGCTAAATTGGACCAGACTTTGCAACTTCATACATGAAACAATGGACAAGAACATACCCAAGAAAACCGTTACATGGAACCAGTCACCACCATGGTTCAATAGACAGTTACGAAAACTACATTGAAACAAGATAAAAGCATACAAGACAGCTAAACGTTACAAGGATACAGAACACTGGGAACATTACAAAAACACACAAAAAAACATTACAAAAAGAAATCAAATAAGCAGAAACTAAATACACAACCACTTTCCACCACAAACAACATGCAAAACCACAACAAATTCTACAGCTTCATCAAAGCGCGCAAACAAGACTCGACTGGTATAACAACATTATTACATAACGATTCTCTGGTCACACTTCCACAGGACAAAGCACATGCACTTAATTCGCAGTTCCATTCAGTTTTTACACAAGAACAAGCAGACTTGCCGGAACTGTCACCATCACCACACCCACCTACAGTATACCTCCACTGACTATACATACCCGTGGAATCGAGAAACTTTTATCTGAGGTAGACATTAACAAAGCGACTGGACCAGACACTATACCCTGCAGGATACTCAAGGCTTGCCCCTATCCTGCAGGTTATATTTTCACAGACCACTGACACCGGAGAACTTCCCCATGACTGGCAATTGGCAAATGTGACTCCTATTTTCAAATCAGGAGACAGAACCCTCCCTGTTAACTATAGACCTGTTTCGATTACATCAGTTCCTTACAAAATTTTAGAACACATCATCCACCGACATTTAATGGACCATCTAGATAGGCAAAATATACTGACTGACACAAGCACGGCTTCCGGCACAAACGGTCATGCAAGTCATAACTACTTGTGACCACACATGACATTTCCCAAACCCTTAACGACCCCAAAACTCAACAAGTAGACGCCATAGTACTAGACTTTGCCAAAGCCTTCGACAAAGGCCCTCACCAAAGACTGTTAGCTAAATTAGATTACTATGGCATCCGAGGACCACTTCTTCACTGGATTAAGACTTTCTTGACCAATCGGGATCAACGCGTTGTTTTCGATGGTTCTCATTCCTCCACTGTGTCTGTAACTTCTGGGGTCCCACAAGGTACTGTCCTGGGTCCCCTACTTTTCCTTTCATACATAAATGACCTCCCACTATCACTTACTTCTACTACTAGACTTTTCGCAGATGATAGCTTAGTTTATAGACCAATTACTAATAGGGACAATTGCCTTCGACTACAGGACGAACTAACTGTACTTGAAGAGTGGGAAGCCAAGTGGCAGATGACATTTAGACTGGACAAATGTCACCATATCCGTTTCAACCGTTCAAACAAAACCATCCCATTCTCCTACAAACTCTATAGCACTTTTCTGGATACTGTTCCCTCCCACAAATATTTTGGGGTCCACATCTCCGCAGACATGAGGTGGACCATTCACGTTAGCAGCATCAGAGCAAAGGCTAATAAGGCCCTGGGCTTCCTGCGCAGAAAGCTCATCAAGTGTAATGCAAACATAAAAATTCTAGCATTTAAAACACTTGTTCGGCCACACTTAGAATAGTGCGACACCGTCTGGAATCCACACACTCACAACAATATAAATAAACTAGAGGCCATACAAAACAAATCTGCAAGATGGATCAGACGTGATTACAGACAAACTACATCTGTCACTTTGCTCAAACATAACATTAGACTTGACTCACTTTCAACAAGAAGACAAATGCACAGATAACAGGTGTTATATAAAATCAGTAACATCTTAGTAGACATAGACAAAGATATATATTTGCACCCTACACGTATGCGATTTACGAGACGCAGCCACAATCTAAAATACCACACATATCAGGCAAGCACGAACATATTTAGATAATCATTTTTTCCCCGCAGCATCCAAGAGTGGAACCACCTCCCATCTCATGCAATTAATAGCCCCACCCTTGATTCATTTAAAACTAGGATCACCAATCATTACATCCCTAATCCTGATCCTGTCCCCAACCACTAGTCCTAAAGCCCAACCCCCGCATATCATGCTGCCTGAGAGCGGCCCTATGTGGGTCCCTCAAAGTAAACGTAAACCTATTTGGGAGCGACTCGGATATTAGCTAACCTGCTCAACGCAAACAGCTTCCTCTAAAGTGAAAACGTGAGGTTAAGGTCTGAGCATATCAACTGTAAGACCTGAGTAACTCTGTCACCCTGGTTAGGAGTCACCCTAATCCCTTATTTGAGTAATTAATTTGAGTCACGCCAGAATATTTTGGCATTGATGTGAAAAACTCCATCCAACCTGCAGGTTGCAGTTACCTAACCCCCGCTTTGAGTAACTTATACGGGTAGGCCTGAGCATATCGGCCACAGACGTGAGCAAATCCGTCACTCTGGTTAAGAGTCACCCTAATCCCCGATTTGAGGAACTCATTCGGGTCACTCCTGAGTATTTAAGCATTGATGTGAGTAGCTTGTAGCATATTGCCGACTTTTATTTATATATTATTTTCTATTTATATGAATGAGACAAAAGGCAAAACCACCTGCAGCAAGTGTCTCCCCCAAGTTTGATAGAGTGGGAGAGCCAAATTATACAATTGTGTTTTGGTGTACAGTATTGGAAAGAAGAGTGATGGGCTTGTTTAGTGTAGTGAAATAGATAGAAGGAGGACGCGTTTGTGGGAGAGAGCTGGATTTCTCTCTGTGTAGGTGAGACACAAACAGAAACAGTGAGGGAAGACAGACAAATGAAACAGGATTTCCAGCAATGCCTTATCACATACCTACGAGGCCTCCCCTAGGTATTACCAAGCTTGATTGGTGACTGAGAGGCTCTTTGACAGTACTTCTTTGATATCCCATGGAATAATTATTGCTGCAGTGGTCAGGGACCCTCGGAGTGCACTGAGCGCATTACCGAGGTAATCCTTCAGATTAAGGCCAAAAAATCTTGGTTTATTCACCCTTGTTCTACTGCCGTCTGCAATAAGGAGGAAGCATTCAAACGATACTGTCACCTAACTCAAGAATATCATGATTTTTATGTTTCTGCTGAGAATCAAGCCAAATCTGTTCTTTAACTAGCCAAAAACTCTTTCATCAATAACAACGTTCTAAACTGTCCAACCCTGGCTATTCCCATGCTTTCTGGCATGTAGCCAAAAACCTCTCCAACAATTTTACTTCCTCGTCTTTCCCTCCTCTGTTCTACTCTGACAGCACCATTGTCACATCTTCCTCTGACAAAGCTAAACTCTTCACTCAGTTTCGCCAAAAACTCCACCTTGGATGATTCCGGTGCTATTCCTCCCTCTCCACCCCCCTCTTATGCCTAAGATCATAATCTTTTCTAAGGATATACTTTCTGCCCTCTCTCGGCTTAATACTAAGAAGGTGTACGGACCAGATGGTGTTCCTCCTGTTGTACTCAAAAACTATTCTTCCATGCTGAATCTCTGCCTAGGTAAACTTTTTCGTCTCTGCCTGTCCTCTATCCCCTTTCCTTCTTACTGGAAGTTTCCTTTCATTCAACCTGTTCCAAAGTAGGGTGACTGCTCTCAACCCTCCAACTATCGTCCAATTGCTCTCATTTCTTGGATCTCTAAAGATTTAGAAACTATTCTTAATTCAAAATGTCTTAATCATTTAAATTCCCATATCTACTTTTAATTGCAGGGTCGCTCTACTGGTGATCTCCTTGCTTATCTTACAAATTCTTGGTTATCCTCCCTTCGAGACTTCGGTGAGACTTTCTATTGTGCCAGACATACTGAAAGCCTTCGATATAGTATGGTACAAATCTCTAATATCCCAACTACCCTCCTTCGGTTTCTATCCCTCTATCTGTGCCTGTGTCTCTAAAGTATTTTCTGTCCATTCCATAACTGTAGTTGTGGATAGCCATCGCTCCCTTTCAACTCTGGTGTTCCTTAGGGGTCTGTCCTGACTTCAGTTCTCTTTCTAATGTTCATTAATGATCTCCTCAACTGTACCTCTAGTCCTATCCACTCATATTCTGATGGCTATCTTACACTATTCAACTAACTTTTCACAACAACCCACATGCAATCACTCCGAAGGTCACATGACAAGGCCACAGCATGACTATCTTTTGATCAATCAACTATATCTGATTGGGGCAGAGCAAATATTGTCACTTTCAATGCCTCATAAGACCCAATTTCTCACTCCATCTACCCGTCGCAATCTTCCACAAGACTATCAATTACTCTTCAACAATACGCAAATCAACCCTTCATCTTCTCTAAATATTTTGGATGTATCTTTTCATCCGACCTTTCTCGGAAAGATCATATTTCCACTCTCGCTTAAACAGCTTCCCATAGAGTAGGTGTGCTCAACCGTGTCCTTGAGTTCTTCACCCCCGCACAGCTTCTTCCTCAGTATAGTGGCACAGTGCGCCCATGTATCGAGTATTGTTTGCATGAGTGGGGAGGTTCCACCCATTGTGCACTTCTCGAAAGAGTAGAATCAAAAGCATTTCGCCTCATCAACTCACTTCCTCTTATTAGTTTCCTACAATCTCTTTCTATGTGCCACAATGTTGCATCTCTTTCACTTTTCTATCGCTATTACAACAATCAATGTTCTTCAGAGCTCTCTCAGTGCATACCCCCTCCCTTGCGGCGTGTGCGAGGCACCCGCCTTTCAACACAGTCCCACTTCTATGCTGTCCAGCTCTCCAGTTCAGGAATTGGCAAATTTTCTGTCTTTCTTTTACTCAACAAGTGAACTCTGGAACTCTCTCCCTCAATACATTTTTCCATCATCCTTTGACTTCGACTGCTTTAAGCTTTGTGTGTCCAGGCAATTTGACCCCAACGTTCCTGAGTCCTAATTTGATTAGAAGTTCATTAGGATGAGATGGGCTAGGTTTAGTTTCTTACTTGATTTTGACTCTCATTAACTCGTTTGGCTTTGGGGGAGACACTCGTTACAAGCAGCCTTCCTCTGTCTCCTTCATACACATAGAACAAAAAAACACAACACAAAAGAAGGTTTATATTATGTTTATATTACCTAATACAAAATTGTACATGCTAAAAAGAATAAATAGAGTATTGCTGAAGAGTATTGCAATAACACTCTTCAACAATACTCAATTTTTTATCTGGGGCAAAGGGTCTTAAAATCACCAAACTAGTGAGGACAAACGTCGTAAAATAATAAAAATTACGCCGAGAGCATTTTACTGCAACGTTTATCATCACAAATAGTCTGGCAGAATATGATGCAATCTTTTCAAATAATTCGATCACATAAGTTAATCTCTCATCAGTCTAATTTCCAATACCAATGCAAATGATCCTTAAATTTGTGCATGAAAAATATTGTTGGGAAAGTCCTTGCGGTGCGGTGGTTAAACATAGAATAATTGCATTTGGACTCTAGCTGCCCCCTTCATGTACAGATTGTACACAATACCTACACAATGCCTGCACAAGATGTACGAGATTTGTGTTGTGTGTGTGTGATGTGTGTGCAGTAGGTGTGCAGTACGTGTTGACTATAAATGTGTTGTGGCTCAAACTTTCAAAATTCATCTTCATGAGGAGGTTGTAGGCACCAGCCGAACAGGGCGATACTCCCAGGGAGTACAGGGAGGGTGGTTAATAAGGACAGCTGGAAATCCTGTTTCACCACAGCTGATTTTGTTCGTGACTCATCAATATTGAGGGCAACCCCAGCCTACCCTCCAAAACACCTTCTCCTCCTATCAAAACATTATACTACAAACACCTTACACACTACACTACCTTTCTGCCTAAAAAATGATGACGAAACCACGACCCACCTCGGAGTCCCCAGAGGGCGGGACCAGAAATGCCCCCATTGGACTGACCCCTGGCAACGACTCCTTAAAATGCTCAGGACCACTACCTTTTACTCTTACTATTAACTTCTGCAACATTCGTGGCCTTTCCTCTAACTTCCATTCTGTGGAACACCACCTCACCTCTGCCAACCCTGATCTTCTCTTTCTCACCGAAACTCAGGTGTGTCGGACTACTGATAACAAACCCTTCTCTGCATCCTCCTACTACCTCTATCCTCAGTTTCAAGCCAAAGGTGGATGTTGCGTATATGTGCGCAACAATTTCGCTTTATCTCGTGTTCCCAACTTTGACTCTTCTGAATTCTCAACTCTCTGGCTTTCTTGTCATACTCAAACTAAATATTTCTGCACTGTTTATCTCTCCCCTAATTCTACTGATTATCCAAAATTCTTTGATTATCTAGCTTCAAAAGTGGAACACATTCTATCTATCTTTCCTTTCGCAGAAATCTCCATCCTAGGATATTTCAACGTTCACCACCGCCAATGGCTCTCCTCTCTTTCTACTGACCAACCTGGTGAACAAGACTACACGTTTTCTATTCTAAATGACCTAGAGCAGTAAGTCCAGCAAACCGTCCCGTATCCCGGATAGCTTCGGAGATCGGCCCTACTGTACATTCTTGACTTATTTCTAACTTTTCTGTTTATACTGTAAACACATTTTCTCCTATGGGCTCCTCCGACCATAAACTTATCTCTGTCACCTGTCCTATCTCTCCAGTACGGCCACCCGATCCTCCCAGCATGCGGCGCTTGTTGCACTGGCTCTGCCGACTGGGAGGCTTTTCGGCAGTACTTATTTGATATCCCATGGAATGACTTTTGCTTTCGTGGCCGGGGACCCTTGGAGAGTGCTGAACGCTTTACCGAGGTAATCCTCTCAGGCATGGAATCATACATTCCATTATCTTTCTTTCAGTCTAATGCAAAAAAATCTTGGTTTACTCACGCTTGCTCTACTGCTGTCCGTAATAAGGAGGAAGCATTCAAACTGTACTGTCGCCTTCAAACTAAAGAATCTCATACTACCTATGTTTGTGCCAAGAATCAAGCAAAGTCTGTTCTTCGCCTTGCCAAACATTCTTTCATCAATAATAAATGCACTGAATGATCCAACTCTAGCTCTTACCAAGCTTTCTGGCAGTAGCCAAAAAACTCTCCAACAATTTTTCTTCTTCATCTTTCCCTCTTCTTTTCCACTCTGACGGCACTACTGTCACTTCTTCCTCCGACAAAGCTGAACTCTTCGCTAACACTTTCGCTAAAAATTCCACTTTGGATGATTCCGGTGCTATTCCTCCCTCTCCACCCCCCTCTCTCCTACTTATGCCTAACATCATAATATCCTCCAAAGATGTACTCTCCACCTTCTCTCTGGGCTCAATACTAATAAAGCGTATGGTCCTGACTGTGTTCCTCCTGTTGGATACAAGAACTGTGCTTCCATGCTGACTCGACCCTGCCTAGGCAAGCTCTTCCAGTTCTGTCTCTCTAACGTCTTCCCTTCTTGCTGGAAGTTTGTTTTCTTTCAACCTGTCCCAAAGAAGGGTGAATGCTCTCAACCCTTAAACTATCGTCCAATTACTCTCATTTCTTGCATCTCTGAAGTTTTTAAAACTATTCTTACCTCAAAATTTCTTAAGCATTTAACTTCCTATAACCTACTTTCAGACTGCCAGTATTGCTTCCTTAAAGGCCGCTCTACTGGTGATCTTCTTTCTTATCTTACTAACTCTTGGTCATCCTCCATTCGGGACTTCAGTGAGACTTTTTCTGTTGCGCTAGACATATCGAAGGCCTTTGATAGAGTCTGGCACAAATCCCATATTTCCGAACTACCCTTCTTCGGTTTCTATCCCTCCATCTGTGCCTTTGTCTCTAATTTTCTTTCCGGCCGTTCCATAAATGCAGTTGTGGACAGCCACCATTCACTTCCTCAACCTATCAACTCCGGTGTTCCTCTGGGTTCTGTCCTATCTCCAATTCTCTTTCTATTATTCATTAATGATCTTCTCAACTGCACCTCCAGCCCTATTCACTCATATGCTGACGAATCTACTTTACACTATTCAACTAGACTTCCACAACATTATTCACAGCAGGAACTCCAAAATTCATGTGAGGAGGCCATAGAGCACCTATCTTCTGATCTCTCTACTATCTCCAATTTGGGCAGAGAAAATCTGGTTACTTTCATTGCTTCCAAAACTCAAATCCTCCATCTGTCTACACATCACCAACTTCCATAAAACTATGATCTACTCTTCAACAACATACAAATTAACCCTTCATCTTCTCTTAATATTCTCGGTGTCTATTTTTCTTCAGATCTCTTGTGGAAAGATCATATTACCACTCTTGTTAAAACAGCTTTCCAGAAGCTGGGTGTGCTCAACCGCCTCCGGGTTTTTATTACTATTGCGCAGCTTCTTTCTCTGTACAGGGGTACGGTGTGTCCATGTATTGAGTATTGTTCACACGTGTGGGGAGGATTCTCTCACACAGCACTTCTAAACAAAGTAGAAAAGAAAGCCTTCCATCTATTTAACTTACGTCCACTCACAACTCTTTACAGTCTCTCTCTCTTCGCCTCAATATTGCATCTCTCTCGCTATTCTATCATTATTACAGTAATCAGTGTTCCTCTGAGCTCTCTCAGTGTATACTACCCCCTCTTCATTGAGCACGTAGCACCCGTCTTGCAACACAATCCCACCCCTACTCTGTGCAACTCTCCAACCCAAGAGTGAAACGATATTCCCAACCTTTCTTCTATTCAACAGCTGAGCTCTAGAACTCTCCCAGAATCAGTCATTCCCTCGCCCTATGACTTACATTGCTTCAAACTCCATGTGTCCAGGCATTTTGGCTCGAACGTCCCTTGATTTTGGCCGTGTCACTCTTTCAACTCTGGGGGAGGCACTCGATACAGGCAGTTCTGCCTTTTGACTCCCTTACTCACATAGAAAAAAAAACAAAAAAAAACATGATATGCACATTAGTTTAGTGTGGGATATGTGTGACAGCGATTTTGTGAATGAGTTTGGGGAATTGCCGCCGACTTTTGTGTCCGCGCATTAATCTAGTGTAGTGTGACACCCGCTTTAGAGTGCTGAACTGAAACCACTGAGACATAAGGCCTGAAGGGTCCTCCGGATGTCACAATCAGGAGGTGTTCGCGTGCTCATTTCTCGTAATGTTAAACTGGTTTGTAGAGCCAAAACGCTGTATATATATATTGTTCTGAGTTGCAGTTACTACTTGTAATTGAGATGAAATGAGTGTGTAAAATATGTGACACAAACAAATTATGACCACAGTAATAGGGTGAATATTCTCACTTTATCAGTGATATAAATATTTTGATTAAGAGAGCCAAACAATTATTGTTAACTGCTCTGAGCTGCATATATTAATTATAATGAATGGCAATGAGTATTGAAGCTGTTTCTGATAAAGAAACTTGATACAGTATTATATACTATGATATCATTGAAATCAAATTATGCAATTCAATTTCACAAGCAAAAACAAATACTTATATGTAGTCATATGTCATAAAAAAGTAATACCGGTATTTAAGAGATGGTTATCGACATTTATTTACGTCTAAGTAACCCTGTATCTATATTATTAAATCAGTTTGTGCGTCTGTTTGTCTGTGTGTTCTTAATAGGCGGCCGCAGTTTTGGACCTGGGGAGCTGAAACTCTGCATGTGGGTGTCAATTAACCTGGGTCAGGTCATAGAGGGGGCGAGGCCACGATCGGAGGTCGTTTCGAGGCCGAAATTGAAAAAAATAATAAAATAAAAAAATGGCCGTTTGGGGCAGAAGGAGGCCTCCGATCGAAAAGGTGTATGGAACGAAAGTTGTTCGGAGCCCCCCAAAATGGGGGTATGGATGAGGTCAGATCCACAATCGGAGGTCATTTAGCGGCCGAAATCGAGGTCGCCGTTTAATGAGGCACAGGGAGGTCAAGGCCGGTGATTATGGTAGTAGTAGTATTGTGATGATTGTGGTAGTAGTGATTGATGATGGTGATTGTGGTAGTAGAATTTAAATCCGGGCAACGCCGGGTACCCCTGCTAATATATATATATATATATATATATATATATATATATATATATATATATATATATATATATATATAATTATATACAGTATATATATATATATATATATATATATATGCAAGACAGTCACAGCAACATGTGAACTTATATAATGCTGAATATCCACAGGGAAGGAAGGAAAATAAAAACAGAGTCCCAAGCGCTTTTGTGTATTACATCTTCAGGGAACAGAGGACAGGCAGAGAATGATCACATACAGTGTGATATTATTGAAGTGCAAATACCTAAACAAAACAAAAATCATACTAAGTAATATAAAAATATAAAGGAAAGACACAGTGATATTCATCAATAATAGAATCAAAGGAATATTTGAGGTTTCGATTATACTAAAATTTCGTCATACAATATACCGGTTCATTACATTAACACCTTATTAGCGGCCTAGGCGGTTTATTTATATGTACCGCCCAGCGGGGTGTTTTTAGCCAAAATAGGTCTGTTTACGTGATCATTGTCATGCCTAAATAAGACCCAGAACGTAAAACAAGTATCTATCCCTGAAATGGCATAAACAGAGCTTTAGAATGACACCATAACGATCCTTTTATGATGGCTAGTTTTCTTGCAATAACCGTGCAACGCGAGTGCAAAAAGCATGTAATTAGGCACTTTCCCCATACAATTCCGTATATAGCGAGTGAGAGAGGGAGGGATGAGGTGGGATTCGTGTCAGTAGGTTCGCCGCGGTGGTCTGGAGCACTCATACGCTCGCTACTCTCCTGCCACCACTTGTCTCTCTCTCTCAGCAACATTACGTGCTGAAATTGCCACACGACCTATGTCGAGCGCCGCCACATAGTCCAGCTTTATTTAACTCGACTTATGTTGCGCACCGACAGTTAAGGGTTAAAAAATAATAATGATACAAAACTAATTGCTTCGAAATGTGACAAAATATCGAGTCAATATATATGAGTTAAATTATAGAAGGTACTGTATGTCTGAAGCAGTTATAAAACCTTATTTCTTATTATAAATATATGAAACCCTAAATTTTGATTTGTTTACAAATACAATTGACAATGAAATGATCTAGTTTGTACATGCCACTGTTTATATTCATATTTACATTATCTGTATACTTAATGAAATGATCTAGTTTGTACATGCCACTGTTTATATTCATATTTACATTATATGTATACTTAATGATCTAGTTTGTACATGCCTCTGTTTATATTCATATTTACATTATCTGTATACTTAATGATTTTAGATTCTATTATATTCCGGTTTATGATTTACATGAAACAATTGATGAAGCATTATTCCAATCAATATTGTGGTCATAATCTCGTAAATTTATAAAGACACCGTTTGAGAATTGTCCTGTTTGAACACTTGTCACATGTTGTTTAATTCTAATGGAGAGTTGTTTTCCACTTTGTCCAATATATATCTTATTACAATTTTTGCAGGGGAGTTTGTATGTGCATCCACCGTATATATCAGGATATTTCTTTATGAGTATATTCTTAACAGTACTGTTGTTACAAAAAACAACATTAACATTACAACGTTTCAGCATAGGAAGTACCTGTAGGAGATTAGCGTTGTATGGTAACTTTATCATATTATGAAAATTTGTTTCTGGTTTAGGATTAACTCTATATCTATTATTTTCTTGCTTTTTTTGAGAGAAACATCAATGAAAGATTTAGGATATTTTAACTTTGTACCTGTGTCATATATACAGTACATTGAATTTCGTCATCTAAAAATTCTGGACTACAAATACGAAAGGCTCGCAGAAACATGGACATGATTCTGGGGCTGTTGTTCCCTCTTCACCCGACTCTCACTTACTTAATGCATTGGATTATAATCTCTTCTAAGGATGTACTTTCTGCCCTCTCTGGGCTTAATGCTAAGAAGGCGTATGGTTTGGATGGTGTTCCTCCTGTTGTACTAAAACACTGCTTCCGTGCTGACTACCTGCCTAGGCAAACTCTTTCGTCTCTGCCTTTCATCTAACATCTTCGTTCTTGCTTGAAATTTGCTCGCATTCAACCTGTCCAAAAGAAAGGTGACCACTCTCAACCCTCCAACTATCATCCAATTGCTCTCATTTCTAGCATCTCTAAAGTTTTGAAACTATCCTTAATTCAAAATTTCTTAAGCATTTATCTTCCAATAATCTACTTTCAGATCGCCTGTATGGTTTCCTTAAGGGTCGCTCTACTGGTGATCTAGCTTATCTTGCTAACTCTTGACATCCTCCATTTGGGAATTCGGTGAGACCTTTTCTATTTCGCTAAACATATCGAAAGCATTCGATAGAGTCTGGCAGAAGTCTCTAATTTCCTTTCTAACCATTCTATAGCTGCAGTTGTGGATGGCCATCGCTCACTTCCTCAACCTATCAACTCCGGTGTTCTTTAGGGTTCTGTCCTGTCTTCAGTTTTCTTCCTAATATTCATTAATGATCTCCTCAACTGAACCTCTAGTCTCGTCCACTCATATGCTGATGACCAAGTATGCAATCACTCCAAAGGTCACATGACGATGTAATAGAACGCCTATCTTCTGATCTATCAATTATTTCTGATTGGGGCAGAGAAAATCTTGCCACTCTCTATGCTTCCATGACCCAATTTCTCCATTTAACTAACCGTTGCAGTCTTCCAAAAGACTATCAAATATTCTTCAACAATACACAAATCAACCCTTCATCTTCTCTCAATATTCTTGATGTACCTTTTTCATCCAACCTCTCTTGGAAAGATCATATTACCAATCTTGCTAAAGCAGCTTCCCAAAAGTTGGGTGTGCTCATCCATCTCTGTGGGTTCTTCAACCCCGCACAGCTTCTTGCTCTGTATAGAGGCACTGTACGCCCATGTATCGAGTATTGTTCAAATGTGTGGGGAGGATACACCCATACCGCATTTTTCGAAAAAGTAGAGTATAAAGCATCTCACCTCATCAACTCACTTCCTCGTACTAGTTCCCTACAATATCTTTCTATACACCGCAATGTTGCATATCTTTCTCTCTTCTATTACTATTATAACAATCAATAGTCTTCAGAGCTCTCTCAGTGCATACCCCTCCCTTGTGGCGAGCGCGAGGGACCCGCCTTTCAACACAGTCCCACTCCAATTCTGTCCAATTCTGCAACCTATGAATTGGCAAATTTTCTCAGTCTTTCTACTACTCAACTAGTGAACTTTAGAACTCTCTCCCTCAATCAATATTTCCTTCATCCTTTGACTAAAGCATGGTTCATTCATTCAGGAGAGTGAGCCCAAGTTACCACAGTGTTAACTCGTGGTAATTAGGGAAAAAATTAGCCCGAGTGAGCTATATCCGACGTGTCACCACGAGTGCACCCATGGCGACTCGTCGTCCACTACCTGTCACTACAAGTCACAACGAGTCACCACGAGTGTGCCATGAGTGAACTGCGAGTGGTGGAAAATTTGAATTTTAGCATCATTTTCGGATCACGAGTAGCTGCGAGTTTTTACGAGTTATCACGAGTGCGACACGAGTATTTACGAGTAGTTACAAGTTACGACGAGTTGTCACGAGTATGCCCACGAGTGAGTTGAGAGTATGTCGGGAATGCCTCTCATTGTGCCCCTGGCATATATATGCAGTGGCCCATGCCCTCCTATGCCACACCTACAGTCATGTAATTTGATCTCTATATAATCTGTGAATCATTTCTGATATGATGGAAATAAAGAAAACGTTTTTCACCAACTCATAATCAGCAAAAATTACAAATGTCAATTAACAACATGTTAAATTATTTCCCCCATCATTTTGTTTAGAAACACTTTCAAGGCGAAAATATATCATGCACAAAAGAAAAGAAAACAAAAAAAGTAAAATATAAGTAAAATCTTCTGACTGTCGGATTGTCACACCAATTAGCTAAGCGTCTATCTGGAGAAGATAAGGGAAAATCTTAAGTTGACTCTGTATTTTTTTTTATTTTATTTATGTGCTGGAAGGATATTATATTTTTCAATTCCATCGCATTCGAAATAATTCATAGATTAAAAAAAGACCAAATACGACATAGTTACATTAATGTATAAGGGAGATAGATATATGAATTAGATAGATATATAGATAGAGTTGCTAGGTCCAAGCATCGATAAAATGCGAACATAAATGAAACGGACTTAAGTTTTTGAAAAGACAAAGGAGACATTTTTATTGACTCTCTTTTTAATTTTATTATTTGTGTGCTGGAAGGATATTGTATTTTTAAATTCCATCCCATTAGAAATGATTCATAGTTTAAAAAAAGACCAATAAGATATAGTTATATAGTTATATGTATAGGGGAGATAGATGCATTAGATAGATAGACAGACAGACATTTGATGCATAAGTAACATATCGAGACCTGACTGTATAAATGATTTATATTGATACATTTGTATATATATATATTGAGTTTTATGATTCATCACTGTATTATATATACTGTATTTTTATACTTGTATATATGTTATTATTTTGTTATTTCTCATTTTCTATGATTATTGTATTATTTCTCATGTTATATTTTAGTTAGGTATGATCTTTGACATTTTAATATTAAGTTTATGTAATTGCTAGTTGCTGCGAGTGTTCACGAGTAATTTACGAGTAGTTACGAGTAGTTAAGAGTCACTACGAGTATTCACGAGTCACTGAGAATCACTGAGACTTGTCGGACTCGCAGGCGACATTTTGTGCAGTGGTGAAATTTTGCCGGACCACCCCGAGTCACCACGAGTGTCCTCGAGTTCAACACGAGTCGCTCGAGTCACTACGAGTCACCACGAGTCACCTAAAATTTCCCCGAGTCATTACGCGGGTTCCAAAAAAAGTTCGCATTAACTCAGGCTCACACTCGCGAATGTGTGAACTAGGCTTTAAACTGCTTTAAACTTCGTGTGTCCAGGCATCTTGACCACAACGCACGTACAGTTCCATGTCAGTAAATATGTTTATTTAGGCGTTGCCTATCACCTTTTACTATATATATATATATATATATATAATTATATATACATATATATATATATATATATATATATATATATATATATAATAATATATATATATATATATATATATATATATATATATATATATATATATATATATATATATATAATATATATTATATATATAGATATATATATATATATATATATATATATATATATATATATATATATATATATATATATATATATATATATATATATATATACATATATATATATATATATATATATATATATATATATATATATATATATATATATAATATATATATATATATATATATATATATATATATATATATATATATATATATATATATATAAGTAACACCCCGTTCTTAACATTAATCATCAATTACAAACCCCAATGTACTTGAATAAACTAATGCAAGCATACGGTCCTCCCGGGAATCGAACTCGGGACACCACACCCAGAATATAAGCACCTAAACCATTACACCTCCAACACAATTAAAGGTTGAGTACACGATCACGATTAATATCCATTTTCGAATTTTGGATATCAATCTAATCATGTACTCAGACCCAACTGCATTATGGAAAGCGTAATGTTTTAGTGAGAGGAAAGAACATAGAATGGGGCCAAGATCACTAAGGACCAGCCTCGCTATACTAGTTCCTGAACCTATAGAAATAAGTAACATTAATCTTAACATTAATCATCAATTACAAACTCCAATGTACTTGAATAAACTAATGAAAACATATGGTCCTCCCGGGATTTGAACTCGGGACACCACACCCAGAACATAAGCACCTAAACCATTACACCACCAACACAGTTAAAAGTTGAGTACACGATAACGATTAATATCCATTTTCGAATTTTGGATATCAATCTAATCATGTACTCACACCCAACTGCATTATGGAAAGCGTAATGCTTTAACTCCAGGGAGGTAAGGGGGCCTTCATCTTATGGTGGAGGAAAACAAGAATATGCCTCACGCATCCTACTGCATGTCGTACAAGGCGACTAATAGGGGGAATGGGGGTAGATTGTAGTAACCAATCGAACAGGGCTATACCCAGGAGAGGCTGTAGGCATTTGATAAGGAATCGTTGGAACTCCTGTTTCATTTGCTTGGCTTCTCTTACTGATTTCCTTTGTGCCTCACTTACACTGAGAGCAGTCTAGCCAGCTCTCACAAACACCTCCTCCTCATATCTACTTCACTACACTTAACATGCACACCACAGTTCCTCCTTCCACAAAAAAACAAAATAAAAATATGATGATAAACAATCGCCATGCCTCGGAGTCCCCAGGGGGGGGGGGGGGGACCATAAATACCATCACACCCGCCCGACCTTCCCCTGATGACCCCTATACATGCTCTGAACCACGGCCTGTTACACTTAATATCAACTTTTGCAATATTCACAGCCTTTCCTCAAATGTTCACTCTGTTGAACACCACCTCTCCTCCTCCAAACCTGATCTTCTTTTTCTCACTGAAATCCAGATGTCTGAGGCAACTGCCAGCAGCCCCTTCTCTGTATCCTCCTACTTTCTCTATCCTAGTTTCAAAGCCAAAGGCGGATGTTATGCATACGTGCACAACAAACTCACTTGCTCTCGTGTTCCCGATTTCAACTCCTCTGAATTCTCAATTTTATGGCTCAAACTATCCTGTCATTTTCATACTAAATAATTCTGTGCTGTCTATCTTTTCCCTAATTCTACCAACTTTCCCAAATTCTTTGACTATCTAAACTCTAAAGTGGAACACATTCTATCCATCTCTCCCTTCTCGGAAATCTCCATCTTAGGAGATTTCAACGTTGACCACAGCGAATGGCTCTCCTCTCTTACTACTGACCAACCTGGTGAACAAGCCTTCATCTTTTCTATCCTAAATGACCTAGAGCAGGTAGTCCAGCAACCCACCCGTATCCCGAATCGCTTTGGAGATCGGCCCAAGATTCTTTACTTATTTCTGACTTCTAACCCTTCTTCTTATACTGTCAATCTTGTCTCTCCTTTGGGCTCCACCGACCATAAATTTATCTCTGTTACCTGTCCTATCTCTCCAGTATGGCCACCCGATCCTCCTAGCCGGCGGCGCTTGTGGCACTTTGACGCTGCCGACTGGGAGGCTCTTCGGCAATATCATCAATAATAAATGCACTGAACTATCCAACTCTAGCTCTTCCCAAGCTTTCTGGCATCTAGCCAAAAACCTCTCCAACAATTTTTTTTCTTTGTCTTTCCCTCCCCTTTTCTACTCTATGGCACAACCAACACTTCTTCCTCTGACAAAGCTGAACTCTTCGCTCAAAATTTGTGCTAGAAACTCCACCTTGGATGATTCCGGTGCTATTCCTCCCTCTCCACCACCCTCTCTCCTACTTATGCCTAACATCCTAATCTCTTCTAAAGATTTGATTTCTACCCTCTCTGGGCTTAATACTAAGAAGACGTACGGTCCGGATGGTGTTTCTCCTGTTATACTAAAAAACTGTGCTTCCATGCTGACTCCCTACCTAGGCAAACTCTTTCGTCTCTGTCTCTATTCTAACGTCTTCCCTTTGCTGGAAGTTTGCTCTCATTCAACCTGTCCCAAAGAAGGGTGACCGCTCTTTACCCTCCAACTATCGACCAATTGCTCTTATCTCTTGTTTCTCTAAAGTTTTTTAATCTATTCTTGCTTCCAAATTTCTTAAGCATTTCTCTTCTCATAATCTGCTCTCAGATCACCAGTATGGCTTCCTTAAGGGTCGCTCTACTGGTGATCTTCTTTCAAATCTTACTATCTCTTGGACATCCTCCTTTCGGGACTTAGGTGAGACCTTTTCTATTGCACTAGACATATCGAAGGCCTTCGATAGAGTCTGGCACAAATATTTAATTTCTAAACTGCCCTCCTTCGGTTTCTATCCCTCCATCTGTGCCTTTGTCTCTAATTTCCTTTCCATCCGTTCCATAGCTGCGGCTGTGGACGGCCATCGCTCACTTCTTCATCCTATCAACTCCGGTGTTCCTCAGGGCTCTGTCCTGTCTCCTATTCTCTCTCTAATTTTCATAAACGATCATCTCAACTGTACCTCCAGTCCCATCCATTCATACGCAGATGACTCTAGCTTACACTACTAGATCAGTTTTCCAGAACGTCCCAGCCAGCAATCCCTCAAAGACAAACGTAATGAAGCCATAGAACACTTATCTTCTGATATAACTACTATTTCCAATTGGGGCAGAGAAAACCTTGTTACCGCTAATGCTTCCCAAACTCAATTTCTCCATCTATCTACTCATCCGGAACTCCCAGTGGACTATCCCTTATTCTTCAAAAATCAATCCTTCATCTTCTCAATATTCTTGGTGTCTCTTTTTCTTCAGCTCTCACTTGGAAGGACCATATTACTAGTATTGCTAAGGCAGCCTCCCAGAAGCTGGGGGTGCTCAACTGCATCAGGGGGTTCTTTACCCCTGCACAGCTTCTTGCTCTGTACAGGGGCACAGTGCGTCCTTGGTATTGAGTAATGTCCACATGTGTGGGGAGGATCCTTTCACACCGCACTTCTAGACAAAGTAGAAAGGAAGGCCTGTGGTATCATTAATTCCCGCCCTCTCACCAACTCTCTGCAAATTTCTCTCTCTTCGCCGCAATGTTGCATCTCTCTCACTACTACAATAATCAGTGCTCCTCAGAGCTCTCCCAATGTATACCACCTCCTCTACGTAGAGTATGTGGTACCCATCTTGCAACACAATCCTACCCCTGCTCTGTGCAACTCTCCAACACAAGAGTGAAATGTTACTCTCAGCATTTCTTCTATTCATCAGCTGAGCTCTGGAACTCTCCCAGAATCTGTCTTTCCCTCGTCCTATGACTTAAATTGCTTCAAACTCCGTGTGTCCAGGCATTTTAGCTCGAAAGTCCCTTGATTTTGGCCCTGTCACTCTTCCAACTATGGGGGAGGCACTCGCTACAGGCAGGTCTGCCTTTTGCCTCCCTTACTCACATAGGGAAAACAAAACAAAATATATATATATATAATGAATAGTAAAACCAGGCCGTAGACGAGCATCTATATTATGGTAACGTTTCGCAACTATGCATGTTGCATCATCAGACCTAAAATATAAAAGAAAATGTGATATTTAATATTCACATATTTTTATATTATTTCGAAAATATTATTCTAAAATAAAAGTCAAAATTCTAAAAGGAAATTATAAAATAATATATTCTCAGTTTAATATTATTCTAAATTGTAAAAATGTAAAAAGTAAAAAACAAACTAGCTTTCTTTATTTTGAGTTGATCATTCAATTGAATGATCAAACATAATTCGCATCATTTGATTCGTAACAGTATTAAATAGTGAAAGTTATATAAACTAGTAATAATGAGATATAATAACAACAATAAGAATACAAGTTAAAAGATATTACACACAGGGTTATAATAAGTAGACCTTAAAAGCGGAAGAGATCGACTGAGGATGTATTGTCACCTATTGTGGGTCTATTGATGTAGGAGTGTAGAGATTCCATGATGGGGAAGACGAAGTGGTGCTGACTTCTGTCTAGAACTTTGAACGAGGCTCGTTTGATAGGATGATCTAAAGTGTGTGAGTGTTGCCTAATGGCGCTAAATGATGGTGTGGTGATTTTTCTGCCAGTACGGGCAGATGTACCTACTGTAGGTGTTCGTGTATGGGTGTCTTCAGAGAGACATCTGAAGACACGCCATAACACTGTATCTACTGCTGTCTTCTGTTTCTCCGCTAGTAACTTAATTGTATCTGTCCAAACCCTGTGGCAGAGCCCACTAACCTTCATCAGTTTTCTCTTTGCTAGCAGCCATCGAGACACACCATGACTGAATGATAGGTTGTTGCCCTCTACCCCTCCTTTCATATCATCTTCCCCCACCTGGGTGTGTGTGACTAACCTTAGTACCTATATAAAGATTCGTTGTCAGACAATTTTTGTTCATCATAAAAAAGACCTATCCACACAGCAACAACTGAAAGTCGGTGTTGCTACGTTCTCGCCACTCTTGCACGCACGCACGTCATTCACAAAGTTCACCTTCCGCGCAGGCAATCAATACACAGCCGTGCTTTCTGGGGAGAGGGGAGATTGCACAGACACACAAACTGCTTGCATTAATATTCTCACACCTTATTGCAGGTACAGTTGGATCAACGTGTTCTTTTACTCGGGCCATGTTTGCATGGATGTTGTGACTGCAAATAAGGAGGGTTGTGTATTAACAATATTTTATTCAGACAGGCTCAAGGTGTTCCTTAAGTCACTCGATGTTTGCATTTCGTTTCTAGCTAGTTTTGTGAACATGTTTACTTAAGCATTATTATAATCATAGAGACCGAAACAACTAATAGGAATGAGCTCTAGCCATTAATTAAAATAAGCTATTTGATGAGCAATTTATATAATATTATGACGTGGGACAAAAAGAAACACGGTGAGTCGACTTTACAAGGACGGAACCAGATTTAAGCAGAAGAAATCAAAGATAAAAATATACTGAAGTAAAGCGAAAATCACTTCTTGATGACAGTCAGTTTTGTTATGCCGACCCTGGAAGGGCAGGTAATAATATTGTGATGTTGGATATATAGTGAAACATGGTGAGTTGACAATACAACCATTGAACCAACAATTTTAGAAGAAGTATCAGAGATAATAATATACTGAAGTGAAGCGAATATCACCTCCTTGATGACAGTCAGTTTTGTTATGTCGAACCTGGAGGTGCAGGTGAAGGAAATTTCAATTATCCAGGAGTTTACCCCACCACCTACTGGCTCTATAAAGACAAAACCGACAGCCCCGTCTTCTTTCACCTCGGATCCACCCTGACTGAAACCAAAAACACAAGCAATGGGGCAAGCCATGCCTCCCATTTCCCCGGGAAATCCACAAGCCGGACCACCTGTACTGCTGCCTTTGATTACCCTGCTATCTAAGACTCCAGGACGAGACCGATCTAAACGCCAGTAATCCAGGGACCGGCAGCGGGACCTTCTTGCCCAGAAGAAAAGAATCAGGAGACAAAGAAGAAGAATTAATGACCTCTTCGTCAGCGAGACTGAAGACAGGTCACCTTGCTAACACAACAGCTCCCTCTCTGACAATTCAGTGAGGTTAAAGTCCGAGATTTTCGTTTCGACCACTGACGTAAGAACCTCCATCCCTCTAGTTATGAGATACCCTAAACCCCGTTTTGAGCAGCTCATTCGGGTTAAGCTGGGCTATTCCAACATGGATGTGAAAAGCTGCATCCAACCTGTGGTTGAAGTTACCTAACTCCTGTCTAAGTACCTCATTCAGGTAGGCATGAGATTCTCAACTAATGACATGAGCCCCTCTGGTTAAGAGGTACCCTAATCCCCGTCTTCACTAGCTTATTTGGGTTAAGCTTGAGTAGCTCAGCAACGGTATGAGGAGCTCTGCCAACTTCTAGTCAGAGTAATTTGACCCCTAACCACTACCAGTCAACAAATCAGCCCAGAGACGGAGTAACAGAGAACTATCAATCCCGACGAGATGATCGCTTTACACATGACGCCGGCCGGACCTCTTCTGGAAGGATGCATTAAATACAATTGGAAGGATGCATTAAATACAATTGTCTCTGGCTTTCAGAGTCCCTACGAAGAAAATTAATTACATACACAACACACCTTAACCTTAAATATGTGCCATCATAAACTTTTCACTCATTACTCCTGGACGACTCTTTTTTTGTAGTACGAGTTTAAGTAAATTATCTTAATAAATTGCCTCCCACAAAACCTGCTTGACACACTATTTATTATTGCTTTAGTTACCACGCCCCCATTGAGATTTAACTAAATAATAGTCACACTTGTTTTCTTGGTGTAATACTTTGTAAATACTAGATTCTATTAAATCAAGCAACAACAGGTCTAGTGACCCATCTAGGCTGCTTGTCCTCCAAAACACTGAGGACCAAGTGTCCAAACAGTGGTTTAGAGTGGGTAAGGGAACATTGGAAAGGGAACTACTACCCTGGAACTAATGTCCGTGGCAGGATTAGGAAGTTAGTAGGGGACAGATGGGTTAGAAACATAACACAGACTTAAGTGATCTTTTGTATATCTGGGAAAAAGAGAGTAACGTCTTAGTAATATAAATTATAAACGCAATAATCCTTGATGAATTTGAGGGGGGAATAAAATAAAGTTATTCATTTACAAACGCAGTCAGTCGCAGGTTTGATGCAAGATATTTGTCTATGCGAAGTTTAAATGAATCAACGGTGCTGCAGTCTCTAACGTCTCGTGGAAACCCATTCCACAAGTCGACAACTAGATTGAAAAAGAAATTCTTAGATTCGTGTTAGTTAAAAGATTTACCAATAATTTTGCAACCGTTTCCCCGCGTGTAATTAAATTGGTCGATAGTGAAGTAGTTACTACAGTTCATATTGACGATGCCATTAATGATTTTGAACACTTGAATTAAATCGCTTCTTAAGCCGTCCAATCCCAGCGACGGCTACCAGCCGTCAGTAGATAAGTCACTCCCCAGTCCCAGCGATGGCTGGGAGCCATCAGTAATGTACTTTCCTTGTAACTGCCTATATCAGCCTGTACCTGGTACCACGAACGTTTGAGCACTGCTCTCAATATGGCAACACTTCTCAGCTTATATAAAACCCACTGAAGGCTGGGAGAGCTAGTCTTCCTTCATCTCTTGAGGTGGAAGGTTATTCTATCTTGCCATTTTGGCCACATTGCTTGGGGCTGGGGGGACTTTTATTACTGCATCCTCCGGTACAGTAGGGGTTAATCTGCGCTGGGTTAAAGGAAATAGATTTAATTCTCTAAGCCACTCCTCGTATGGTTTGTTCTTTAGGCTAGGTATCATTTTGGCAACTCTACATTGAACTCGTTCTAGCTTGTCTATATCTTTTTGGTAATAAGGGCACCAGGATTGAACGCAGTACTCCAGAAGAGGGTGGACTAAAGAATTGTAGAGAGTTAGGATAACTTCTTTGGATTTATGCTCAAATGACCTGCCGATAAAGCCAATTATTTTGTTTGCCTTCTTAACAACTTCTGAACATTGTTGACTCGGTTTTACGTTACTCGATATTACTATTCCCAGATCGGTTTCTCTGTCTACAATCTTAAGCTGAGTGCCATTCATCGAATATCTTGCTTTCTCATTTCGGTATCCGATATGTACTACTTTACATTAATTCGCATTGGAACTCATTTGCCAAATTTGGGCCCAACATGACAGCTTATCTAGATTGTGTTGAATATTGTCACCTTGTTCTTTTGAAAGTACGCTATTTGCAATTTTTGTATCGTCAGCAAACTTTGAGATTGTACAGGTGAGACCCTCATCTATGTCATTGATGTAAGTTAGAAAGAGAATTGGTCCTAGTACCGATCCCTGGAGTACTCCACTACTTACATAGGTCCATTTAGATGCCTTACCGTTTATGAGTCTCAACCCCCACCCCAGCTCCCATGCCATTGTTTTTATTGATCACCACAGTTAGCACTCACACTTTACTAATGATAGTTGATTGACCCATGCCACCTCCTTCTCCCTGGTCCTCATCCAGGTGCCTACCCCTATATGAGTACACTTCCCTAATATATGAATTGCCATTGTCTGGATTGAGATAATTATTTATATCATCATTATTTATATATATATATATATATATATATATATATATATATATATATATATATACAGTATATATACAGTATATATATACAGTATATATATGTATATATATTTATTTATATGAATGAGAGCAAACTTCCAGCAAGAAGGGAAGACGTTAGAGGAGAGACAGAGACGGAAGAGTTTGCCTAGGCAGGGAGTCAGCACGGAAGCACAGTTTTTGAGTACAACAGGAGGAACACCATCCGGACCGTACGCCTTCTTAGTATTAAGCCCAGAGAGGGTAGAAAGAACATCTTTAGAAGAAATTAGGATATTAGGCATAAGTGGGGTGGAGAGGGAGGAATAGCACCGGAATCATCCAAGGCGGAGTTTCTAGCAAAAGTTTGAGTGAAGAGTTCAGCTTCGTCAGAGGAAGAAGTGATGGTTGTGCCATCAGGGTGGAAAAGGGGAGGGAAACACGAGGAAGAAAAATTGTTGGAGAGGTTTTTGGCTCAACTGTACATCTAGTCCCATCCATTCATATGCAGACGACTCTACTTTACACCACTCAATTAGTTTTCCAGAACGCCCCAGCCAGCAGTCCCTCAAAAGTAAACGTAATGAAGCCATAAAATGCTTATCTTCTGATCTAGCTACTATTTCCAATTGGGGTAGAGAAAACCTTGTTACATGTAATGCTTCCAAAACTCAATTTATCCATCTTACTACCCGTCAGGAACCTCCAGAGGACTATCCCTTATTATTCAACAAAACAAAAATCAACCCTTCATCTTCCCTCAATGTTCTCGGTGTCTCTTTTTCTTCTGCTCTCACTTGGAAAGACCATATTACCAGTCTCGCTAAGGCAGCCTCCAAGAAGCTGGGTGTGCTCAACCGCCTCAAGGGGTTCTTTACCCCTGTGCAGCTACTTGCTCAGAGGACTGACCTCACCGTATTGGTGAGGTCAGTCGTCAAGGCATTAGTGAGTAGGGTCTATAATTAGGCTTTGTAATTGGGGTTGGGTGTGACAGGGATCTGCCTTGTATGGGCCGATCGGCTTTCTGCAGACTCCCATTTTCTTATGTTCTTATGTTTGTGCCATGAAATATATGCAAAAAAAAATCGGATAATCTCGCCGAGGTATTCGCCGAACCATCGCGTAATTTGCCGAAGACGTCGCAGAACATACGCCGAGGATTCGTTCATCCTTCGCATTATTTCGCAATATTTTATTCATATGTGACAGTCCTCGCCGAGGTCATCGGCGAACCATCGCTCAATTTGCCGATGCCGTCGCATAATGTCGCCGATTAAGTCGTACCCATCGGCGACATTGTCGCCGAGTGTAAACTTGTCAACTGTTTTTAACGATCAAAATCGTTGACGTCGCACAAATTCGTTGCGAATTGACAAGACTACGTCCTCGGCGACGAAAATCGTATGAAATCGCATCAGTGGGAAAGGGGCATAAGAGTACGGTACATATAATATATCGACTTTCACAATTTGAGGTTTTGACATTAAGACGGGATTAAGATTTTCTTTGATAAACAACAAAGCGCCTCTATTAGTATTTTTTATTCGACTGTTCTCAAACATTGCATAACCGGGAAGTGTAGGCTACTGTATATTCTGCTAAACAGTCTGTATCTTCTGTACTTAACCAAGATTCCGAAATGCAAACTATATCACAATTTTCTGTAGACACATTTTCCTCTAGATCTGAATATTTATTGAGAGATACTGTAGAGAGTGAGTGAGACTGAGACTGAGGGAAAGAGAGAGAGAGAGATAGAGAGAGTACAAAGGAGTACAAAGTACAAAGGAAATCAAGCAACAACAGGTCTGGTGACCATTCTAGGTGGCTTGTCCTCCAAAACACTGAGGATCAATTGTCCAAACAGTGGTTTAGAGTGGGTAAGGGAACATTGGAAAGGGAACTACTGCCCTGGAGCTAATGTCTGTGACAGGATTAGGAAGTTAGTAGGGGACAGATGGGTTAGTAACTGAGGGGAGGATAAAATAAAGTTATTCATTTACAAACGCAGTCAGTCGCGGGTTTGATGCAAGATATATGTCTAGGCGAAGTTTAAATGAATCAACGGTGCTGCAGTCTATAACTTCTCGGGGAAGCCCATTCCACAAGTTGACAACTCGATTGAAGAAGAAATTCTTAGATTCGTGCGAGTTAAAAGATTTACCGATAATTTTGCAATCGTTTCCCCGCGTGTAATTAGATTGGTCGATAGTGAAGTACTTACTACAGTTCATATTGTCGATGCCTTTGATGATTTTGAACACTTGAATTAAGTCGCCTCTTAATCTGCGCTGGGTTAAATAAAATAGATTTAATTCTCTAAGATGCTCGCTCCTCGTATGGTTTGTTCTTTAGGCTAGGTATCATTTTGGTAACTCTACGTTGAACTCGTTCTAGCTTGTCTATATCTTTTTGGTAATAAGGGCACCAGGATGGAACGCAGTACTCCAGAAGAGGCTGGACTAAGGAATTGTAAAGAGTTAGTATATCTTCTTTGGATTTATGCTCATTTGACCTGCCGATAAAGCCAATTATTTTGTTTGCCTTCTTAACAACTTCTGAACATTGTTGACTCGGTTTTACGTTACTCGATATTGCTATTCCCAGATCGGTTTCTCTGTCTACAATCTTAAGCTGAGTGCCATTCATCGAATAGCTTGCTTTCTCATTTCGGTATCCGATATGTACTACTTTACATTAATCCGCATTGAAACTCATTTGCAAAATTTGGGCCCAACATTACAGCTTATCTAGATTGTGTTGCATATTGTCACCTTGTTCATTTGAAAGTACGCTATTTGCAGTTTTTGTATCGTCAGCAAACTTTGAGATTGTACAGGTGAGACCCTCATCTATGTCGTTGATGTAAGTTAGAAAGAGAATTGGTCCTAGTACCGATCCCTGGAGTACTCCACTACTTGCATAGGTCCATTTAGATGCCTTTCCGTTTATAAGTCTCAACCCCCACCCCAGCTCCCATGCCATTGTTTTTATTGATCACCACAGTTAGCACTCACACTTTACTAATGATAGTTAATTGACCCATGCCACCTCCTTCTCCCTGGTCCTCATCCAGGTGCCTTCCCCTATATGAGTACACTTCCCTAATATATGAATTGCCATTGTCTGGATTGAGATAATTATTTATATCATCATTATATATATATATATATATATATATATATATATATATTGTTACGTATCTTGATCCTCAAGTGGTTAACTTGATGAATCTAGTTCTTGCTCTTACCAGCAATGTAAGCTTAATTAAAAGAAAATTCAAGAACTTGCAAGTATTAATATAAAACAATGGTATTACTGTTATCATAACCCAATTACTTAAAGAGTTGCTTTAGTCCACAAGTCAGTCAACTAAAATAGTTAAGTACATAATAGTAGCGTTAACGTTAATTCCCAATCACATATCTCACTAACCAACATAACGTAAGTATTTACACCGAACACACTTAACACACACTTATATAATCTGACTGACAGTCACAATCCCATTATAATACTTCACCCCGTCTTCCTCCAGCTGCAAGTTTACCTTCCCAACTCCAAATGAGACTGATTTGAATGCCCACTACTCGGGTCTTATATACTATGCAATGATGGTGTAGGATCGAATCAGGAGGTGGGGGATGGTGCGCGCCCCAATCACAGCTCCTCTAGTTGCGTAAGAGGTGCGTGGTCCAATGTCGTCGATTGGCGTCGATCATCGTCATAGCGTCGGGTCATCGAAGTAGTTTGCAGGGTCCCCTATGACGCACGCAGGTGTGAACGCTTGTTTGCTGGTATGCAGGCGAGCTGGTTTCCCACTTGCTGGTCTGCTTCGCCGCCTGGGTGATTCGGCACTCCTTCAACTCTGAATTCTAACTCTTAAATAAACATACAGGGCTCCGTATGTCAGACCTCCCCCCTAGAAAAGAGTTTAAGGAGTATAGTACATAATATTAAACATAATACATAAATAGATTCACCACCAGATTGGCAACAGCAAGATTATAATGAGGATATAATAAGGATATCACCCAAAGTAGGCAACGTCTCCAGGTACCACATCAGAACATAGCTGGAACGTAGCTGGAGCGTTATTCGAACTGCAAGGCATCTCACAGCTGAAGGCTTGAAAGCCCACTACTAAAGCATGATATTCACCTCACACAAGGGAGAGCTAATTACCAAAATCCTCTCATTAAGTTAATCTTACTGCTGTATGAGGCCAACCCGGTAAATGTAATCTTTAACACCTTACGAGCGGCCTATGCGGTTTATTTATATGTACCGCACAGCGGGGTGTTTTTAGCCAAAATAGGGCTGTTTACGTGATCATTTTCATGCCTAAATAAGACCCAGAACGTAAAACAAGTACCTATCCCTGAAAGGGCATAAACAGAGCTTTCGAATGACACCATAACGATCCTTGTATGATGGATAGTTTTCTTGCAATAACCGTGCAACGCGAGTGCAAAAAGCAGGTAATTCGGTACTTATATAATTGAGTATGTAGCGAGTGAGAGAGGGAGGAGGGAGCTGAGATTTGTGTCAGTAGGTTCGCCGCGGTGGTCTGGAGCAGTCATACGCTCGCTAGTCTCCTGCCACCACTTGTCTCTCTCTCTCAGCCACATTACGTGCTGAAATTGCCACTCGAGTTATGTCGAGCGCCGCCACATAGTCCAGCTTTATTTAACTCGACTTAAGTGGTGGGCCGCTTTTTAAGGGTTAATAGATACGTGAAGAGCAATCGGCTAGCACGTTCTGGACCCCCTTAATATGTTTAACATCCAGGGAGTATTCCTGCAGTAACAAACTCCACCTGGTCAGTCGTTGGTTTTTATTTTGGAACTTATGCAAAAATGTTAAGGGGTGATGGTCAGTATACACAGTGATGGCACCAGAGGCAGATTGCACATAGACAGCAAAGTATTGAAGGGATAAAATTAATGCTAACAGCTCCTTCTCAATGACTGAATAGTTACGTTGAGCAGAATTTAATTTTTTACTAAAATAGCACACAGGATGCAATACTTCACAGTTGTCTTCCTGTAGCAATACTGCACCAACCCCGGTATTGCTCGCATCCACTGCTAGGGAAAAAGATCTGTTAAAAGCAGGAGCTCGGAGTACAGGATAATTTGATAAAATATATTTGGTAGCATTAAAGGCCTCCTCACATTCGGAGGACCACTCAAACTTCACATCCTTACTGAGAAGATCTGTCAGGGGAGCTGTTAACCTAGAAAAGTTTAAGATGAAACGCCTATAATAACCAATCATTCCTAGGTACCTTTGGATATTTTTCTTAGTGCTAGGAGTTGGGAATTCTAGAATAGACTCTACCTTTGCTTGAGGAGGTGCAACCTGCCCCTGACCTACCGTATATCCTAGATACTGGACCGTGCTCTTTACAAAGGTGCATTTCTTAAGATTAACCACCAGATTGGCATCAGCAAGCTTTAAGAACAGCAATCTAAGTTGGTAAAGATGCTCCTCCCATGACTGTGAAAAGATAAGAATATCATCGATGTAGACAACGCATCCAGGTACCCCTTCAGTCACCAAATTCATGAGGCGCTGGAATGTAGCTGGAGCGTTTTTCAAGCCGTAGGGCATTACGTTACAGCAGAAGGCTTGATTATTGACTACAAAGCATGATATTTCCCTCGCTCTAGGGGTGAGAGCTACCTGCCAATATCCCTTCATTAAGTCAATCTTGCTGATATAGGTGGCTGTACCAATCTGGTCAATGCAGTCGTCGATCCGTGGCAGAGGGTAGATATCGTTCTTTGTGACAGCATTAACTTGCCTATAGTCCATACATAACCTATGGCTCCCGTCTGGCTTTGGCACAAGTATGACTGGACTTCTCCACTGGCTTAAGGGGAGCGTCCGGCTCATACACGTAATAGTGCTCAAAACGGCAATATTGCGCAACCCGATATATGGCATCATCACCCATCCCTCTGTCTTCAGTTAAAATCCTGAGGCAATATTCCGTCTGGAAGCATGTTATTTCTGGGCTAGTTTAAAGTTTCCGCGGGTCGCGGGTCGCGCAGACGCGTAGAAAATGCATTATGGGTTTCGGATCTGCAAAAAATAAAAAATAAAACCATGAATTTTTGGTGAAAATATGACGTTCTTAGATATTTTGCCTAACAGTATCTGGTACTCAACCGTAACAACGAAGGGTGTGGTGGTGGTGGAGGAGGAAGAGCAGTGTGGTACAAGCCGCGACAGACGTAGGATGCGGCTGGCCGGCTGGCTTGCAACAGCTCTCGTGCCTTAGTACCTCACGTAAGAAAGTTCACTTGTCGGCGCAGTTCTGACGTAACCAAACATGCTACAACAATGTTTCTGGTGTCATTGGAAAGGGCATGAAATTCTCTACAACTCCACGTCGCCATTTGTTTTTATTTCTTTCCCATTTCGACACAGCACCCCGAGACATTTGTCACCTAATTTGTACCTAATTGTAAATGCCCTAATTCTACAATTAGATACAAAATGGAAAAAAGTATCAACGTACAATTGAAACTACACCTATTGTTAGTACCCCCAATGCATTAAAACAATCAAGCAACAACATTTAAATGAGATTTTGATTTTACAAAAAGTCATAAATTTACACACCTAACTCAAAAAATAATTGTCCTAGAGAATTAAAATTTTGGAAATTTTTAGTTGTTAGGTCCCCTATACGTGTACAAAATCTTATGAAATACAGACAAAATCCACTGACACGTTCTAGAGTAAAAGCCTGACGCTCCCGGACGCTCCCCTTAAGGCCCTTGTGATCAGCTTGTTTGATAACATGAAGTCAAGATCGACCTGCAGTATACTCCTGCGTTGTGGTGAGACACGGTAGGGGGATAGTTTAATGGGAGTTGCATCCCCTACGTCGATGTCATGCAAGGCCAAAGAAGTGAGCCCTGGAGTATCACAGAACACACTGGGAGACTGAAATAAAACAGAGATTAGTTGGTTCGCTTGATCAGAGGGAAGATGACATAGTTTAGATGGTAATTCCCCCCAAGCTACTGAGTTATACTGAAAGTTGGATAGGCTACATGACAAGTCAAAGTCTGCATGGATACCTTCAGGCTCTGGAACAGTCTGTTGCGGGTCAGTAAGAGAACTGAAGACTACGTCCGCATCAGGCTGTCCACAGGTCCTGATATTCACTGCCACAGTGGGAGAATCTGGAGGAGAGGAATCAAGGGACCTATGGTAGGGTTTCAACATATTTATATGGAATACTTGTGTGGGCTTTCTCCTGTCTGGGGTAGTTACTAGATAATCGGAAATGCTCACCCTCTGAATGATCTTATATGGGCCCCTGAACTTGGCAGATAAAGGTTGGCCAAAAAGGGGGAGCAGGACCAAAACCTCATCACCGGGCTGAAACTCCCTCTCACAGGCTTTTCTGTCATACCAGTTCTTCATGGAGCTTTTAGCCACTATTAAGTTTTGAGCTGCAAACTCACATGAGGACCTCAGCCGGGTTTTGAAATCTGAAACATACTTGAGGAGGTTTTGGTTCCCCTCCTGGCCAACTAGGCTATCCTGCAATAGTTGCAAAGGACCTCTTACCTGGTGACCGAAAACTAGCTCATTTGGGGAAAAACCCAGGGATTCAGTTGGAACCTCACGAGTAGCAAATAAAAGAAAAGGTACCCCCTTATCCCACTCAACTCCGGTCTCTGTACAATATTTACGCAACATTCCTTTCAAGGTTTGATGAAACCGTTCGAGAACCCCTTGACTCTCTGGGTGGTAGGTGCTCGACTTAACATGCTCGATACCCAACTCCTTCAGGGACTGCTGAAAAATGTTAGAGGTAAAATTCGTTCCTTGATCACTTTGCACCTCATGGGGGAAACCCATTCTGGTGAAGAATTTGAGCAGTTCCTTGATGACAGTTGGAGCAGAGGTAGTCCTTAAGGGTATAGCCTCTGGGTAGCGAGTTGCCATGTCCATAATAGTTAATAAATAAATGTTACCTTGGGAAGTCTTAGGCAATGGGCCTACAATGTCCACTACCACCCGAGTAAAAGGATTCTCGAAGACGGGCAAGGGCACCAGAGGATGTACAGGCACCTTCTGATTGGGTTTTCCTGTCATCTGGCAAGTGTGACACACTCTACAAAACTCCACTACATCTGCACGCATTCCTGGCCAGTGAAAGTGGGCTCTGATTCTGTCTAGAGTTTTTCTCACACCTAGGTGTCCTTCCAATGGTATACAATGTGCCATTTCCAAGATATCTCTACGACAAGGTTTAGGGACTACTACTTGATGGACGTCCCAGGCCCCGTCATCGATTGGTCTGTGTGGCTGTCTCCATCTACGCCATAATACTCCTCCTTTGAGGTAGAAACATTCACCACCCTCCTTCTCACATTCCTCTTCACTCACGGCCCTGGCAGCTAACTCCTTGCATTCTCTATCGTCTTTCTGTAGCTCTACCAGGCCACTAGGACAATTTGGAGGGGTTTCATGGTCATCGTTAGGGTCAAGATGAGCCATAAAGTGTCAGATAAATCCACCTCAGTCACATCATCAGGCACAGTTGGAGCGTCATTCACACTCTCATCATCCCTTTCATCAACTCTTACATTCGGTACATTTCTGTCTGAGGGAACTGCTACTTGAGACATTGAACGTGTGACAGCACACACAAGGAAAACTGTTGGCATCTCCTTTTCGAGCTCACCGGTTAGTGGCTCGTTAACAGGGGAAAGTGACAAAATGGGGTCTGGTCGGACCTTCTCACCTGCTACATCACTCCCCAAAAGGAGTGTTACCCCCGGCACAGGGATATCTTGGGACCTACACAAAGCTATGGTGGCCTCACCCTGTAGTAACTCACATTCAATTTCGCCTTTTACCAAGTATGCATAAAATTGGCCTCCAGCACCTCTCATTATAACTGGTTCGCCAGGTGGGCACTCAGTGTAAGGATTCACCATAAGGGTGCTAGTAGAACATGTGTCTCTCAGAATTTTTACCTCATGCATACAACCATTTAATCTCACGTTGTCAGATGAAATAAAGGTACGGTAACTGTCCTGCACTGATGGTGAAATTATTATTGGCATAACCCTAGTGGGTTGCACCACACATGCTACAACACCCCTGTCTAGATGATTTACGTTAGCTGCTAGGTACTCCTTCTGTCAGGAGTCCTGCATTAAAGGAACATATGGAGTTTGAGATACGGCGGAAACTCTCTGCCCCGATCTCTCGGTTCTCTCCTTGGCCCAGCACTGATAAGCTAGGTGGCCTCTCTTGCCACAAAAAGTACATACTTTAGGGGATTCGGGAATGTTCCCTCTTTGAGCATTACTATTACTTTGGGCCCCACCTCTGTTACCATTGCCCTGAGTCGCATTTTTAGTTGGGGGAACAATTCTATTTTGGCTAGCTGGGGAAGAGGTTACAGGCTTGTGACTGGGTCTGTCAGATTTGTGATTGGGATACTTAGAATTAGAACTAAATTTATCGTAGGGCTTCTTTCCACGAAATTTGTTGTTGAGCACGTATGTGTCAGCCATGTCAGCGGCGTCGGCAAGACAATCTACCTTTTTCCCCCTTAAATGATAGGCTACAGAAGAATCAATTTTCCATAGGAAATTTTCTAACAGGACCAACTCCTTCAGATCGTTGTAGCTTGTGACTTTCTTACTCTTGACCCAATGATTGAAAGTTTTAGTCATGGTCCTGGCGAATACCTTATGGGTTTCTTCTACTTTCTTCTGTTTTTTACGGAAAGATTGCCTGTAAGCCTCAGGCTGTAATTGATAGATTTTTAGGATACCTTCTTTGAGATTGTCATAATCCTGCCTAACCTCTGCTACTTCTGACAGATACGTGGCTCGAGCCTGCCCTGTCAAAACGGTTTGTAACATAAAAGGCCATTGATCTCTTGTCCACCTCATACCTCCATAACATATGGAGACATCCAGCAACTTCCTCAAACAAAACAAAGAAATCCTGCACATTATCCTCAGTGAAAGGTGGAATGACACTGGTCATAGTTAATCCCAGAGGGGGAGCAATTAAGGGAGCATTTGTATTGAGATTTAGTTGAGCCGTACGATATTTTATTCTGGCTAATTCTAGTTCGAATAATTGATCACCGATCAAACCAGGTGGTAATTGTTCATCAAGTTGGCTAGGTTTACTCGGGATCCCACCAACTGCTCCGTCTCCCTCCCCGCCTTCTACAGGGAACAGGTGGGTTTTTATGGTCTGAGCCACCTCTGCTTTGGACATGTTTGAGACAGTTAACTGGAGATGTGAGGCAAGCACTTTCAGTTCGGATTTTGACAGACGGTCAATATCAGGGGCTGTGGGTTCTGATTCTATGAAAACTCGAGCATCTTCGTCACTAATTAGATCAGGCATGATTAATATTTGATTTGTAAGTAGTGAAACGGTAATGCAACTGAGTGAAACTGTATGAAACGAATCCTGGCAAGGTCGCCACTCTTCTGTTACGTATCTTGATCCTCAAGTGGTTAACTTGATGAATCTAGATAGCACAGATATATATTAAGGTATCAGTCAGCTGAAGGCAAAACAAAAGTAAAATCTAATAAAATTATTTCCTGTTGTTGCTTCCTTTCCTTTTGGATCTTAGGACTTGGTATCCTTTATTGACTGATACTCTTTAATTATGAAAAAATACTGAAACTAATTAAAGTCATGTAGTATTTATAAAGAATTATTATTTAACCGAAGCTTAGTAGGCTATGGTTATGAACCGAATAAGTTATATCTAAAGAAGTACTATTAATTATATATCAAGTCTTGAAAGATAAATATTAAGGTAAGAATATTTCTGTCTCTTACCCTTTTTGAAATGAATAGATAGTTTCCTTATATCATGTCCTTTTATTTATATTTAATGTAGTTATTATTCTTGGTTCTTGTCTTACGTTAATAGTATTATATTATTATTATCAGGATTAATATCAAAGTCACATAAAAAGATAGATATATATTTAATAATTAGATAAATGTATTTCTTAACCACGTAACATTGAGGTTTGATTATGAGTAAATTAAGTTACAGGATCGCTTCATAGATTCGATTCAGGTCTCACTCAAATAATATGAAAAGCAAAAATAATATGTTGAAGCTAAATTAATTTTCTTCAGCCTAGGAAATCACTAGCAGTAACATTAAAACAGCCATGTTAGTCTAAGGCGATATTACTAATATGAGAAAATAGTATCACCGTTCTTGCTCTTATAGTGCAGCAGATAGGTGGAAAAATTGTGTGTTTCATGATACAAGTGTCAAAATTGGCACACACCATAATAAACACAGTCTAATAAAAATTAGCTATAGGCCCATCACAGGTTTAGCCTATGTTGGCTTTGGCAGCCCCTTTTCAATTAATCTCCATTAGAGTAGTGGAACACAGATATTTACCCCAAACTGTATACTGTGGTAGAGACGTCAAACTAGTCTCAAATGACTCGTCCGGGCAAGGGAAACAACTTATATTCAGAGAATGTTTGGCTAATGTTGACCGTTTGACTTGTACTGGTCCCTGAAGTTTATTATCATGCTACAAATTGGTAAGAATTGTTGCCAATTGCCACTAATTTGTTGAACTAAAGGGACCAGTACAAGTCAAATGGACAACTTTTTGATAAACATTGTCTGAACATTTATTGTTTCCCTTGTTCAGACGAGTCATTTGAGACTAGTTTGACATCGCTACCACAGTATACAGTTTGGGGTAAATATCGGTGTTTCAGTACTCTTATGGAGATTAATTGAAAAGGGGCTGCCAAAGCCAACATAGGCTAAACCTTTGATGGCCCTATAGCTAATTTTGATTATACTGAGTTTATTATTGTGTGTGCCAATTTTGACACTTGTATCAAGAAACGCACAATTCCCACATATGTTTCACATATCTGCCCCACTATTACCAGCAATGTAAGCTTAATTAAAAGAAAATTAAAGAACTCGCAAGTATTAATATAAAACAATAGTATTTCTGTTATCATAACCCAATTACTTAAAGAGTTGCTTTAGTCCACAAGTCAGTCAACTAAAATAGTTAAGTACATAATAGTAGCATTAATGTTAATTACCAATCACATATCTCACTAACCAACATAACGTAAGTGTTTACACCGAACACACTTAACACACACTTATATAATCTGACTGACAGTCACAATCCCATTATAATACTTCACCCCATCTTCCTCCAGCTGCAAGTTCACCTTCCCAACTCCAAATGAGACTGATTTGAATGCCCACTACTCGGGTCTTATATACTATGCAATGATGGTGTAGGAACGAATCAGGAGGCGGGGATGGTGCGCGCCCCAATCACAGCTCCTCTAGTTGCGTAAGAGGTGCGTGGTCCAATGGCGTCGATTGGCGTCGATCATCGTCATAGCGTCGGGTCATCGAAGTAGTTTGCAGGGTCCCCTATGACGCACGCAGGTGTGAAGGCTTGTTTGCTGGTATGCAGACGAGCTGGTTTCCCACTCGCTGGTTCGCTCGCTGGTCTGCTTCGCCGCCTGGGTGATTCGGCACTCCTTCAACTCTGAATTCTAACTCTTAAATAAACATACAGGGCTCCGTATGTCAGAATATATATATATATCAGTAGTAGGTTCGCGTCCAGGGTATTGAATCTTGTATATGAATAGAAGGATAAGAGCCAGAGTCGTATACATTTTGACGTTTATTGCAAATTTTATATATATATATATGTATATATATACTGTATATATATACATATATATATATATATATATATATATATATACATATATACATATATATATAATATATATATATATATATATATATATATATATATATATATATATATATATATATATATATACCGTATATATATAAATACAAATATATATATATATGTTTCTAATCTCTCAGTGGGGATCGAACCGTCGACCATCAGGACGATAGCCGACGCTTTAATCAATTACACCACGGCTGTCTTAAAAGACACTCAGCCTTCTATCCTATTTAAATTAGGGAGAAGGGAAACCCACTAGGCGAATATATTTCAATTCAAACCTAGTTGTAAGATCCATATTTCCAGAATACCATACAAGGATTTCTGAGCGTCCCGACGCAACTCGGGTCGAAATTGATTTAATTTAATTCTAACCCACAAAGCATGAGAGTTACAAATATTGAGAATATATCACAAATACACGTGAGCCACTAAATGTTTCTAATCTCTCAGTGGAGATCGAACCGTCGACCATCAGGACGATAGCCGACGCTTTAATCAATTACACCACGGCAGTCTTAAAAGACACTCAGCCTTCTATCCTATTTAAATTAGGGAGAAGGGAAACCCACTAGGCGAATATATTTCAATTCAAACCTAGTTGTAGGATCCATATTTCCAGAATACCATACAAGGATTTCTGAGTGTCCCGACGCAACTTGGGTTGAAATTGATTTCATTTAATTCTAACCCACAAAGCATGAGAGTTACAAATATTGAGAATATATCACAAATACACGTGAGCCACTAAATGTTTCTATTCTCTCAGTGGGGATCGAACCGTCGACCATCAGGACGATAGCCGACGCTTTAATCAATTACACCACGGCAGTGGTGTATATATTGGTGATGGGCTGGTCTATCAGAGTGAGAACTGAGCAATCTCTGCCATACCCATAGCTTACTCTGACTGTTCCTTTTACTTATATATTTTCTAGATCTCAAGTGACGGCGTCTCTTCCGTGGATTGACCTCCCAATCTACCAAGATTGGAAGCCAAAGCGTCACATTTTTCCTTTGCCCCTCAACTTTCTCTTCATAATTGCTGAGGGGCACAGGGCCCTGGGTGGGCCTTTGGTTTCCCGGGCGTTTCCGCTCCCTCCTCAGCTCCCCGGCATGGAGTGGCTTCGGTCACTCCAGGCTTTATTGTGGTCGGCTGGGAGGGTTCTGTGGGGGTGCTCTGTTATGGCCTTGGCCTTGCTCGGGGCCTTGGGGCTGTTCGGCCAGGCAGCTTGGGGAACAACAACAACAACAACAACACCACGGCAGTCTTAAAAGACACTCAGCCTTCTATCCTATTTAAAAAAAAAAAAAATCTATGTGATTGAGGGAGGCATAAGGCATAACTGCCTATAGCGAGTGCCTCCCCCATAGTTGAAAGAGTGACAGGGCCAAAATCAAGGGACATTCGAGCCAAAATGCCTGGACACACAGAGTTTGAAGCAATTTAACTCCCTCAGACATATTATGTTCCAGTAAGTCCGAGGAGGCGGGAGCCCCAGGATCATTGCCACTGCCTCGCTCTACACTCACAACAACACTGCGGCCGCTAGAATTATCGCAGGAGGCTGAGGTTGCCACCAACGGTTTTATCGTATGGTAACTTATCGGACTTACTGAGCTCATATGACGCAAAATCGCGTCATAAACTTATTGGAGAGGTATAGAGATAAGTCCATATAACGCGATCGCGTCATATGAGTTTTTGGTGGACTTATTCATATGACGCGATCGTGTCATATATGTCACAAGGAGTTAAGTCATAGGAAGAGGAAAAGACTGATTCTGGGAGAGAGTTCCAGAGCTCAGCTGTTGAGTAGAAGAAAGTTTGACAGTAACGTTTCACTCTTGGGTTGGAGAGTTGCACAGAGTAGGGGTGGGATTGAGTTGCAAGACGGGTACCACGTGCCCTACGTAAAGGAGGTGGTATGCACTGGGATAGCTCTGAGGAACACTGATTATTATAGTAGCGATAGAATAGCGAGAGAGATGCAACATTGCGGCGGAGAGAGAGAGATTGCAGAGAGTTGGTGAGTGGACGGGAGTTAATGATACGAAAGTCCTTCCTTTCAACTTTGTCTAGGAGAGCGGTGTGAGAGGAACCTCCCCACACATGTGAACAATACTCAATACAAGGGCCACTATGCCCCTGTACAGAGCAAGAAGCTGTGCAGGGGAAAAGAACCCCCTAAGGCAGTTGAGCACACCCAGCTTCTGGGAGGCTGCCTTAGCAAGACTGGTAATATGGTCCTTCCAAATGAGAGCAGAAGAAGAGACACCAAGAATATTGAGAGAAGATGAAGGGTTAATTTTTGTATTGTTGAAGAATAAGGGATAGTCCGCTGGGAGATCCTGATGGGTAGATAGATGGAGAAATTGGTTTTTGGAAGCATTAAAGTTAACAAGGTTTTCTCTGCCCCAATTGGAAATAGTATTTAGATCAGAATTTAAGAGTTCTATGGCTTCATTACGTTTGTCGTTGAGGGATTGCTGGCTGGGGCGTTCTGAAAAACTAATGGTGTAGTGTATGGTTGAGTCGTCTGCGTATGAATGGATGGGAATTAAGGTACAGTTAAGGAGATCATTTATAAAAATTAGAAAGATAATAGGAGATAGGACAGAGCCCTGAGGAACACCGGAGTTTATAGGGTGAGGAAGTGAACAATGGCCGTCCACAACCGCGGCAATGGAACGGTCGGAAAGGAAATTAGAGACAAAGGCACAGATGGAGGGATAGAAACCGAAGGAGGGTAGTTTAGAAATTAAAGATTTATGCCAGACTCTATCGAAGGCTTTCGATATGTCTAGTGCAATAGAAAAAGTCTCACCGAAGTCCCGAAAGGAGGATGACCAAGAGTTAGTAAGATATGAAAGAAGATCACCAGTAGAGCGACCCTTAAGGAAGCCATACTGGCGATCTGAGAGCAGATTATGAGAAGAGAAATGCTTAAGAAATTTGGAAGCAAGAATAGTTTCAAAAACTTTAGAAAGACAAGAGATAAGAGCAATTGGACGATAGTTGGAGGGTTGAGAGCGGTCACCCTTCTTTGGGACAGGTTGAATGTGAGCAAACTTCCAGCATGAAGGGAAGACGTTAGAGGATAGACAGAGACGAAAGAGTTTGCCTAGGCCGGGAGTCAGCATGGAAGCACAGTTTTTGAGAACAACCGGAGGAACACCGTCCGGACCGTACGCCTTATTAGTGTTAAGCCCAGAGAGGGTAGAAAGTACATCTTTTGAAGAGATTAGGATATTAGGCATAAGTAAGAGAGAGGAGGGCGGAGTGTCCCGAGTGTCCCGACGCAACTCGGGTCGAAATTGATCCCCACTGAGAAATTAGAAACATTTAGTGGCTCACGTGTATTTGTGATATATTCTCAATATTTGTAACTCTCATGCTTTGTGGGTTAGAATTAAATGAAATCAATTTCGACCCGAGTTGCGTCGGGACACTCAGAAATCCTTGTATGGTATTCTGGAAATATGGATCCTACAACTAGGTTTGAATTGAAATATATTCGCCTAGTGGGTTTCCCTTCTCCCTAATTTAAATAGGATAGAAGGCTGAGTGTCTTTTAAGACTGCCGTGGTGAAATTGATTAAAGCGTCGGCTATCGTCCTGATGGTCGACGGTTCGATCCCCACTGAGAGATTAGAAACATTTAGTGGCTCACGTGTGTTTGTGATATATTCTCAATATTTGTAACTCTCATGCTTTGTGGGTTAGAATTAAATGAAATCAATATCGACCCGAGTTGCGTCGGGACACTCAGAAATCCTTGTATGGTATTCTGGAAATATGGATCCTACAACTAGGTTTAAATTGAAATATATTCGCCTAGTGGGTTTCCCTTCTCCCTAATTTAAATAGGATAGAAGGCTGAGTGTCTTTTAAGACTGCCGTGGTGTAATTGATTAAAGCGTCGGCTATCGTCCTGATAGTCGACGGTTCGATCCCCACTGAGAGATTAGAAACATTTAGTGGCTCACCTGTATTTGTGATATATTCTCAATATATATACATATATATATATATATATATATATATATATATATATATATATAATATATATCTATATATATATATATATAATATTATATATATATATATATATAATATATAATATATATATAATATATATATATATATATATATATATATATATATATATAGAAAAAAAAAAAAAAAAAAAAAAAAATATGTATATATATATATATACTGTATATGACTGTCACCAATGTGTTGTATGTAGATGACGCAGTGTTATGTGCCGAGGGCGAGAATGACCTGTGCCAGATGGTGGATATATTTGTGGAAGTACTGTATGCGGAAGACAAGGTCTGAAAGTAAATATTAATAAAAGCAAAGTAATAGTAATAGAATGAGAAGGAGAAACTGTGTTTAATGTAAGGATTAATGGAGAACAGCTTGAACTAGTACAAGAATGTATGTATCTGGGAGCCATGATTGAGAAAAGGGGAAAATGTACAAGAGAAATAGAACACAGAGTAACACAACAAAGAAAGGTTGCTGGAGCAATGAAAGCCTTGTTTCAGAGCAGAAACTTGAGCATGAAAGCAGTGAGAGAATTGCATGAGGGTGTGTTGGTGGCGACATTGTTGTATGGATGTGAAATTCTGGTATGGTATAGTAATGAAAAGTCACGAGTAAGAACAGTTGAAATGGATATGCTAAGAAATGCGTGTGGAATTCGAAGAATAAACACAAGATACAAGGCAAAACTGCCTGTGACGAGTGCCTCCCCCAGAGTTGAAAGAGTGACAGGGCCAAAATCAAGGAATGTTCGAGCCAAAGTGTCTGGACACACAGAGTTTAAAGCAATTTAAGTCATAGGATGAGGGAAAGATGGATTCAGGGAGAGTTCCAGAGTTCAGCTGTTGAATAGAATAAAGATTGGGAGTATCGTTTCACTCTTGGGTTGGAGAATTGCACAGAGCAGGGGTGGAATTGTGTTGCAAGACGGGTACTACATACTCTACGTAGAGGAAGTGGTATACACTGAGAGGGTTCTGAGGAACACTGACTATTGTAGTAGCGGTAGAATAGCGAGAGAGATGCAACATTGAGGCGAAGAGAGAGAGATTGCAGAGTCGGTAGTGGACAGGAATCAATGATAAGAAAGGCTTTCCTTTCTACTTTGTCTGTGTGAGAGGATCCTTCCCACACATGTGAACAATACTCAATAAAAGGATACACTGTGCCCCTGTACAGAGCAAGAAGCTGGGCAGGGGTAAATAACCCCTTGAGGCGGTTGAGCACACCCAGCTTCTGGGAGGCCTCCTTAGCAAGACTGGTAAAATGATCCTTCCAAAAGAGAACAGAAGAAAAAGAGATACCGAGAATATTGAGAGAAGATGAAGGGTTGATTTTTGTATTGTTGAAGTATAAGGGGTAGTTTTCTGGTAGTTCACGAAAGACAACAAGGTTTGCTCTGCCCCAATTGGAAATGGTAGTTAGATCAGAAGATAAGTGTTGTATGGCTTCATTACGTTTGTTTTTGAGGGATTGCATAACAGTATATGCATATGAATGGATAGGACTTGAGGTACAGTTGAGAAGATAATTTATGAACATTTGAAAGAGAATTGGAGGTAGGACTGAGCCCTGAAGAACACCATAGTTGATAGGATGAGGAAGTGAATGATGGCCATCGACAACCGCAGCTATGGAACGGCTGGAAATTAAATTGGAGACATAGGCACAGATGGAGGGATGGAAACCGAAGGAGGGTAGTTTAAAAATTAGAGATTTGTGCCAGACTCCATCCAAGGCCTTCGATATGTCTAGCGCAATAGAAAAGGTTTCACCGAAATCTTGAAAGTAGGATAACCAAGAGTTAGTAAGATATGAAAGAAGATCACCAGTAGAGCGACCCCTAAGGAAGCCATACGGGCAATCTGAGAGTAGATTATGAGAAGAGAAATGCTTAAGAAATTTGGAAGTAAGAATAGTTTCTAAAACTTTAGAGGTATAAGAGATGAAAGCAATTTGATGATAGTTGGAGGATTAAGAGCGGTCACACTTCTTTGGAACAGGTTGAATGAGAGCAAACTTCCAGCAAGAAGGGAAGACGTTAGAGGAGAGACAGAGACGGAAGAGTTTGCCTATGCAGGGAGTCAGCACGGAAGCACAGTTTTTGAGTACAACAGGAGGAACACCATCCGGACTGTACACCTTCTTATTATTAAGCCCTGAGAAGGTAGAAAGAACATCTTTAGAAGAGATTAGGATATTAAGCATGAGCGGGGTGGAGAGGGAGGAATAGCACCGGAATCATCCAAGGCGGAGTTTCTAGCAAAAGTTTGAGTGAAGAGTTCAGCTTCGTCAGAGGAAGAAGTGATGGTTGTGCCATCAGGGTGGAAAAGGGGAGGGAAACACGAGGAAGAAAAATTGTTGGAGAGGTTTTTGGCTCAACTGTACATCATGTCCCATCCATTCATATGCAGACGACTCTACTTTACACCACTCAATTAGTTTTCCAGAACGCCCCAGCCAGCAGTCCCTCAAAAGTAAACGTAATGAAGCCATAAATGCTTATCTTCTGATCTAGCTACTATTTCCAATTGTGGTAGAGAAAACCTTGTTACATGTAATGCTTCCAAAACATGTGTCACGGACTATGTGTCAGAATAATTCTCTGTACCCTCGCACCCGGCAAAATTATAAAAACTTAAAAATGAAAAATAATAATGAAAATAACCGGCGTCTTTTTGATGATAACTGTAAATGTAAACTCTGTGTGAATGAATTTGATTTTGAACATCAAACATTTTTTAAAAGTTACATTACCAATACAAAATTTTTGTTTTTAAATTCTTCTGTTAATGTAACATCTCCATGTAAAGTAAAGAATGTTATCTATTTAATAACCTGTGATAAATGTGGTATACAATATGTTGGAAAGACGGAGCAATGTTTAAGAGAAAGAGCCTATGGGCATAGATCAGGAATTAAGAACGGCATCGACTCCAAGATTCTTCTATATAAGCATTTTAACACAGATTGTACTAAATTTGATTGTAAATACAAAATTATAGAAATTGTTCAAAGTAATCAAAATGTTTTGGATAGAGAAAATTATTGGATTGGAAAATTAATGACCATCTATCCATTTGGACTTAACAATCAAATACAAAATGTAGGCAACATTTTGTATAAAGATTTATTAAAAAACTATTTTAATAACCCATATTTTAACTTCCCTGTTTTAAACAGAAGACCTGGTAGACACGGTAATAGAAGACTAAATACATTTAATACAAAGAAAAACAGGTCTGATATTAAAATTATTGTTAATAATTTATATTCATTATATCAAAATTTCGGAATTAAAAAATTTAAAGATTCATTGAAAGGCCTACAAAAGAAAAGTTTTGCTCCTTTTATAGAAAATATTCTAAACAATAAACATAATTTCACAAATAAATTTAAGAATATAGTCTTTGCTTTTATGGGATATATTAGAGCTAATTCTAAGAAATCCAAAGATAACCGTATTAAAGATAAAGTCATGTCCACTTTAAATTATTCCTCTAAAATTTTAGACAAAATTAATGTTAACAGTCTTATTAATTCAAAGAAAGTTAAGTCCATGTTACCAGATGGTTGTACAGATTTCAAACCATTAATAGTGTATTCATATGAACGACCTGTTGGGTCCATTATTTGTAATTATAATAAAGTTTTAGGAAATCTTTCAGATAATGCTATTTTCAATAATAATAAATGCGTGTGTGAAAGAGTCATGGATATGCCAGCTAGCAGACGTGATGCACTAGCAAAGTTCATTTATAGTCCGATATGTCACATATTAACAGGTGATGTAGAACTAGTTAAACATTTTGCAAACGACAAATTAGCGGAGCTATGTCGTAAAGGGTTTAAATTTAGAATAGGGAGTAATAAAGTAACATGGGACATAATTTTAAAAGATATTGTTTTTTCAGTCAATAAATTAAAAGATAAATTGTTAAAAATTGCGTGCTGCGATGCGAGAGAACTAGAAGCATGGTCTAAATTATTAATTAAGTTAATTAGAAATAAAAATTTCTCGCTTAAAAATGAATTTAATCTTTCAGATTTTATAAACTATAATTATAATAAGCTTAAAGCTGATTTAATAAATTTACATAACATTTTGTAATCACTACAGTAGATAAAGCCAGCAATAATTATAGCTTCACATGTAAGAAATGTTATCTTGAAAACATGAAAAAAGAATTAGGTATTAAGGGTAACATATTACGTAAAAATATTTGCGGTAATTCTGTTTATGAAATTCAAAAGTCTGAATATTGATAACTTAATCGATGAACATACCAAGAAAAATATAACATTTGATATTAAACTTTCTGAAAAGAACAAGTGCATTGCAAAATTATACATGTTACCTAAATTTCATAAAAGACCTTATAAATATCGCTTTATTGCCGGAGCAAAATTTGCTACCACTAAAACTCTATCAGAACAAGTCGTAAATTGCTTAAAATACATTAAAAGTACTCATAAAAGATATTGTAATACCATCATGAGAAGAACTGGCATTAACTATTATTGGAGTGTTGACAATTCGTTAGAAGTTATTGATAAATAAATACCATGCCGAAAGTTACCTCGTTACATAGCTTCGACTTTTCAACTTTGTATACCAATTTGCCTTTAGATTTAGTATATTCAGAGCTTTGCTTTATTATAGATTTGCACTTTGACAGGTTCGTTAGGAATGGTAATTATTTCATAAATGTTTATACATATTTTAATAATGCATCACTTAGCTCTACTCCCACTAGTTCTGTATATTTTGATAGAACTAAACTTAAAGATGCCCTTAAATACCTCCTTTTCAATACTTATGTTAGATTCGGGCAGTACATTTTCAAACAAATATTAGGAATTCCTATGGGTGGAAATGCTAGCCCTTTAATTGCAGACATATTCTTGCTTGCTTTAGAATTTAAATATATAAAAGACTTAGTTGACAGTAGCAAGAAAAATAAAGTCCCAGAAAAATTAGCACTTGCTAAACTGTTAAGTAATAATAGTAGATATATTGATGATATTCTTATTTGCAATTTGTTAAATTTTAATCAAGTTGCTAAACTTATTTACCCTAATTCTATTCCCCTCACACAATGTAACGTAAATTATAAAGTTGAACATTTTCTTGATATAAATATAGAGATTGTTAATGAACAGTGCATACTTAAAGTATATCACAAAGTTGATGATTTTAATTTTAACGTAATAAACTTTCCTTTCCCTAGTAGTAATATCGATAGTAAAATAACTTATAATTGTTTTTATTCCCAATTAATAAGATTTTGTAAAATCTGCACTAAAGTAGATGACTTTTGGGCTAGAGCTAGGTTACTATACAGACTCTTAGTGGACAGAAGTTTTGAGGCAAGTAAATTGTTCCATAAATTTAATCTTTTTAGGGTCAATTATTGTGACTATTCTAAAATTTGACATCAATAATTTTAATCAAGCATTTTTAACTTGAAGTTTCTTGTATAACCTCTGCCTACTTTTTGTCTGTATTTATTGTTTTTTGTCTGTATTTATTGTTTATCTTTTTCTTTTTCTATTATTAATATTAATATTTGATGATTTTTTAAATTTGTTGTTCTTGTTAAAAGAGTACTCTTTGTTTAAATCTGTTGTTACTTCATATTTTGCAATTATTTGTCTTTATATTATATGTATTCATTGTCGATAGTATCAATTGCTTACTTTTGCGATTTCCTTAGTTTATTTGTGCTATAAATGTAGGTTATTTGTAGGGTAGTTATTGATAGGGGTCACTTGAGGCATGCTATGCTTACAGGTACCTACCCGATAGCACTATCGTTTGTGAGTGCTGTACTGTATTTTATATATTATTTTGTAATAGTATAGTTATCTTATCAATATTTGTATTTTGTACTATTGTTAATGTCTTGTCATGTTGCAAATTTGATTTTAAATAATATTTTGACATTTAACATTTAGTTTCTTTATTCATGCAGAGTTTAGTAAAAATTAGCCAGAACGTCCCGGACTTCCCAAACTTGACTATTTCCTTTAACGTGACTATAGTGCGTTGTTATATGTGCGATTAGTTTGCTTGGGAAACAGATTAACTTGCTCATGTAGTAATGTACACCCTATGTGGTGGATTGTGTTCTTTTTTTTAATAATTTTCATTTTAGTAAGCGTTGTTTCCACATAGCGATTTTGATAATTTAATTTGACTTTATATTGTCCTTGTCCCAATTTTGGTTTGTTTAGTTTGCAAGTTTTACATTTTAATTTATCCATCTTACTACCCGTCAGGAACCTCCAGAGGACTATCCCTTATTCTTCAACAATACAAAAATCAACCCTTCATCTTCCCTCAATGTTCTCGGTGTCTCTTTTTCTTCTGCTCTCACTTGGAAAGACCATATTACCAGTCTCGCTAAGGCAGCCTCCAAGAAGCTGGGTGTGCTCAACTACCTCAAGGGGTTCTTTACCCCTGCGCAGCTACTTGCTCTGTACAGGGGCACAGTGCGTCCTTGTATTGAGTGTTGTTCACATGTGTGGGGAGGATCCTCTCACACCGCACTCCTAGATAAAGTAGAAAGGAAAGCTTATCATATCATTAACTCCCGTCCACTCACCAACTCTCTTCGCCGCAGTGTTGCATCTCTCTCACTATTCTATCACTACTACAATAATAAGTGTTCCTCGGAGCTATCCCAGTGTATACCACCTCCTCTACGTAGGGTACGTAGTACCCGCCTTGCAACACAATCCCACCCCTACTCTGTGCAACTCTCCAACCCAAGAGTGAAATGCTATTCTCAGACTTTCTTCTATTCAACTGCTCAGCTCTGGAACTCTCTCCCAGAATCAGTCTTTCCCTCTTCCTATGCCTTAAATAGCTTCAAACTCTGTGTGTCCAGGCATTTTAGCTCGAACGTCCCTTGATTTCGGCCCTGTCACTCTTTGAAATCTGGGGAGGCACTCGCTGCAGGCAGTTATGCCTTTTGTCTCCCTCATTCACATAGACATAAAAAAAAAAAAAAAAAAAAAATGCCAGAAAGCTTGGGAAGAGCTCGAGTTGGATAGTTCAGTGCATTTATTATTGATGAAAGAGTATTTGCCAAGTCGAAGAACAGATTTGGCTTGATTCCGGGCAGAAACATAGGAAGAATGAGTTTCTTGAGTTTTAACGCGTCGGTATCGTTTGAATGCTTCTTCCTTATTGCGGACAGCAGTAGAACAAGCATGAGTAAACCAAGATTTATTTTTGCATTAGTCTGAGAGAAAGAAAATGGAATGTATGCCTCCATGCCCGATAGGATTACCTCGGTAATGCGTTCAGCACTCTCCGAAGGTTTCCGGCCAGCCACGGAAGCAAAAATAATTCAATGGGAAATCAAAGAAGTACTTCCGGAGAACCTCCCAGTTGGCAGCGCCAAAGTACCACAAGCACTACTGGCTGGAAGGATTGGGTGGCCGTACTGGAGAGATAGGACAGGTGACCGAGATAAGTTTATGGTCGGAGGAGCCCAAAGGAGGGCAGAGGTCGACAGTATAAGAAGAAGGGTTAGAAGTTAGAAACAAGTCAAGAATGATGGGCCAATCTCCGAAGCCATCCGGGATACGGATGGGTTGCTGAACCATCTGCTCTAAGTAATTTAGGATAGAAAAGACGAAGGGTTGTTCACCAGGTTGGTCAGTAATATGAGAAGAATGCCTGAAGAAAGATTAGTAATAAGGATATATGTCGGTGAAGTGGAAGGAAGAAGAAGGCGTGGAAAGCCAAGAAGAAGATGGTATGATATGTTGTCAGAATGTGTGTCAAAATTTGAAAAATGAATGGCTGAAGCAAAAGAATTAGAAAATTACAGGAATAAATGGAGGAAGTTTGTTAGAGAGGGTACATGAAGGTCTCTGGACCATATTAAATGACAAACCTGGACGGGTTTTTTTCCCAGATGTAGATGTGAAGAGACCTTGTCCGGAAGTATAACAACATCTGAGGTGAAGCTATTGATTTTGGGGGCTGAAGGGTGATCGGTGCTTCACCCCTTCAGGGATCACGGCGTCCGGCAATATATATATATAATATATATATATATATATATATATATATATATATATATTATATATATATTGTGGGGAGATTGTAGGCACCAATCGATCAGGGCTAGACCCAATTGAGGTTATAGGCATGTGATAAAGAGTCGCTGGAACTCCTGTTTCATTTGCTTGGCCTCTCTTACTGATTTGCTTTGTGCCTCATTTACACTGAGAGCAATCCAGCTAGCTCTCACAAACACCTCCTCCTCCTATCCACTTCACTACACTAAACATGCACACCACACTTCATTCCTCCACACCAAAATAAAAAAAAAATAAAAAAATATGAATTCTAGCCCAGCCTCGGAGTCCCCAGGGGGAGGGACCATAAATGCCCCCACACCCTACCGACCAACCCCTGACGACCCCACACAATTACCTGGACCTCGGCCTGTTACTCTTTATATTAATTTCTGCAACATTCGTGGACTTTCCTCTAACTTTCACTCTGTTGAGCACCATCTCTCCTCCTACAAACCTGATCTTCTCTTCCTCACCGAAACTCAGGTGTCTGTAGCAACATCCAGCAGCCCCTTCTCTGTATCCTCCTACTTTCTCTATCCTAGTTTCAAAGCCAAAGGCAGATGTTGTGCATATGTGCACAACAAACTCACTTGCTCTCGTGTTCCCGATTTCGACTCCTCTGAATTCTCAACTTTATGGCTCAAACTTTCCTGTCATTCTCTTACTAAATATTTCTGTGCTGTCTATCTTTCCCCTAACTCTACCAACTTTCCCAAATTCTTTGACTATCTAAACTCTACAGTGGAACACATTCTATCCATTTCTCCTTTCTCAGAAATCTTCATCTTAGGAGATTTCAACGTTCACCACCTCCAATGGCTCTCCTCTCACACTACTGATCCACCTGGTGAACAAGCCTACGTCTTTTCTATCCTAAATGACCTAGAGCAGTTAGTTCAGCAACCCACCCGTATCCCGGATCGCATCGGAGATCGGCCCAACATTCTTGACCTGTTTCTAACTTCTAACCCTTCGTCTTATACTGTCGATCTTTTCTCTCCTTTGGGCTCCTCCGACCATAACTTATCTCTGTCACCTGTCCTATCTCTCCAGTACGGCCACCCGATCCTCCTAGCCGGCGGCGCTTGTGGCACTTTGGCGCTGCCGACTGGGAGGCTCTTCGGCAGTACTTCTTTGATTTCCCATTGAATGATTTCTGCTTCCGTGGCCGAGGACCCTCGGAGAGTGCTGAACGCATTACCGAGGTAATCCTATCGGGCATGGAAGCATACATTCCATTCTCTTTCTCTCAGACTAATGCTAAAAAATCTTGGTTTACTCACACCTGTTCTACTGCTGTCCGCAATAAGGAGGAAGCATTCAAATGGTACCGACGCCTTAAAATTCAAGACTCTCATTCTTCATATGTTTCTGCCCGGAATCAAGCCAAATCTGTTCTTCGACTTGCCAAACACTCTTTCATCAATAATAAATACACTGAACTATCCAACTCTAGCTCTTCCCAAGCTTTCTGGCATCTAGCCAAAACCCTCTCCAACAATTTCTCTTCCTCGTCTTTCCCTCCCCTTTCCCACTCTAATGGCACAACCATCACTTCTTCCTCTGACAAAGCTAAACTCTTCGCTCAAACTTTTGCTAGAAACTCCACCTTGGATGATTCCGGTGCTATTCCTCCCTCTCCGCCCTCCTCTCTCATACTTATGCCTAATATCCTAATCTCTTCAAAAGATGTACTTTCTACCCTCTCTGGGCTTAACACTAATAAGGCGTACGGTCCGGACGGTGTTCCTCCTGTTGTTCTAAAAAACTGTGCTTCCGTGCTGACTCCCTGCCTAGGCAAACTCTTTCGTCTCTGTCTATCCTCTAACGTCTTCCCTTCATGCTGGAAGTTTGCTCACATTCAACCTGTCCCAAAGAAGGGTGACCTCTCTCAACCCTCCAACTATCGTCCAATTGCACTCATTTCTTGTCTTTCTAAAGTTTTTGAAACTATTCTTGCTTCCAAATTTCTTAAGCATTTCTCTTCTCATAATCTGCTCTCAGATCGCCAGTATGGCTTCCTTAAGGGTCGCTCTACTGGTGATCTTCTTTCATATCTTACTAACTCTTGGTCATCCTCCTTTCGGGACTTCGGTGAGACTTTTTCTATTGCACTAGACATATCGAAAGCTTTCGATAGAGTTTGGCATAAATCTTTAATTTCTAAACTACCCTCCTTCGGTTTCTATCCCTCCATCTGTGCCTTTGTCTCTAATTTCCTTTCCGGCCGTTCCATAGCCGCGGTTGTGGACGGCCATTGTTCACTTCCTCACCCTATAAACTCCGGTGTTCCTCAGGGCTCTGTCCTATCTCCTATTCCCTTTCTAATTTTTATAAATGATCTCCTTAACTGTACCTTAATTCCCATCCATTCATACACAGACGACTCAACCTTACACTACTCCATTACTTTTTCAGAACGCCCCAGCCAGCAATCCCTCAACGACAAACGTAATGAAGCCATACAACTCTTAAATTCTGATCTAAATAATATTTCCAATTGGGGCAGAGAAATCCTTGTTAACTTTAATGCTTCCAAAACCCAATTTCTCCATCTATCTACCCGTCAGGATCTCCCAGCGGACTATCCCTTATTCTTCAACAATACAAAAATCAACCCCTCATCTTCTCTCAATATTCTTGGTGTCTCTTTTTCTTCTGCTCTCATTTGGAAGGACCATATTACCAGTCTTGCTAAGGCAGCCTCCCAGAAGCTGGGTGTGCTCACCGCCTTAGGGGGTTCTTTTCCCCTGCACAGCTTCTTGCTCTGTACAGGGGCATAGTGCGCCCTTGTATTGAGTATTGTTCACATGTGTGGGGAGGTTCCTCTCACACCGCTCTCCTAGACAAGGTTGAAAGGAAGGCCTTTCGTATCATTAACTCCCGTCCACTCACCAACTCTCTGCAATCTCTCTCTCTCCGCCGCAATGTTGCATCTCTCTCGCTATTCTATCGCTACTATAATAATCAGTGTTCCTCAGAGCTATCCCAGTGCATACCACCTCCTTTACGTAGGGCACGTGGTACCCGTCTTGCAACTCAATCCCACCCCTACTCTGTGCAACTCTCCAACCCAAGAGTGAAACGTTACTCTCAAACTTTCTTCTACTCAACAGCGGAGCTCTGGAACTCTCTCCCAGAATCAGTTTTTCCCGCTTCCTATGACTTAAATTGCTTCAAACTCTGTGTGTCCAGGCATTTTGGCTCGAACGTCCCTTGATTTTGGCCCTGTCACTCTTTCAACTATGGGGAAGGCACTCACTATAGGCAGTTATGCCTTTTGCCTCCCTCAATCACATAGAAAAAAAAAAAAAAAAAAAATATATATATATATGTATGTAGATATGGTTGTAATATTGAGTGGAATCACATACTAAGATCTCATGACCCGGTTTCAGCTCTCAACAATTCCCTTCTTGGTATCCTTCGCAAAAGAGCTCCATCAAAGACAATTAAGTCTCCTATCAGAGATAAAGCATGGTTTAATGATGACTGCAAGCGTGCATTTGATGACAAACAGGCTGCATGTCGTCTATGGAGGCGTAATCAATCCCCCTTGCATTGGGAAAATTATGTTTTTAAAAGGGCAGCTGCGCAGAGAGTTTATGATGGTGCTGAGAGGGATTATAACTCCCATCTTCAGGATGTTCTGGCAGGAGCTACACAGCCTCATAAATGGTGGTCCGCTTTGAAATCCTCTTTATTTGGAATAGATTCCTCCATGCCTCCTCTTTGTGATTCTGATGGCTCCATCTCTTTTGATCCATTATCGATGGCCAATATTCTATCTAATATTTGTATTAATAAGCAGAGTAATCAGGAATTGTCTTTGCCATTGACATGT
>CM064561.1:9904103-9938701 GCA_032716605.1 Paralithodes platypus
CGTTGTGTTATTGGTGGCGTTTCTTCTACTATTAGCGTTATTTGTATTAATATGTCACTTGTTGTTGGTTGTTATCGTTGTGTTATTGGTGGCGTTTCTTCTACTATTAGCGTTATTTGTATTAATATGTCACTTGTTGTTGGTTGTTATTGTTGTGTTATTGGTGGCGTTTCTTCTACTATTAGCGTTATTTGTATTAATATGTCACTTGTTGTTGGTTGTTATTGTTGTGTTATTGGTGGCGTTTCTTCTACTATTAGCGTTATTTGTATTAATATGTCACTTGTTGTTGGTGGTTATTGTTGTGTTATTGGTGGCGTTTCTTCTACTATTAGCGTTATTTGTATTAATATGTCACTTGTTGTTGGTTGTTATTGTTGTGTTATTGGTGGCGTTTCTTCTACTATTAGCGTTATTTGTATTAATATGTCACTTGTTGTTGGTGGTTATTGTTGTGTTATTGGTGGCGTTTCTTCTACTATTAGCGTTATTTGTATTAATATGTCACTTGTTGTTGGTTATTGTTGTGTTATTGGTGGCGTTTCTTCTACTATTAGCGTTATTTGTATTAATATGTCACTTGTTGTTGGTTGTTATTGTTGTGTTATTGGTGGCGTTTCTTCTACTAGCGTTATTTGTATTAATATGTCACTTGTTGTTGGTTGTTATTGTTGTGTTATTGGTGGCGTTTCTTCTACTATTAGCGTTATTTGTATTAATATGTCACTTGTTGTTGGTTGTTATTGTTGTGTTATTGGTGGCGTTTCTTCTACTATTAGCGTTATTTGTATTAATATGTCACTTGTTGTTGTTGGTTATTGTTGTGTTATTGGTGGCGTTTCTTCTACTATTAGCGTTATTTGTATTAATATGTCACTTGTTGTTGTTGGTTATTGTTGTGTTATTGGTGGCGTTTCTTCTACTATTAGCGTTATTTGTATTAATATGTCACTTGTTGTTGGTTATGTTGTGTTATTGGTGGCGTTTCTTCTACTATTAGCGTTATTTGTATTAATATGTCACTTGTTGTTGGTTGGTTATTGTGTTGTTATTGGTGGCGTTTCTTCTACTATTAGCGTTATTTGTATTAATATGTCACTTGTTGTTGGTTGTTATTGTTGTGTTATTGGTGGCGTTTCTTCTACTATTAGCGTTATTTGTATTAACCCGTGGAGCCCCGGCTAGTTTTGTAATGTTTTGTTGTGTGGCGTTTTTCAAAAAATCGTTTGTATTAGAACAATAGCGAATGGGTTTTGTAATGTTGGACGATTTTACAAGAGTAAAAAATGAAGGCAATTATCCCCAAAAAACAGGTTATTGCGCGCTCGCGCGCACGCACGTGGACTTTGAGAGTTTTCAACCATCGGCACGGTTGTGTGGGAGACGTACACAGTTCCCATACAAATCTGAGCCCTGTTGAGTGGCTACACCTGAGGTTACGGTCGGCGCAATTAGGGTGACGCGTCAGGCTCGTCTCTGGAGCTGTGCGTTACATACATCGCCGACGCGTCAGATGCGTCGCGGGGGCTGTACGGGTTAATATGTCACTTGTTGTTGGTTGTTATCGTTGTGTTATTGGTGGCGTTTCTTCTACTATTAGCGTTATTTGTATTAATATGTCACTTGTTGTTGGTTGTTATTGTTGTGTTATTGGTGGCGTTTCTTCTACTATTAGCGTTATTTGTATTAATATGTCACTTGTTGTTGGTTGTTATTGTTGTGTTATTGGTGGCGTTTCTTCTACTATTAGCGTTATTTGTATTAATATGTCACTTGTTGTTGGTAGTTATTGATGTGTTATTGGTGGCGTTTCTTCTACTATTAGCGTTATTTGTATTAATATGTCACTTGTTGGTGGTTATCGTTGTGTTATTGGTGGCGTTTCTTCTACTATTAGCGTTATTTGTATTAATATGTCACTTGTTGTTGTTGGTTATTGTTGTGTTATTGGTGGCGTTTCTTCTACTATTAGCGTTATTTGTATTAATATGTCACTTGTTGTTGGTTGTTATCGTTGTGTTATTGGTGGCGTTTCTTCTACTATTAGCGTTATTTGTATTAATATGTCACTTGTTGTTGGTTGTTATTGTTGTGTTATTGGTGGCGTTTCTTCTACTATTAGCGTTATTTGTATTAATATGTCACTGTTGTTGTTGGTGGTTGTGGTTGTGTTATTGGTAACATTATTTTTGTTATTAGTGTTATTGTTATTTATATTGTTACTTTGGTTGGTTGTGGTTGTGATATTGGTGACATTAATGTATGTTGTTACTACTGTTAACTATGGTTGTGGTTGTGGTATTGGTGACAATTATGTAGGTTTGTGTTACTGTTGGGGGTGATTGTAGTTGTGTTATTGGTGAAATTGTTGTTGTTATTGTTGGTAGTGGTGGTGCTGAAAGTGTTGGCATTAATGACGACATGTTTGTTGTTCTTGGTAGTGGTGCTGATGGTGGTATACTCCATTCAACCGACCTGTGCATCTGGCTCCTAGCTGGTGTTTGCATCGAGGCTCTTGATTGGCTATCATATCAGTACCCGAGCTCACTGGCCAAAATGAGCGGCAGAGCTGATAATTTCTTCTTGTTATGTTTATTATTCCGTATTTATTCATTAAACTATATACGTTTAAGTAATTTTAATGATTAATTAATAAATTATAGTCTTATCCGAATCTAAAGAGCTATTAAATATCACATGAAACCCAATAATAACTTATATATCGTAAAGTAAACACAAGCGAAACAATAAAATGATAAACGGGAGAGTAAGCGAGAGAGGAGACTGACTGATGGGCTAACGCAGATTAGCCAATCACAGGCCATGATTTACTTACCGGTATCACACATTTAAAATAGGCAGGGACAGAATATCTTCCCTGGCTTGTATTTACTTTATTATATCTATAATTGTATGTGTTCTATGTGGTGTTTTATAGCTCTTAAGGTTCGAATATCACTGTAGATTATCACATTATCGTATGAATGAAATATACTGTTCTTTATTATTCCATATATATTAATTAAACTAGATACATTTTAGTAATGATAATGATAATGTGATGGGTGATATCAGAGCCTGAAGACCTATAAAATACCACATAGAACACATACAATTATAGATATAATAAAGTAAACACCAGCAAGGGAAGATATTCTGTCCCTGCCTATTTTAAATGTGTGATACCGGTAAGTAAATCATGGCCTGTGATTGGCTAATCTGCGTTAGCCCGTCAGTCAGTCTCCTCTCCCGCTTACTTCTCCCGTTTATCATTTTATTGTTTCGCTTGTGTTTACTTTATGATATATAAGTTATTATTGGGTTTCATGTGATATTTAATAGCTCTTTAGATTCGGATAAGACTATAATTTATTAATAAATCATTACAATTACTTAAACGTATATAGTTTAATGAATAAATAAGGAATAATAAACGTATATAGTTTAATGAATAAATAAGGAATAATAAAGATAATAAGAAACAATTATCAGCTCTGCCGCTCAGTTTGGCCAGTGAGCTCGGGTACTGATATGATAGCCAATCATGAGCCTCGATTCAAACACCAGTTAGGAGCCAGATGCACAGGTCGGTTGAATGGAGTATAGTAGTAGTACGATTGATGACAATTTTTACTATCGCTAATGTTGTTGTTGTAAAGGCCCCTAATAGTCGTAGAGTTAATAGTATACACTTGATCAGGTTCCTCTATATAAAATATATTGTTTTCGATTTCAGATAATAATATTCCAGGTGCTGACAAAGTTATTTGTAAGGAAATAGGTAAAGAATTCCTTATCATTTAGATTGATAAATGATAAACTGTCTTGCCTGCAATTCTTACAAACCCAATCAGAACACAATATATGCATAGCATTCCCGCATACTGCACAAAATTGACAGTCTACATTAGTTAATATGGGTTTTGTACATAAATTACATGCTAGCATACTGAATATATAAGGTAAAACATGTTGTACCATATCTAAGAGATAATTGATAGGTATGATTACAATTGGTCTTCATTGGGCTTCGTTTTCCAGTAATTATAAAATATGGTCTCCCAGCATATATAATATTCAATGTCAATATGAGTTTTAGTAAAATACCCAAAATAAAGATCACCACCATGCCACAACAGACCAGCCGGAACCAGAAGAAAAGTATGGAAATAGAAAGAGAGACCACGATAAAGGAGAGAAACAACACAGAAAATACCCCACCAAAGAAAACGGCTAGGAAGAACGGGAATACCGGCAAGTCAGAAAGAAACACGAAACAACAAAGAAGAGAACAAACCACAACACCCAGGGCGACCACAGAAGAAAAGAAGAAAGGACAAGGGAAATTACAAAAGGAGAAGAACTCGCCTCAACAAGTCAACGTCAAACAGCCACCTCAACCACGAACAAACGAGAAGACGAAGGAAGGACGGCAACAACATGGCCGCCCAAAACCACACCTAGCCCCGCCCCACCTCAACATTCCAGAGGCCAGAATTGCCACCATAAACCACGCTCTGCCACCCACCCCAGGAAAAACAATAAGAGTAACCAGCAACACTTCCGGAAAACAAGAGAGGAAAGCCAAATATAATCAAATGAGCGAGGGGCAGAATACCCAAATCTCCCCCTTCCAGATGCGCCGCTCTTCCGTGCAGGTTTCCCAACATCATGGAGGGAATTTCTAAGGGGCCTACCTCAATCCCCTAATCCATAAATATACACAAATATTTTTTTTTTATATATTTATAATTGATAGTGACAGATAACTTGAATGTGTAGGCGATATTAGTACAAAGTACAAAGGAGTACAAAGGAAATCAAGCAACAACAGATGTAGTGACCCTTCTAGGTTGCTTGTCCTCCAAAACACTGAGGATCAAGTGTCCAAACAGTGGTTTAGAGTGGGCAAGGGAACATTGGAAAGGGAATTACTGCCCTGGAACTAATGTCCGTGGCAGGATTAGGAAGTTAGTAGGGGACAGATTGGTTAGTAACTGAGAGGGGGATAAAATAAAGTTATTAATTTACAAACGCAGTCAGTCGCGGGTTTGATGCGAGATATTTGTCTAGGCGGAGTTTAAATGAATCAACGGTGATGCAGTCTATAACGTTTCGGGGAAGCCCATTCCACAAGTTGACAACTCGATTGAAGAAGAAATTCTTAGATTCGTGTGAGTTAAAAGATTTACCAATAATTTTGCAACCGTTTCCCCGCGTGTAATTAGATTGGTCGATAGTGAAGTACTTACTACAGTTCATATTGTCGATGCCTTTGATGATTTTGAACACTTGAATTAAGTCACCTCTTAATCTGCGCTGGGTTAAAGGAAATAGATTTAATTCTCTAAGACGCTCTTCGTATGGTTTGTTCTTTAGGCTAGGTATCATTTTGGTACCTCTACGTTGAACTCGCTCTAGCTTGTTTATATCTTTTTGGTAATAAGGGCACCAGGATTGAACGCAGTATTCCAGAAGAGGGCGGACTAAGGAATTGTAAAGGGTTAGGATAACTTCTTTGGATTTATGCTCAAATGACCTGCCTATAAAGCCAATTATTTTGTTTGCCTTCTTAACAACTTCTGAACATTGTTGACTCGGTTTTAGGTTACTCGATATTGTTACTCCCAGATCGGTTTCTCTGTTTACATTCTTAAACTGAGTGCCATTCATCGAATAGTTTGCTTTCTCATTTAGGTATCCGATATGTAGTACTTTACATTTATCCGCATTGAAACTCATTTGCCAAATTTGGGCCCAACATGACAATTTATCTAGATTGTGTTGCATATCGTCAACTTGTTCTTTTGAGAGTACGCTATTTGCAATTTTTGTATCGTCAGCAAATTTTGAGATTGTACAGGTGAGACCCTCATCTATGTCGTTGATGTAAATTAGAAAGAGAATTGGTCCTAGTACCGATCCCTGGGGTACCCCGCTACTTACATTGGTCCATTTAGATGCCTTACCGTTTATGACTACTCTTTGCTTTCTGTCGCTGAGCCAATTTTCTATCCATTTCAACACACCGTCTTGTATTCCATGCGCTTTTAGTTTTAGCAGTAAACGTTTATGGGGAACTTTGTCAAAGGCCTTTTGAAAATCAAGGTATATAATATCTACAGCTTTACTCTCATCGTAGAGGTTGAGGATATCGTGGAAGAAGTCTAAGAGGTTTGTTAAACAGGAACGTTTTTTACGAAAGCCGTGTTGAGTATCTTTAAGTATGTTATTTTCCTCTAAGTGATTTACGAGTCTGTCTCGTATGACCGTTTCTAGCATTTTACATACAACTGAGGTTAAGCTAATTGGACGATATTTACGGGGTAGGGATTTGCTGCCTTTTTTGAATATCGGTGTTACGTTGGCTAGCTTACACTGATAGGGCATAGTTCCAGACTGCAAGGATTTATTGAATAGTAATGTCAGTGGTTTGGAGAGCTCATCCTTAGCTTCCTTTAGAACTCTAGGCGAGATTGTATCAGGTCCAGGCGTTTTATTTACCTTGAGTTTATCTAAACAATTCAATACTTCTCTCTCTGTAACGGTGATATTGCTTAGAACATCTGAATTATCAATCTGAATCGGCGATGGTGTAGGGATATCACTGAGGTTTTCTGTTGTAAAAACTGATGCAAAGAAGGTATTGAGGGCATTACTCATTTTTACTTCGTCTTTGGTGTATTCTCCATTTTCATCGACTAACGGTCCAACAGTTGAAGTAACTACTTTTTTCTTTCTGACATAACTATAGAATTCTTTCGGGTTTGTTTTACTTTGATTCGCAATATGTAACTCTAAGTCTTTTTACTTTGCTTAATTAACTTTTTGGCTTTGCGTCGTAGCTCTACAAATTTCAGCCGTTCTTCGTCATTTTGTGAGGATTTTAATCTATCATTTGCAAAATTTTTAGCAAGCAGGCAGTTTGAAATATCTTTATTCCACCATTTGGGCTTATTAATTGGCCTGGACGCCGTATTTTCGATGGTATGCAGTGTTGCACTGCTTTTAGGTAAGTGGCTTCGAATAACTTCCAAGATGTATTTATGTCGTTATTGTGAATTAAAAAGCTCCAGTCAGTTTCTTTAAACATAGCTCTAAGTTTATGGAAGTTTGCTTACTTGAAATTAGGGACTTTTTCGATACTACTATTTGGTTCGTTACTAGTAAACTTTAAAGTGAAAATTATCGTACGATGGTCGCTGTTACTGAATTCATCACCAACATTCAAATTCTCTATTAATTCTTCTTTTGTTGCAAGTACAATGTCAAGAACGTTATTACCACGGGTCGGCGTTCGAACAAATTGATAAAGCGAACTCTCTTGCAAGTTCGTATACAAGTCATGTCCGGAGTGTGAAGTAAGAGTATCGCCCCACTTGGTCACAGGTAAATTAAAGTCGCCAAAAATTACGGTATCTTTTGAGTTACTTACATCTGCAATTTGTTCATAAATTTCTCGGTCAGTTTGCACTGATTGAGCTGGAGGTATGTATATTAATGCAAGTATTATTTTTGTACCTTTATTATTCTTTATTAGCACAAAAGATGCGTCGATGTTCACAATTTGAGGTTTTGACAAGAGGGTAGGGTTAAGACTTTCTTTGATATAAAGTAAAACGCCACCTCCGTTTCGATTTATTCGGCTTTTCTCAAACATTACATAACCGGGAAGTGAATACTCTGCTAAAAAGTCTCTATCTTCTGTATTGAGCCAAGATTCTGTTATGCCAATCACATCATAATTTTCTGTAAACACTAGCTCCTCTAAATCTGAAAATTTATTGCGTATGCTACGAGTGTTTGCATAGAAAACCTTTAAATTTGTTATTTTAGAACTCACGGAACGCTCTTTAATAATATTTTTGGTTCTTGTCGGATCTACATTTATGTTCATGGCTGTCCTCGGTCCTCGCTGTCTTCGGTCCTTATCGCTGGTGGTCCTCGGTTGCCTCTGTTTTTTTCTTGGCGTTGGATGATTTATGTCACTGCTGCTTCTTCTCGGATGGCGTTTTTTGATCCATGGCTGCGGACTGCTTCGTGTAGGAGACGACCCATGCGTGCTGAACCCACAGGGTTTAGATGAGTGCCATCCTTGCAGAACAGAGTAGGCTGGTTGTAGAAGTTGTCCCAGAGGTTGATGAATTCAACTTCTTCCCTCAGACACAAATATTTTAGTCGGCTATTTGTGCTGAAGGCCTTGTCGTAGAATTTGTCAGGTGCGTCGATCTTGGGGAGAATGCCTGAGATGATGATATTCCTTGACTTGTTTTTGTAGTGCTGGAACATCTTGCGATATTTCTCCACCAACTCTTCGGATCTGGTGCGCATGACGTCATTTGAACCAGCATGGATGACAAAAAGGGTTATTTTCATTTGCATCCTTTGTGGTATCTTCGAAGGCTTCCACAATGTTGTCCAGTCCAGCTCCTGGGATGCAAAATCTTTTTTGTTGATTTGGGACTCTGTCGCAGAACTCTTCGACCTGTCCTCGTAGGATGGAATCCCCAACGAGCCTGGTCTCTTCTGGTTCGTCTTCCATCTTTACCAATATCTCAAATCTGTTTGACATTGTGACTGGTAGATGAGACCTTTTCTGCGTTGGCCGTGCACCGTTCCTCACTGGTGTAAATCCGGATACCTGTGGTGGCGGGACTCTACGTACAGGTCGGGGAGAGGAGTGGTTAGAACGGGGGCGAGGGGTTGGTACTGTTCGTGCTAGCAGGCTTCTTGCACGAGGAGTGGGGGAGAGACTAAGGTGAGACTAAGGTAAGAGACTAAGTGTTGAATGGTGGGTGATAACTACCGTGTTTGATGGAGGAGCAATAATGGTTTGGTGGTTTCCACAGGTACAGGTAATAAAGCCAGGGTGACTGAAGCCACTCCAAGGCAGGGAGCTGAGGAGGGTGCGGAAATGCCCGGGAAACCAAAACCCCACTCAAGGCCCTGTGCCCCTAAGCATTTATGAAGGGAAAGTTGAGGGGCAAAGGAAAAATGAAGTGCTTTGGCTCCCAATCTAGGGAGGTCAATCCATGGAAAAGACGCCATCACTTGAGATCTAGAAAATATATAAGTAAAAGGAACAGTCAGAATAAGCTATGGGTATGGCAGAGATCGCTCACCTCTCACTCTGATAGTCCAGCCCATCACCAGGGTTAAGGTAGGTTATATGCAGAACCTAAGAATAGCCAGCATCACCACCATGCCAGCGTCCATAAAACCAACACCAGAGCTCCAGCGCACCCTTCTCGCTTGGAGTGGCCTCCAACACAACGAAATTCACCATCAAGGCTATCACGGCTATCACCGGATTTCAGAAGAAAACCAACATCGAGCGAGCCATTGTTACTCTCAAAAAACACCAACGCAGAAATAGCAACCGAAAGAGACACTATCACAGCCGAACAAAAGCAGGTATAAAAAACATTCGGAATTAACCTCCGCTTTTTGGTCAGTTAGCAAGGCTCGATGCTAGCAAACCCCCAATGAGGCTCGAAGCTCACATAGCTAGGTTCGATGCTAGCAAACCCCCAGTGAGGCTCGAGGCTCACATTGCTAGGCTCGATGCTAGCAAAACACCATTGAGGCTCGAAGCTCACATAGTTAGGTTCTATGCCATCAAACTCCCATTGGGGCTCGAGGCTCATACATCAGTTGCTGATATTAAAGGAAGCGGTTAGAGACCTTTAAAAAAAATGTAATCTCCAGAGTCTACAATACTAAAAGGAAGTGCTTGGAGACCTTCCAAAGTGCCTAACAATATCAAGACCCCATGTAGTGACACCTTATTAAAGGCCACCCTTAAGAACTCAGTTGCGAGAGCATCATTGTGTCATCCCCCTACTCCCGGAAAATCACTTGTGAATAAGTAATGTATTTCCGCCTAATCTTCTCGAGTCCCTTATTGTACAACCGTTTAATTCCACCAGGAAAACAAAACACACAATCTATCCTTGCCATCCCCTATTAAAATGACCTTAGTTATTGAAATGTCGGGTGAACGAAGGGAATTTAACCCTCCCGAAAATCTCCCGCCTGCGCGGGGATTCGAACCCTGGTTAGTGACCTCAGTAGGTCCGGTCACCCCAGGACCGCGCTCTAACCCACTCTGCTACCTCAGACGTTAATAGGATAGTAACCTTAGTCCTTCAGGTTGAAAGATCCAGGTTGATAGTCTCGTGGATAGTCTCACGTGATGGGTTTCTTGGACTCACCATCATGACTATTTTACACTATCCCAAACGTCAACTCGGGTAGCAGAGTATTTGGGTGGCGGAATTTTTGCGAGGGCATTACACAACATCCTTCTTTGACTAGGCTAGACCCAAGCCGAAATTTAACGTCTTCAGGTAACGTAGCCATATCACCTCAACATTTTCAATAGTCCAGGTTCTGAGATGCCTGGCGCAGGTTCTCGTGATGGGTGCTCTATCTAGCTACCGGATCACGCACCCTGGCTGCCACCAGTGAAATGTCGAGTGAACGAAGGGAATTTAACCCTCCCGAAAATCTCCCGCCTGCGCGGGGATTCGAACCCTGGTTAGTGACCTCAGTAGGTCCGGTCACCCCAGGACCGCGCTCTAACCCACTCCGCTACTTCGGACGTTAATAGGATAGTAATCTTACTCCTTCAGGTTGAAAGAACCAGGTTGATAGTCTCGTGGAAGGTTTCTCACGTGATGGGTTTCTTGGACTCACCATCATGACTATTTTACACTATCCCAAACGTCAACTCGGGTAGCAGAGTATTTGGGTGGCGGAATTTTTGCGAGGGCATTACAGTTATTATTAGACATTCCTGAGTCAACCTAACTGAAGATATTTTATAGCAGGACTATAATATTTACACCAGAACATACCAAAGCTAAACTATTCGTCTAAAGTTATTTTTTATAAGTTATCGTCTTACGTCGTCGAGAGTGTAACATGAGCGTGTAAGATTAACAGCTAAGGCCCTTCTCTATGATCAGGTGCGCGGGCAGACTATGTTATTTGTATAAATATTCAGTCTCCATCCAATTAAGTTCTTGTGTACTTGCAAGACCATTTCCATTATTTATGATTGTAAAACTTTGTAGTTATTATGTCATTCTATTCAGTGAATAGATCAAGGAGAGTCTAAGAACTCACATAACTGTTTGATTTCATAATTACTTTGTATCTAATTCTATGTATTCATATTGTTACTTGTGGAAATAAGTATGTGCAACATCTCGAGTCCCCAGATACCTAATGAAATGGTGGGTGAGAAGGAGAATTTAACCCTCCCGAAAACCCGGGTCAGTAGGCACACCAGAGTCCCGCGCTAACCACTGTACTACCACGGAAAACAATAGGATAGCAACCTTAGTTATCTTAGTTATCTGTTAATATCAAGTATAAATATACAAAAAGTATGTATTTTTATATATTTTTATTTTTATATTGACAGATAACTTGAATTTAAAGGCGATATTAGGGTTGGGTGGTGGCTGATAACTACCGTGTTCTTGGAGGAGCAATAATGGTTTGGTGGTTCTCGCAGGTAAGCCACGGTAGCCTTGTCCGTTTTTAGTCATTAATGTGTGACTTTAACCTCATGACACAGGGACAAGTGGCTTATTTCTACACTTTTGGTAATGCACTATATTGACGAAAATTAGGGCACGGTGTGAGAAAAGCTGTGTCAAAATATCATACTGATCCAAGTGTTTGTTAATAAGTTATTCCCGAAAAACGATGTAACACTGCCTCTCAAATCCATAGTAACTCAACTCACTAGTATACCACTTAGTACACTAAATGCTTCCAATAAACCACCCATTCCCCTGAAACCTCCTCATAAACGTCTCACCATGCCAACCCCCAGCAAAGTCTGCCCGTCACTTGCACCTATATTCGACCACCCAGTCAACCCTCCCAGGCGCCCACAGCACCTACAACTTCAAGATCAACTTTGCCAACACACCTAGCAAGACCTATCATACCTACACCCATTCTGGGAATCGGTCACTCCCACCACCCCGTTACAGTCCAACAGCCTGTTACAGTCCACAAGCGGCTAGACTAACATCGATACCACCTGAGGAAACATTAATCGCAACCACAGCAACAAACTTAGCGACCCCACCTAGCAGAAATGCAACTTTAACAAACACAACTGCCTCTGATCAAGGTACCCCAACACTCCACAAGAGATGCCTGGCACCTAAGCATCCACAAGGATTAACTAGGTGACCGACCTGGGGTCAAGGGCCACCATTCATTTACCTGCTGCCACCGTAACAACGTCCACGCCATGCATCTTCGCCATTCAACAATTCACCAAATCCAACAAAATGTTTGTATGATATGCGTTCCAGATCACATCATCAGAATGTAAAAGAAGATTATGGAACGCAAATCACTTAAGAAAACATCTGCTGGACGAGATGTCTCCTTCATCGCTTTTTCTGGGTAAGAGACCAATCGAGAAACCAGATGCAAGGTCAACTATTTGGTATGACCTTTTCCACCGCCTCAAGCCAGTTTGCAACACTTCAACTGAGAAAACGTATGACCTCCAGCCACGCTGACGAGACTTTTATACAGGCGGGGAAAGTAATATGAAGAGCCTAAGAATAGTCAGCATCACCACCAAGGCAGCTTTCATTAAGCAAAAGCATAAGTATACCAATGCCAGAGTTCCAGCTCGCCCTTCTCGCCCAGAGAAGCCTCCAACACGACGACCTCATCATCGAGACGGCTATCACCGGATTTCAAAAGAAAGCCAACAGTGAGTGAGCTGACCCCTTCTTCCTCTCAAACACACTAGCGCATAAGTAGCAACCAAAAGAGACACAGTTGACCAAAAGCAGGTATTAACAAATTGTTTTTTTTGTTTTTGTTTTGTTTTTAAGAGACAATGAACGGAGGAAGGAAAAACACAGATAAAACAAAAAGGTCCATGTGCCTAAAGGCACCCTCCATTCATAAAATGTTTGTAACAACTGGATTTAAACATTTGTAGATTGGAATGACCCTTCGTTGTTTGGTCAGTTTGGTAGGCCCTATGCTACCACCTTCCCAGTGAGGTTCGATGCTTACATAGCTAGGCTCGATGCTAGTAAACCCCAGTGAGGCTTGATGCTCACATAGCTAGGCTCGATGCTAGCAAACACCCAGTGAGGCTCGATGCTCACACAGCTAGGCTCAATGCTAGTAAACCCCGACTATGGTTTGATGCTAACATAGCTAGGTTCGATGCTAGCAAAACACCAATGAGGCTCAATGCTCACATAGATTGGCTTGATGCTATCAAACCCCCAGTGAGGCTCGAGACTCACACATCAGTTGCTGAAATTAAAGGAAGTGGTTCGAGACCTTCCAAGAAGATGTCCCCAGACTCTACAATACTTAAAAGAAGCAGTTCGAGACCTTCCACAGTGCCTAATAATATCAAGACCCCCTATAGCTACACTTTACTAAAGTTCCTCGTTAAGACCTCAATCGTCAGAGTATCATTGTGTCCTCCCCCTACTTCCGGAAAATCACTTGCGAAGAAGTGGGGCGTTGTTAGGATGGATTAGGTCATGGCTAATTGGTAGGAAGCAGAGAGTCAGCATAAATCGTACCAAGTCAGAATGGGGAGCAGTCAAAAGTGGTGTCCCCCAGGGATCGGTATTAGGTCCCCTGTTGTTTCTTATATACATAAATTACCTAGATTTAGGTATAACTAGTAGGATAAGTAAATTCGCAGACGATACTAAAATAGGGAGATCAATTGATTCAGACAGCGATATAGAGTGCCTCCAAAGGGATCTAGATACCTTACATGAATGGTCAGTAAATTGGCAGATGAAGTTTAACATTGACAAATGCAAGGTATTAAAGATAGGGAAGATGCAAACAAATGTTAAATATAAACTAGCTAATTTAGAATTAGAAAATTCAGACTGCGAGAAAGATCTAGGTGTGTTTGTTAGCAATGATTTGAAGCCTAGAAAACAGTGTATAAGCGTTCGTAATAAGGCAAACAGGATTCTCGGGTTCATCTCTAGGAGTGTGAGTAACAGAACTGCTGATGTTATCTTAAAACTTTACTTGTCATTAGTGAGACCCAATATGGATTATGCTGTCCAATTTTGGTGTCCTTATTACAGAATGGACATAGATTCATTGGAGAGAGTACAGCGTAGAATGACAAAAATGATCCATAATATTAGAAATCTTTCGTATGAAGAAAGGTTGAAGAAATTAGGTTTACATTCGTTAGAGAGACGCAGAGTTAGAGGGGATATGATAGAGGTGTTCAAGTGGGTTAGTGGGATTAACAAAGGGGACATGACAAATGTACTAAAGCTCAGTGATAGCGAAAGAACTCGTACCAATGGTTTCAAATTAGATAAATTTCGTTTCAGAAAAGATATAGGCAAGTATTGGTTTGGTAACAGAGTTGTAGATGGGTGGAATGGACTACCAAGTGCTATAGTGGGATCTAAAACTGTAGGGAGCTTTAAGATAAAATTAGATAAGCATATGGACGAGAAGGGTTGGGTGTGAAGGGGGATCAGCCGGGTTGGGCCAATCAGCGCTCTGCAGACCCCCATAATCCTGCGTTAATCTCTAACCGTTTTGGTAAGATGATCCTCAGGGTATTAGAGTTTGAAGCCTATAATTGGGCTTTGTAATTGAATTGGGGTTGTGTGGGACAGGGATCTGCCTTGCTTAGGCCAATCGGCTTTCTGCAGACTCCCATTTTCTTATGTTCTTATGTTCTTAAGTAATGTAATTCCGTCTTGTCCTCGAGTCCTTTATTGCGCAACCGTTTAATTCCACTAGGAACACAAAGTGCACAATCTATCCTTGCCATCTTCTATTAAACCTTAGTACTCATTGGACATCCCTGAGTCAACCTAACTGAAGATATTTTATAGCAGGACTATAATATCTACACCACATCATACCAAAGTTACACTATTCATTTTATGTTCCTGTGTAATTACGAGACCATTTCCAATACCTAGCTTATGTACTTATGATTGTATAAACTTGTAGTAACGTTATCATATTATTCAATGAAGAGATTAATGAACTCATATAGATATTTATTTCCATAATTACTTTGTATCTGATTCTATGTAGGCCTATTGATATTGTTAATTGTAAAAATAAGTGTATGCATCATCTCGAGTCACGACATAGATATAGTCTCTCCTATTTGTGTATAAGTATAACGTTGCCTTGTATTGAATTGCATAACTCACCTTGTGTTCGTACAGTGCATGTATATTGAACTAATTATTTCTTCCCGTTTGGTGAATCCACACAATTTGTTTTATCTAGCATAACAGTAGGTTAATTTGATTAGATTAGGCAACTAAATATTATCTTAACTAGTAACTAAGCTGCCCTAACCAGCTCAGCCAACTAAATCAAACTTAAGTACTTAACTTATCCAACGTTACCTAACTCAACTTTTTCTAATCTAATCTCACCGAACTTAACTTCATCTAACCTAACCTAAGCCAACCTAATCTAGCACCTTATAGTCTACAATTTAACTCATTTTTTACGCCCTGCCTTCTAGCCGAGGAATTAAAATGGAAAGAGTGCAATCTTAGGTGTAAATCGCCGATTTTGAAACGTTCGAAAATAAGTAGTTTATGAGCTAATAATGACACTCGCTTCTCTCTCGCAGGCGATGACAGAAAGAGAGAGAGAGAGAGAGAGATGAGAGAGAGAGAGAGAGAGAGAGAGAGAGAGAGAGAGAGAGAGAGAGAGAGAGAGAGAGAGAGAGAGAGAGAGAGAGAGAGAGAGAGAAACACATTGTTACAGTTCATTGCATCCGCCACCACCACCACCACCAAACATCAAGTTCACCTCAGTCGGATATTTTCAGCTTACAATCATTTGCTCTAAGCTAGTGACACATGGGCTACACAGTTAGCTACCCGCTACGAATAATGATAAAATCTTCTCCAAACTCTGATTTGGATTACATCACAATATGTGATTATATGCGTTTGTTTGATATTTGAATTTCTCAAAAATATTTGATCGAAATTTTACACTAAATACCTACCTACCGTACCTACATTTGGTACCTGAACAGGAATGATTTAACTTTGGCCAATTTGGAAGTCGCAGAACTGTACACGGAGCTATACTTAGGGCATATTTTATCTGCACCCTGGGTCCACTGGTCTGGCAGCTTTTGTCAATATTTCAGCCAGTCAACGTTGATCATCTACGTTCGGTCCATTTGCCGATACCGATACCATGGACACAGACCAAGACCAGACCATATTATCTTCTCTGATTGGATAGACCATACTCCCACCACCACCACTCGTCATGGCTTCTAATAACATCACCTTCCACTATTTAGGAGCCGTGAAGTGGTATAACATTAGGAAGGGATATGGCTTAATTTACTCCAGTGGCTACAAAGGTGATATATTTGTCCACAAATCACAAATCACCACACCAAATCCTCAACATCAAATACCTTCTCTCAGGGATGGAAGGAAGGTTGAATTTGTAGTTAAGGATGGGAAAAAAGGAGAAGAGACAGCCAACGTAACTGGACCAGATGGGGCTTCTCTACTTGGATCCAGGCATGCTGTATCTGGATCAAAATATGCACATAAGAAGAGGCAAGGAACAACAACCCCCAAAATAACAACAACCAGCAAAACAGACATCATCACTATTGTAGTTCAAACTGCAATAGCGCTTGCTGGGGGGGACAGAAGCCGAATACCTGTACTTCTACCTGCTCTTCTGAAGGCCAATGGACTCCCAACGATCGTCATCTCACCAGAGATCGTCACTCCGGATCTTCTGGGTGATACACCATCATCCAGGAAGAAAACACCAAAGCCGAAGAACACCATGAGGCCAAAACTCCTGCTCCCACGACCCCTGAGCACACAACGGAAGGAGCCCCAACAACCAACGGAAGACCAGCACAAACCAGCACAAACTTCGACACCACCAGAAGACCTCGAAACTCATCAAGCAGAATCGTATGAAGAAGACTCCGAGGAAGAAGAGGTGGATGTCGAGCTAGTTGATGCTGAAGAACAGGAAGAAGACAAGACCTCTTCTACTCCGATCCAGTCTACCAGCTCATCACAAGAACAGACCATCATGACAACTCCTCTCCCTCCTGTTCTAACACCACAAGTTGTGAGGGACAAGAAGCCAAATCCTCAAACCAGAGACACAGCTACCAAGATTCAACCACGGAAAGATGAAGAATGGCTAAGATTTGCAACAGATCTTCAAACTTGTACTCCAGCTATAATGAAACAAAAATACTCTGAAGAAATAACAACTGGTTGGGTACTATCAACGGTGGGGAGAGATTACTATAAGGTGATAAAGGAGAATTTAGATTTTTTTTGTTTTAATATAAATAACTAAAGGGAAGCAACAGGGGAGGAAACAGACCAAGCCCTCCAAGAATCTTCAGCTTCACCATCCGCTTCATAAACAACACCATCTCCCACCTTCACCAACATCAACGGCCTCTCCACACCACCAACACCACCTGGCACTCCACACGGTGCATTGCTGCTCTTCGTCTACTCTCACTTGTCACATCTAAGTATTACCCAAGAATTGCAAGGAGGACTACCTCCACCTTTTTTACTCTTCGACTTTGCTCTTCATTTCCATCTTTACTTCTCTCTAACCCTTAGATACCGCTCACCTCCCCAACCTGTCTATCCCCCTTAAAGATTCAAGATTACCATAGAGCACTGGAAAAATGCTGCAAGAAACTTGTTGAAAAAACGCTTGTATGAGCCTAATCTCAATTTACAAACATTTTATCCAGAATCACGCTAACAGTTTTACTTAGCAATTTATCCGAGATTGGTAATGTTCATTTGTTTTCGATCATTTTAATGTATTGTTCTTCTGTTGATTTAACTACCGATATAAAAACAAATATGCAGGGCATAGCATTAGTAGGAGTTGTAGTCAGTCATTCAGTAACAAGAAAAAGAAAAAGAAAAAACTGAAATGAATAAAGTATGATGACATATTTAACAGTATGCTGGTTAGCATTAACGATTTCATTCACTTTGAAAATTTAAACTCTAAGAATTTTAGACACAACCGTCACCAAAACCACACACCAATTCACTGAGCCACCACCAAGAGCAGAAAGCACTTCACTGAGCCACCACCAAGAGCAGAAAGCACTTCACTGAGCCACCACCAAGAGCAGAAAGCACTTCACTGAGCCACCACCAAGAGCAGAAAGTACTTCACTGAGCCACCACCAAGAGCAGAAAGCACTTCACTGAGCCACCACCAAGAGCAGACAACACTTCCCTCAGCCACCACCAAGAGCAGACAGCACTTCCCTCAGCCATCACCAAGAGCAGACAACACTTCACTCAACCACCACCAAAAGCAGACAACACTTCACTCAGCCACCACTAAGAGCAAACGACACTTCACTCAGCCACCACCAAGAGCAGACACCACTTCACTCAGCCATCACCAAGAGCAGAGAACACTTCCCTCAGCCATCACCAAGAGCAGACACCACAACCCTCAGCCATCACCAAGAGCAGATAACCCTTCACTCAGCCACCACCAAGAGCAGACAACACTTCACTCAGCCACTACCAAGAGCAGACAACCCTTCACTCAGCCACCACCAAGAGCAGACACCACTTCACTCAGCCACCAGCCACCACCAAGAGCAGACAACACTTCACTCAGCCACCACGAAGAGCAGATAACACTTCACTCAGCCACCACCAAGTGCAGACACAACTTCACTCAGCCATCACCACTCATCCATCAGCCTTATACATCACTGGCTTCACTTGACATGTGTAGGGCAGTTGTATCTGTCATGTTTTCTTTAGTGTAACACATTAGATAAAGAACAGCGAGATAAGATTATGTTGATAATGAGTGCGGGCGGTACTCATGGACAGGGAAAGCGTGGCTGTGGGGTTAAAGTATGTACCACACTCGATTAGAAATTATAATATCACAGTCTATCTATGGGGATATTATAAAGATTCTTGTTGTGTCATACTAAGTCTTAGCCTCCGTACGATACTTTATCATATGAACACATTTTGTGAAAAGAAAAACAAAAATATGCGTTCTTAGCTGTTTCCTATGCCGCTAGGTTTACACTAGTATTATGTCTTTATAAACTCAATCCCTACAATTCGCTCAATATACGTCACCCTAGTGCAGTATCCGTAGCACTGAGCGAATTTAAATGAGTTCCAATGGAAAATTCAGGTAGAAGTCTCCCTACAACAGTCTGCTTCATACATTTTCCCTTCCCCTGGCCTTGAGAATATCGACCATCTTTACCTTTTGTGTATACCGTGACCGGCCGGGACCCGTTATTTTTTTTTTTTTTTTTTTTTTGTTCTATGTGAGTGAGGGAGGCAAAAGGCAGAACTGCCTATAGCGAGTGCCTCCCCCATACTTGAAAGAGTGACAGGGCCAAAATCAAGGGACGTTCGAGCCAAAATGCCTGGACACACAGTGTTTGAAGCAATTTAAGTCATAGGAAGAGGGAAAGACTGATTCTGGGAGAGAGTTCCAGAGCCCAGCTGTTGAATAGAAGAAAGTTTGAGAGTAACATTTCACTCTTGGGTTGGAGAGTTGCACAGAGTAGGGGTGGGATTGTGTTGCAAGATGGGTACCACGTGCCCTACGTAAAGGAGGTGGTATACACTGGGAAAGCTCTGAGGAACACTGATTATTATAGTAGCGATAGAATAGTGAGAGAGATGCAACATTGCGGCGGAGAGAGAGAGATTGCAGAGAGTTGGTGAGTGGACGGGAGTTAATGATACGAAAGGCCTTCCTTTCAACTTTGTCTAGTAGAGCGGTGTGAGAGGAACCTCCCAACACATGTGAACAATATTCAATACAAGGATGCACTATGCCCTTGTACAGAGCAAGAAGCTGTGCAAAGGTAAAGAACCCCCTATGGCGGCTGAGCACACCCAGCTTCTGGGAGGCTGCCTTAGCAAGACTGGTAATATGGTCCTTCCAAATGAGAGCAGAAGAAAAAGAGACACCAAGAATATTGAGAGAAGATGAAGGATTGATATTTGTATTGTTGAAGAATAAGGGATAGTCCGCTGGGAGTTCCGGACGGGTAGATAGATGGAGAAATCGGGTTTTGGAAGCATTAAAGGTAACAAGGTTTTCTCTGCCCCAATTGGAGATAGTAATTAGATCATAAGTGAGCGTATTATCCCTTCCTCTTTCGTAATTTTACGCTAGCGGTAACTCAGTGAAATTAACTACTTGTTCTATCAAGTTTTGTGTTTAGAAAATAGTATAAGTTATATCCTGTAATGTGAAATGAACTTTACATTCATACCTGATACATAGTTGTCACAAATACATATGCAAGTAAACCTGTTCTTGGTGGAATTTTAGCTTCCAATTCACCTTTTGCTTGGACACACACCCTCTCACAACCGAGGCCTGTGGCAAACTGATATTACTATAGGAGTGAAGGTTAGAAGCTTATGGAAGCATCTGGCAATAAGCGGAGTGGCTTGGTATTACCAAGTTAGCCAATAACACCAGAAGGTATGGGTAAGTCGCCCGCAGCAAGCATTTTTTTTTACATAGGACGTATCCATACATCAGTCACAGAAAAAAGGTTTCATGAACCGTCCAGTGCCAGCAAAGTATAATTTTACCGTACTGTACGAGCTACTTTGGGCATTTTGAAACCCCTTAGCAATAGCACTAATAAGCCGACATCATACAAGCACTTTACCATCAGATGTATCGGAACCACAGTATCTGAGTAAAGAAGTCTACCTATCGATCTATCTACTTATATACTCAAGCCAAATCCAAAGCTCAAGCCAAATTTGGGGTGGGGGGGGGGGGGGGGCAACTCAAGACAGAGCCAGAATAGGGACAACGCAACAGAAAACAATGAACACACACCAAAAAAATACAGATTCACACACATCTAGGTCATCCAGGAGAAGACCCAGAGACCAGGGTCACCAAGATCCCTCCAGCACTTCCCCGGCCCCCGACCACACGGAGAGGTTCCGATCTCGGCAGGCAGATGCAGCAGAGCGAAACCACTGTGTTTCCGTGCTGACTCCCTGCCTAGGCAAACTCTTTCGTCTCTGTCTATCCTCTAACGTCTTCCCTTCATGCTGGAAGTTTGCTCTCATTCAACCTGTCCCAAAGAAAAATGGCCGCTCTCAACCCTCCAACTATCGTCCAATTGCTCTCATCTCTTGTATTTCTAAAGTTTTTGAAACTATTCTTGCTTCCAAATTTCTTAAGCATTTCTCTTCTCATAATCTGCTCTCAGATCGCCAGTATGGCTTCCTTAAGGGTCGCTCTACTGGTGATCTTCTTTCTTATCTTACTAACTCTTGGTCATCCTCCTTTCGGGAATTCGGTGAGACTTTTTCTATTGCACTAGACATATCGAAAGCCAGATAGAGTCTGGCACAAATCTTTAACCCGGTAACGGTGAGGGGGGGGTATTGAACCCGGTCCCCATGGGTGAGCAATATAGGCTCCATTCAGGCCTATAATCGTCATTTTACGATAAATAAAGTTATTACTTATTCATATGAGCCTATTTTACCTTCACTATGAAGATAGTAACCTGTAACAACAATAAAACAAGTGAAAATATAATTTTTCTGGTCAAAATCGCGAATATAGATGGACCAGCGCATTCATGAATTATGGAGAAAATTGAGGCAACCCCTCCCTCCACGAGGCCTCAAGCCACACTGAGCCTACTCATACACACACTCGGTTATGTAACACACCCTCTAGGCACGTAAGCACATCCTCCACACAGTTTGCTAATGTTAGCAAACAAATATACCAACGAATTAGGGAATAACAGGGAAAATAGGTGATAATTGAAGGGGGAGGGGAAAGGGAGGAAGGAGGGTATGTGGAGGAGTGATATGAGGTATAGGGGAAACAAAAATATGTTTAGTGATACTGGGGCTGTTTAAATGTTTTTTTTAGGCCTCCCTCTTAAGAGCTTTGCCGCCGTCGCCCAGTAAAATCTTTTATGAGCTTTGCTGCCGTTTACGGGATACTTTCTAAACTACCCTCCTTCGGTTTAATAATAATAATAATAATAATAATAAACGGTTTATTAAAGAATGGCAGCCTTATGAGCTGAAAATACACATTTTACAATTTAGTGGATGAACATGAGATGTACAGATATGAAGATGGTAAGCTCAGTTTACAAAAAAATAAAATAAATACAATAATGATGCAGGTGCAGAATACAAATTATCATAAAATAACCATGAGAGTAAGTTATATACAGTACATATACACATTTATTTTACTTACTCATATACAGAACATACATATATACACGTACGTACGCACATACATACGCATACATATACATACATATATAAGAACATAAGAACATGCAGTAAGTGTGCACATGTCCGTATACACAAACGCTCACGTATGCACACAAACATACATACATACAAAAACTGTTTTGGTAGGGTCAGGGTAAAGAGGTAAAGGGTAAAGAGGGAGCGGCAATTCAAGTCCGTACAGGTATGGTCAGGTAAAGCCTACTACAATGGGAGGTTAATCCTCGGTAGTGTAGGTGTGTGTGTGTGTGTGTTCGTGTGTGTGTGTGTGTGTGTGTGTGTGTGTGTGTGTGTGTGTGTGATAGAAGGCGAAATGTGGAAAAGCTGGGCGTTCTATTGTTAAGGGTGGAAATACATGGATGAAGATACGCGAACACTTAATAATAGATAATGCTTATGCGTAGATTTATAATCAGAAGTTGCGCTAGTGAGCAATCCCTCCACATGTGCCTTTGTCTCTAATTTCCTTTCCAGCCGTTCCATAGCTGCGGTTGTGGACGGCCATCACTCACTTCCTCACCCTATAAACTCCGGTGTTCCTCAGGGCTCTTTCCTATCTCCTATTCTCTTTCTAATTTTTATAAATTTATCTTATCAACTGTACCTCAATTCCCATCCATTCTACAGTACCCACAGAAGGGTAGAAAAGTGCAGAAATGGCGTGCGACTGAATTATAGCCCAGCCGTCCCTGGACGAGGGCAAGATTTCTAGCCCGGAATGGTGGGTGAGGATAGAGAGGAGGTGGAGGGAAGAGGGAGGTCGGTGTAGGGAGATTTGACAGATAGCAGCGCAGATGACTCAACCTTACACTACTCCATTAGTTTTTCAGAACGCCCAAGCCAGCAATTCCTCAACGACAAACAGAATGAAGCCATAGAACATTAAAATTCTGATCTAACTACTATCTCCAATTGGGGCAGAGAAAACCTTGTTACCTTTAATGCTTCCAAAACCCAATTTCTCCATCTATCTACCCGTCAGGAACTCCCAGCGGACTATCCCTTATTATTCTCACAATACAAAAATCAATCCTTCATCTTCTCTCAATATTCTTGGTGTCTCATTTTCTTCTGCTCTCAGTTGGAAGGACCATATTACCAGTCTTGCTAAGGCAGGCTCCCAGAAGCTGAGTGTGCTCAACTGCCTTAGGGGGTTCTTTACCCCTGCACAGCTTCTTGCTCTGTACAGGGGCATAGTGCGTCCTTGTATTGAATATTGTGCACATGTGTGGGGAGGTTCCTCTCACACCTCTCTCCTAGACAAAGTTGAAAGGAAGGCCTTTCGTATCATTAACTCCCATCCACTCAACAACTCTCTGCAATCTCTCTCTCTCCGCCACAATGTTGCATCTCTCTCGCTATTCTATCGCTACTATAATAATCAGTGTTCCTCAGAGCTTTCCCAGTGTATACCACCTCCTTTACATAGGGCATGTGGTACCCATCTTGCAACACAATCCCACCCCTACTCTGCGTAACTCTCCAACCCAAGAGTGAAACATTACTCTCAAACTTTCTTCTATTCAACAGCTGAGCTCTGGAACTCTCTCCCAGAATCAGTCTTTCCCTCTTCCTATGACTTAAATTGCTTCAAACTGTGTGTCCAGGCATTTTGGCTCGAACGTCCCTTGATTTTGGCCCTGTCTCTCTTTCAACTATGGGGGAGGCACTCGCTATAGGCAGTTCTGCCTTTTGCCTCCCTCATTTACATATAAAAAAAAAAAAAAAAAAAAAAAAAAGAAGCCCACCCACCACACTTCCAGGCGCACCCTTCATATAAACCGTCTTCTCGGGCCAGGCGCCTGATGGACTATTATCTAGTCCATCTTGCGCCCGACTCCTTCCCCCAAATGACTATGTGTTCACTCAACTATTCACAAGCATTCTCCATTCATTCCGGTGTATTACCACTTCCCTTGCCTGATCTATAGTCATTCCTCTATCATCCAAAGATTGTCTTACACAGTCTCTCCATCTCAATGGGGGTCTTCCTGCCCTTCTATCTTCCCTTGTATATGACTCAAATATTATCTTTGTAAGCCTTTCATCTTCCATTCGTTCAACATGACCATACTAGCTCAGCACCCTTCTGTCCACTCTGGCCGACAAATGTTCCTGCTGTCCCACTCTCCTATGTATATCTTCATTCCTCAATCTGTCTCTATGAGTAACTCTACACATACTCCTCAAGCAGCTCATCTCCATCACATCCAGCTTTCTTCTCTCCTTTTCCTTCAGAGCCCATGTCTCAGCCACATACATCACTGTTGGTACAATAATTCCTTGATACATTGCACTGTTTACTTTCATTCCGAGATTTCTCATCTTCCCCATACTTCCCATTGTTCCAAAAACCTTCCTTCCTTCACACACTCTCTGTTTTACCTCCATTTCCATACCTCCACTCCTGCTTATCGTTCCTCCTAGATATTTAAAACACTCTACTTGTTCCAATATTTCCCCATCCAGCCTCACATCTAGATTCACCCTACGATCACCCCTAATACACACCATTACTTTACTTTTATTGACGTTCACCTTCAGTTTCCTCCTCCCACAAACCACACCAAATTCTTTGACTACCCGCTGCAGTTTCTCCTCAGAATCCGCCACCAACGCTGTGTCATCAGTAAACAGTAACTGATTCAACTCCCAATCTCTACCATTCTTTCCTAAATCAAATCTATTGCCTAACAATTGTATCTTTCATTATAACTGTATTTTGTATACTAGAGCTCCTAATCGTGTACAGTCCAATTTTATATGCGAATAGATCGGAAAATTAATCAAAATAAGATAATAACTTGAAGCGGATCCAACGAACTGATACATGTAGCCGATAAACTTGCTTGTGTGATGCCGGCATTAGGCCCTCACCGACAATAATGAAGTTGTTAAGGTAGTTATCCACAATACAAGATCTAAATACATTGTACTGAGGTTACTCGAGGCGGTGGTAAAATACTAGACTATGAGACGCCTTTTCTAAGCGTTTTAACACAGTTTGATGTTTGACAACATAAGAAAAAGTTACATCCTTCTAATACTGTGTTAAAAAAGTGTTTTCTAGCCCTAGAACAGCCTATTGTCATCCATAATCGTCAGCATAGTCTAGACCTTTCTTGATCTAAAATCATAGTTATCCCTAAACTATGCGTATCTTGAGTCAAGAGATATTATACTGTAACTATAGGTACCTGAACTTAAAGCAGAATTGTATTTATCACTATAGTCAAACCTATTGTATATTATATATGGTGCTATTGTTGTGTGTGTGTGTCTGTGTGTGTGTGTGTGTGTGTGAGTGTATGTGTGTGTGTGTTGCGTGTTGCTAGGCACCACAACAGTCTAGCTATATATCCTTGAAGAGTAATGGTATAGTGTTGTGTTAGCCTAGGGCAGCCTTGGGTGACCTATATACCTTACTGTACAAGGTCGGCTCTCTCCCTATCTTTATGCTTATTATAACTCCCTATCTTCTTTTCCTTTACAACCTATGTCATTTTACCCAAGTTTTCTTTTGCAACTGTTTATCCATATTCATTCCCATGTTTCTCTTTATTATTCACTCTCTTCACGACCTTCATTGTCTTCTACTTAATCCATCACCTTCTTTTTTCATCTTAGTTCCAAATTCTTCATTATCATCACCATCATCATAATTTGTCTTTGTCTTTTGTTTTCCTGTCCAGTAGTGTTCTTTATATTGGCATTAGCTCAGAGTATATGGCAAAAGTTTGAAATGGAAGGATAATCGTGAAAAGGGTGATTAAGAATAACAAAAATAGAAAATAAAAACAATAATTAAATAAAACGCGAACATTTCCTCTACTGCTGTCACTACAAAGGTCTAGAGTTACAATGGCGGCGTGAAAGTGAACGCGGAGACATACGAGCGCTCTCCCGGCATTATTTGATGGCCAGCTTATACTAACAATAGTTTACACTGATATCGACAACTTAGCTTGTGGTTAGATTATTATAGATGACAGAAATCCCATAGAAGTTCAAGCATAGCATTGACAAGGCATATACTGTATACACACACACACACACACACACACACACACACACACACACACAATATATATATATATTTACGGAAATAAAAAACTTACTGCATAGCAATTATGTGATGTTGGAAAAAGTGTCTTGTGTTAATTCTCCATGTCCCTTAGCCTTTATGCTAGGCTAGTTGACACATTTGGTTCCGTTATAGATGGTATTTATCTAACAGAAACCTCACATAAAGTACCGGTATTGCATGTTTTGTTCATGAGAGTAATAGCTAGCCCAATCCGTTTTACTAGAATGGTGTTCTACAATTTCATATAAGCAGAATATTGAACAATGAGGAAAGTTGTGTTGGATTTTATTTTATTTATCAGTACTTCTTTATTAAGTAATGTACTATTTATTTATAATACTAATATTGATAATAGTCTAAATTTAAATTGTAGTGCTGCTAATTTAAAATCATATATTGGGTTCATAGATCAAGTCAGCAGGGAAGTCATATAATAGACAGGGGCAAGGAGTACGCTACAATGAGGTACAAGTATATTAGTCTGATTTTTTCCTTAGCTACTAATACAAAGGAGGAGAAACCAAGTGTTCCTTTGGTCGTGACGTTCAATCATCAGACAATAATATTATGAACTATGCAAAAATGCAAGTACCTATTTTAATACACATGTACTAATGGAGGTATAAATAGTACTAATGGTCAACCAGGGTTGGACACTACTCTCATTAACCGTACTCACCCACAAGATAGGGCGAAATCTATCCGCACCAAACCCACGCAACATCGGAAGTTTTATGTGATCTTGGCAAGATAATGAGAAGTGCCTTAAACCAATAAATAGCCCAAGAAAGTACCCACAGAAGGATAGAAAAGTGCAGAAATGACGTGCGACTGAATTATAGCCCAGCCGTCCCTGGACGAGGGCGAGATTTCTAGCCCGGAATGGTGGGTGAGGATAGAGAGGAGGTGGAGGGAGGAGGGAGGGAGGTGTAGGGAGATTTGACAGATAGCAGCGCACTCGCCTCGCACCATAGTATGTATTCCTTATTAATAATACAGCCCAACACTTATCAGTCTCACAATTATTGCACAGTCACCAAAGTAAAATGGGATACAGTATGCGAAAATGCCTCTTATTTCGTACGTGAATAAATATGTTTGTGTGTGGGTGTATGTGTCAGTCACTATCACAGTTTAGAGAGACTTTAAAAATGCTTTTCCAAACCACCACACAGGTAACATTCATTGGCTCGTTTTCCAAACCACCACACAGGTAACATTCATTGGCTCGTTTTCCAAACCACCACACAGGTAACATTCATTGGCTCGTTTTCCAACCACCACACAGGTAACATTCATTGGCTCGTTTTCCAAACCACCACACAGGTAACATTCATTGGCTCGTTTTCCAAACCACCACACAGGTAACATTCATTGGCTCGTTTTCCAAACCACCACACAGGTAACATTCATTGGCTCGTTTTCCAAACCACCACACAGGTAACATTCATTGGCTCGTTTTCCAAACTACCACACAGGTAACATTCATTGGCTCGTTTTCCAAACCACCACACAGGTAACATTCATTGGCTCGTTTTGTTTGTATACAGTGGTATCCCCAGGAGGCCTAAATCCACTGTATGTGTTTGTGTGTGTGTGTGTGTACTTACTCTAGTTGTACTTACTCTAGTTGTATTGCGGGAGTGAGCATGCTCGTTATTTCCCGCCTCCTATATGTGTAGGTGTTATATGTATCGTTGGAATGGCTGTGGATGTGTGTGTAGTCTGTATTTTTAGCCAATTGGCGACATCGGAAACGAAGGCTTAGGGTGGATCTGTATGGTACCATTCTCACTATAGACGGTACCGTCTCGCCCGAAGGCTTAGGTATCCATCAGCTTAGATGAACCATATGATACCCATCTCGCCTTGTACCATTTTTGCCAACCCCAGATGGGACGTCACAACGTCGTCCACTTATTCCAGGTACCTATTTACAGCTAGGTGAACTGAGGCTAACACATGAAAGGAGACAAGCCCAATTTGTCTCCGCCCGGCCGGGGATTGAACCCCCGACCCCTCGTGTGTGAGATGAGAGCTCTACCTACTAGGCTACGGGCTGTGTGTGTGTGTGTGCGTGTGTGTGCGTGTGTGTGTGATATACAGTTTTAGTGTCAGTAACACTGCTACTAGCTTGGCTCAGAGTGTACAGTATTACTTTCACACTTTCATTGTGTGTATGTGTGTGTGTGTGTGTGTGATGCACATTTTTAGTGTCAGGAACACTGCTACTGGTTGATCTCAGTGTACAGTGTCACTTGCACACTTCCACTTTGTATATGTATGATATACAGTTCTCTCTCTCTCTCTCTCAAGACCTGTATGCAAACTTGCAAGAGAGTTCGCTATATCAATTTGTTAGATCTCCAACCCGTGGCAATAATGTTCTTGACCTTGTACGTTCAACAAAAGAAGAATTGATAGAGAATTTGAATGTCGGTGATGAATTCAGTAACAGCGACCATCGCACGATAACTTCCAGTTTAAAGTTTATTAGTAACGAACCAAATAGCAGTATCGAGAAAGTCCCTAATTTCAAGCAAGCAAACTTTCGTAAACTTAGAGCAATGTTTAAAGAAACTTACTGGAGCTTTTTAATTAACAATAACGATATAAATACATCTTAGGAATCATTCGTAAACACTTACCTAAAAGCACTGCAAGACTGCATACCATCGAAAATACGGCATACAGGCCATAATGATAAGCCCAAATGGTGGAATACAGATATTTCAAACTGCCTGCTTGCAAACAAATATGCTAATGATAGATTAAAATGACGAAGAACGGTTGAAATTTGTAGAACTACGACGCAGAGCCAAAAGGTTAATTAAGCAAAGTAAAAAGACCCTGGAGTTACATATTGCGAATCATAGTAAAACAAACCCAAAAGAATTCTATAGTTATATCAGAAAGAAGAGAGTAGTTACTTCAACTGTAGGACCGTTAGTCGATGAAAATGGGGAATATACCAAAGACGAAGTACAAATGAGTAATGCCCTCAATACCTTCTTTGCATCAGTTTTTACAACAGAAGACCTCATTGATATTCCTACAGCATCTCCGATTCAGATAGATAATTCTGATGTTCTAAGCAATATCACCATTACAGAGAGAGAAGTATTGAAATGTTTAGATAAACTCCAGGTAAATAAAATGCCCGGACCTGATACAATCTCACCTAGAGTTCTAAAGGAAGCTAAGGATGAGCTCCCCAAACCACTGACATTGTTATTCAATAAATCCTTGCAGTCTGGAACTATGCCTGAGCAGTGGAAGCTAGCTAACGTAACACCGATTTAAAAAAAGGCAGCAAATCCCTACCCAGTAACTATCGTCCAATTAGCTTAACCTCCGTTGTATGTAAAATGCTAGAAACACTCATAAGAGACAGACTCGTAAATCACTTAGAGGAAAATAACATACTGTACTTAACCCTTTAGAGGGCACTTGGTGAAATAGTTGAGATATCAAAAAATCCTCTTAGGACATGAACATTGAGGTGTTTCTAAGACATTTTTACTGTTGTGAAATATTCAGTTTGGTGCACTTGAATGTTGCAATGTTGCGACAAACAAATAACCCGTACGGGCTACTCGCCCGACTTACGGGTAACCATGAACATCCCGCCAGGGATTTTTGGCCCGTTTTGGTGTAATGTTTTTCACTATATATATGTGTCTTATTTCAACTTAATATGATTGTAAATAATTGTCAGCAACATAAATAAGTATAATTAGCAATAATGTGAACTTTTACTTACATACTAAAATAAATGTGTAATGAAATACTGCCTTGATTTATATAAAAATACACTTTAATTAAATAAATAACTTACATATTAGTTTGTTGACACTATTTACATACATATTTATATATTTATACTTCGTTGTGGAATGGAGCGAAGCAATTTCGGGTGTCAGACAGGCACAGGGCGACCTTATAAGTGCCGCACATCCACCGTGACCGATGAATGGCCCCCTTCTTGCTGCAATGCTTGCACGTCTGCCGCATGGTCACAAAACGGGGCATGTGATGGGTGGTGGTATTCTGTCGCTCAACAGGACTTGGGATTGAACTCCTCTGGCCTCTCCTCGGTAGTGGTATTGGTGACGTTGGAGAGTCGATGGAGTTCCTCGTGGCCCGCGCTGCCAATACTTTGGTGCATCTCATAAACCTGGAGATGTCCAGGCGAAAGTGCTTCAGGGGCATTGGTTTTTCCCCCAAAGCGACACAGTCCCTTTTGTAGAGCAGCCAGGCATTACATAATTATACAAATGTCCACACTATATCCAAAGAGCTTTATATACCACCTTCTCGCTCTCATGGGTATGCTGTACAGGTGGGTGAGCATGTCGCTTTTATCAATCCCCCCCATCCTTCCATTGTACTTTTTGATAACGTCGGGGCATTTCACTTCCTTCTTCTCCTTGGCTTGCTTGTCATACCTGGAGACTGTGGACATGGGTTCAATGCCAGCATCGGAGGACAGGACTGTGACCACCTTGTTGTCTTTCCACCGTGCAGCAAGTATACCATAGGAAGAACAATAGTCCAGAGTTCCACGGGGCACCGACTTCTTGTCCATAGCCTTGACAGCCATTAGAGTGGGCTTTTCAATGCGATTGACTCTTGCTGTGCCAACATACCTGCAGCCATACTTTTCCCGCAAGTATTCCACTAACGCAAAGCTTGTGAAGAAGTTGTCAGCATACACAGCACTCTTATTGGGTTCCTTGAGGGTCTTGACAAGGACTACCATGGTCTTGCTGCTGACCAACATCTGCTGCTCATCTTCAGCAAGGATGGTATGATGAGCTGGGAAGGTGGGCTCGCCCTGGTACATAAGAATGTCATGTACAAACCCATCGATACTACCTCTGCAGAAAAGCTTGAAGCCCCACTTGTCTGGTTTGGTCTTGATGTATTGCCTCAGGTTACCAGCTCTCTTCCCCTTATAGGCCACCATCACCTCATCAATGGACTGGACTGGAGTAGCGTCGACCTGGAGGAACCGCTTTGTGATGGATGCGATGACTGGCCTTATCTTGTAAAACCTGTCTATGGATGTCCTGGCATACTCGTTGTCATTGAAGTGTAGGAGGAATCTCAGTAGCCTGAAGCGTTTGGAAGAAATAACTTCAGCTATTTGAGGCACCCTGGTCTCCATGGCCAAGTAATCCTCTATGCTCGGCAGGCTACTTATTCCCGTATAGATCAGGATCCCAACGAACACCATGAACTCGTGTTTGTCTGTGCTGAACGTTGTATTGACGTCCTTCTGCCGAGCATAGAGGTTAGTTTGGTAGACTATGTGGCCCACCAGTTCCAAGGAGAAGATCCGTTTAAAATATTCAAAAGGTGAGAGGATGTGAGTTGGAGCCAGGTGAACAAAATCCGGGAGTGGTGGGATGTCGATATCCTCCTTCTTCCATGTCCTTGGAGCAGTGGTAGTCCGTATCCTCTTGCGGGCTCGTGGAACGTCATCATCCACTTCTTCATCCTCCTCGTCGTCGTCGTCGTTGTCGGACACATCCTGGGGCTCCACCACAAGCGTACCTGTGAAATAATACAAGTTATTAGTAAAGGTAAGTAAAGGTAAGGTAAGTAACAGTAAGGTAAGTAATGGTAAGGTAAGTAATGGTAAGGTAAGTAATGGTAAGGTAAGTAATGGTAAGGTAAGTAAAGGTAAGGTAAGTAACAGTAAGGTAAGTAACAGTAAGGTAAGTAATGGTAAGGTAAGTAATGGTAAGGTAAGTATTGTAATTTGTTTTTACTATAATTTCTTTAAACAAATAAATGCCAAACACATGAATGAAATGCACAACACTGTTTACTAAAAGTTCTTTAAATTTATTAAATGCCTAACAATATTTACTATAAGTCCTTTAAATTGTTTAAATGCCCAACACAATATTTAAATGCCCAACAATATTTACTATAAGTCCTTTAAATTGTTTAAATGCCCAACACAATCTTTAAATGCCCAACAATATTTACTATAAGTCCTTTAAATTGTTTAAATGCCCAACACAATCTTCTTCCTCTGACAAAGCTGGACTCTTTGCTCAAATTTTGCCAGAAACTCTACCTTGGATGATTCCGGTGCTATTTCTCCCTCTCCACCCCCTCTCTCCTACTGTTATGCCTAATATCCTAATCTCTTCGAAAGATGTACTTTCTACCCTCTCTGGGCTTAATACTAAGAAGGCGAACAGTCAGGACGGTGTTCCTCCTGTTGTACTCAAAAACTGTGCTTCCGTGCGGACTCCCTGCCTAGGCAAACTCTTTCGTCTCTGTCTCTCCTCTAACGTCTTTCATTCTTGCTGGAAGTTTGCTCTCATTCAACCTGTCCCAAAGAATGGTGACCGCTCTCAACCCTCCAACTATCGTCCAATTGCTCTCATCTCTTGTATCTCTAAAGTTTTTGAAACTATTCTTGCTTCCAAATTTCTTAAGCGTTTCTCTTCTCATAATCTGCTCTCAGATCGCCAGTATGGCTTCCTTAACCTAAGAAGTGCTCATGGGGGTAATTAGACACCTCTCCTTGTGCTGACGTATTTGAGCTGTTTCCATCACTAAAATATTCATTTTACCATATATAGCATTAATACTTATCCATACGTGCCTATTATGAGTTGATTATAAAGGTATTAACATGAAACAACAATAAAACGAGTGAAAACGGCGTTTGGATGGTCAAAATCGGAGATACAGGCCGCGAGTTATATAATGTATGGGTGAGGCAACCTGCTTTCCCGCCAATTTCCCCCAAGGCCACTGAGACACAGTCGATCGATACTCTCTCTCTCTCTCTTGCACTCGCTTGCTAACAGTAATGTCAATGCCCTGCTTGCAACTCGCTAATGTTAGCATGAAAATATACCTCAGAATTAGGGAATAACAGGGAAAATAGGTGAAAACTGAAGGAGGGGAGGAAAGTGGGGAGGTAGAGGAGTGATATTTTGCATGGCCCAGGGGCAAAACAAAAATATATTTTTTTGTTTTCGATGTTTAAAGTTGATTTTTTTTTTCTCTGACTCTTAAAAGTCTTCCCGCAGTCTGCCGGGGGAACTCTTAAGAGTCTTCCCGCAGTTCCCGGGTTAAGGGTCGCTCTACTGGTAATCTTCTTTCATACCTTACTAACTCTTGGTCATCCAACTTTCGGGACTTCGGTGAGACTTTTTCTGTTGTACTAGACATATCGAAGGTTTTTGATAGAGTCTGGCACAAATCTTTGATTTCCAAACTGCCCTCCTTCGGTTTCTGTCCCTCCATCTGTGCCTTTGTCTCTAATTTCCTTTCCGGCCATTCCATAGCTGCGGTTGTGGACGACCATCGCTCAATTCCTCATCCTATCAACTCCGGTGTTACTCAGGGCACTGTCCTATCTCCTATTCTCTTTATAATTTTCATAAATGATCTTCTCAACTGTACATCTAGTCCCATCCATTCATATGCAGACGACTCTACTTTACACCACTCAATTAGTTTTCCAGAACGCCCCAGCCAGCAGTCCTTCAAAAGTAAATGTAATAAATCCATAAAATGCTTATCTTCTGATCTAGCTACTATTTCCAAATGGGTTAGAGAAAACCTTGTTACATATAATGCTTCCAAAACTCAATTTATCCATCTTACTACCCGTCAGGAACCTCCAGAGGACTATCCCTTATTCTTCAACAATACAAAAATCAACCCTTAATCTTCCCTCAATGTTCTCGGTGTCCCTTTTTATTCTGCTCTCACTTGGAAAGACCATATTACCAGTCTCGCTAAGGCAGCCTCCCAGAAGCTGGGTGCGCTCAACCGCCTCAAGGGGTTCTTTACCCCTGCGCAGCTACTTGCTCTGTACAGGGGCACAGTGCATCCTTGTATTGAGTATTGTTCACATGTGTGGGGAGGATCCTCTCACACCGCACTCCTAGATAAAGTAGAAAGGAAAGCTTTTCGTGTCATTAACTCTCATCCACTCACCAATTCTCTGCAATCTCTCTCTCTTCGCCACAATGTTGCATCTCTCTTACTATTCTATCGCTACTACAATAGTCAGTGTTCCTCGGAGCTTTCCCAGTGTATACCACCCTCCTCTACAAAGGGTACGTCGTACCCACCTTGCAACACATTCCCACCCATACTCTGTG